>CM060904.1:967638095-968838095 GCA_030737815.1 Allium fistulosum | reverse complement strand
ATGAAAAAAAAATCCTAAAATTCACCAAAAATCTGTATCATATTTTTCCTCATGTAAAAAATTTTGAACCAAAATAATTATTTTTAATATTACAAATAATTAATTTTCAAAATTAAGACTTTTTTCAACTGAGAAAATTCGTATAAATTTTAGATAATTTCAGAAAATCATGAAATTAAAAACCTATCCTTATATTATCATTATACATATCCTATAAAAAATTTAAGTGATTTAGAGAAGGTTTGTTTCATGTTTTTTCTCTTACACATCAAAAATCATTATCTTTAAATTCCTAAACATGGACAAATATTTCTTAACTTGGTTACATTAGTTCATGATCCTTCAAAAAATCATAAACACATACAATCCTTACCCATATGGGTTTGGAATGTTTTGGAGAAAGAATCACTCACCTTTATTTAATTAAAAGTTGATTAAAGCTTTACTTTCTCTTGTGGATGAATGCTCCATTCTCTTTTTTAATTTTTCTTCTTCCCTTCTTGAGAGTATGGCTAGCCTTAATTTTCCTTTTTGTTTTGTTCTTTAAGTAAGTGGAAAATGAATAAAAGGTGGGAGGGTTGCGGGGGTTTGTAATATGGGCTTTAGGCTAAAACCCCATTCTATCCTATTCATTTTAATTCCCCTAACTCTTCGCCATAAATTCATTCTCTTTTAGTTAACTTGACTTTATTTTTGTCTCATAAATTAATTTGATTAATAAATTAATTTATTCCATATATTATGATACTCCAAAATATAGGTGTTACAACCTTCCCTCCATGTAAAATTTTGTCCTTGAATTTCAGGCAAGGAAGGATAAAGATTATCATCATCAAAATAATGTACACTCGGTAGAACAATTACACCAATTCCCCACTAATGTAAATCATTTATCATCAATCATAATGTATTAGTGTCACTACTAACAAATACAAATATCATATCATATAATCATACCAGTGTCACTACTAGTGTATACAACAAGTCACACATGTCGAATCGTACATGTTAGAACAAATTATAAAAGATATTCCTAGCTGTATCCTCTACCTCCCAGGTAAAATCATTAGCATCGTCACTCCATTGGATGCGAACAAGTTTAATAACTGTGCTCCTTAACTCTTTCATATTACGACCTACTATTCCCTTCAATCGTCTAACATAAGTCAAATCTAGTTCTAAATACAAATCTTCAAGTTCCTTTGGTTCCACCATCGTATTCTGGTCATGCACACATTTCCTCAAATGCGATATGTGAAAAATACATTATACACACCCTCTAAAATACTTGGTAACTCGACTCGGTAAGCGAGTTTACCAGTCCTCTCTATTACTAGAAATGGTCCTACATATCTAGGTGCCAATATTCCCTCATTCCCAAAGTGCATAACTTCTTGCAACGGTGAAACCTTCATAAACACATAGCTGCCTCCCATGAACCTAAGAACTTTTGTCCTTACATTGGCATAACTCGTCAGCCTTGATTGTGTTACCTTCATTCTAGAGCGAATCAATTCTACCTTCTTAGTAGCATCTCTTACCAAATAGGGTCCCAATACAAGCCTATCTCCCATGTCCAACCAACAAATATGTGACTTACATGGTCCACCATAAGGTGCTTCAAACAGGGCCATCTCAATACTTGATCGGTAAGTGTTGTTATATGTAAACTTTACCATACGTAAATGGTCTTCCCAAGATCTTCCCAAATCCAAATCACAAGCTCTAAACAAATTTTTAAGCACACGGTTCACCCTCTATGTTTCACCATCAATCCATGGGTAGTGAGAAGCACTCATACTCAATTCTACACCCAATGCACTCTACAAACTCCTCCAAAATTCACTGGTGAACAGAGGGTACCTATCACATACAATACCACTCGGAATCCCATGCAGTCTCACTTTATTTTTCATGTATAATCTCGCTAAACTAGTTGTTGTCCTTGTCGACCTCACTGGGTTAAAATGGGCACTCTTAGTCAATATATTAACTATTGCCTAAATACTTCCATTTCTTGTTCTTGACCTAGGCAAACTATCAATAAAATCCATGGATAATAAATCCCACTTTTAAATTGGTACTTCCAAAGGTTGAAATACTCTCTTCATGTCATGATACATCTTCGTTCCGGTCCCTTCCCAAAAGAATACTCTCTTCATATCATGATGCATCTTCGTGCCATCCGAGATGAATCGTAAACTTAGATCGATGACTTTCTTCCAAGACCTACTCCCGAAGATTCCCCACATTCAAAACACAAAGCCTTCCTTTCTTCCTAAACCATCCCTTTGAGTCTATCATGAATCCTTTCAAATCCTCAACATCCACATCCATCTACGATCGCCTAATCCTTTCGTCTAATAATAGTTTTTCTCTCTACCTTGCAGTAGTTCTATCCACAAGGGTTGGATGTACCTCCAAACTTGCTACCATTCGCGGACTTTGAATTGATCCTGCATTTGTTCTATAATGCACTTTACATGACACCAATGTCACTAACATCTTTCATTCCTCAATCATGGATAACACTTCATTCTGATGCTTTCTACTCCCTTGTCATGATGTATACTCTATACCAAAGTTGTATGCCTCCAAGAATTCTAGCCATCTCTGTTACCTCATATTCAATTCTTTCTAAGGGAAAAAATACTTAAGGAATTTATAGTCCGTATACAACTCAAATCGCTTTCCCAAAAGATAATATCTTTATATCTTCAATGCAAAAACTACCGCTGCTAACTCTAAGTCATGAGTCGGATATCTAACTTCATGTGGTCTCAACTGCCTTGATGTTTAAGCTATCACTCACCTTCTTTGCTTCAGTACCGCTTCCAAACCTATTCCACAAGCATTGGTATACACTTCCAATTTACAATTCTCTTTGGGTACGATCAAGGTAGGAGTATTTGTTAATAACTTTTTTAACTCCTGAAGTGACCCTTCACACTTTTCAGTCCATATGAATTTCTCATTCTTTCTGGTCAACCTAGTCAAGGGTGCAGCTATGCATGAGAAATCTGTAATGAATCTGAGATAATAGCCAGCTAAACCCAAGAAACTTCTCATCTTTGTGACCGTTTGTGGCCTTTTCCAACCACTAATGGTTTCTATCTTGATGAATCCACTGCTAATCCATTCTCTGACACAACATACCCAAGAAACTTAACTTCTCATTTCAAAAGACACTTTGAAAAACTTCACCTTCAATTTGTGTTCTGTCAACGTCTCCAACACCAATATAATATGGACTTCATGGTCTCCCTCGTTCTTAGAATATACCAAAATATCATCAATGAAGACAAAAAAAATCTGTCCAACTGATCGTGAAAGATTCGATTCATAAGATCAATGAAGAATGTAGGGGCATTAGTTAGTCTGAAAGACATCACTAACCACTCATATGAACCATATCTTATTCTAAACTCCATCAATGGTACATTGCCTTCTACTACCTTTAGTTGATGGAATCCCATTGCCAAATCTAGCTGCGAGAACTCCGGTTCCACTCAACTGATCAAATAAGTCGTCTATTTTGAATAATGGATAATGATTCTTTACTGTCAAGTTATTTAGCTTCCAGCAATCAGTACACATTCGTAAAGATCCATCCGGACTTCTTTACGAATACCGCAGATGCTCCCCGCCATGAATTACTTGGCCTAATAAAACTTTATGCTCATGTTCCAGCAACTGCTTCTTCAATTTTGCTATATCCCCAAGCGGCATTCTATTATGTGACCTATTTATAGGTTGTTTCCTAGCTTTAAGTCTATTCGGAATTCTATCGCTCTTCTCGATGGTAAACCCATTATTGGTTTGAAAACATCTGTAAACTCCTAAACTACCAAAACTCTACTTATCCAATCCTTCTGTTCCTCCATTGCACATAACTCAATCTTGAATTTTCATCCTTTACATCTAACACCACTATGATCCTTTTCCCATCCCTTGGATTTCTCAAAGAGATAACTCGATCAGCACAAAAGATTCTAGTATTGTTATGGACTAACCAGTCCATTCCCAAAATTATTTCATAGCCCAAGAACTCAAACACATATGGTTTGCAAACATATATATGACTATACAATTCAAACACAAGGTCAGTGCAACTTAATCCGAGAGCAGCATGTCAAACGATCTAACTAACCACAAGTAAAGACATAGCTAAATAGGTAGTGCCCAATTTTGACCTATCTACTACATCTTTCAAAATAAAAGAATGGTTAGCAGCCGTTTCAAGATGAACTCTAACTGAAATACTAGAGATCAAGATCATACCTCCTAGCATAATTCTTCCCCTGCTCTTCAGCCATTGGCCCGACTGATGGTCCTTCCATAGCGAAAACCTTTGGCTGCTTTAACTCGACACAATCTTTCTTCTTATGCCTAACCTTGTCATAGACAAAACACTTAAACTTTACGTCTCCTATCGGTTTTGGACATTTATCTACGTAGTGCCCCTTTTGCTTACAATTATAGTAGGTCACATCAGAAACATCTTCCCACTCTCCACTACAAGCCTTTCCTTCCTACTGGTAGCCTTTCTTGCCTTTTTGATATGCAATAAACTTCTTTTTCCTCCCAATCTAAGCCTTCTGCCCCCACACTCCACCTTTCATCATACATAACTTCGTACCTCCTTGCCATATTTATCACCTCATTAATGGAGGTGCTAGATGAGCCTTCCTTTTGTCACTCCATCCAAGCCTCCATCCCGGGATAAGTTCTCCACACTCTTCTTTTGAGTCCTAATCAAATTAGCTCCATACTTAGACAATGCATTCGGCTTCATACGTACTCTTACATAGTTAAACTTCCTTCTCGCAACTCCACAAACTCTTGGAACATCTCTAACAGCCCCGATCCATGAATATACTATTCTTAAAAAAATCTCCTTAAACATATCTCAAGTAATTTGTTGCTCAGGAATCACTGCTCTCACTATCCTCCATGAGACACCTGCCAACCCCTTAACCTTCATAGATACCAACTTCACCTTCTAGGAATCAGTTAGTTCCAATTTCTCACAAATCCTTCTAAATTCTCAATAATTCTTTCACATATCAATAGCCAATCATTGGCCTCTAAATTTGAATTCATACTATCAAAGGTTTCTCCTTCCAAACTTCTGAAATCCTTGTTCACCTTAGAAGAGTCTTCCCCGACTAACTGCACCAGGCCTTTAGGTATGTTCTGGGCCTGTAGTGGTATTTGCTGCTATACCAAATTTGCTAAGAACTGCTGAAAATGAGCATTAATATCCAATTTTCTATAATTGGGCCAGGCATTTCATTAACAGCTTTAGCATGGACTTCTGGAGCTGCCTCCCTCCATCGTTGTTAGTCTGCACACGATCAACTCCTCTACTAGCATTCTCTCTTGTGCTTCTTAAAGTCAAACGTCTATTACGTAGGCCCATTCTTGCTTTCTTCTTGAGCATGGGTTCGTTAGAAAATGAAAGTAAAGAGAGTGGGAGCAATAATAGAGAGGGTAAATATATCCTCATATACATCTACAACAAAATACAAGTACGTTACGTATATATATTAGTGTATGTATATAGCATATACCCTTCCCAGGGTGTTTATTTTTTAGTTACTTATCTTATATTTAGCTCTGTTTTATTAAGTGTCCCTTAACCAAAGCTCTGATACGCCGTTGTAACATTCCCGCTTTGTGGCTCGAAAATAAACGTCGATGATGTTGCAGTCATCACAAGAATCATTTTCAAGCGACAAAGTGAGTTTGGTATTTTATTTCACAACATTAAGTAAATAGAGAAGCTAAATAGATTTCATTGCATCAAATTGGTTTTACATAATTCATTACATCAACATTAACCCTTCTCGTTCCCTCACATGGATAAATATAACAAAATAAAAATAAATTGCCATGCTCGACATACGAAGATGCTGATATGGATACTTAAACAGATATAAACTCTAGTTTTCCATGTTGGAATAAAATAACTTTTATTTGCTAAATCAAGCCTTGTGCTTTGTCTTTAGAGTCTTTATTCTCTTTTTTCAAAGCTACCTATCTAAATCATACACTCAACCTATTCGAATGAGTACCCATGAGTTTTTGAGAAATAATAAAAACATGGATCATACATAAAGTTTGTATAAGTAATACTTTAAGTAAACAAACATATCGTGAGACCATGCTGCTAAAGCATAGAATGGGTTTTCCCATCACTGTTCCAATCATCTACAACTACATCACACTATGTAATAACATCATATCATGATCAATGTAAATCATCAATTCATTATAAGTGTGAGATTTCCTTCATATATTTTCGACTGGTTTCTATAGTCAATTCATTTTGAATCGCCACTTAGGCCTTATCTTACCAGTTCAATGATAGCACTTGACACTTAAGGTTATCACTTAGGTGTTTTATCTTACTTTCTTTCAATTGTACCGTTATAAGATAATTAGTTTTCCACAAAGGCCCCATACATTCGTCTTTGTATATTATCGCGAATAAACACCAGCATGCCACAAAAGCCTTATACCCCCATTCTCATATATTGTCATGAACAAACATGAGTTTCCATTAAGGTCTTCCATCAATGTTAAAAAATATAATGTCATGTTTAGACATTTGGAAATCATTAAGGTCTTCCATTAAAATTTCCAAGTATACTGTCGTATTTGGGAAAACGGTTGCCACCCCGGCCTTACACTACCAACCATAAAATATAATGTCGTGTTTAGACAAATGGTTGCCACACAGGCTTTATACCTCCAATCATCAAATAAAATGTTGTGTTTAAACAAACATTTGCCACTAAGGCCATATATTTACATTTTGATTATTTTTAGTGATTCGGCTTATCATTACATAGCTTACTTTAGCTAAATCTTAATTTTCTTTCTTTAAATAAGTTATTACCTTTAACTAGCTTTCACAAGTTGACATTGCTTATAACAGGTTGATCTCATATTAGCTATCGTTGATCGACTAGAGCCGTCATAGGTTAATACAACCCAGCTATCGTAGGTTGATGGCTACATGAGTTGTAGCATGTTGACCTCAACTTAGCTATTGTAGGTTGACATCTCTATTAGTTATTGTAGGTTGAGTTTTCATTTGCTAT
Organism: Allium fistulosum; assembly: GCA_030737815.1. Classification (NCBI taxonomy): domain Eukaryota; kingdom Viridiplantae; phylum Streptophyta; class Magnoliopsida; order Asparagales; family Amaryllidaceae; genus Allium; species Allium fistulosum. The sequence continues at coordinate 968,830,986 of CM060904.1, read as the reverse complement.
CACAAGTTGAGCTTTCATTAGTTATCGCAAGTTGATCTCATATTACTTATTGTAGGTTGATCGTGGCAATTTAAGTAATTAATTTAAAAACTATTTATTTACCACTGAAAGAAATTGTTTTTCACCGAATCTGGTTACATGTCAAATTACTACTGGGGCTTCTAGGCATTTGCAATTTTCATTTCAGAAATCGTCAGTTACCACTTTTGTAACAACCCGCATATTTCACGATTATATATTTAAATGTTTTATTTAAATATAGCATCGTTAATCGGATTAAAGTCCGAAATGTTACTTTTTGTAAACAGTCGAATTGGGACACGATACCACTTCCATTGAGTCCAAAATGGCGTTTACAACTTTTTTGAGTATAAAACATCGATATGTTTGGAGTTGAGTAGAATTTTGTTATTTTTCTATTTGGGCTTTGGGTTTGGGTTTCAGCCCACTAACCCAACATAATACCCTAACTCCTCTACTCTTCATCCATTCACTCATTCTATTTCCTAACACTCTCATGCTAAAGTAAAAATGGGGGAAAAGATAGGAAAATACAATTCCTAAACCCTAGTTTGATTAGGAAATACAAATTCAAGTCCAAAAAAAAGAGAAGCTTAGGTAAGCATCCTCTTCTTCTTCTCCATCTCAATCTCTCTCCAATTTCAGAAATTTCCTATAACCTAACTTAGGAAATATTTGCTTAAGATCTTAGATTGGAGCTTCTAGAGTTGAAGTTGAAGAGTAGTTGATCTTTCCTTTGTTTTTGAGCTTCTCATTAGTTGTTTGGGGTTTAAAGGTGAGTTTTTGAACTCACATCTACGTTTATAACTTTCATTGTTGTTAGGTATGAATTCCTAACATCTATTCATGTTCATTTGCTTTTGATTTGAATTGATTTGGTGAATTTTCTAATTTTTGGTTTTGAAGTCCAATTTTATGAAAATCCTACTATGGATGATTGGACATGATATTTGGGGTGTATTGAAGAGCCTATAAGGCTAGGTTGTCGCTTGGCATAAATCCCTAGTCTTCGTTGCTCGCCCGATCGCTCCCGAATCATTTGGCCATCATGGCCTAGGCAAATTGTTGCCCAGACCAGGTGACCAGACGTCTGGTTGCTCAAGTCCAAACGTCTAGTTATGGTCCCTAGAGAGAAAAATATAAGAACGCAGAAAAAATAAAGGCAGAAACTGGAATCAGACGTCTGGTCCAAACCAACCAGACGTCCGGGAAGTCTATCAGACGTCTGGGAAAGTCTACCATACGTCTGGGAAAGTCTACCAAACGTCTGGGAAAGTCTACCAGACGTCTGGATTTACAACCAGACGTCTGGAACTGCCAATTTTGCCTATTTTGGCTGTTTTTGATTGGATTTCCACTTTTTATCGATTTTTGTTGATCCGGTTAGTTGTTATCACTTATTATCGACTTTGATGACTTCTTTCTTTGGATTTTTGGGAATATCCATTTGATGGATTTGATATCGATTTTTATGGATTTAATTCACATTCTCGTATGTGAATTTTTGGTGATTGATTGTTTTTACAATCATTTTTGTGATTTGTCACTTTAAAATACAAAGGTTTCCATACTAGTAGTAAATACTCAAACTCTTTCACAAAAATGATTTCAACATTACTTTTAATACAAAGCTTGTTTTTAAATCCGTTTTCCAATCTATTAGTATATACAAACCTTTACCTCATTCATATAAGAAATCCAATTAAATGACTTAGCAAAAAAAGTGGTATGAAACGCTTGCGTTTACTTCGTCGGTTAATTCTTGGACTTGTTCGATTGAACTCCTATGACAATTTTCGAGTGGAAATCTACAATCTGTTCGTAAATATTTAAGTTAAGCTAGTGGTTATGCGACATGAAGCCTAACTCATTTATTTACTAGCTTAGTGTAATTTACACTTACTTTCGAATGGAAGTCTATAATCTGTTCGTAAATATTTAAGTTAACCTAGTGGTTATGGGACATGAAGCCTAACTCATTTATTTACTAGCTTAGTGTAATTTATACTTATCGATCAATGATGATCATTTTGAGATTTAGACTAGCGATGTCTCTTTGTTTGTGTGGGGACTAAACCCCATTTGTGGAGCTTCGGATCAAATTGGTGGGTAGCGACCCATGGTCTTCGGGCCATTTGTGGAGCTTCGACTCAAATTGGTGGGGCAGCGACCCATGATCTTCGGGCCGTTTGTGGAGTTTCAGCTCAAACTTGATGGTTAGCGACCATGGAATAGCGTTATGTTTGTGACACACGTGTTGGGGAGTTTTCATGCTCCCGTTTGTGATAGGCCTTCATCTTTTTGTGATTTCTGGATTTCTAGTTGATGATTTCTAGAATTTGTGTTTCACCGAATTTTACGATTGGCATTGATATGTTTTGTCAATATTTGTGTTTTGGTGAATAATTTAAAGAATGTGATATTCTTTTAGGATATTTGATGAGATTTGAGAATATTTGAGATATTGTATGATTTTTTTTGTTACCTTATGTATACTTGTCACAGTATGGCATTTTTGTTATCATACGTTTTTGTCATATCTCTTATCCTATCTCATTTTATATGATATTTATAGCTAAACTGATCTGTTTATTATTTTCTTCTTAAATAATACTCGGGTCAGACCGAGGTATTTCAGGTGCTTCTTCTTGACTTCTTATCAGGGTCTGTCACCTGACTTTTGGCTAACTACTTTAGCTTAGTAGTTTTTGTTATTATACATTTGAGATAGAGACTCCTTGATGTATACATATTCTTTTGTCTAGCACTTGTACCTATTCTTTTGTGATGTAGTGGATCTTGTATGACCACTATTTTGATGTACACCTTTATGTGTTATATTCATATCTGTTTCCGCCTTTGTGATATGAATATCTGTGACTAATTTGTGTTATGCTTATTTCTATATTTGTTTCCGAAGCCCACATAGACACTGTGTAGTAGCTTTGAGTTTGTATTTGATATGTTGGATTTCCTTTTGAAATGAAATGCAAGTCATATTATCTGACATATCGTACTCGCACAAAGCAATTACACCGATGGCCGCTCCTCAACAGCCATATTCTTCGTGCTAGTCGACGGCACTACCCCGTATTGTCCTTGACTAGTGTGAGTATAGAGGTGGGGCGTCACAACTTTACTTAGTTCGTTAAATTTCCATTTGTAATTAACATTTCCCCTTGCTAAATAATTCATTTAAATTCGAAAATGCATGGAAAAAATCCCAAAAATTCATCAAAATTCTGAATTTTCATATTTTATCTCATATAAAATTTTCATACTAAAATAATTATTTTTAATATTCAGATAATTAATTTCTAAAATTAAGTCTTTTTTCAACTTAGAAAATTCATAAATTCCAAATAGTTTCAAAATTTTATGAAATAAAAAATCCGTCTCTATATTATCATTTTACACATCTTATACAAATTTCAAGTGATTTTGAGAAGGTTTGATTCCCTCTTTTACCCTTACATATCAAAAATCATTACCTTTAATTTCTCAAACATAAACAAATATTATTTAACTTGGTTACATTAGTTTATAATCCTTAAGAACATCACAAATACAAACAATTCTTACCCATATGGGTTTGGAAGGCTTTCATAACTACCTGCATCAAAATAGACCTAATTTTCGACCCAGAAAAAGCCCATCAAAACTTAGACCCGTTTTAAATTTGGATGTTGGTTGGTAAAATTAATGCAAAGAATAATACATATAGCTATCTATCTAACTATTTATAATCTCACAACGGAAGGATAAAATATATTATCAAAAACAGTATCCATTTTATAAAAATACAAGTATCAGAAAAATACAACATAATACCACATAACAACACCAAATATCTGTAGTGCAATATCACAAAATACATTATCACGTCAAAATTGGTACATTAGAAAAAACAATATAAGTAAATAGATAAATAACTTCCACAAGTCTGTGTTTCCATCACCATCTCCAAAATATAAATCGTCTTCTCTAACATCTTTTGTAATGAGGAGGGAGTCAGAAAACAATGTCTTGTAAATAAAAATCTAGAGCCTTTCTATAATAGTACTTGGACAGTATAATTTAAATAAGAATATGTCTTACGTATCTTAATTATATTCTATGTAAATTCCTTCGACTGTAAGCCCTTAGGCTTTTCTATTCCAATTCTATAACCTATACCCTTTCCAATCCAACTCAACAACCCATCTTCAACTATAAGCCAAAGGCCATTCCCACTCCCATGCATCTACCATCAATAATTCCTAACAATGTGAGAGATAGTACCCAACCACTTAATTCCTTTTCAATGGGAACTAGGCAGACTCTAATCATTTAATACCTACATTTTAGCTAGGCCCCCATCATTTCATACCTATCCCAAGGTGGACTCCTCTCCGATTAATCTAGCTGACATCGCACAAAATCTCATCAGGCCACTTAATACTTCTTTTGGGAGAGGCGGACCCTATAACAGCTTCTTAATACCTTAAACCCGAAATGGACCCTTTTTGAGATATCCACTACCATGCCTAATGCTAACCCTGACCATTTAATACTTCCTAAATATGGAGGAGGCGGGCCCGCATTCAACCACTTACTACCCCCGACCCCAAGCAGGTCCTAGTATTATGACCCGTAACCCAAACTATGACGTCTCACATTAGTCCGACTATTTGTAGGTACCAGTAGTTAGGATAGCTGAGTAGGTTTACCCTATAGAATTTAGGACTAACCTCGCGTCCTCCGTAGGTACTTATTTTAGGTGACGTCTTACATTAGCCCCAAAATCACACTACTGGTAACCAAATTAGCTGGGTAGACTTCCATGGGCTTTTGATTGACCTTGCATCACTATAACTTAGTCACAATTTCTACTCACCTAACATACTACCATATATCTCACTGCATTCCCTATTAAGGCCTTATGAGGAAAATCCTTATTTCGCCTTAACAACCAATTCCTTTCCAAAGGGGATTTTAATACTAACTAATAACCTATTCATAATGCAATTAATATGTTATTTATGCGCTAATTAATACATATATATATATATATATATATATAATCATATGCCTAAATATTTCTAAGCATATGAAGATTGCGCCCTATGTAATCGTTTAAATGTTAAAACTTCCAATTTATATAAGTCCAATTACATATCAACAAACATACAATATATCCAACATCCTTAATCCAACAATAAACTTGTATAAAAATAGATTCTATACTAGACTAATTTTATAGTAAAATAGTAGAATCAACATTAATAGAATTTAAAATTCAAATCCTTTTACGCTCTATTCAACTTCTATATATATAATGAAAAGGGAATTTTCATTTAAATTATGGAAATAGGCAGTGCAATCTACGAATAAAGAGAATCCACACCTTACACACCATTTCCTAACTTATTTTTAAATAAAACCCTTAATCAGATCCAAATGATAAAGGTGAGAAGTGGAATAGAATATAAAACATTAAAATTGCAATAACCACACAGTTCAACTATTTTAATATAGAATAATTAAGATTCTAACATAAAAATTGACATTTTGATTAGGGGAATTTTGGTGTTTTAGTTTGATGTTTCATGAACAAAGTTCCCCAAGGTATATATCAAATCCAAGTTATACCATATGATTACTAAAATACAAAAACTAAGTTTTCCACTTACAAAAGGTCCTTAACTTTTCGTCTTGGATTTGTTTATACCCGCTTTAAATCTCTTTCTAGTTCTCTCCCTTTAGAAATATATAATAAGAGGTTTGTATAGGAATTAGATTCAAAATTTCGAGGATTAAAGGAGAATAGAATTAGAAATTGAATATAAAACACCTAAAATCGCTTACCTGAAACCCTAGAGAATTTCTGAATCTTGAAGAAGAGAGAGACCGATAGAGTTCCGCTTAGTTCCCATATAATTGATGAATAAAAGTGATGGGCTAGGCTCTTATTTATAGTGGTTAGAAAGCACCAAAATCATCGAATTTAAGTCGATTTATAATAACATAATCTGAATCGTTTCTGATCTTTGTTAACCTTAATCGCCATAATAGCACCGATCTACCGCTCCTACATAGGTGGTCTACCGCTAGCGAGCGACCATCCCATGGTAAGTGGTCGACTAGTAGTGTTATTCTAGGAACGTATTTTTATTTTCCATTGATATTTTAATTAATTCCTTAATTAATATTTAACATTAACTTTCGTTCTAACGATTACTTAACCCCTAAATTTAATTGATGTTAATTCTCTTGTTTCAAACTTAAACATTAATTTTATTTGAATTTGAATTCCATTTGAATTAGTTTGAATACTTTAAATGTCAGTAAATTTTCCATTCGAGCTACGATTTCAAAACTTAATATATGAAAATTAATCAGAAAATCACCATGAATGTGGCACAATATTCGTGGTCAAATTCTGACATTTACAAAATTCTCAATTTTAGCCTTATCTTAATTAATGAATTTCTTGTTAATTTTTACATGGTGTAGCAGTTTTAGAGAAAAAATTACTCAACTTTGTTTAATTATAAGTTGATTAAATCTTTACTTTCTCTTGTAGATGAATGCTCATTACTCTTCTTTAATTTTTCTTCTTCTTCCTCCTTCAGAGTATGACCTGCCTTAATTTTTTTTTTTGAGTAAGTGGAAAATGAATGAAGGGTGGGAGGGTTAAGGGATTAAAAATTGGGTTTTAGGCTAAAATGTCAATCTAGCCTATTCTTATTAATTCCCCTAATTCAGCATCTTAAATTCATTCTCGTTTAATTAACTTGTCTTTATTTTTATCTCAAAGATTAATTTGAGTAATTAATTATTTAACTAATTCCCCATATTATGGTACTCCAAAATATGGGGTGTTATAGAGGGGGATTGCTTCATTAAAGATCTGCTCTAGTAAGAAAATGAGCCCTTAAAGTGGTCAAAAGAAGATTGGCGTTTGGGTCATTGGGAGTAGGAATCCCTATGAGAGCATGGATTCTCTTGGTATTCCCTTTTGCGATAACAATGCTAGACTGCATAATGACACTCCCTCTCTTCTCCATCTTCACTTTCTCATCGGGATTTATTGGAAGAATGACATCTACGGTGATTATTGGGCTTGGTGGCAGACACATGTTGGGTTGACTTCTAAACTACATAACTGAAGAAGTTCAAATTGCCATTGTACCTGAAATGAAAAAGAATCGGAGTTATTACTGGATATTAGAAGTAGAAAATGTTTGAAGTACATGTGGAAGTGATCCTAAACAGCGTGGGTATGGTGCAATCCTTTCTTTTTTATGGACTACGCTTGATTTATAGGGACGAGGGAGTGGCTACATCCACGTGAGGGTGGGATTAGCATCGTCACATTCATTCATCATAACGACGACACATGGGTGGTCAAAATTAAGGCCTTGGAGATTGATGGGCTTAAATCAGAATTATGGCCGAAAACTTCACTTTCAACTTGGGGGTTAGACTCCTCGGTATGAATATGAGTCAAATTGAGGGAAGCTTTTGGAGGTCCCCTCTAAGCCTTCTAAACTAGGGGCGGGAGTATATGTTCCTTCTCTATCTACATTCTCCCCGGTGCATTCATCATTTAACTCCTTATCTATTCTAATTTCATCCTAACCCTCTTCTTCCTCTTCATATTCTACCTCCTTCTCTTCTACATTGGAAGAGATTTTTGTATATTGTCCCTCCTTTTTATCTATAGATCCATGGTTGGTCAAAGCTGAAGGAGGAAATTCGGCTTAAGAAATGACCTAAGTAGCAGCCTGTGGATCAGCAAGAGTAGTAGGTTCATAGTGCACTCTTTGACCATTATGGAGGTGGTGGATGTGTTAAAGGCAAAGGTCAGTTATGGAGTAAGTTATGCTTCACTGGTCTTTATGGAGGGTGCGATAAAGTAAAGGATGATTTGTAACGTATCGGGTTTTGCCCGCTCGAAAATCAACATCCGTACTTCACATTGTACTAGAATGCCGCAGATTCGATCGTTCAAATCCGATTCGCCGGAGCTATAACACAATTAAGTAAATAACACAGCGGAAGAAAAGAATAATACATTGATATATAATATCTGATACAACAGAGTGATACAATGAATATCAATATACATCAGAGATATGATATAAGAAACAGCAGCGAAAAAGAAAATGATAACATCAGCAGCAGATAGAATATCTCCAATAGAATGCCCCAAGAAAAGCAACGTCAGTCCATGAACTCCAAGAACTGAACTAGGTCCAGATAATCTACTAAACCTGAATATCTGAAAAACCCAACTCTAGACTGCTCGTGTGGAAAATTATGAGCACCCAGAGTTTAGGAAGGGAACAATAAACTCCGGATCAGTCATGGGACTGGTGTGAGCAACAAAAACAGTTTATCTTTAAACAAACACAAAAGGTTTTAAAACATTGAAATCCGCAATGCTTTTCGAAAATGAAACTACCATAAGACCTCCCGCCACACACACAATGCAAACGCAGAATTGGAGGAGATTTCTTCTTATGATAGTCAAAGATGCTTACTACGTAAAATCATCTTGATATTATTATTAGTGCATAGTGCAGAAAACATTTCGAAAGTATAATATTAATCTTAGCCAGCATAGGTACCATTATACTATGCCTACTATAGCTACCATATTAGATGGTAGGTTCTACAACTAAACCGTACAAGTTCCGTATTGGAGAAATGGATTTCCAACAAATGGTCAGGCTAAGGAACTTCCTTCCACCGCATGGGAACGCCTCTGGCGGGACGCCCCGAGAGACAAACTGCTCTCTGCCAAACAAGGCCGGGTTACCCCTGTAACAGGTAACTCACGAATATGCCACCCCCCGGTCCTTTGGGACCTTTATCCGAGGCCTCGATAACCAACATCACACATAATAAAGTGTATCCACATGAGTAAGTATCTGGGCTCCATACCATGACACCACCCTTTTCCAGAAGGAAATGACATACCCTAAAGGGCGCGACCCTCATAACCTTGCCGCAACATTCCTGTTTCGACCATTTCCGGGTTGTGAGGCCCTGACGAAGTCTCGTCCACAAAGCTACGCTTTTTCAAAAAAGCCACGCTTTGGGTCAACAGATGATCAACCTATGATCACAAAGATAAATGATCAAACAAATGATCATATCACAAATGATCAAACACTGATCATCACACAGCAACACTCAGCATGTCACATTACCAAATTGGGATATATCGCTGATAACTTCAACTACATCACCTCTGAGCTCGTACGTCTCAGAGAAGGGTGTTAAGCTAAGAGAATAAATTCTCCGCCACCAAACAGAAATGTATTTGAAAGAAATCGGCTTTATATCTCAAAGTGTAATGTCAGACATGTATCCATACAAGTCTGTTCCGGGTTCGAACAGAACCGAAGGCACTTCTCACGAAGCCCTTGCAAATCCGAATAATTTTCAATCACGTCCGGACTTCCCGTCACAAAAGAGTGATATAAATCTCTATACCGGCGCGACTCAGTGCAGAGACATTCGACAGGTTGTCCTTTCATTTTCGAAAAATATCCGGTCTTCAACACCGGTCTTCAAATGCCATCCATATACGACGTTTCATTATTCGGAATGGGTTATATGACACTAAGGTCCTCTCCCGGCTAAACCGAATAATGTGCGCAATATTATAAAAACATATGGATATTGGGATTTCAATTAAGTCACAACTTAAACCCAAATTTCCTTTTCAAATGGTTTAACAAATTACCATTTTCAAATCTTTAAACAAAAAGATTCATTTTAACAACCTTCAATGGTTTAAAACAATTTCCACACTTTAATCTTTTGAAACAAAAGATTCATTCACAGATTTTCCAAATCAATTTCCATTTCAATTTGATTAACTCATTAAATCTTTAAATCAAGATTTAACTGATAGCTTTCAAAACAATTCCATTTCAAATGGTCTAAACAAATCATCATTTTAAATCTGTTAAAAAAATAGACAGATTTAATTCATAGCTTTCAAAAAGAATTCATTCATAACTTGGAAAACCATTTCTTAATTCAATCTTGAAATTCCTTTACTTAAACTGGAATTTCATTTCTTATCTGAAAGCTTTTATCATTTGAAAACAAACAGTTTTTATTTGGAAGTTTGATTCATCTATACGAGTTAAAGTTCTTGAGTTAAATCCCAATTTTCAAACAATACTTTTAAAATGGTTTAAATTCATATGAACACATTTATAACATTTTTAACCGTAATTTCAAATCATAGGATTCAATTTCAAACTTGAATTCAAATTTAAATCAAATTATTTAAATTTCAAAACTCGATTAAGTTATTCAAAATAACTTTTATATTTGAAATTCCATTTCAAAAGCTTTTTATTTTAAACCCAAATTTCCGATTTCAAAATCAATTAAAATTTCAATTTCAAAAATATCAAATTTACATCATCTGTGACTTAACCAATTTCCACGTGAAATCCATATTTGTGTGTGTATGGTGTAGTCTAGGGGTTTTACACACAATACTGCAACATCAATCATCACATAACAAAATACAGGATATAGTTGATAAGCGATATAAACTATAACGCTCATTTTTATTCACAGATCACAGATATACATCACAGATAAGTAAATTACAAATCACAACATAAGTCAGGGTGTATCACAAAGCATCATATATCAGGGATATCAAACAATTAAATCATCCAATAGAATCCAAACATCCATAGATAAAATCAATTAATTACCTGATTTAATTAAATCAGATTATTCACTAATCCTGGTTAATTAATCATTAATAAATTACAAATCGTTTCGATTTATTTATTTCTTTAGTCATTTATTAATTAATCATTAATTATAAATTAATTACCTTAATTAATTAATCACAGTATTAATTATTCTTTTAGAGTGATTACCCTTAATTACTTGGTTAATCCATCTTTGATCATAAATTTCCCATTCTTAATTACTTTTACTAAGTAATTATTTTTAATTAAATCTTAATCACTTCATAAATTAATTATTCCATGATTTATTATCTTAATTAATAAATCAACCTCCTAATTGATCATCATTTTAATTAATTATTCTTAATAAATCAATGAGTATCCTTAATCAAAAATAAATCTTAATCACTTGATTACTTAACTTAAATCATTAGTTAATTACTTTTGATTAAGTAACAAATAAATTTATTTAATCATTTATCAAAATTAATCACATTAATTAATACTTAAAAAAACCCTTAGTTAATTATCTTTATTAATAACATTTCTTAACTACTTTTAATTAATCTCAAATTTTAAATTAATCTAAATTATTAATTAATTAAGTTGATAAATTTCATTCCTTAATTAAACTTCAAGACCGATCTGAAATTCATATTTTATCTCCGATTTAAATTCCATTTAAACCTTGATTTTAAAATTTAGATTTCAAGACAGTGTTCTGTTGTTAAAATCTGGAAACTCATATACCCGAGCTCCTCCTGTTCCAGCTTCGAGTCCGCCACGTCAAAACTTCGAGTCCAGACCCGAGCCCCCATCCATTTTTTTTTTTGAGAAAACCTTTCTTCCCCAAGCCCCCATTTCCCAGTGCACACAAACGTGCACGGTGCACCTACCCAAACGCTTCCGGCCACCAACGATCGACGTGATCGTCGCCGATGATCTCTCGATCATACGCGAGCGATAAAATGGACCCAGATCAATTAATTAATTCGCGATTCAAAATTTGACCATAGATTCGAACGAGAACTGAAACAACTCAACTAACCCAGTCACCAAACTCGCCCTCGAACTCACCGCCTCGACCACCTGAAGACCCCTAACTCCGGCCAATGGTTCGTCATCCACCCAGCCTTCATTTCCCAAACCCACGCGTCGCTCGATCAACCATAAGGGATGAACGAATCAAATTAACAACAGTGGCCAAAACTAGGTTTACACACCTTTCTGATCAACCCCCATCGCCATAGTGAACTCCACCACTATCAGACATTTTTCCCGACATCCCTTATTACTCCTCTACCACCAGAGAATATTTCGACCTCTCCGATCTACTAGATCATCGGAAATCACCCATAACTCCAAAACTCATCAAACTCGAACTGCTCCCTAAATTCGATGTTAAAAATTATGATTTCATTTTTAAAAATCAAGTTTTTGGTTACTGATTCAGTTTACATGCCTGAGTTGGTGAATTTAAAAGTTTGAATTTTAGCAAACTTAAGCTTTCCTGTTTTACTTTGTGATTTCTAGAGCAAATTCCAATTTTGATTCACTTAAACAAAATTTAACTTTAAGTCATGATTAAACAGACAGATTTTGTTCAGATACTATGTACAAAAATAAATAGATTAGGCAAGTTGGTTTTGTTTTGAACTTGAGCTTCAAGGTTTATCACAAAGATGTTTTCCAGACTACAAACAGACAGACAAACATCAAGACATATAAAGAATTTCATAAATATGTTCATACACACACATTTTTTTCAGACATAAGAACATAGCAAATATACTTAATAGGTTTCAAATTTAAGTTACTCACTGTGATTTAGGAAGAAGAACAGATTTTCTCTTTTGAACTAGGCTTTCAAGCTGAAATCCTTTTCTTTGATCTTTCTGGATCTTCTTGTTTGCTTTAGTTGGATTCAAATTGTTATTATACTGAGATTGAGCTGAATCTTGTTTATGTTTAAGTGATATTTACTCAGACTTTACTTAGCTTTTGCTTGACGAAATTGAAATGAAGAAGCTGATATATGTAAAAGAAGTTTACAGGTTAATTTAATTTTCTTTGAACAGGGTAATTATATTGTTTTGTACAACATACCAGAGATTTTTACTTTGTTTTGTAGGCTGATAGGAATTTGTATACAATCGTATAGATTTTGTTGGCTACCAAGAATAAGAGCATTTAATGTTGTTTGTACCTGATGTCCTCATTTTATACTTATCTCATATTTTTCTTATACTTGCCTAAGTCTTGTTTAACAAGCTTTGCATTTCGGCTGAGAGATTTGTTTTGGTGTGCTTCTTTTACAATCTAATACATTTATTTCTCTGCTTTGCCTTTGTTATTTATATAAATGAAGTTATGTTATGTTCATATTATCTATGTGTTTATTTTTTCTTCCTATTTTACAAATCTATATAATTCATCTTATATATCAATGTTTTTTTTTATCTTTATTCATAGCTTAAGTATTAATTGTTATTACTTTATAAAATAAGCGAACTTGTATTTTTATTTCACTTTTATAGTCTACTCTATTCGTTTAAGCTGAGATGAAAGTTGTAGAAGTGATATTTTTATTTTACTGATATATTTATTTTTATTTTTAAACCATGTATTTACAATTTAAACACAAATCAAATATATATTATATTATTTCAAATTTAATCAGATATGTTCAAATACAGATATATATTCTCATATATACAAGAATTTAAATTTTTAAACGATTTATACAAATATACTTGGATATCGGGGAAACTCGCATCACTTTATTGATTTATTTCACAAATATTAATTCAAAAATTAATAAATTATCATTTTAAATATTTATAAAATTCGGGGTCGTTACATGATTAGCAATCTGTATGAAGCAAATCCGGATGGAGCAATAATTGGAACCGAAGATGTAGGACTTACTTCCGAATAGCTATTTTTAGGCGAAACCAGTCTGACAGTTGAGGAAGAAATATTGCCCTTTGAAATAATTTTGCTTATTATAGGGTCAAGGATAATTCTGCACTTCCTGAATTCTTCGAAGAATGTAAGCGAGGGGTTAGAGGATCGTCGGTTGAAGTTGTAACGGTAACGGATGTCAATGAAGGATGGCTCTCTAAAAGCGTTGGATGAATATCATGTGTAGACTAAAAGGAATTGCATGGGTGTTGAGATGTAGTTAAAAAGGAGCAAGCCTTATCGATTGTAGTACATGTAACACAAAGAGATTGACATATAACGGTTACAGGCTATGTAACCAAATAGAGGATCATGAGCATGCTAGTATGGCAATGGGAGTAGGACTTTGTCCATTAGAATCCCGTGCCTCATGCAGATTCTTTGATGCTTATAGTAGATAGATGGGATGCATGAGAGTTTGTAGGGTAATCTAGGACCATACCTCCTTTTAGATTGGCATCAGGAGGGTTCTTGATGCGTAGCTCTTCAATTATCATTAATGGAGCCATATTGACCAAAGGCCCACGAGGATGGTGGGATCTATGAGGCTAAGCAAACAGACATCCTACAGGAGGCCATCATAGTGGAGTAGAAGTGGAAGCGGTTGGTGCTATAGTAGAGATATGCAAGGAGCGTCTATTGGATGCCATAGTAAACTGAAAGCTTGGATGAGGAGCATGGTTGGGTAATTTACCTTTTTATGCTTGAGTGAATTATTATCCAGTCGTTGTGTGTGTTCGATGTATAATGTTCAACAACCGTCGACATGTCTTAACCCATTAGATTATGTACATCGATTAGGGAAATGTCTATGCCTTAAAGTATTGTGTGTATCCTACACCCTTGCATGGTGTATGGAAGTAATCTATGTAAAATGCCTGCTCATTCATAGGAGCTTGAACATGCAATGGGATATTATGTTGGCTATTACCTGTTAATGTAGGATTTAAATTAACGGAACTGGAGGAACTCAACGCGGATGAAGCTCGAACTCTTGATTGGGTAAACCCGGAGAGGTGATGCTATCTTCGTTGGATGAAAGAACTCTAATGGATGAATGCTAGCATTGATGAGATTCGCACCTTGGGACATGTTAATGTGCGAATTCATTAAAGGACAAATGTTATTCAGTGGAGTAACGATTAGAGTCGATACAACCCAGTCATACATAAGACCGAGGAATCAATCCACAACCACCAACAAACGTCCCTTTATCAGCTCCAACATTACCATAGTCATAACCTTCTCCCGCTGGCTAAAAGCGACCTGAATCGAGGATGATCGACTGCATCTTAGAGTCATGGAAATGATTAAAGGCATAACAGAGGCGAAGTGAAAGCAATGACGGTCTAGTATGGTGGAACATGACTCCACGATGAAATGAGAAACAATGGAACGATGACAACGAGGAGATTATCTACCTTGGATCAATTTCAAAGGAGATGCTTAGATCTAGGTTGAAAGACGATTGCTCGGAGTTGGAAACGAAAAAAGGTTTGGTTCTTAAGTTTAGGGACTGTTTCCTGGAGATTTGACCAGGCAACTGAGTACTCGGCGTACAGGACGACTCGGTGTCAACTAGTGATCGGCATCTCATAGTACTCGGCGTAGTGCTCAGCATCTCATAGTACTCGGCGTAGTGCTCAGCATCTCATAGTACTCGGCGTAGTGCTCAGCATCTCATAGTACTCGGCGTAGTGCTCAGCATCCATGGTACTCGGCATCCATGGTACCCGTCATCAAGGAGTACTCGGCGTAGTACTCGGCATCCAGTGGTACTCGGTGTTAGAAGACGTTCGGCGTATATAACTACTCTACATGGCAGCATCGTTCGGCCAAAGGATCGTTCGGCTAAGAAGCATCGT
Organism: Allium fistulosum; assembly: GCA_030737815.1. NCBI lineage: Eukaryota > Viridiplantae > Streptophyta > Magnoliopsida > Asparagales > Amaryllidaceae > Allium > Allium fistulosum. The sequence goes on along the minus strand of CM060904.1, from coordinate 968,815,418 downwards.
TCGGCCAAAGGATCGTTCGGCTAAGAGGCATCGTTCGGCCAAAGGATCATTCGGCTTCGATTGACAACTGTTCTGCACTTCCCACCCATCAAACGTACCGTTCGGCATTGAGAAGGTGGTTCGGCGTCAACGTGTTCGGTCTACTTGGTTCGGCATACAGCGACCACTACACTTAGGCTAGAGTGTTCGGCCACCAAGCCCACCTGGGAAGTCCAGCCCATATTTGTCTATAAATAGAGGGGCAGGGTCACAGTGAAAAGGGACCTTTTTTGGGAGAACAATGGGGAGACTCTGCCATTTTTTATACTCTCCTCTTTTTAGCTAAAACTTGTATTCAAGTCATTAATACATGGATTGTATCTGTATTCAACTACTTATGAAAGAAATAAAGATCAAAACTCAAAGTGGATGTAGGCAGTTACGCTGAACCACTATAAATCCGGTGTTCTTACTTTCTGCATTTAAATTAGCATATTCTTCCTTGTTTAATTTAACTTCATCACTTACATCTCTACACAATCTTTTTCAACGAGGTTAGTGACCAATTTTGGTGCTAACACTTTGGTGCTTTCATCGAGAATTGAATTCTCAGACCTCAAGGATCTGCTTTGAAGCTACTGGATTGAACAAATCCCCCAAGGAAGATCCGACTCACTGATAGGACATCCATTGATTCTACTCAGAGTTCATACCGATAACTCTACAATGGCAGGACCACGTACTAGGTCAGCTTCTCATAATGTGGATGCCCACGAGACTGCTAGCGTGCAACAAGCAGGACCCAGCAATCAACCAGCAATTCCGAGTGCAGGAATTGCCGCTCAAGAATAGACTCCAGTTGTCACCAGAGTAAAGTTCAACGACTTGATGAGAGAACTTAGGGAAAGCAGAATTCCCATGCCGAGCAGCATCCAGGCCGAGTAGAGCTCCCATGCCGAACAGAATTCCCATGCCGAGCAGCATTCCCATGCCGAACAGCCTTGGCCGAAAAGCTTTGGCCGAACCACACCAGGCCGATCCACTCTGGCCGAACAGCCTTGGCCGAACAGCTTTGGCCGAACCACTCCAGGCCGATCCACTCTGGCCGAACAGCCTTGGCCGAACAACTTTGGCCGAACCATTCCAGGCCGACCATACCTCTAGGCCGAACGTTCTTCCAGGCCGATCCATACCTCTATGCCGAACACCTCTGTAATGCCGAACGCTCATCAATGCCGAACGGTGTCCAGGTACTCAGAGTTGGTTGCCAACCAATCTACGCAGACCATGATCGGACGTGTGGAGTTACATCTGGACGAGAATAATTCTATTGCTCATCATCAACCATATGCCTTTGATTTGGGGCTATGGGTTAAATACAATGTACAACATCACGATGCACGGAGAGCTGAATTCCATCCTGCAAGTGGAATTTATTCAAGTAGAGAGCGGCTGCGATACGACCAACCACTCGCTAAGTGAAACTCGAGCTCGGGGGCAAGCCATCACATCAAGGCTAAAAATGGGTTGATACACGACGATCCTTCGCACAACTCCGTACTCCCAGAGTGCGAGACATAGTATAAACATCTACTTAACTCCGTACTCCCAGAGTGCGAGACGGAGTATAAACATTGATCAACTCCGTACTCCCAGAGTGCGAGACGGAGTATAAACATTGATCAACTCCGTACTCCCAGAGTGCGAGACGGAGTATAAACATTAATCAACTCCGTACTCCCAGAGTGTGAGACGGAGTTTAAACATTCGCTTAACTCCGTACTCCCAGAGTGCGAGACGGAGTATGAACATTAATCAACTCCGTATTTCCAGAGTGCGAGACGGAGTATAAACATACATCAACTCCATACTCATCCCCAAAACTGGGGGCAGAACCAAAGCAAAGCATGCTAGTTGAAGATTTGTCTAAAAGAAGATTGCAACGAAACGATTAAGAGACGACTGTCAAGCAATCAACTGAACGGAAATATTCAGCATGAAAGACTGTGGTTTTTCAAAGCACGTCATGTTTACACAAGACGTCCTTTGGGGGGCAAATGTTATCCCGCCTTTTGGCAAGGCCGTGACACCAAGAACTTGATTAGAAACCAGTGACAGTTCATCTTGGAGATCGGTTACACAAAGGCTCACTATGGATATCGATGGATTTTGTCCGAGTCTGGATCGAGCCACGATTAACAAGACATAACAATCAAAGCCAGGGAAGCCAATGTTCCAAGTTTCAAGACGATCCGAGTTCGTATGCTCAACTTATGATCGATTCGAACAACCGACCATCCATCCATCCATCAACCTCCACATTTGACTTGGAGACCTAAACTGCTTGGAATGAATATGGCCCGATCGTCCACTCCAATCGAGTCATAGAACAAAGTTCGACAAAATACAGATACCCCTCATGAAGCTCAGTGACGCCGGGATCCGTCAAAAGTGGACGTGATTTGATCATCTACACATCAAATCCTACCCTGAACACGAAAGGTTGTTCGAAAGCCCAACTTGAAGTAGCTATGGTAGGCTGCGTACTCGCTAACCATCACTTTCAATATATGGACACGACTGCACCTTGGAACATATGCAACTTACTTTGTCTACTCAACAATCTATTATCCTTATTTTCTAGAAGGAGATACGGAGAAAATTGTAAGAGATTTGGCTATCTAACCCAACGTGGATGTGATTCAACCATCTGTCATATACCTCCTTCCTTGACTTGATTGGAAGAGCTATAATCACCATGCGGACGAGAATCGATCGTCCATTCAAATTTCATCCCTCATCCTGGGGGGCAGAATCTCATTCCGTGAGCAAACGTGGTTCGATTGTTCATTCGACGACATTAGCCTCGATACAGTAGATGAATACAAATTAAAGAGTGGAAATACGACTGCTCTCAACTTAAACCTCCAAGTCCCCAGAGTGTGGACTTGAGTACTCTAAGTCCCCAGAGCGCGGACTAGAGTATAAACGACTAAAACCTCCAAGTCCCCAGAGTGCGGACTGGAGTACTCTAAGTCCCCAGAGCGCGGACTAGAGTATAAACGACTAAAACCTCCAAGTCCCCAGAGTGTGGACTGGAGTACTCTAAGTCCCCAGAGCGCGGACTAGAGTATAAACGACTAAAACCTCCAAGTCCCCAAAGTGCGGACTGGAGTACTCTAAGTCCCCAGAGTGCGGACTGGAGTACTCTAAGTCCCCAGAGCGCGGACTAGAGTATAAACGACTTAAACCTCCAAGTCCCCAGAGTGCGGACTGGAGTACTCTAAGTCCCCAGAGCGCGGACTAGAGTATAAACGACTTAAACCTCCAAGTCCCCAGAGTGCGGACTGGAGTACTCTAAGTCCCCAGAGCGCGGACTAGAGTATAAACGACTTAAACCTCCAAGTCCCCAGAGTGCGGACTGGAGTACTCTAAGTCCCCAGAGCGCGGACTAGAGTATAAACGACTTAAACCTCCAAGTCCCCAGAGTGCGGACTGGAGTACTCTAAGTTCCCAGAGCGCGGACTAGAGTATAAATGACTAAAACCTCCAAGTCCCCAGAGTGCGGACTGGAGTACTCTAAGTCCCCAGAGCGCGGACTAGAGTATAAACGACTTAAACCTCCAAGTCCCCAGAGTGCGGACTGGAGTACTCTAAGTTCCCAGAGCGCGGACTAGAGTATACATGACTAAAACCTCCAAATCCCCAGAGTGCGGACTGGAGTACTCTAAGTCCCCAGAGCGCGGACTAGAGTATAAACGACTTAAACCTCCAAGTCCCCAGAGTGCGGACTGGAGTACTCTAAGTTCCCAGAGCGCGGACTAGAGTATAAATGACTTAAACCTCCAAGTCCCCAGAGTGCGGACTGGAGTTCTCTAAGTTCCCAGAGCGCGGACTAGAGTATAAATGACTAAAACCTCCAAGTCCCCAGAGTGCGGACTGGAGTACTCTAAGTCCTTAGAGCGCGGACTAGAGTATAAACGACTAAAACCTCCAAGTCCCCAGAGTGCGGACTGGAGTACTCTAAGTTCCCAGAGCGCGGACTAGAGTATAAATGACTAAAACCTCCAAGTCCCCAGAGTGCGGACTGGAGTACTCTAAGTCCCCAGAGCGCAGACTAGAGTATAAACGACTTAAACCTCCAAGTCCCCAGAGTGCGGACTGGAGTACTCTAAGTCCCCAGAGCGCGGGCTAGAGTATAAATGACTAAAAACTCCAAGTCCCCAGAGTGCGGACTGGAGTACTCTAAGTCCCCAGAGCACGGACTAGAGTATAAATGACTTAAACCTCCAAGTCCTCAGAGTGCGGACTAGAGTACTCTAACTCCCCAGAGTGCAGACTCTAATATAAGCGAATCGGATCTCCAAGTTCCCTGAATATGAACTATGACACAAATGACTTGAATTTGTCAAATCCCTAACATACGGGCTAGAAAGTATTCTAAGTGCTCGAAGCACAGAATGGAAGTTCGACGACTCCCGAAGAGTTTCCGAGTTATATGAAGATGGACTGAGAAGTCTATGTTACTCACAACTGCTTGGATTAAAATCACAATCACAAAGAAAACTGAACAATAAGAGTCTTTTGTAAGACAGAAAAAGGAACTAAACCTTATTCAGAAATGAGTTTCTATTACAACCCCTCCAAAGTTCAGAGTCGACATTCTATCTACAAGGACTAAGGAAATAGATGAAAATAATTACATGACTTAAACTAACCCTCGTTGAACGAGGATAGTAATCACTTCTTGTGCTTCTTCAACTCTTTCCAGACGGCTCCTCTCCAGAGCATTTACCCTTGATACTCTTCTTTGATAGAGGGGTAGCAACTAAAGGAGTACGGGGGCCTTCCATGGGCTTGGAACCGCCAGGAATGATGACCTTCAACGGCTTGTTCAAAGGATCGTCCAAGTCCACAACTCGGGGATCTACTATGACCTTGACCGTCTCCTCCCTCTCTTTCTCGAGCCACTCCTCCATGCTCAATTCAGATGTATGCTCAGAGGCACCTGTAATTTCTACTTCATAACCTCCATCGGTAGGAGAGGAAGTTTCAGACTTGTCTTCGTCAAGCGCTCCGATCACCTGAGCGTCTAGACCATAAGCCTCCCCTGCGTGAGTGGCTTCACTTGTTTTCTCCCCCACTTCCTTGGCAACATCGCTCCTCGGAGTGGGCTCGGGGTCAGAACGGCCTGCACAAAATCGTGGAAAACAAGAATGCAATAGTCCTGCATAAAGAATAACGACTTTCGAAATCTTAAAGAGAACCTTAAAGAGAAGGATTATCTACCAGGTTCGGGCAAACTCTCAGCCATCCGAGAGGTCTCACCCTCTGGAATGGGAGACAGAATGCGGACTAAAGTACTCTAAGTCCCTGAGTGTGGACTAGAGTATAAATGACTCAAAAACCTCTACGTCCCCAGAGTGCGGACTACAGTACTCTCAGTCCCCAGAGCATGGACTAGATTATAGACGACTTCAGAAAAATCCCTAAATCCCAAAAGCGGATCAGATTACTCTAAGTTCCTAGAGTGCGAACTAGAGTATGAACGAGTTGACGAAAATCTCTGCGTCTCGAACTGTGGACTAAAGCGTAAGCCGTTCGACAAATCTCTAAGTCCCCGGAGCGTGGACTGAAGCATGAACACAAATTGGGCGTGAGTAAACCGGAGGGAGAATAACACTAAGTCACCAGAATGTAGAGTGGTGTATAAACATCGATAAATAGACGAGTGGATTCCGACCATTTTCTATTCCGCAAACTTCGGCCTGGAATCGACAGGAGGATTATTAACCCGCTGAGGATGGAGTTTGACCATCCAACTAGTGACCTGGCCAAATCAATGCTGGGGGCAGGGGTACAAAACACTAAAAAGCCGAATACGACAGCTTACTATAGCTCTAGCGTGGCGTTCTTTATAACTTGAGGCAGCGACTGCATGGAAGCCTCAATACAGAACCAATCGAAACAGCATCCAAAGCTACGAGCAACCTAATATATCATACCTCAGACCAAGGGTCAATGCCGATCCGCACCAAGTACATACGAATGTGACTCGGATGTTTGTTTTTTGAAAAACTATGACCCCCAGAGTATGGAAAGGAGGGTAAACCACGAATACTTGGTCAAAAATTCTCCAACACCCTCGTTCGATTCGTCAAGAGGAGTATGAAACTGGATGAGCATAACCCAACTGCATTTGTAGCCAACTTTACCCCGAGATCTGATTACAGAGCATGAACCAAAGTGGACGTGGATGACCATCCACTATCCAAATTACGCCCTGAAACTTACGTGGCATCGAAGTATTCCTCTTGGAATGAAAAACCACGATAAAATCCAAGATAGGCGAGACCTAGTCTCCTATCGTCTTGCATGATCCCACGATTCAACGGGAAAGAGAGTAAAGCTAAAGTGGGCATGGCTGGCCTTCCTACTTATCGGTATATGCCCTAGACCTGAGGGCACGAGCGAGAAGCAAGATGAATGTGAACCGACTATTCACCAATCACCTCTATGTCTTTGAAGTTTAGGTGAAAACATAAACATAGCTAGGACGAGACTCAACCGTCCATGCAGTACATTTATCAACCCGAGACTGGGAGAAGACGCATGGTCATCCAAAAACTGGCCATGATAGCTCCGTATTAAAACTTATATATAGTGCTTACAGCTACTCAAGGCAACGACCGAAAGGATGCCTAGAGATAGAATCGTTAAATCGATGCCAAAGCTTGGGGGCAACTGACTGTCACTCCAACCCGAAGGGCGAGTGAAGGATCATGAATGCATTGAATATAAAATGCGTTACTCGAATATACAAGCAAATTCAAACTCATAGCAAGATCCAGCTATGCAGTTGCACGCAACTCGAGGCTGGCCCCTACTCGACATTTCCCTCAACGTGCTTTTAAGCTTGATCTTTGGCCATTTGCAGATAATCAATTAGAGCATTCAGAGCCCTTCATTATTTGACTTAACAACTCATGGCAAGACTCTAGGATTCGACCAGAGTAACCATCAACATTGACCGTCCCAACCATATTTCACATTGAATGTTATGCAAAATAGTTACATCTTTACTCAAAGAATCTGGGATGGCACCTGCTAAGCTGACGGTCAACATAGCAGCCAGCCATGGCGACCTTTTCCGGGTGCTGAATATCGGATCACAACTCAGTGCAGTGATGATAAAAGAATTAGTTGGATTTTTCTGAATAAATGATGATATGTTCCCTTGGACCCATTCTGACATGCATATGTGATTTCATTAACTATCGCAAGCCATGCATTGGATATCAACCCGAAGCTACAAAAGCTAGTACAATCTCTATTGATTTCATCATGGAAGATCCACTCTTACTTTTAGGCTCACCCCATCAACGTCTATGCCTACCAGCCGTTGCGACAGGGCATACAATGACCTGAGACATCTGAAAGACTGCTTAAATAGAATATCGAACTAAGCTAATTCAATATCACTTATTTCCCACGAAGGGCTATCCAAGGACGGAAATTAGCGGACCTCACACCCAAATTCACTACCTCAGATGACTATTCGAAGAGTAGCAGAGAACCAACCATAAGATGGAAAATGTTCGCGGATGGAGCATCCAATGATCGGTGTTATGGCTTGATAATGACTCCTGAGGAACGATCGATCTACTACGTCCTAAAACTCGGTTTACCTGTAACAAACAACAATGCTTAGTATGAAGCCTTGACTGCCAGCCTCAAACTTGCTAGAGGATTTGAAGTGAAAACTATACATGTCTTTTGTGATTCTTGATTGGTAGTATACAAATTTGAGGAAGTTGATCTTGCTAGGGGGCATTGTCTTGCTCCTTATCTCGGCCAAGTCCAAGAGCTACTAACCGACTTCACGTATTACATCATTACACACGTACTCAGCGAACAAAATGAAAAGGTGTCATGGTTGACTCCTATCAAAGACTATCTACAATGATGAATTCTTACTGAACGGAGGAATGGAAAACGACGGATCCTCCTCAAAGCTTCACGCCAAATCATCTAAGAATAATTCGTGTGTCAAAACGAGTTTATCCATCCCCATGCTTCGGCATATCGCCCATGATGATATCTTGAGCAAAATCTATGAAGAAGAATGCGGTAATAACATCAGGGGAAAACCACGATAAAGAAGATACTCTGCTACAGGTATTACTGGCCAACCATCAACCCCGATGCGGTTGATCATGCTAGACAGTGTAACGAGTGCAAGATGTTTGCAAAGAATCCGGGAACCCCGCCGACGGAAATTAGTCAAATGGCTAGTTCATAGCCATTTTCCACTTGGGGGCACTGAAATCATCTTCTTGTTGATCCTCAAGATGGTGCGAAATACACCACCATAGCAGTTGATTACGTCACCAAATGGGCAGATGAAGAACTCTAACCATGACCAAGATGAAGAAAATAATCAACTTCTTTATCCGTAACGTCATCTGTCCTTATGACCTTCCATGATCCATTATAACTGCAAATGGACAGGTTGAAGCTGTGAACCAAATCATAGAGTCTGTACTAAAGAGAGGTTTGGAAAACTCCTCAAGTGGCTCATTGCAACCCTTATTTCACAGAAAATACAAACAAGGAATCACGATTGAATTGCAATTAAACTAGATGGAGTTGGTGACGACATATGAACATATAAAACGCATCCGAGAGCCAATGGCAAGAACATGTACCCGAACGTGCATGTGTACATCCTTAAAAGTTCGACTTCTTGAAATCAACAGAAATTGAATTCTCACTAAGGGTTATTAAGAAAAGACTAGATCAGATAGCCGAAGCTTATTAGCTCTGCAGAATTAGTCATGTATGGCCACTAATGAACCACAACCCTGGATTTATAATATTGGGAATCGACCAAGCATCACGATGACCTTAGAAGGATACAACACCTTGGGAGGATAATGACTATTCAAGAAACATGGTGGATTTCTTTCTGAAGACAAGGAATACTCACTGATTCAAAGCGTGTTGTGTTGCTTCACACGACACACTTTGGGGGGCAAGTGTTTCCTGGAGATTTGACCAGGCAACTGAGTACTCGGCGTACAGGACGACTCGGTGTCAACTAGTGATCAGCATCTCATAGTACTCGGCGTAGTGCTCAGCATCTCATAGTACTCGGCGTAGTGCTCAGCATCTCATAGTACTCGGCGTAGTGCTCAGCATCCATGGTACTCGGCATCCATGGTACCCGTCATCAAGGAGTACTCGGCGTAGTACTCGGCATCCAGTGGTACTCGGCGTTAGAAGACGTTCGGCGTATATAACTACTCGACATGGCAGCATCGTTCGGCCAAAGGATCGTTCGGCTAAGAAGCATCGTTCGGCCAAAGGATCGTTCGGCTAAGAAGCATCGTTCGGCCAAAGGATCGTTCGGCTAAGAGGCATCGTTCGGCCAAAGGATCATTCGGCTTCGATTGACAACTGTTCTGCACTTCCCACCCATCAAACGTACCGTTCGGCATTGAGAAGGTGGTTCGGTGCCAACGTGTTCGGTCTAATTGGTTCGGCATACAGCGACCACTACACTTAGGCTAGAGTGTTCGGCCACCAAGCCCACCTGGGAAGTCCAGCCCATATTTGTCTATAAATAGAGGGGCAGGGTCACAGTGAAAAGGGACCTTTTTTGGGAGAACAATGGGGAGACTCTGCCATTTTTTATACTCTCCTCTTTTTAGCTAAAACTTGTATTCAAGTCATTAATACATGGATTGTATCTGTATTCAACTACTTATGAAAGAAATAAAGATCAAAACTCAAAGTGGATGTAGGCAGTTACGCTGAACCACTATAAATCCGGTGTTCTTACTTTCTGCATTTAAATTAGCATATTCTTCCTTGTTTAATTTAACTTCATCACTTACATCTCTACACAATCTTTTTCAACGAGGTTAGTGACCAATTTTGGTGCTAACAGGGACGATAGCAAATGGTTCACATAAAGGGGTCAAAATTCTAAGTATTACTTTAATATGGGTCGACTAGCATGAATAGGTACCGGTCCATCAGCCAGTTATTTAGAAAATATGCAATGTTGGAAAAAAATGGAAAATCTACCTGATGATGAGCTGGAACGACCCTTAGAAAATTCTTAATGATGAATGGAAAGAAGAAGTTCTCGGGTTTAAAACTATAATATATCTGTCGAAAAGACATGACCCGATTGCTATTTGGGAATGAAGTGCAGAAAATCTCAATGAAGATGCAAGTTCCACCGATACATGTCCAGTAACGAAAGCATCTGTGAAAATCTAGATTTGGTTGCTTGTTTTGATTCAATGCATGCTTTTGTTTCATAAAAGTATACTTTATGGGGAAAGTATTAACTGGTATTTTACTCAAGTGACATTTCAATGAATTTGGATTACAAAGTGATGAAGGAATGGACTTTGGGTTTGAAGATGATCAACTACAAAAGGCTAAGGGGAAAAGAGGAAAATTTGTCTAGGTCCATGCATCGGTACCTATCAAAAAGCCGAATTTGCCCCTTAGCTTTTCTACTATGTATATGTAGGCAAAGATGAAGAAAAGAACAAGTTTTGGACAAAGGGGATGGATCAGTACTGATCCCTTAACCATTTTACCCCTAAAGTTCTAAATCATAAAGACTATAGCCCTATTGAAGAAAAATACAAGTTTTGGATCAAGGCTATGGATAGGTGCCAATCCATGGATAGATCAGTATCGATCCATAGATGGTTGGTAATGTTCCGTCATGCCTTTAGATTTCATCCAAAGTTGACCTAATCTTTCTCTCATTATCTTGTATCTTACTCACAGATGATTTCAAACTTAAAATGACGAGTATTTTGACATGGAATGCCCCAATTAACCTGTAAATAGCCATCTAGTTCAACAAAAAAAGAACCTTTGGATCTTTTATAAACTTTTCTAGGGGAAATGCTGCTAATTTCAGATCAAATCATTATATGCAGAGTTTCATTGTAAAATTGGTTGTTCTAGTAAAAAGTAATCAATAAAAGAAACTAAGTGGATGTAGGTCATAGATTAGCCGACGCACTATAAATTCTAGTGTTCTATTTCTTACTTTACTCTTCTATTTCTTATATTTTTCATTTTATTTCGACCTTTTCTATTGACTGGGGGTGTAGTCTAAAAATAAAGCTAATACCAAAGGTATCTTAAAAAGTCATCTACAATCACAAAACATATCTTTCATGGTCTGTTGATTGAACTTTCGATGATTCAAAAAGATCTAAATGAAGAAATTCCAAAGGATGCAAGGTAGAGTTCATATCCTTAGATTTAAATAATTCTTCCATTGTTTTCCAAATCGACATACATCATGGAGATTGTTTACTTTGAAATATAGTTCGGAAGTCCTCTCATAAGTTTATATCTTGCAGCTCTCGATAATGTTTGAAATTCAAATGTCTAAAGTGTTTGTTCCAAATTCAAGCATCATTCGGAACAACCATAAGACATATGTTGTCATCCCTGGTTACTTTCCTATTTGAAATATATATGATCCTTTTTTTATACCTTTAAAAATGATTTTAGAGTCATGATCTAAAATATAAGAATTATCTTTTTCAAACCTAAAATTTTTATCATATAACTGACTTATACTTGAAAATTTATTTTTTAAATTTTTAACAAGTAAAACATTTTGAAATAAGAAGAGTTTCAAAATTATGGACATTGCCGATGCCAATGACATATCCCTTTGAATTATCTTCAAAGTTCATGGTTCCACCATCTTTGTATATAATATTGTTTCCTATTTGTGGATTTCCCATTATATGCATTGAACATTCGCTATCTGATAATTATTTCTCATTCTTAGTACTTTTGCATGGTTGGTACCTAAAAAACAAGCATTAGTACCATGTTTTATTTTAGGGTCCATGGGATTAGGTTTTGGGAAGCCAAACCCATGAAAAGTTTGAATACTCTTTAAAATTATAATTATTTAATAAATGAACTTAGTTAATAGAATCACCATCAGATGCATTATTATTATTATCCAAATTCCAAGAAACTCGTATTTAATAAGCTTATTCTCGGTGGTTTTAACTTGAGTTTTATAGGCTTTATCATGAACTTGGTATAGTATTTTGAGTACTGATTTTCTTATGTTTAGGCTTCGAATTACATCCAAGTCCATGTTTATTTGGAAGCTTAAATGAAGATAATAAATTTTTTAAATTATCTTTCCCCTTGTTGGATATATCAACATCAGTTTTCGTTTTATCGATATCCCTATTACAGGTAAGAAGAGTGTTGTCTAGAGATGTAATTCTGTCATTCAGAAAAGTGATCTCTGACTTTATTAAAAGATTCTCTATTTCTGAGGATTCATTTTCACTTTTTGGTTTTACAAAACTTCAAGTTCTAAATTCTTTTCATCATTAAGTCCGTTGAGTCTTGCTATCTCATCTTTTAGACATTTTATTTTCTTCGATTAATATTTCACTAAACATATTTAGTCTATTTATCCCTGCTAAGCTGTTTTTTTATATTTTTTCTAAGCATTTTATATCATTTATACATGTCATTTAAAACATTCATGATTTCCTCGTTAGAATCCCATACCTAGTCATCATATAACATGAAGCACATGTTCGCATTTTTGGTTTCTGAATCACTATCACTTAATGATGTACCTTAAACCCATGTTGCATTGAAAGCATGTTTCCTCTTCTTATTGAATGTGTCAGTGTTTGAAGGGTACTTTGATTTATTTATATTTAGGCAATCACTTGTTAGATGACTAGTTTTTTAAGATCAATAGTGGTACTTTATCAAGCAAAATACTCATTTATTCAGATGACCAATTTTATCACATTCAAAACAATTACAACATTGTTGTTTCTGGAATTATTTGTATTTCCAGTTTTATGAGGTTTATTCATTTTTCTATATTTGATGAATTTCTTGAATTTCTTGAAGTTCACGGTCATGAAAGCGATTTCCACATCATTATCATTATATGATCCCTGATTTTCATTTGTATAGTTGAATATCACTGATTTCTTCTCGTTTGTTAACTTTCTTTTGTAGCTACAACTGTACATTAAAAGACAATAAATTTCCTACTAATTCTTCGAATTTCATGGTATTAATGTTATTTTCTTCTTCAATGGAAAAAATCTTCTGATCTCATTCACTTGAGAGTGAATTTAGACTTTTTTCTAATTTGGTTCTCTTTAGAAAAAGCCTTCCTTAATGATGCTAGTTCATGCAAAATATCTTGAAATCTAGAATACATATCATATATTGATTCATTTTGTTTTCATTTTAAAAGGTTGAAATTGATTTACCAACATAATAATTTATGTTGTTTAACTTTACTAGCCCCTTCATGTGTGACTTTTAGAGTCCTCCAGATTTTATATGCACTTTTACAAATTGACATTATTAAATTATTTTTTCCCAAGCAAAAAATAGAATATTCATAGCCTTTGAATTACTGAGTGCATGTGTATTTTCAATACTGGTCCATTGTGTGTAATCCATTTAAGGCTCAGTGTATTCATTTGACTGATGCGGAATGGTTAAAAAGTGTGCTTCTATTATTACTGGCCATTTATCATTTTCTAAATTCAAATTATGACTCTTTTGAAAACCGTGTGTCTGATACCAAATGTGGGTTACGAGATGCCCGAATATAGTGATGCGGAATGGACCTTAAATTCATTAATACACTAGAGGGAATGAATATTGACACTGGTTATTTAAATATTAACTTGTGAATCAAAAATTTATCTACTGAGATCAGTAACAAAATAACAAACATGGGTGGATAAACAAATAATATATATGCAAAGTAAAGTAAAAGAAATAAGAGTAAAAGACACTAGATTTTTTTATGATGGTTCAGATATCCAATCCTATATCCAAACTAGTACTCTCTATATAAAATTTCACTATCACTTCCTTGATCTCCATGGATGGCAAGAACACCTTTACAGTCTTACAATTCCACGAGTAGTAAGAAACACTTTCCTATTGACTTTCCATGGGTGGGAAGAACATCTTAGCAATCTTACAGTACTATGGGTAGTAAGATACATCTTTCCTCTTGACTTCCGATGGGAGGCAGGAACACATTTCTCTTTACAAACAACAGTATGGTATAGTAAGTAATTATATGTCCAACATAGATTATTGTAATTTCAGTACAATGATCCTATAGACCTCCAACAGCAATATATCTTTTAATTTAATGAGAAATATAATTATATTAGAGAGAGTATGATTGAGAATTCAAGTACAAGCTCTTTGATCTTGTGTGGTTGTAAATCCTTAACGAATTTTGTGTAAGGCAAGTTGGTATTTATAGTGGCCCATCCACTGTTATAGATATAATTATTTCAAGAGTAAGGAATAAACCCTCGGCAGCTTCGGCACATACGCCACGACATGTTGCACTAAGAAAACTCATTATAACACACAATACCCAACTAACTTAGCAAACCATTGTTGCATAAACACTATGACACAACAAAATATTACAATACAACATTGTCGCATCAAACATTTACCATAAAACCATCTTCCAATTTTCTTGCCAAGCTAGAAGTAAAAAATTTCAATCGTGATTACTTAACCTACAGCAGCAAACAAACAACCAGTAGATAATCCAAATACTATGCATCAGCAATGCTATGAGCAAAATGAATCCCAAACAGCTAAAAAAATTCTTTAGCTAAAGAAATGGAAAGATAGAAACAAGCTGACCCATATAGACACAACACTACCTTATCCGAGAAAGCATGACATTCAGCCATATTAGACAACACTACTTGTCGCATAAGTAGTCCAAATGGTGTTGAATTGAAGTGACTGAGAAGACACAAGGGAGTATTCACTACGGTCCTTGAACCAAACATCTAGATAACTCTGCAAATTACATAATCAAAAAGATATAATAGCTGAGCCAACAGCCAAGGCATAGCAGCATATCTAAAAAGAAAAATAAGCAGCAAGAATATAAAGAATTTCACAATCCAAAACTGCCACCAAAACAACTAAAGCTCAGTAGAAAAAAACCAAAAACGCCATAGTAAAACAAAATGCAGGACTCCAAAACAAACCATCAGCAAAAGCAACAAGGCAAGAAACACAATAGTGCCAAAACCAGAATGGAACATCTCAGACTAGATCCGTAACATCTAGTAATTTGGCGTTAGTTACTTAATTAATTAGTTAGTTGATTAATTAGGCTCCAAAAATGGAATTTGTGCAAATAAAGGAATTCGACTACAAAATTTACACCATTGCCTTCATGGCAAATTCTGAGAAATTTTCATATTTGGAGTTTTGCGATGGAGTGAAAATGAAGAAGTTACGGACGAAAAATGAATTCGTAACGAAAATAATTAAATAAGAAAAATAAAAGTTTATTAATTAATCGCCCAGGCCCACAGGCCGATCTGTCATTGGGTCCAGTCGACCCCTAGCGATAGACCGGTGCTCCAAGGGCGGTCGACCAATCGCCTTCAAGTGGCTAGGGTTAGCCTTGGTCATAATGGCCTGGATCTAATATTTTAAATTGTACGACTCTGTTCGATTCTAGCAACTATAAATTCAGGTCTAGCCCTCCCTTCTCTTCTCATATTTTTATGGAGGCAGTAGCGAAGCTATGCCATTTCTTCTTCTTCACTTTCTTTCTAAATTATAAAGATAAGATATTCTTATCTACATTCATACAAATCGGAGAAGAGTGGAAATCTAATAAAAAGTAGAAGAGAAGAGAACCAACCATATGCGTCTTTGAGGTAATTTATATATTTATATATATTTGTATATATTTTCTCTCCCAATCTCAAATCTCTTCTCAAACCTGTAATTCTAATGTATGTATATATCCTTTTATACATATTTCTTGGATTAAAAAGGATTTGGAGATGAATCAAAGGTCCTACTTCAGATCTAGAGATTTGGATCGCTTTTAAAAGGTGAGCGAGAAATTTTATAGATTGTTATAATATGAAAATTATCTTATTGGTGTTTATTTGATTTTTATGCCTAATTGGATAATTGTATATGAGTTGTAGGCAACAAATTTAATATGATATGAATATAATAAATATCGCTTACATATTCTTGTTTATGAATTGATTTAGAATTGTTTACAATCTGATCTGCAAATCAATCCTAGAAGTATGAATTTAGAATATTGATTTGAATGAAATTTATTCCAGATCTGAAATAGGTTGTATAATAATTTTATGAATTTGGATTATCACCCTAATCTTATTGGAAATATAAACTGTCCATAACATAAACTTATACCGATTGGTTTTCATTTTATTGTTATGTCCATTAATGTTAGCAATTCTAATCTAACCTTGCATTGCACACACAATTACTTATATACCCATTCCCCAAGGTACAAAATACCGATGAAACCTTCTCAACCGCCCAATACTCCCAAACCCAATTGCCACCTAATACTTCTAAATATGAAGCAGGCTTCTAATACTTTTAAAACGGGAAATGGGCAGACTCTGCTATTTAAGACCTTAATCAAGGTAGATCCCATCATTTAAGACCTATTTTCAAGGTGGTTTCCTAACAATGTTATTGATGGTCGATGGGTCCTAGCTACAAGACCTCTAACCACTATTTAAGGCTTTCGACATTTAATATTTAACTATTACCGCATATATCCCTGATAAAATCGTAGCCATGTAATAAATAATATCCAAGCCACTTAAAACCTTTTATTAGAAAATGGGCAGACTTTGGTCATTTAAGATCTTAATTAAGGCATACCCCATCATTTAAGACCTATCCACAAGGCGTGCTCCTCAATGGTACCATAGTTATTACGGATTTAGAAATATGAGAGACTGTACCCAAGTCACTTAATACTTCCAAGTGGAAAATAGGCAGACTCTGGTCATTTAAGACCTTAATTAAGGCAGACCCCATTATTTAAGATCTATTTCCAAAAGCATGCTCCTCGCTATCTAGCTGTCATTGCTTGGAAATCTCATTGGGCTACTTAATACTTCTTTTATAGAAAAGAGGAGAACCCTATAGTCAATTAAAACCCCAAATCTAAAGCGAACCCTTCCCTACATATCCACTATCACTCTTTAATTATAAATATAGTATCTCATTAGGTTACTTCTTTCGGTAGGGAGGTGGACCCTACAGCCACTTAAGACCTCAACAGTGAAGTAAACCCTTTTTAGAGACATCCTTATTTATTTATTTGGAATCTCACTAGGTTACATAACACTTCTATTTAGCCACTTAAGACCTCAAACCAGAAGCAAACCCCTATGGAGATATCCCTTACCGCTCCTAATTTCAAATTTGGACCATTCAATACTTTCTAACTAAGAAAGCAGGCCCAATCTCTCATGTCGTCATAGATCCTATGATTAGTGATATATCACAGCAGTAGTAAGTACACCCGACTGTTGGTAGCCTCAAAGTGAAGGACAGTCTTCCATCGAGTGACTCTACTGGCCTCACATCACTAACCTACTAAGTCCAATTAACCATCCTAAGTCTTTACTTATATTATCTTAGGTAGACATTGGACTTAGCTTGCTAATTCTCTTTTTATCTAAGGCAATAAGATTTACCTTAAATATTTATCTACCCATAAATCCTGGTTTAATGCTCGTAAATGTCTATTTGTACATAAAATCCTACTGAATATTTCTTAAGACATTTATATATGATTACTAATTTCAAATTAGTAACCTTTTATATCTGTTCCATTTTTATGAATTCAACTTCTTTATTTATCAGTCCCATTAATCCGTTTAACCTATCAAATTATTGCAACTCTCATATTTATTACCATTTATTTTCCATTTATTAGAGTAACAACCTTGTAAATTCATTTCCCATTAATTAATTATCCTAAACGTGATATTACATGCAAGTGCCATTATTAGTTTTTTATTTAATTATTATTAGCATAGTAAATCACGTACAAATATTTTCTTTTATCAAACTTGTTCCAGTTATATATCTTTACTAGAATATTCTTTTCCATGTTAAATTGTTGGAATCATACCTAAAAAGATTATCCGCTATAATTTCCATAAATTAGTCCAAAACAAAAGATTTAACTCTAAAAGGTTACATTATTTGAAATTACAAGGAATAATCATTTCTTTTTATTACTGAAATGGACAGTGTAAATTACAATGAATTCATACTTTACATGTCTCTTTCTCTTTTTATTTGCATTTATTCCTTGTTTGATCAAACGTTGTATTTTTCTTAAAATGGAAAGAACTCAACTAATTTATAAATATTAAACGAATCTAAACTCCAGCAATTCGAAACATAGAAAAGTTTATAATCCAATAAGATTAGGGTAATAATCCGAATTCATAAAATTATTATACAACCTATTTTAGATCTGGAATAAATTTCATTCAAATCAATATTCTAAATTCATGCTTTTGGGACTGATTTCCAGATCAGGTGGTAAATAATTCATGAACAGGAATATGTATGCGATATTTATTATATTCAGGTCATATTCAATTCGTTGCCTACAACTCATATGCAATTATCCAATTATGCATAAAAATCAAATAAACAACAACAGGATAATTTTCATATTATAACAATCTATAAAATTTATCGCTCACCTTTTAAAAGCGATCTAAAACTCCAGATCTGAAGTAGGACCTATGATTCATCTCCAAATCTTTTTTTATCCAAGAAATATGTATTAAAGGGTATATACATACATTAGAATTACATATCTGAGAAGAGATTTGGGATTGGGAGAGAAAATAGATACAAATATATATAAATTTATAAGTTATCTCATATACGCATATGGTTACTTCTCTTCTCTTCTCCTTTTTATTAGATTTCTACTCTTCTCCGATCTTTATGAATATAGATACGAATATCTTATCTTTATAATTTAGAAAGAAAGTGGAGAAGAAAAAATGACAGAGCTTCGCTATTGCCTCCATAAAAATATGAGAAGAGAAGGGAGGCACAGGCCTGAATTTATAGGCGTTAGAATTAACCAGAACCGTACGATTTAAAATATTACATTCAGACCATTTTGGCCTAGGCTAACCCTACCCGCGTGAAGGTGACCGGTTAACCACCCTTAGAGCATTAGTTGACAACTAAGGGTCGACCGGACCCAATGATAGATCGGCCTGTGGGCCCGGACGATTAATTAATACACGACAATTTTTATTATTTAATTATTTTCGTTCCGAATTCGGTTTTTCGTCTGTAACTTCTTAGTTTGGACTCCGATCGTAAACTCCAAATATGAAAGTTTGCACAAATTCCTTTTTCGGAGCCTAATTAAATAACTAACTAATTAAATAACTAACGCAAAATTCCGGGGTGTTACAAGATCCACATCGAAGGCAGAGGAATTGGCCTAAAAATAGACGTCCATTCATAGGTGGCAATGATTCTCGAGGAGTTCAAACATCACTGGAAAGCTAGCATGATGAGAAATAACGGAGCTTCGACAAGAATTGAAATCGAAGCAGGTGGAAGTGAGATCTAGATCCAGTAGGAGAGGATAAGCGTGAATCTAAGGAGTAAAGGTAGGATGACGAGTGGCAAAGTGGAGGGCAGTTTTGAAGGGAAGATGCCATAAATCAGTAGTAATGGGAAACATGACTAAAAGAGAGAGTGGAGGAAATAGACGCAATGGGAAGTGGGAGAAACAGAGAGGGAAGATGAATGAATCTGACGTGAGAGAAGTGGAAAGACGAAAGGAATAGGTGGACAGAAACCCTAGCTCCCCATTAACTACATTTTGAAGCTTTGGCGGTCTCTTACAAAATCATTGAAGAATTTGAGTGAAAGAGTATGCATTTGCAAAGAGTGTGGAAGCGTACAAAGGAGTTTTTCTCACAAAATCATATAGATTAAAGAGTAAGAGGTAATTGGAAAATTATTGATTAAAATTCATCATCAAGACTCCTTTAAATAAAATATAAAAGAATGTGTCAGTTAGTGAAGAGATGGTATCAAAATCATTCAATTTAAAATTTGAATTTCAAAATAACCGCTTCCATATCAACATATCTCTAGAGAATATGTCGACTTACTCTAGTTAAATTTGATTTTCTTTTTCTAAAATTCAATTTTAACTTCCAGGTTATAAAACCCTGATTGTATTTTTATATAAAAATGTTAGTGATTAAAAATAGAGTTAACAGAAAAAGAAATAACAGAGATATTTGTTATGAGACCTTTAACAAAATCTTAAGACTTAATAGACTTTCTGAACACTTCAATTATTTTTGTCGATGAAGCACTAATGTTTCATTTGCGTTGAGACTTTCATTTGTTCTGATCAATCTTATATACATACACACACACATATTATATATATATATATATAATTTGCTTGCATTCATTCATTGAGGTTCTTGAATATCTCTTTAAAATACCTATATACTATATTTGAAAATGCTGCGTAACTCAAAGAAACATTATTAGTATTATTTATACGAGTATATAAGCAAGTCTAGATGGACCTGCATCTAATCACAATATGCATGCATTAATTCAACAATGCACTTTGTACCATTTTTTGAAGAATGTACAAATTTTTATTTATAGATATAGTAGACACTTCCTTAATGAATATGTATCCAAATTCATAATTAATTAGATATATTATATTCAATAAATGAAATGTTACTATCAGTTGGAAACAGGAAGGATTATGGATATAGAAACTCCATGAAATTACTATCATGCAGTTAGCAAAGAGTAACGCAGATGCTAAAAGCGATTTCAATGTTTTTCTTTTTGCATGTATTTTATTACATAAGACAATTTCTTTCTTTGCATAATCTCAATTTCGCATGTCCTTCGGCTAAACTCTGCGTAATGAAATCGTGGATTCGACCAACCATAGGCTAAGCAATTAGAGATAGGGCGCGATCCTACCCGAGTCTCCACTTTTAAATCTTAATTTGGTTTTTAAAATGTCAATGAGTCATGTCTTTTGATCAGTTCGGGCATCTTGACACTATTTCGATCTTCACGATCTTCTGAATGCAATTCTACTCACACGGGAGTTTAAGTCTGACCATACTACTGAAAATCACCTTTTTGTTTAAGTAAAATTTAACCCCAAAATGGAATAAAATCTTCCAAGCGTAATTAAAAAATCATCTCTCACTTTTTAAAACCATAGGCTATCGTTCCTTAAAATTTTACTTATTTTTCATGCGTTAAAATATAGACCATCACGCGTTAAAAGTTTACTCAGTTATCGTGTGTTAAAATATAGGCCGTCACATGTAGAAAATTTACTCAGTTATCGCACGTTAAAATATAAGCCATCGCGAGTTAAAAATTTACTCAGTTATCGCGCATTAAAATATAGGTTGTCGCGTGTTAAAAATTTACAAAGTCGTCGCGCGTTAGGAATATAGGTCGTTGCCTTTAAAAAAGGGTCGGAGCTTTCATTTTAAATTTACAGGGGTCGTCACGTATAATTTGGTTCCACTATTAAAGGCCATTATGTAACGATCCACCTTTGTGGACGGTTTAAATCGACAATAGACCATGCATCTCAAGTCAAACTATTTAAAAGGGAGGATTGTTAATGGGGTAAATAAGAAAAATAAGAGAAAGAAAGAAGAAAAACAAAATACAGAATCTCACAGCGGAATGACAAAATATAATAATCAAATAAATAGTTCGTGAAGCTATTTAAAAATAACATTTGATTACACTTTTACAATTCAGATCAGAGTTATACATACAGCAGGAATAAATGAATAATGCAGCGGAACAACATGATGTAGTGGAATAAATATAATAAATAGTAATAATATACTAAGTCTTCGTCTTCGTCCTCCAGAAAAAATAGTCTTCAATACACTGAAAAGCTCAGACTGGCCCGAGCGTAATGAAAAGACAAAACACTCGAGTCATAACTAAAAGGTCTTATGTAAGTTAAATCAATAGTAAATAAATATGAGTGTAACGGCTTTAGAGATGTTTACGGGATTTTACATCTCCTATCCAGTGTCTAACGTGCGTGCAAAAACTTAAGAGATGTTCGGGATTCCATCTTCTAAGGATCCGTTAAACTATCTACGTACATAGTACCATACGCGATTATAATTTGTCTACAGTAAAGTATTAAAATAGCATTAAGGCGTAACCCATATCCCCCTTAACACATTTTATATAAATATCATAGTATATATAGTACTGTAAACTCCACCGTAAACTAGTGGGCTATCAGGGAGCACTCTATAGGTACGATACAAACCAAACTCGTAATGGGATCGATAAGGCATATGACAAGGCACGCGAAGAAATGCCCAGGGTAGAATACCATTTTGCGGATCCGGACTGGTGGTAACGCATAGCAGCTACTACCGCCAACCTCGAGACACATTCCCATAATCAAATCGAAAGTGGCCACCAAATCAATCACAAAGTAATAAATATGGTATCGAAGAAGCATACTAGACCGGGGGTGCGACCCCACTTGGCCCGACGTGGCCCCTGTTTTAGTCATATCAAGCTGACCCGAAGGGGCCAGGGCTGCGTTCATACCTCATACAGTAGCGTTCATCAAACCATCCTACTTCATTCTGGATTCTCCACCACGTGCACAGTTGTTAAAGTGGTTTTTAGTATTGGCAGAGAGTATGACAATATCCAATGTCGGTCTCTTTAACAACCAAACGCTTATTTTATACAGATTGGTTATTTTACATTTCCAAAACCGATTCATAATTGATATCAAAATATCATATTCGCTTTGAAATCATATCACTTTCGAAATCATATTCACTTTAAATCATATCACTTTCGAAATCATATTCACTTTAAATCATATTCATTTTCAAAATCATAACCATAAAATAGGTTAAACCATCATACCAAAATATTCGCATTCAAATCAGTTCTATCTAACATAACAGTTCCAACTTTAAATAGTTTGAATACTGAAAGTAGCTTATATATTGGAATAGTTATACAATAAAATAGTTTATATTTTAAAAATAGGTTATAGATTAAAATAGTTTATATATTAGAAATTGTTTATATATTAAAATAGGTTATATATTAAAATGTATATATTAAAAGTTGTTTATAAATTTAAAATAATATATGTTAAAATAGTTTATATTTTAAAAATAGGTTATAGATTAAAATAGTTTATATATTAGAAATAGTTTATATATTAAAATACCTAATATATTAAAAATAGTTAATGTATTAAAAATTATTAATATATACAATGGTTTATGTGAGAAAAATAGTTTATTTGTTAAATGAGTTGTATATTAAAAGAGTTTATATCGAAAATAGTTTCAAATTAGAATTGTTTCTTCCAATTTCACAAATCAATTCAAATCATCTTTAGTTCCAAAAATTCAATTTAAATCAATCTCAGTTGAACGATTTCAATTCAAAGGGCTAAAGGTTTCAATTCAAATTCTCATTAAAACCCGTTTCAATTTATATCGATTTCAAATCCTTGTTTGAACTACAAATTTAAACCACTTCAAATTCAATAGGTTTCAAAGTTTAAATATTCAAACATTTACAATAACTCAATTTTGACAAATTTCATTTATATTTCGAAATTCAACTTTAAGGTTTTAATTTAAATTCTTTAAACAATTCATTTAAACCAATTTCAATTTCCACATTTAAAATCTTGAATTTAAAATAATTCAGTTCATATAAATCAAAATTTATTTCATAAAACCAATTAACTGGATTCAAAAATTAAGGATTTAAAGTCATTTAATTTAACCATTTCGGTGTCTGTATATAATTTTCTATCCTATGGTCAAGTGATACGGATATATATCATTTCAACCCGCAATAAATTTAAGTTTATGGGTATATATCATTTCAACCCGCAATCCCGAGTAAAATTCAAAATCCATAAAATCGCTCGAGTTTATCATTTCAACCCATGATAATTTTTCCCTAATCTATAAGATCGTTCGGGTATGTATCATTTCAATCCATAGTGATTTTCCTAACAATAGCTAAGGGAACTTGAAGTGTGATAACAACATATAAATAAACATACATCCAATCATCCAAAAATATCAACACTAAGTATCCATTACGATCATCATTCAAATCAACCAATAAATCACAACAAATAACTGGTTATCATTATCAGGTATTTAACTGGCAATTAAATTCAATATAAAATTAAATGGCAATTTAATTCAACATAAACTCAAATTAAATTTAAATGACAATTTAAAATACCAAACATCAATCAATAAATTTCCAATCAGAGCATAAATTTAATTTAACCAATATAAGATGGTTTAGTAGTTGTGAGTGGGTTAAATCACTCACCTTTGATTTTTAGTCGATTTAAAATCCAATTAAAGCCCAAAACTCTAACTGTCTCAGAATGCAGCCAAACAAGTTCCATAAGTCTGGAATTTCGATATGATCGCAATGGAGAAAACCGTGCGTGAATCCGAGCTCGTATGCAAAAGATATTAAGATTAGAAGATTAAAATTTTAATATAAAAAAACAAATGGAGGGCAATTCTGTAATTATACCTTCCCTATACACGCAACCCTAGCACGCAACATATAAGCACTATCACGACCAAATATAGCCGCCGACTTCATCCATGAAACGTTGTTGCCACGCTGACTTCTACCTCGATCAGATACTGCCACAACCATGCCCTCCTCCAACCGTCCTCGACAGTGCCCACGCGGCCACCTCCTCATTGCCAGAGGCATCTCGCGCCGTCGCCGCTACGAATTATCTGGCCAACTACGATGATGAATTCGACCACCAAACTACATGGATGCATGCTTCTCGACATCCTCTACCCACTGGTCACCCTCGATCGT
Organism: Allium fistulosum; assembly: GCA_030737815.1. Classification (NCBI taxonomy): domain Eukaryota; kingdom Viridiplantae; phylum Streptophyta; class Magnoliopsida; order Asparagales; family Amaryllidaceae; genus Allium; species Allium fistulosum. The sequence goes on along the minus strand of CM060904.1, from coordinate 968,790,590 downwards.
CCTATCGACGAAGATCCACCACTGAAATCGAAACCTTAGGAATGAACGACTGAGAAAGATTGTCAATTTCTGGCCAAACCATGATTTGATTTACAAAACGAATTTCAGATCTAGATTGCGCTCGTCAAGTGTTTTCCAACGATATATAAATTGACATAGTTTGAGGAGTTTGAATTTCAAAATTTAATTTTGAAATTGAAATTAGGGTTTGGAATTTGGAAATTAGGTTTCTGCCATTTGAGAAGGAGGAATAGCTAAGAGGTTGATGTACGTACGGAATAAAATGAAAGGCTACTAGGGTTAGAGAAACAAAATCTATCTATATAGATAGATGGATAAGAACGAATGGTACAGATTGAATTGGTGCGGAACGATAACGACGATCCGAAAAGCCCGTTTCATTTCCGAAACGAAAATGGGTCATCCAATATATTGAAATAGATGTTTTCGATGCTTTTAAACTCAATGGAACTAGTTTCAAACCCAAATTCCATTGTATACAGAAGTTAGCTTTTAAAATCAGCTTAATTTAATTGAATTCGTTAAATTGATTTCTACGCGTTTCGAGCCCGCACGATCAAATGACAAGTCCGATCGCTACGAAACTTGAAATCCTACAATAATTTACTTTTACGGATCTGATGAAACAAGTTTTGTCGAAATTCGAGACAGTGGCCAAAATGGCTAATTTCATGTTAATTAATTAAATTATTAATAAATTCGTTTAATCCCTTTTAAATTCAAAGTTTAAAAGTTAAAAAATTTATCATTCTTGATTAATATAAATTAATAACCTATTAAAATAAAATTTCCCTGTTAAATCTACTATTTAAATATTACATTATTTTCAAAGTTCAATAGCAATTGAAATAAAACCCAGTTAATTATATTTTAATTTCACACAAATTCTTATATTTTGATTGTCACTTTTATTATTAAATCATAAAATATCATATGGATATAATTAACATTAGGTTACATTTTATTACATTCATATTCTACAATTCCGTATATTAACTGCAATATTTAATTATATTAATTCACATTGATTTCCAAATTAATTTCAACGGATTAAATAATGAAATAATAATTAAATAATTATTACACATTAATAATTCAAACACATTTCTATGTTTGTTGTTTACAAACACAGCTAATAATTTCACATACTAATTAATTGATTTCATATTCCTTAATAAACTTATTCTAATTTATAACGTATAATTTCAATATTAAATCCAAAATTTAATTTATTCCTTATTTACAAGTATAACCAAATTAACTTTACAATTATTTCAATTGATTGAAATTACATTAAAATAGTTATTAATTAAATTAAATCAACATTATTATATTACATTCTAGTTATTTTTCTCATTAATAAATCACAAAATTTAATTTCTCACAATATTAAGTTGCAAAATCTTAATTAATTTAATATTTTTAATTATCGAAAATTACGGGTCGTTACACTCTCCCCCACTCAAAATTTTTCGTCCTCGAAAAGAGAAAAGGAGGAATTAAGAAGCTAATATATTTCTATTCAAATAATCAATTTATAAACACTTTAAACTTACATAATTAAGTATTAAATAAGATATATCAATTTATAAACAATTAAATCTTTCATGTTCAAGTTTAATAAAAGTTTGAAAATATTTTACTTTCACAAAAAATTTCTAAGTCTTAGATTCATGAAAAATTTCGGCAGAGTCTCCTTTGTACGGACAGGTCCAGAAAAATAACGATATCAATAATTTCATTATGTTTATAATATTTCAAAAAAATAAACATCCCAAACCATGTGAAAAATAATAAAATATCGCTATAAAACCGTAATCCGAGAACGTACCTATTTGTCGGGCAAACAAACTTTATTTATGAAACCAAAAGCAGTAGCTATTGCTTCCATAAACCTGTACTTCACTCATAAAATCCAAAATAGTGAGAATTATGTACAAGAGAAATATTTAGTTGTTTCAATTAGTAACAGAAGCAAATCAACACAAAACATATGCAAGCAAAACTGTACAACCATCATATGCAACCAAAGAATCCAAGAATCCATCACACATCCATAGCAACCAAAACTAATGGTTTGTTCAGTTCATAAACTTCTCATTATTCAAGGGTGATAAATAAACTACTAAGTATACCTTACGCTCAACAGTCTTAGATAATTACTTAATAGATTATTCATACAACCTTAAAAATATGAAGTATCATCTCCCAAACTTCCCATTAGCAAACAATCCAGAATTTTAAATATTATTTAAGTTTATTCGATTGGTTCCTTTTCACATTATTAACCTTAGATTTATTTAAATTCTCATTTATTCATACAATGTCACCTTTTATTAGTTTACATTCATTTACTTACATAAATTATTTCACATTCAATATCTGAAGTCATCAATAAATCAATTCTAGAAATATTATATAAGTTTCCTTGTAATTTAATTCACATTCATTTACTTATATAACTTCATTTCCATTTAATATGAATATTCATGAATAAACATTTCATACTTAGGTGATTTTACCTTTTAATTCACATTTACCCTTTCTTTTATAGTGTCAATTAATAATAAACTTATTTATGAATCATTTTAGTCATTTCTTAAGTTTATAAACATTTTCTTAGATAATATCCACTTTTTACTATTCAATCTAATTATTAGCATTTCAAAACATTAACTTATGCTTATAACATTCCTTGTACATCAAAATTCTTATTTATAGAAATAATTCCATTTGAACACTTTCATTAATTAAGTTTTACTTGTATAATATCCTATTACATATTCCTATTTAACGTTACAACTTTTTAAATATTTTTGGTAAGTTATATATATATATATATATGTTTTAAGAATGTAATTAAATGTTACACAAGCTTATCTTATTCATTTTAGTTAACAAAATGTTCAATGATTACATCTTCTAAATTTTCATTATTTTTTAATTTACAAGTTACAAATCTCCAATTTCTTATATATTTCATTAATCACTTAGCATATAATTTCTTATTTTCATTTTAGAAGTTTCCAACAATTAAAGTAGTTAAGATTTCAGTTCATTACAATAATTGAAATCCCTAATTCATTGAAGCTTAAGAACTAAATGTCGAGTTAATTTCAAATCAATTCGATATATATATATATATATATATTCGTATCTTTTATATATCAATCATATTTAGAATTTAAAATTAAGATGTGTTTATCAAAAACAATGTGTAGTAAAGCTACTACTGTGGCCTTCCCACTTTGAAACTCGAAAATGAATGTCGATGATGCGGCCGTCATCATCGAAATTATTTTCCAGCGATAGAAAAGGGGAGTACAGAACTTATTTCCTTTTAAAATTCTTTTAAAACATTTCTTTCAAATAAATATTTCTATCAAATACTTCCAAATAATACAAATATTTCTTTCCAAAATCTTTTGAAAACTAATTTCAAAACCCCGGAACATAAGTTCTCAAATTTCCAATTCATATTTACTTTATTTGTAAATTTTAGTTTACAACCAATATTTATAAAATTTCACTTCCTAGCAAGCAAATATATCACATACAACTGTATCTATTTATAAAATTTATTCATTTATATACAAATATAATATTAGGTAAAATTATTTCATTTACCTATATTTCAAAAACAATATTGTGTCCGTCTGCCCTATTAAGTGTTTAGAAATCCCTATCGATGTCATAGCGTCCTATGTACCGACCAGAATTTATAAATACTAAACAGAACAAATTAACACAATATAAGAACATTTTATAACAACAACAAGTACGCTCTCTCATATATATACACTCAGACAAACTCATTCTAAGGTATTACTACCCCATCTCTAATGAGTCAGACCCCACAAAGCTAAGGTTATCGCTAAACCAAAGCTCTGATACCAAATGTAACGACCCACCTTTTTGGACGGTTTAAATTTACAATAGACCACACATTTCAACTCAAACCATTCAAAAGGGAGGATTGTTAATGGGGTAAATAAGAAAAATAAAAGAAAGAAAGAAGAAAAACAAAACATCAAATCTCACAGCGGAATGACAAAATATAGTAATCAAATAAACAGTTCATGAAGCAGTTTACAAATAACATTTGATTACACTTTTACAATATAGATCAGAGTTATACATACAGCAGGAATAAATGAATAATGCAGCAGAACAACATGATGCAGTGGAATAAATATAATAAATAGTAATAATATACTAAGTCTTCGTCCTCCAGAAAAAAATCTTCAATACACTGAAAAGTCCAGACTGACCCGAGCGTAATGAAAAGACAAAACACTCGAGTCAGAACTAAAAGATCTTGTATAAGTTAAATCAACAGTAAATAAATACGAGTGTAGCGGCTTCAGAGATGTTTATGAGATTTTACATATCCTATCCAGTGTCTAACGTGCGTGCAATAACTTAAGAGATGTTCGAGATTCCATCTCCTAAGGATCCGTTAAACTATATACATACATAGTACAATATGCTATTATAATATGTCTACAGTAAAGTAAAGTATTAAAACAGCGTTAAGGCGTTACCCATATCCCCCTTAACACATTTTATATAAATGTCGTAGTCTATACAGTACTGTAAACTCCACCGTAAACTAGTGGGCTATTAGGGAGCACTCCATAGGTACGACACAAACCAAACTCGTAATGGGTTCGATAAGGCATATCACAAGGCATGCGAGGCAATGACCAGGGTAGGATACTACTGTTTTGCGAATTCGGATTGGTGGTAACACATAGCAGCTACTACCGCCCACCTCAAGACACATTCCCATAATCAAATCGAAAGTGGCCACCTAATCAATCACAAAGTAATAAATATGGTATCGAAGAAGCATACTCGAGAGGGGGTGCGACCCCACTTAGCCCGGCGTGGCTCCTGTTTTAGTCATATCAAGCTGACCCGAAGGGGCCAGGGCTGCGTTCATACCTTATACAGTTGCGTTCGTCAAACCATCCTACTTCATTCTAGATTCTCCACCATGTGCACAATTGTTAAAGTGGTTTTCGGTATTGGCAAAGAGTATGACAATATTTGATCCTGGTCTCTTTAACAACCAAACACTTATTTCACACTGGTTAGTTTTTTTACATTTCCAAAACCGATTCATAATTAATATCAAAATATCATATTCACTTCAAAATCATATCACTTTCGAAATCATATTCACTTTAAATCATATTAATTTCAAAATCACATTCCTTTAAATCATATTCATTTTCAAAATCATAACCATAAAATAGGTTAAACCATCATACCAAAATATCCGCATTTAAATCAGTTAAATCTAAATCATAACAGTTCCAATTTTAAACAGTTTGAATATTGAAAGTAGCTTATATATTGGAATAGTTATACAATAAAACAGTTTATATTTTAAAAATAGGTTATAGGTTAAAATAGTTTATATATTAAAATAGGTTATATATTAAAATGTATACATTAAAAGTTATTTATAAATTTAAAATAATATATGTTAAAATAGTTTATATTTTAAAAATAGGTTATAGATTAAAATAGTTTTTATATTAGAAATAGTTTATATATTAAAATAGTTTATATATTAAAAATAGTTAATGTATTAAAAATTATTAATATATAGAATGGTTTATATGAGAAAAATAGTTTATCTGTTAAAAGAGTTGTATATTAAAAGAGTTTATATCGAAAATAGTTTCAAATTAGAATTGTTTCTTCCAATTTCACAAATCAATTCAAATCAACTTTAGTTCCAAAAATTCAATTTAAATCAATCTCAGTTCAACGATTTCAATTCAAAGGGCTAAAGGTTTCAATTCAAATTCTCATTAAAACCCATTTCAATTTATATCGATTTCAAATCCATGTTTGAACTACAAATTTAAACCACTTCAAATTCAATAGGTTTTAAAGTTTAAATATTCAAACACTTACAATAACTCAATTTTGATAAATTTCATTTATATTTCGAAATTCAACTTTAAGGTTTCAATTTAAATTCTTTAAACAATTCATTTAAACCAATTTCAATTTCAACATTTAAAAGCTTGAATTTAAAATAATTCAGTTCATATAAATCAAATTTTATTTCATAAAATCATTTAACTGGATTCAAAAATTAAGGATTTAAAATCATTTAATTTAACCAATCCGGTGTCCGTATATAATTTTCTACCCTATGGTCAAGTGATACAGATATATATATCATTTCAACCCGTAATAAATTTAAGTTTACGGGCATATATCACTTCGACCCACAATCCCGAGTAAAATTCAAAATCCATAAAATCGCTCGAGTTTATCATTTCAGCCCATAACGATTTTTCCCTAATCTATAAGATCGTTTCGGTGTGTATCATTTCAACCCATAGTAATTTTCCTAACAATAGCTAAGGGAACTTACAATGTGATAACAACATATAAATAAACATACATCCACTTATCCAAAAATATCAACACTAAGCATCCATCATGATCATCATTTAAATCAACCAATAAATCACAACAAATAACTAGTTATCATTATCAGGTATTTAACTGACAATTAAATTCAATATAAATTTAAATGGCAATTTAAATCAATATAAACTCAAATTAAATTTAAATGACAATTTAAAATACCAAACAACAATCAATAATTTTTCAATCACATCAAAAATTTAATTTAACCAACATAAGATGGTTTAGTAGTTGTGAGTGGGTTAAATCACTCACCTTTGATTTTTAGTCGATTTAAAATCCAATTAAAGCCCAAAAATCTAATAGTCTTAGAATGCAACCAAATTAGTTCCATAATGTTCGAAATTTTGATACGATTGCAATGGAGAAAACCGCGTGTGAATCCGAACTCGTATGCAAAAGATATTAAGATTAGAAGATTAAAATTTTTAATATAAAAAAATAGATGGAGGGCAATTCTGTAATTATACCTTCCTCCTATACGCGTAACCCTAGCACGCAACAGATAAGCACGATCACGACCCAATATAGCCGTCGACGTCATCCATGAAATGCCGCTGCCACGCTGACTTCTACCTCAATCAGATACCGCCACAACCACGCCCTGCTCAAGCTGTCACGCGGCCACCTCGCCGTTGCCAGAGGCGTCTCGCACCGTCGCCACTGCTACGAATTATCTGGACAACTTCGATGATGAATTCAACCACTAAACTACATGGATGCGTGTTGCTCGACGTCCTCTACCCACTGGTCACCTCCGATCGTCCTATCGACGAAGGTCCACCGTTGAAATCGAAACCCTAGGAGTGGACGGCTAAGAAAGATCGTCAATTTCTAGACAAATCGTGATTCAATTGCAAAAACGAATTACAGATCTAGATTGCGCTTGTCGAGAGCTTTCCAATGATATATAATGTGAAATAGTTTAAGGAGTTTGAATTTCGAAATTGAAACTAAGGTTTGAAATTTGGAAATTAGGTTTTTGCCATTTGAGAAGGAGGAACAAATAAGAGGTTGATGTATGTACAGAATAAAATAAAAGGCTACTAGGGTTAGAGAAACAAAATCTATTTATATAGATAGATGGATAAGAGCGAATGGTACAGATTGAATTGGTTTGGAACGATAACGACGACCGGAAAAGCCCGTTTCATTTCCAAAACGAAAATGGGTTATCCAATATATCAAAATAGATGTTTTCAATATTTTTAAACTCAATGGAACTAGTTTCAAACCCAAATTCCATTGTATACATAAGTTAGATTTTAAAATCGGCTTATTTTAATTGAATTCATTAAATTGATTTCTATGTGTTTCGAGCCCGCACGATTAAACGACAAGTCTGATCGCTACGAAACTTGAAATCCTACAGTAATTCATTGTTACAGATCCTATGAAACTAGTTTTGTCAAAATCCGAGACAGTGGCCAAAATGGCTAATTTCACGTTAATTAATTAAATTATTAATAAATTGGTTTAATCTCTTTTAAATTCAAAGTTTAAAAGTTAATAAATTTATCATTCTTGATTACATATAAATTAATAACCTATTAAAATAAAATTTCCATGTTAAATCTACTATTTAAATATTACATTATTTTCAAAGTTCAATTGCAGTTGAAATAAAACCCAGTTAATTATATTTTAATTTCACACAAATTCTTATATTTTGATTCACACTTTTATTATTAAACATAAAATATCATATGGATATAATTAACATTAGTTTACATTTTATTACATTCATATTCTACAATTTCGTCTTAACTCATATTAACTGCAATATTTAATTATATTAATTCACATTAATTTCCAAATTAATTTCAATGGATTAAATAATGAAATGATAATTAAACAATTATTATACATTAATAATTCAAACACATTTCTTTGTTTACAAACAAAGCTAATTAATTTACATACTAATTAATTGATTTCATATTCCTTAATAAACCTATTCTAATTTATAACATATAATTTCAATATTAAATCCAACATTTAATTTATTCCTTATTTACAATTATAACCAAATTAACTTTACAATTATTTCAATTGATTGAAATTACATTAAAATAGTTATTAATTAAATTAAATCAACATTATTAAATTACATTCTAGTTATTTTTCTCATTAATAAATCACAAAATTTAATTTCTCACAATATTAAATTGCAAAATCTTAATTAATTTAATATTTTTAATTATCGAAAATTATGGGTCGTTACACATCATGTAAAATTTATTAATGTTCTCGCGTGTTATTTGTTTGCATAGCCTTCAGCCTATAAATATATTTCACATGCATTCATTTTTACATGAAATCAAAAGCATCTCACACATGTATATTTTGTGGCCACATGTACAGGCCCTTCATGTGTTAACTTTTCTCTGGTGCTATTCTATACACACACATACACTTTCATTCAACTTATTCACCTGCTTGCATTCGTGTTTCATATTTCGAAGGTTCCAACATGTATATATATTTTATGTGCCAACACCCCTTCATATCCATATATATATATATATATATATATATATATATATATATATTTCATGCGCAACATGTTTGACGTCCACGTTTTATTTTATAATTGTGCCTTCGTGATCCGTTACTTCCTTTTGCAAAGTGTGTTATCATATTTTTCATGTGTGTGATGGCACTTCTTTGATGCAAAGGTATACTTATTAGCACATGAACACAAGTATTGATGTGTATATGAGAGCTGCATTAACATTAAACACATTAAAGTAATTGTATTTTAAAACTAATTGTTTCAAGTAGTCCCACATCATTCAAAATATATTAATCGCTGTTGTATATGAGCTAAGAGGTGAAAAAGTATTGTTAACCATAAAATATTCAGAAGAACGAAGGTATGAAAGAAGGCTCACGAGAGCATGAGGAATGATTAGAAAGCACCGAGATGTTCTGGATAATCATACCTTCCGATAAGGAGGTACCGACGAAGTCCAAGGCTAACTTTCAAAGTCCATAGGCAGGATGATGCTCCAAGAATCCACCTTTCGACTAAAATGAGAGGTCTTTCAACAAAGACAAGGGAGAAGGAGCTCAAACCAAACCTTTCAAAGGAGTCGAGAGGATGCAGCCATTAAGATTTAATAGTTTCATACCTTTCGACGTAGTCGAAAGGTTCCATTCAGGGAGTTCTTACCTTTCGAAGAAGATGAAGAAATCAAAGCAAGAAGGTGCAACTCCATGACGACCTTTTCGAAAGCATAGCAAGCCTTTCGAATCAGTTGGAGCACATCCTGAATACCTTTCCACTAGGTCAAAAGGTTTTTATGAAGAAAGCAATGCTCAAAAGTCAGCAAAGAATGGTAGATAACTGTTACTCGAAAAATTCACCTTCCGCTTAAGTCAGAAGATCTCAAACAAAGGACAGAAGAAAAGGAATCCAGATCAGGCCTTCCGAAGAGGTCGAAGGGATGCAGTCAACAATATGAAGCGGCTCAAGACCTTTCGGAGAAGACGGAGGGTATTGTTCCACAATATCCAGGAAGCTCTTACCCTCCGAAGAAGGCAAAGAAGTCAAGACAAGGGCATGTGACCCTATAACAGCCTTTTCGAAAGCATAATAAGCCTTTTGGGCCGGATGGAACGCCTACTGAATACCTTTCGACGGTGTTGGAGGGTCTATGATGAAAGCAACATTCGTAAGTCAGCGGAGAATGTAAAGCAACCTTCCGACAACATTCAAGGAAAGCTCGGTTCTCGGCAACATCCAAGTAAAAAAGCGATCTTCCGACCAAGTCGAAGGGTTCACAATAGCCAGGAACCTTCCGGCACCTCCGAAGGGTTCACATACTATATAGATGACAAACCTTCCGACAAGGGCAAAAGGTTCCTAAAAACAAATGAAAGAAAAGACCCTTCGGCAGCGTTCAAGGATCCACGATGACATGTGAAAGGAAAACCTTTCGTTGAAACCGAAAGGTTAGCAATTGTATATAAGAAGGGAACCCTTCGATCCAGCCGAAAGCACAGGGACGGAAGCATGGCCGCCGGTATCTATAAATAAGACCCAAGGGGTTCTGTTTCGAGGACGGATTTTTCCTCATTCCATTTCTGTAACTTCTAAAATCAAAGCTCTATAACCCTAATTGGGTAGTGATTTGGGAAAATTTAATAAAAAGAGAAGTCCATTCAAGGATCAGAGGGAAGTCTTGAATTTTGCATGTTTTCTTTATAGTTTATACTCATCTTTGCTGGTTTAATCACAACTTTCAGGTACAATACCTCCGAAAGGTCCATATCAAAAGAAACAATGATATTCTTTCTTGAGCGATCTTCATAACCCTTCGGAGACCTCTGGTTTGAGGCCTAAACCCTTCGGACCTAAAGGGAGCTTATCAGAATTGGTATGCATAGAACCTTTCGGAGTGATAAATCCTGACTGTCAAACCTTTCACCAAGTATCATAACGTGTTAGATCCCATCAACCTTAGCATCAATCCGAATCCCAAATAGCTGCTTGTCCAACCTTTCGACAAAGAACCAAGTTAACTCCCTAAGTAAGATAACCTAGGGAAATCTGATCCCGACCAAGGAAGAAGCTTCATGGAGGAGTCTTATAAAGGTTTAATCAAATCAGATACCCTTCTACGTTAATTCAACAAGACCGGAAAGACTTTTCTCCTTCCAAATCTTGTATCTAAGCCTTCTTGACCCCATCGAAAGGTCAGGTTTTGAGTCTAATCTCGAGTAAAGAGGTAGATAAAGTTCTACATACCATTAACCTTTCGGCATAGCTCCGATTAATCCTATCACTCGGGATAGCGCAGAGTTATCAGCTGAACATTTGTCAATCCCTTTAGAGTTCCCATCTTCCATCTTTTCTCGATAACTTCTCCTACTTGGATTCATTAGAGTGTTGACTATAAATTTGGTTAACAGAAGGTTTGATATAGGACATATCGACTAAATAAGTTAAATTGAAAGGCAATCAATAAAAGGAATCACGTCTTTTGTTCTCATAAGAAGAAATCCATCCTTCTTATCATATCTTTGGGGTGTTGACAAGAAATCTTATTAACAAGTATGTTGTTCCAATAACATGTAACAAAGTTGGGATGGTGCCTTGAAGTATAATATGGTCCATGAGTATGTCATACCAATTGTAAAATGGTTCAAATACAAGGCTCAAAAAGGGTACACAGCCGGTAAACCAATCTGTCCTCTCACTCTTTCTTTTCCATTCCCATCGGGATTGAGTAGTTAAGGATACAAATGTTTTCGACTGAAAAGATGGATTTACTATGATATTAATAGGCACATCTAACTCTATTAGGTATTTACTATGATTGAATTTGAGCAAGCTCTACTTTTGTTGATCCAAGTATGAGGGTTTTCGACTCGACTCAAAAGATGGATTAGCGTTGTTCAAACTTGATAAATTGAATTGTGGACGGATTCCTTTAAACAGGTATTTAATGAAGAATGATTTATGAGACCTATACGAGCATGATGAAGATTATACAAGTTTCAAATGAATGAAAGATAAGAGAACCCGATATTAAGGACATGAGCTTGTCTCGTACGATAAGAGAAGAATAAGACACTACAAAAAACACAATGGATTCCAACGGCGGCCAGCCGTTGGCGGCCGTTGGAAAGCCGTTGGTAGGCGTTGGAAAAGCCGTTGGTATACATTTCAACGGCGACCAACGTCCACCAACGGAGCCAACGCGCTTATACCAACGTCTTCCAACGTTCAATTTGTCCACGTGGTAGAAGATGTTGACCAAATTGGACGTTGGAGAGCTGTTGGAAGACGTTGGAAATTCTGATGGAAGACGTTGAAAGACGTTGGAATAAATGTGCCAATAAGCCGTTGGTGGACGTTGGAAATCTGGGTGTTTTTTTAAACAGAACCAACAATGCATGCTTCCAGCCACCTCCAACATCGTATATCTCATAAAAGCTCAATTTCGAGCACATATACAACAACATATCTCACATATAATCAATCATAATAGTAAATCCAAGTAATAAGCATATGTACTAATCAATATACACAATACAAATCAATAAAAACAACAAGAACCATCCAACATCCAACAAAACGTCCAATCCAACAAAACATCAACATCCAACCATAACCAAATTACTACGTCAACATCTCAAAAATCACATCCAAACCAACATCCAAACCAACATCCAAAACATCAGAATGTATCAAATCTTCACACTCTCCAAATATACATGTCCATAGCAAAACAAATCAAATCATACATGAAATCACTCTCCTCCAGAACCACCAGAAGACGGAAACCGGCCGTATTGCTCCATAAACTCCATAAGACGCCTGTTCAGCTCCTCCGTCTTGGCTTCGGTGCGGATATTGCGTTCCTCGAGCGCGGCGACATGGGCTCTGAGCTGTGCAATCTCCTCCTTATCTTGAGCCCTCTGATACTCAATCTGAGCCGTCTTAACCTGTAAATAAAATTTAAATTATCAGTGTTTAATAACTGTAATTCCTATTTACTATAATCCATCACAATGTGCAACAGTTGGTTCAGAATAATTATTTTAAAATTTAAGTTAAAGTTATTACCGATTGATTCCCAAAACCATAGCGTCTGCCATGTGCCGCTGGATCCATGACAGACTCAAAAATAGCGTCCTCCTCATCGGCGGTCAACTCGTCGCGCCCAGAGCCCTCGAGAATGGAAGTCCGTGCTTGCTGAAACTTTTGCTGTTATGCAAAATAAGTTGAATTTAGATAACATTATTTTAATTAACTTATATAAGTGTTAAGTCATTATGTTACTTACATATGCGGACTGCGCTTTGGCATCGTGATCCCAGGAGTATGAAACGGTGCCTGCTTCATCGACCTGACTCAACGCATGAGTATGCGTGAAAACATCCCAGTAACTCACAGAAGCACCACCACGCTGTCTCTCCTGAAATATGTCCATATACATATATTATATATATATATATATATATGTTTACGTTATCTACAACTTAGAACTTAAAATCTTTAAATTATTATCGTAATTAATAAATATACCAAGTCCTCTCGGTGATACTGAAATGACTTGGAACCACCACGATGTGTGACAGGGTTCTTGCTCCTATTGGCTGAGTTCCTCTCCGACTGCCTTTGTAAATTTAATTTAAAAACAAAAATTATTTAACATTTCTAGTTAGTATTTGCGTAGAAGAATTAAATTAAACATATGATAAATTTACCTGAAACTCCTCGTTTCCCCACCATGTCACAAAATCATCCCACACAGCTGCGCTCATCCACTGAGGCTTCTTTCCCGCTGTTTTTAAGCTGTTTACTGTTTCTCGGTAGTTCTTTGCGACTTTGCTGCACCAGTGGCGATATACGACTGAAATATCAGCGTCCTGAAGATCCACTTCCGCCTGCACGTTTGACAAAATAAGAGTTATACAGCTTTTATATATAATGTAAACATGTATTGATATAACATGTTCCTAATATATTAAAGTGACATACCAAAAAATCCTGCCAAATAGTCTCTTTAACATTATCTGGAATCAATGTTATATCAATCATGCCAAATTGATATAACATGTTAACGTACCTTCTTCCCGTGTTCTAACACTAAGCCATCTCATATGTTGCGCGGTTACAGAAGATGCATATAACCTTTGAAGTCTAGGAGTAATTGGTAAATAATGCATACGTTTATACGGGACTTCCTTTCCTTTTTTCTTTCTTGATTTGTACCTTTCTTGATTACATATTTTACAATTTCTAAGGTTGATATCTTCTTTCCAAAATAGCATGCAACCGTTTAGACATGTATCTTATGATACGGTAAACCAAAAGCTGACATCATTTTTTTACTTCATAATGATTTTCGCACATTAAATTATTGGGAGGCATATGCCATTTCGTAGCTTGTACAACAGCTGTAAATCCAGCTTCTGTGAAGTTGTATTTAGATTTCATCGCAATGTATTCAGCAGTTACTGATAATTGGGTTCCGCTTGTGTAGCCTTCCCAAATGGGTTTCTTTGCGGCATCTAATAAATCATTTTTTTTTGCCCCAATATTTGGTTCATCTTCAGCATTACCATCGTCATCAATTAATTGAGGAGCAGGAAATATTGACCGTGCAGCATCTTCGACCATATGTTCTACGAGATTCGTCGTATCAATTTCAGTACACACTGCCTCCTCAGCTTGTACATGAGTAGATGCTAACGGTTCTCCATGACGATCCCAAACCAAATAGTTCGGCACGAAACCGTATTGACGCAAATGAACTCTAACCATTTCTGGTATCAAATGCTTTAACATTTTGCATTTAGTACATGGACAACGGATTTCTTCGTCGTTTCTGTTATTACTCAAAGCGAAATCAATAAATACGCAAACACCGTTATTAAACTGTTCACTTATTGAGCCTCCATTTTCGATCCTTCTTTTTTTGTACATCCAGCTTAGATCAGTAAAATAATTGTCCATTTACCTACGTATATAATTAAAAAGTATGATATAAATTTAAAAAATTTACATTTTATTAAAACAATATTATTAGTGAATTGACACTTTGTCGATGGGTCATCCTACCTCCCATTACAAATACAATAACGTAATTAAATCGCGTAAATCATTTCAATTTAAACGATTCAACAAAATTTCGGCAGCACTTCGCTTTAGTTCCCTGAACAGTACACATTTGCGTGTACACAGGGAACATAAAGGAAGCGCTGTCGAAATTCAATGAACCATTTAAAATGAAATGTTTTACGAGATTTAATTACGTTATTGTGTTCGTAACTTGTCCAATACAGAGACAAATCCAACAAATATTGTATACGGTGAATATAGATGTCCGTTCTGTTAAAAAACGAATATCCACATAACGATCATATACAATACTTATTAGACGGGGCCGAAAGACACTCTAAGGGTTTCATGAATATAAAATATCGTTTTTTAAATTTTCTAAAATACATAAACTAATTGTATGCTCACTAACAACTAACGTTTCCAAACAAACCTAAAACTAATTGTATGCACATTATTCTATTGTTAACACAAACTTAAATATATATAATCTTGCAATACATAAATTAATAACATAAATTATGCCTCAATAAACTAGATTATACATACAATAAGACAATACAAACATTTAATACACTAATTTAACAAATTTAATTAAATATAGGAATTAGGGTTTATACCTTTTCTTGAGAGATTAGGGAGTTAGAGAGGACGAGAGGGAGGCTTGGAGTCGTCGGAGGGGCCGTTGATCGTCGGAGCAGCTTGGGGGGGGGCGGAATTGGAGGAAGATTGGGAATTTTGGGTTCAGCCGAATGGGGGAAGAAGAAGCAGGTTTTCTGTTTTGCTCGCGGTTTTGCAACGTCCTTCAACGGCCGCCAACGGCTACTTCCAACGTCTACCAACGGCCTGCAGTTTTTAACTAATAAATTATACGAGAAAACACTGGACGTTGGAAGACGTTGGAAGCCGTTGGTCAAGAACGTTGGAGGCCGTTGGAAGGCTGCGTTGGAATACACTGTTTTCCTTGTAGTGAGACTATAGCACGCGGGACCCAAACCAGCAAGAAGATAGTCAACGAGCTCTACTTTGAAAGAGGATGGCTAAGAGTGGTCAGATTACTGGCTAATTTTCAAATGAGGATAATGGTGGCTTTTGGGGTGGTCACGACATCAAAGTCAGTGGTTTGTGAGTTGGAGTTTATTGGGAACGACGATTAAAAGTGCTCTGATATCTTATATAGGACAAAAAAAAATATGTGAGGGGAGGAAGAAATACATATTGTAGAAAGATAATAGTCACACTAAATCAGTATCCTATCTTGTCATTTTATAAGCACGTGAAGTGGTTAATGTGAACGACCTACAAATGAAAATGAATCAATAAAAAATATGCCAATATTAATCCAAGATTAGCCTGCCACATCACTCCCATGAGTCAATATTAATTCATGATAAATCAATTCTGATTAGTTACTATGACAAGGCCATCACATTGTTTCTAACTTTCTATGTACCTCGGTAAGCTCAATATTAATCCAAGATTTGTCCGTCACATCATTCCCGTTAAAATTTTCCCATATTTTTTCCTGTTTAATGATTTGACCATGCAATTACTTTGACCTAATGCTTATTGATTTAAGTAAGAATTTTAAGGTAATATTCTTCAGCTTTTTTGTTTAAATAACTAACATAGTCATTTGTTAGTTTATCTTCAAAGGGTCCTCCAGTTGGCCTTTCCTTCGATCTAAGAATAGCACTGACATGATAAATAAGTTAGATCAACTTCTCCTTGCATTTGCTAGGAAAATAATCTATTTAAAAACACCTTTAGAATTATTCCTATTTCTTTATATACTTTACAAATTAACTTCACCTAGAATGTGTCAAAATCCAGCTTTCATTTGGTGATATAATCTAAACTACCAATCCAAAATGTTTCCCAATTCAAACTTTTCGAGAGAAGGTCACATCCATCAAATGCCATGATTCATGATTGAATCTACCAGGCTAGATTGTAAGAGAAATATCATGATCAATCGACTGGGACATCCCAATCGAGTGCGAATTGAAAATCGAAAATATACAATACTGTTAAGACGGAAATACTTAGTTTAATTCTACCATTCCTACTAGATGTTGCCATTTTATTGCAGCGGAATGTAAAGCAATTGGATTCTATGAAACATCGAACATGTCCTATGTAGTGAGAACATTCAAAGTGTTGCAACCTTGGTAGATGATTCAAAATTGATTCTAAGAAACTATGTAAAGTTATAAGCTTTGTATGTAAGAAGAATATGACAGGTTTTAGAGACATGAGGGACAACCAAAACGAAGAACCAAACAATTAGACGAAGGTGTGTAGCGCATAGTTCATTCCCACGTGTTGCACTAGTGTGCACCATCCCACCTAGCTTACAATGGCCTCATAACCGAACCGAGAAACGTTGTTTGTTTTTGGTTAGTCCCTTCCTCTAGTTTGAAAAAACTCATATTCTAAGGCACCTTAGCCGGACAGACTATGCGGTCGACTGTTGGCGGCAAAGATGGGGGTGTGAGTTGCCCAGATGTGAACTTTTGTTGTCTAACCAACTTATATTAGGAATGCCCAAATAATAGTTTTTGCAGAAACCAAATATAATGAAATCTATACTATACTATTATTAGTGAGTTGAATTACAAGCTCACACAGGCCCCCTTGAAATTTGGCAACCGAACGGTCACGTTTATAATTTTTCTTATCTTCCTATTCACCCTTAGGTTTTTCCCTCAATTTTAAACTCGAACGACGCAAATTTTCTTACTTCTCTTCTTTGGTTACGCCTATCCTTCTCATTTGTTCTTCCTTCCTCTGTGGACATTGTCTTTAATCCTCCCTTTTCTCTCATATCCATTTCCTTCCAAATTACGCTAAAAAAGTTTCAATCTGCCGACCCATTAAACCTAATTTTTACCGCATGTTGCTTTGCCGCCAACGAAGTGTCTACCTCCCAGGAATCGGTTTACGTCTTCCTCCACCACCCTAGCAATTTCGACCTTCCTCATCCTATCGTCATCGAACAACGATCTTCTCCAACTTCAGTTCAAATCGTCGAATCATTTGACAACTTACTCCACCATGGCAGCAATTTCGCTCCTCCTTGTTTGTACCAAAAATGGGCACAACACTCTTCGGAAGTTTTTGAAGAGATAAAAGTGAAGAATGAAAAAAACTGTGGATTATCTAACAAAAACTCCAAATAACAGAAAGTAAATTGCAAAGACAAGCGATTTAGAGTGGTTCGGCATTTTGCCTACGTCCACTATGAAGTTTGATGACTTTATTGCTCGATACTTGAAGATTACAATTCTTTAAACTGTAGTACAACTGAATTTAAATGCTAAGTGTCAATCTAAAGCAGCGGTGGTGTTCTGGAGTAAATCTGGCAGAATCTGGGCGCTCTTTAGTACTTAGAATTGTCCGACCCCTTTTTTGAATGACCAGGGGCTCTATTTATAGGTATAGGAGGCTGATATTTCGCCTAAATTGAGGGGAGACCAGTTCTGGCGCGTGAGGGGGCCCACTTGCCCGCTCTTTGGAAATCCGGGCCCACTTTGGGATCGATTCGACCCTTGGTTCGAATCGATCAAGAAATCATCCAATCGAGCTGAAATTTGGTGTGAACATTCTTCATCATGTGCTTAAGCTTCTGTGAAAATTTCATGGCATTTGGACTTGTAGGACTCGAGTTATGATCGATTCAAGTTGGTCCATATCGATTCGACCCTTGGTTCGAATCGATCAAGAATTGCTCTGATCGAGCTGAAATTTGGCATCCTTAGGTTGCCAGTAAGCTACTGTCCAAATTTGGTGGCATTTGGACTTCACTACGCCATAAATGACCTTCTACAACACTTTTGCAAGGTGTTGCCAGCTAAAATGTTGCGACAGCTATAAAATTTTGGTCCTACTGCAACGTTGCATTTTTGGTGTTACCTTAGCCATAAAAATGTGTTGCTCTAGCTAAACAAGTGTAACACGATGCAACATTTTTATATAGTGTTGCAATAGATGTATTCAAATTAAAAAATTAATAAAATTAGCAATCCGCGTGAATACGATCCAACGATCTACATTTAATCTGGTTGTTAAAATAGATCACCACTGCAATTTGGCCCAAAATTTCGTTTTCCCGCCTAAACTAGTTCAGATCCCCTTTTGGTTTTCATTTCAATTCGTCTCCTCTCATTCGCCTCCTCCCAGTCGCCTCCTCCCATTTGCCTCCGCCACCAAATTGTCTCCCTCCTTTTCTTCTGCTTCCTCATTCGCCTCCGCCACCAAATTGTCACCCTCACCCCCAGCAACCCCTTGACCCATCGCGACCATCTAGCTCCAACCAGAGCCCTGTCACGACACCAAAACCCGAAGCCAAACAAAGTTTTCCTTTCAAACCCCTTTTTCCACCGCTGTCGTCGCCATCAGCTCTCGCCTCCAACAAAAGACCTGCTCGCCACCAACCCCTCTACCTTTCTCCTTTAGACCACTTCACCTGAAAACCCTTCTAGCGCCTTAATTTCTCCCAAAACCCGAACTGCTCTCGAGATGTAGCTGTCATTCTCGCAACAATTAATCTGCTAATGGTTATAGATTGCAAGATGATGACATTATTAAGGATAAGCATGGGAATGGTACTGGTAATTTCAATAAGGTAGTACGCCCCCCATATGTTTGTGCAAATGCTCCTTTGGAACTTATATCATTTTCTAGTTATATTTTTGCAGGTATCATGTGTATATAATTCACATTATATCATTTTCTTCATGTCGGTTACTAGTTAATACTCACAGACTTGTATATATACATCCTCCTTATAGATAATTTTTAGTGTTTTATTTTTAAATTGTTGTTAAGGGAGATAGTGTTGAATTTAGGAGCTCCAAGTTCAGTTTTATAATCTAGTGCACGTTTTCATGTATTACTGCTGTTTGATGGTGAATTGATGATTACAATGTTCAGGTTGTGAGTGGCAGAGGTGATTGTTGGTAGAAGTTTTATTGTGGTGATGTGAGTGTTCGGCAGGGGTTGTTGACGGTTTGAAGGTGGCTGTTGGTCCAGTTATTACAGTTGCCTCATTTATTGTTGTAGTGCTTGCAATTACCATTTGTGCATCATTTTACGTCGTTTCAAAGAAGGCTCGATCTTCCGAAATCGGATGAATCGGTCGATCCCCGCCGGGACTGCGGTGCCCCGGACCCCCGCCGGCGCTGCGCCCGGACCCGCTTCTCGGCTCACCTTCGGCTCGGCTCGCCTTCGGCTTGGCATATATTTGTCAGTGTCGGTGTATGTATAAATTGAAACTGCATATGTAATGAGTGAACTGAGTGATGTAGTGAGGAATATCTGTATATGTGAATATCAGTGTTATATATCATTGAATTGTAAAATAGTGGAGTCAGGAATTTGTACTATTTCAAATGTTGAAATAAAATATTTATTTAAATAAATTACTGTTTAAATATCAAATTCTGTGTAATAGCATTTTATTAAATAAATATTTATTTTTATTAAAAAATCAAATATGCTCTACATTGTGGGCCCCACAAATTCAAAAAGTTCATATCTATAGCAACATTTTGGAATGTTGCTACAAATACCTATGGGTGTTGCCATAGACCCAAATAGGGTTCTATTGCAACAATATTACTTATGTTGCCTTAGATAGTCAAAATGTTGCCTTTGAGGTCTAAGGCAACGACAAAAATTGCATCACCCTAAAAGTGTTTCCATAGACCTATGGCAACATTTTTCGGGCCTGAGCCAACATTTTTTTTGTGTTGCAGTAGGCCATTTATGGCGTAGTGCTTGTAGATCTCGAGATATGATCGATGCAAGTTGGTCCATATCGATTCGACCCTTGGTTCGAATCGATCAAGAATTGCTCCGATCGAGCTGAAATTTGGCATGGACATTCCTTAGGTTGCCAGTAAGCTACTGTCCAAATTTGGTGGCATTTGGACTTGTAGATCTCGAGATATGATCGATGCAAGTTTGGATTTCTCAGTCGTGATCCATCAATATCTGGAGCATATGAACTCCGATTGACTTGAAATTCCGAATGTTGGCTCCCATAGCTTTGCTTGTCATGTCATATCAATTGTAGCCCGATCCGGACTCGGAAAAAATTCGTCGGTATCCATAGTGAGCCTGCGTATAACCGATCTCCAAGACGAACTGTCATTGGTTTCTAGTCAAGTTCTTAGTGTCACGGCCTTGCCAAAAGGCGGGATAACATTTTCCCCCCAAAGTATGTCTTGTGTGAACATGACATGCTTTGAAATGCTACATCCTTCATTCTGAAAAAGTTCTATCTGATTCGTTGAGTAGTTGCTATCTTTTCGTCAAAAGATGTAACCTTCGATTGATTTCCAGTAATATAAATGTTTACTGAACCACTATCAGTGATTATGGAGTGCAATGTTGTAACTGAGTGTCGAGTGCTAGCGATTTGTTATTCGCTGTTGTAATTGTCATCAGGTGAGTATTCAATTCCTGTAAATTTTGAAAATTGAATGTTAGTCTGTCATACATGTACGTATGTTAACCTGGCTCCTGTTAACGTTTGCACGTTCACGAGTCATTGTCAAGTTCTTTAGTTTTTGTTTGGATTGAGTTTCGTATCGATCCTCTACTGGATCGAAGTGAAATTCAAGTTGTAACAACATTCGATGGTTGTTTTGAGTCCTTCCTTTGTATCGATCCTCTCCTGGATCGATCTGAGATGTTGGAATGTATGCTTCGTATCGACGGATATGTCATATTGGGTCTCGGATCGATGGATACAAAAGTAATGCTTTGTATCGATGGAGTTGAACGATCTAGACGTAATCATGCAGTGAGGCTTCACAGAGGATATGCCATTTCTCATTCCTTCATTTAAGAAGAATCCGTGATTGGGGATAATCTTTGATAGGAATCATCCATGACTCTTTTCCTAGATCTGTCTCCAAGATCTAGCTGATCTACATATGTCAATGCCTAGAATAATAAGCATTTCAACTGGGACAAAGTCTATTTGTCGTGCATCCCGGAACTGGCTAGCTTGGCGAGTGATTCGGCCTTTTCGTTTAGTTCTCTGAGGATTTGTGTAGTGGTGTAATAGTCGAAGTCGGCTAGTAGTTTTGGACCCGGTTGAGATAAGGAGCAAGACGTTGCCCCCTAGTCAGATAATCTTCCCTGACTTGGCGTACTACTAACTAGTAATCACATAAGACATGTAAAGTTTCCACTCGTCGTTTTCTTGCAAGTTCGAGTGCCAAGGCGTCATACTTAGCTTCGTTTTTTGTTGTAGGGAAGTTGAGTTTCAGGGCGTAGCAGATCGTTCATTCCTCAGGAGTCACTAACGCAACTTCGATGTTAGAAAGCCAATTATTGGAAGTTCCATCGGTGTACGTTCTCCATCGGTTGGACGGTTCTCCACAGTTCTTCTGATAGTCATCTGATGTGGCAGATTTAGATATGAAGTATGCTAATGTTTGACCATGGAGAGCTCTCCGACGGAGATAAGTGATATCAAATTGGCTTAGCTTGATACTCCATTTGAGTAACTTTTCAGAATTCTAAGGTTTCTGTTGGTCCTATCGTAATGGTTGGTCGATATGGACGTTAATGAGGTGAGCTTGTCAATTGCCAGCCTTCATCATATACTGGTCTTTGGATTCGTTTCTCTTCACATAGCATTGCGACGCTTATGGCGTGTGTTGACACGGCCCAATTGATGTATAATTCTTCGCGGTCCAAAGGTTTTGGTAAAATGGGAGGTCTCTTTAAGCGATTTATCAGAGCTGCTTAGTTGTCCTCGGTACACGGGTGTCTCTAATTGTCGGAATTTTCTAGAAATTAGTCTTGATTCGATGATAATTGATGATGAAAACGAAGAGTCTTTCTGATGTAATGATGAAATAGCATTTCGAAGGGTTGAGTTTGATCCTGCATTTTTTGGCGAGCGCTGAATACCCATGTAAAGTCATCGACATGGTCGTTTGATAGTCGTGATCTCACGAGCATATTAACCACATCTACCTTTATCGATCGGTCGATCTAATTTTTGAATGATATGTTAATCGTCCTTTTGTAAGTAGCACAAGTGTCCTTAAGTTTGAGTCTATAGATTGCAGCATAGCACTATAGGCTCAGGTTAGTAGCGAAACAGTTGTATTCGTGGTTTGGGACATGCTTCAATATCTGATTGTATCTGGAGTTTGAATCCATGAATGTGAGTAATTCATGTCCGATGGTCGGGGTCCATCAGTTGGTTGATCATTGAAAGTGGAAAGCTGTGCTTTGTCATACCCCATGCAAATCTGAGTAATTGGCGTATGTCCTCCACTCTCTATTCGTTTTTCTTATAAGTAAAGGATTGGATACTCATTTTGGTTGGAGGGCATCATGGATAAACCCACTGGTTTTGAGCAGATCGTTTCTTCTTTAAGTGCAACAGATCTCTCCGGATCCATGTCGCATTGTTTTTGTTCACCGAGACATGCCTCGGGTCAACATTTGACGCAGAGTCCTTCATGGCTAGCGAGAGTCCATATATATATATGAGATCGAGTCCAAGCGAACACATCAAGATTCATCTGAAGTAAAACAGTTGACTCTTTCTTCATCATTGTGCAGAGTTATGATCTGATCTACAATACTCGTGATGGGTTGTAGGCGCCTCATGTGTTTATTTGCAATGGTAAATGATCAAGCTTATAAGGATGTTGAATCAAAGGATTAGTTGAACTTAGCCTTGTACTGCATGCTGCTACATAGCTGGCTCTAGCTTTGAGATTGAATTGACTTATGTTTCTGAATGATGCACTTTTCATGCAATGTACCTGCGATCCATTGCTCATCGGAAGGGTCAGAATGATGATCAGTCGCCCATAAGTCCTGGTATTGATCTGATGACTTTATGTCTAGGCATCCTTTTGGTCGTAACCTAGAGTTGTTATGAATATCAGGCATGGGTCATAGGTTCAAGTTGTCATAGTCAACTCTCGGCTAATTACTCTTTTTCCCCCAGCCTCGGGTTGGCGGATGCAGTACGCGGACGATCTAGTCTTGTCCTAGCTGTGTCTATACTGTAGTTCAAGCTTTAAGAACCAGAGTTGATTGATGAACGATCAAATTATTTTCATCTTATTTCTCGTTCGTGCCCCCAAGTCAGGGGAATATCTCGATAAGTGGCAAGGTAGATAATGTTTGCTTCAATTTCGCATTCTATCCCGTTGAACCATGGGATAAAGTTAACCGATGGAAGGTCGAGTCATGCCTTATCCTGCATTATGTCCTAGTTCGTTCCTCTAGGAAGAATACTTCGTTGCCTCATCGACATTCACTTTGTCGCTTATGTCGTCATGTTCTGGGCAAAAATTGAAGAGTGAATCGTCCAATAAGGTCCAATGTAGGACTAATGCTTCCCTTGTCGAATCGAGGGTAAGAATTGGTGCGTGGACAGTTAGGTTACACTCGTTGTGAATAGCTCGTTTAGTCGGGTCATGGTAAGAGTCAAAGAATGAATGGTCGCAATGCATTCTTTTGGAGTTGGGCGATCAACCTCGTCCATTTCGATTTGCGTTCTCCCGTTAGATCTAGGGATAAAGTCAGCTCAAATGCATTCATGTCATGCTCATCTGGTCTCATGTTCTTCTTGATGGATTGAAGGAAGGCGATGGAGGACGAATGGTAAAGTCACACTCATTTGTGATTTACACTTCTATTCATGCTATGCTGGTCGAAGATATTCGATGCATGCTCGGGTCACATCGATTTGTAGTTGAAGAAGTTTGATATTGACCGTCGATTCGATGGCATGATGCAGAATGCTCGGACCTTATTTCCTGTCAATCCGATGGTATGATATGAAAGGCGCAGGTCGACATTGCCCGTCGATCCGGCGGTATGATATGATCGGTTGCTTGTAACTTTGGGCATCATTATGTTTGGTTGGCATCAAGGCCTCCATGCAGTCGTTGCCTTAAGTTTTAATGGACGCTAAGCCGGAGAGGCAGCGAGTCACCTTTCTCTTCTTTCAGTAATTTGTACTTCTGCCCCCAGTCTTGGGGATAAGCCGTAATAGGCGTTATGCAATAATGTTCACTGCTTAATTTTAACATCCACACTCTGGGGACTTGTATCTTTATGACAGTTGTTGATCACTCATTTTCATGTGTTGAGTCTGCGTCTATGCTCGGAGAATGAGTGATGTAACTTGGTTGAGATGCAGTCGAAGTTGTTAGGTGGACGGGTCCACCCTCCTCGAGGCCGTACTTGATGGAGATGCAGTCGAAGTCGTTAGGTGGACGGGTCCACCCACCTCGAAGCTGCATTTGATGGAGATGCAGTCGAAGTCGTTAGGTGGACGGGTCCACCCTCCTCGAAGCTGCATTGAATGGAGATATGGTCGAAGTTGTTAGGTGGACGGGTCCACCCTCCTCGAGGCCGTACTTGATGGAGATGCAGTCGAAGTCGTTAGGTGGACGGGTCCACCCTCCTCGAAGCTGCATTGAATGGAGATACGGTCGAAGTTGTTAGGTGGACGGGTCCACCCTCCTCGAGGCCGTACTTGATGGAGATGCAGTCGAAGTCGTTAGGTAGACGGGTCCACCCTCCTCGAAGCTGCATTGAATGGAGATACGGTCGAAGTCGTTAGGTAGATGGATCTACCCTCCTCGAAGCCGTATTTGATGGAGATGTAGTCGAAGTCGTTAGGTGGACGGGTCCACCCTCCTCGAAGCTGCATTGAATGGAGATACGGTCGAAGTCGTTAGGTAGATGGATCTACCCTCCTCGAAGCCGTATTTGATGGGGATGCAGTCGAAGTCGTTAGGTGGACGGGTCCACCATCCCCGAAGCTGCATCGAATGGAGGTACGGTCGGAGTCGTTAGGTGGACGGATCCACCCTCCTCGAAGCCGTAGTTGGTTGTAGTTTATACTCTGGCTCGAGCCCTCGGAGTCCGGAGTTAGTTTAATGTTTATACTCCAGTTCGCGCTCTCGAAAGCTGGAGTTTGTTGATGTTTATACTCCGGTTCGCGCTCTCGGAATTCGAAGTTAGTTAATGTTTATACTCCAGTTCGCGCTCTCGGAAGCTGGAGTTTGTTGATGTTTGTACCCAGCTCGCGCTCTCGGAGTACTCTGGGGTTTGGTTAATGTTTATACTCCAGTTCGCGCTCTCGAAAGCTGGAGTTTGTTGATGTTTGTACCCAACTCGCGCTCTCAGAGTACTTTGGGGTTTGGTTAATGTTTATACTCCAGTTCGCGCTCTCGGAAGCTGGAGTTTGTTGATGTTTGTACCCAGCTCGTGCTCTCGGAGTACTCTGGGGTTTTGTTAATGTTTATACTCCAGTTCGTGCTCTCGGAAGCCGGAGTTTGTTGATGGATCGCCATGTATCAGTTTTTGTCCGGCATTTTGTGTAGCGATATGCCCCCGAGCTTGGGGTTTCACTTAGCGAGAGATCGGTAGGATCCCAATTACTTTTCACTTATCCGCCCACAACGAAGGATGAGATATAATTTATAGACGGTTGAATCGCATCCATGTTCATTTGGATTCCATTTTTGCCAGGCCTAAGGAGTAGGATTAGTGTTCTGGCAAGCTTTGTGCTCGAGCATAGGAAAGGATGGTCGAACTACATCCACTTTGAGTTGTGTATTTTCCCTTAAGTCGGGTGCAAGTATTGGAGAGCAGACAGTCGATTCACGTCCAATTTATACTTGGCATTCTTTCGATCGAGCTAAGGAAGAGAGTTGAAATGACAGTTCGTAACGGTTAGCGAGTAGGCAGTCAGCCGTTGTTGACTTTAAATTGAGGGTTGGACCTTTAAACATGTGTTCCCTCAAATAATCCCAAATGTCTAATGTAGGATTGGATGTATGGGTGGTGACATCACGTCCACCCTTGATGTGGTTCCGATTTTATCAGGCATCAGAAGAAGCATAAGTGTTTTGGCAAGCTTCAAGTACGAGATGTAGAGTGCATTGTAGGGACATATAACTCCAAGTCTTTCTCAAATTTCCTAATTAAATTGCATAGGCGGATGATTGGACGGTCGGTTGTATCCACTTTGTACCGGAGTTCTGACCTTGTCGGTCTCTTCCGCTTTGATGCTCTTGATGACTAGATCATAGTCCGTAGAGGTTGTTTGGCATTGAACCTTGAGTACTCGGTTACCTACATCATTTGCAAGTAGTTTAATTCAAGTAGGTCATATTTCGCAACGTAAATGAAATTGAATTAGAAATAATTTAAAAGAGATCAGATCAAATCTCATTGATAAGTGAGGCAGCGTCGTATGCTCGCTATTGCACATCACTCCAGCCCTTCTCAGTTAGAAGTCTAACGCAAATGGTTCAATTTAATCAAGGTCCTTGATTGATAGGAGTCGGATGTTCCCGGTCCTTCATTTTATAGGGCTTGCACATATTGTTGGAGCTATCCTTTTCGGAGCAGCCTTATGGCATTGGCGTTCACGGTAGCCATCTAGAGAAGAGGAGTTTTCTGATCTAGAGTATGGAGTAGGTTCCCTCCTTATCGTGCTATGTTGATCCTTCGTCTGATTCATCAACTCAAAAATGGCCCAGACATGTTGGCGTAGTAATTGGCGGCTATCCACCAGTTCTCTTATCAAAGTCTGGAAATAAACTCTTGTAATGAATCAATTTATGGGTATTGGCAGCAAGTGGATGCGGACTTTGATCAATTCACTGGCTGCCAGCTTCTTCATTCACTTCAACAATATAAGTAGTAGAACTGGTATGTCTAACCACGATTGACAATGTTCTTTGAGGACTGGGGGAAGATAGCTACATTTGATGGCAGTCATCACTCTTGGTGTAAGCCATGCGCAATTCTCACTTCATGAGGTAGTGCGGGGGGTTATATATTTCCAACGTGCACTGACGTAGTCAGCATGTTGAACTTTCATTGGAAGTTCTTCATGTAGGATGGTTTCAACGAATAGGTCTCGACTGGGAAAGATTCTCCAATCGACATTATGATCAAGTCCATTTTATTGCCAAGGGGTCTTGTAACACTGGTGAATGATGTATGCACGATTGTCCAACGGTTGAGTGGTTGGTAACGCCGATTGGACGACGAGTTGGTTAAAATGGGCTAATAGATTGGTGTTTATCCCAAACTTTCATCCAGATAGAAGACCTATATAGGGTATTAAGGAAGTCCTCCTGAGGTTGTATGTAATGCTTTTAGTTATGTAGACGTGGAATAATTAAGATGCGGGCATTTGAAGATGGTTCAGCGGTGACCAGCTATGTTTTGGGTTGGTAGAGTAGACAATGTCGGAGAGTTGTCATATTAACCATCATACCATAGCTGTCAATTCAGGAGTTTAAAAGCTGGTTAGTTGGAGGGAGTTGCATTCCACCTTAAAAGCTTGATATATTAATCAACTCCAGTTCTTGGCATATTAGCTATGTTCTTCAGCCTCTGGGAGCACGGTTGAGTAGTATTTCTTTACCCATTCCTTTATTGCAACTCAACATTTGTTGTTGTGATCTCATATGTCTTGTTCAGTCATGGAACAATTAGAAGCACGGATGGAATGTTCCTTCAATAAATTGATGATTGAATTCACTATGCGGGTGCCCCGCGCTGCGGCTAGGGTTCGGGGGGTTTCCCCCGAAAAATTTTATTTTAGCCTCTTTTTAGGAAATTTGGGTCGTACCCGAAATGTTTTTTTTTTGAAATTTCGTATCCATCAAGCAACCTGAAAAAGTCCTTCTTCGTATCATTCTTGTTCGAATCCATCATATGCGCTCGTCTTCATATCGATATGAAGTGCGCATGGCTAGATCGATACGAAAGTGGTATCTGTCGATCGATACGAAGTAGATGCAGATGGATGGATACAAAGTACCTGTGAGTATCGATACGAATTGGAGGCAGATGGATGAATATGAAGTACCTGTGAGTATCGATACGAATTGGAGGCAAATGGATGGATACAAGTACCTGTGAGTATCGATACGAATTGGAGGCAGATGGATGGATACGAAGTACCTGTGAGTATCGATACGAATTGGAGGCAGATGGATGGATACGAAGTATTGCTTCCTGATGGATACGAAGTACAGCTTCCATCTCATGGATACGAAGTAGAGCATCCATCTCATGGATACGAAGTACAGCATCCATCTCATGGATACGAAGTACAACATCCATCTCATGGATACGAAGTACAGTATCCATCTCATGGATACGAAGTATGGCATCCATCTCATGGATACGAAGATTATGGATACGAAAAATAGCATATTTTCTGGATTTGAAAAGATGGATACGAAAATCACCATACTTTCTGGAAATAAATACATGGATACGAAAATCACCATACTTTCATGGATTCGAAGACATGGATTCGAAGACATGGATACGAAAATCACCATATTTTCATGGATTCGAAGACATGGATACGAAAATCACCATATTTTCATGGATTCGAAGACATGGATACGAAAATCACCATATTTTCATGGATTCGAAGACATGGATACGAAAATCACCATATTTTCATGGATTCGAAGATATGGATACGAAAATCACCATATTTTCATGGATACGAAAGTCACCATATTTTCATGGATACGAAAAATTGCATTTTTTTCTGGATTCGAAAATATGGGTATGGAATTCATGATGAATGTAGTTCCTCTTAGATCTGGAGCAATCTGAATAGAATAGAAGGAACCACTTATGAACAGATCTGGATCTCCTCCTTAGATTTCTGCAATCCAACGACGGTAGTAGATCCAACGAGCAGGAGAAAAAACTTGGTTTTTTCTCAGTGAAAGCACCAAAGTGTTTGTACCAAAAATGGGCACAACACTCTTCGGAAGTTTTTGAAGAGATAAAAGTGAAGAATGAAAATTAAAACTATGGATTATCTAACAAAAACTCCAAATAACATAAAGTAAATTGCAAAGACAAGCGATTTAGAGTGATTCGGCGTTTTGCCTACGTCCACTATGAAGTTTAATGACTTTATTGCTCGATACTTGAAGATTACAATTCTTTAAACTGTAGTATAACTGAATTTAAATGCTAAGTGTCAATCTAAAGCAGCGGTGGTAATCTGGAGTAAATCTGGCAGAATCTGGGCGCTCTTTAGTACTTAGAATTGTCCGACCCCTTTTCTGAATGACCAGGGGCTCTATTTATAGGTGTAGGAGGCTGATATTTCGCCTAAATTGAGGGGAGACCAGTTCTGGCGCGTGAGGGGGCCCACTTGCCCGCTCTTTGGAAATCCGGGCCCACTTTGGGATCGATTCGACCCTTGGTTCGAATCGATCAAGAAATCATCCAATCGAGCTGAAATTTGGTATGAACATTCTTCATCATGTGCTTAAGATTCTATGAAAATTTCATGGCATTTGAACTTGTAGGACTCGAGTTATGATCGATTCAAGTTGGTCCATATCGATTCGACCCTTGGTTCGAATCGATCAAGAATTGCTCTGATCGAGCTGAAATTTGGCATAGACATTCCTTAGGTTGCCAGTAAGCTACTGTCCAAATTTGGTGGCATTTGGACTTGTAGATCTCGAGATATGATCGATGCAAGTTGGTCCATATCGATTCGACCCTTGGTTCGAATCGATCAAGAATTGCTCCGATCCAGCTGAAATTTGGCGTGGACATTCCTTAGGTTGCCAGTAAGCTACTGTCCAAATTTGGTGGCATTTGGACTTGTAGATCTCGAGATATGATCGATGCAAGTTTGGATTTCTCAGTCGTGATCCATCAATATCTGGAGCATATGAACTCCGATTGATTTGAAATTCCGAATGTTGGCTCCCATAGCTTTGCTTGTCATGTCATATCAATTGTAGCTCGATCCGGACTCGGAAAAAATTCGTCGATATCCATAGTGAGCCTGCGTATAACCGATCTCCAAGACGAACTGTCATTGGTTTCTAGTCAAGTTCTTGGTGTCACGGCCTTGCCAAAAGGCGGGATAACACTCCTCATCCTATCGTCATCGAATAGCAGGCTTCTCCTACTTCAGTTAAGGTAATTAACCAACTTTTGTCGATTTAAAAACTTTTTTTTCTACCGACATAATTAGGCTTATAATCTCTCATGAATTTTGTAATGCAATTTTGTCGATTTGAAAACGTTTATATTTATGCCGACATAGTTCAGGTAATTAACGAATTTTTGTCGATTTGAAAATTCATCATTTAGGGATCACACAATAGTAGTTTTTTTTGCTGATAATCTTAACCAAAATTCTGCATGTTAGATTTCAAAGTAGATTATATTAGTATGACCATAAAAACATGTAGGTGTATAATTTCTCATGTAGGTGTATAAAAACATGTAGGTGTATAATTTCCCTTTGAAAAAATGACGTTGTTATGCGATAATGTGTTATTATTTTTGATGATTAGCATAGGTGTGGAATCCCCCAAAAATCCACATTAGAAATGGTTACTACTCTGAATTTACCTTGCAAATGAAGTAACAGTACAAAAGATCTCATGGTCCTTCGAAAAAAACTGAAGTCGCTTTGCAATTATGTGTTATTATTTTTGATGATAAGCTGTGATAAACACTATTGTAAGTAGATGGTATTGAAATATTTCGCATGCTTTTAGTTATATTTTGGACTTGATTGGAGTTGAGTATAGTCCGGATTTCATTTTTGGAGCTTGCTGGCTTATATATATAAAGATTATTCTCCGATTAATAATCGTTTATTTATTTAGTTTGCTAGAGGAAAACAACCGTCCATTGGAACTATTAGCGATCTTATTATACAAAATGACATATTACTAAACTACTATTTTGTAGGTTTCTAATTTTTCATGAATTTTGTTATTCAATTCTGTCAATTTGAAAACGTTTTTATTTCTGCCGACATAGTTCAGGTCCACCTCCACTATTTTCGTATACAGTTGATTCTACTTCATCTACATATTCAATTCATTATTTTCTCTTTCTCATCATTTGTAAATACCCATAATATATGTAGGAAACTTTAATTTCATAAAAAACTATTGACCGAACTTCTATCGATATTTTACTATTTCCAAATCTGATTCCTTTAAAGTCTACATAGTCGAGACTCCTTCTCCTTCTTTAACATCTTTTTAAAAAATTCATATGGTTGTATGGTTTTGGATTATTTAGTTTTTTGCTTACGCCAAATGAACCTATGATTTGTCTACACAGTTGAGCTAATATTTAATTTCTTTCACCTAGATCTTTAGGATATTCAAATATTTTTATAGCATTAAATTCGTCTGATGAATTTATGTATTTATCTTTTTTTTTAATATGTTTTTCATTCAGATCTATCATATACAACATGTCATTTTATCAAATTAAATTAGTTAGACATGTTTCTATTTTCTGTGATGAAGCGTTTAGTGGCATATAAATACCTTTTGTCGTGAACGTTAAAGTTATCTCTCATACTCAGACCCATTACTGTTGGTATGTCAATAGATCTACTATCTCTTCCCAGAATATTCTTCAGTTATGTTCAAATTGATTTTATGCGATGAAGTGTTATGTGGCAAACAAATAATTTATATGCTGTTGTATTTCTGTAAACTGCATATAAAGAATTGCTATATATGAATATTTTATACGACTGAGTCCGTTTGAAACTATTGCAATCAATTTGTTTAGAAGAATTTAATTTTAGTAAGTTGTTGTCAATATGATTGCTTGGTTATATTATTAGTAATCCTCTATTCATTAACAACATTTTAACGAAACTCAAATAAAGGTAAATAAAAATCTGAGCACCACATCATCCTTTGTATGGATTATGGGGCCATGGTCCCAACAGTGGGAGCAAGCCACTTGCTTGAAGGCAAATTTTAGAGAACCCAACGCTTTTAGCAAAAGTTTTTTAGCTTAATTAGAAACAGCGATTAATTTTGTGTTATAGCCATTTCATACACGATAAGTTATGAGTTAATTCTACATTTAGTGAACTATGAGTTAACTAATAAGTTGAAGCTAAAAGCAAGTAGAAGTTGTTTTCAAACCTGGAGGACCAAATAGTTATTTGATAATTATTTATAGTAAATATATTTGTTATATTGGAGTAATTATATAAATATATAAAGATAATGGATATTTAATTTATTTTGACCTTTTTGCACTTATTACATATGTAACATTATCATGGCTGTAACTTTGTATCTTATTCCTAAAAATATGAAAGAAGCATGCAAAAGGTTTTAGGCTGTAACTTATCGAGATACGCGACAAAGACATAACGGTGTAGAATATCCAATCATATGATTTTAATGTGTAAACAATGAAGTCCTTAAGGTGGTAGCAACTTGCAAGGATAATAGCATGTTTCAAACATTTTATAAACCAATTGTTAGTTTCAATATCATTTTTGTCCTTCCGTCCCACATTTTGTACAAAAATTATTGTGGTTGGAGTTTCACACGTGGTTACTCATATTGTTGAACCATCATTTATTATGAAGTTAAGAATTTGAAATGTCAAATGGAATACATATGCATATTTCATTATAAAAATGATTTAAATACCAGTTCTTTGACAAAATATTAAGTTACCTCTCCACTTCAGGTCAGGTGCAGCTAAGTAGTAGCTGAAGAATAGATGAAGTGCCAAAATGTGGAATGAATTTAGTTAGTTTTGTATTCTACCGATGATTATTCCAAGTTCTTATCAGTTTTGTAGTATGGGAACTGTATTTGTATTTGTCTCAAATAAATTATAAATGAATGTTCTTTATAATTAAGATTGACTTTGCATATATGATTTTAATTACTATACTACAAGTTGGTTTTCATTTGCAGTACAACTAATGTCTACCATCACTGAACATTTTGATACATAATTTAGCTAAAGAGAACCAAACAAGAAATTGGATACATAAGGCGATAATTTGGTTTAATATTTCTGTTTGATCTGTTTACTTTGGTATTGTTGCTGGTGATTTATGTAGGTACAAGTTTAGAAACTTTCATGTGATATATATTTTACTTTATTTGCGTTTCTATTTTTATTTTAAGATTACAATGCTTTTATTGTACATTATTCATTTATTAAAGAACAACCGTACTAGATTCTACTAATAACAGTAAAAATCTTTAATGTGCTGAAACTTAATTAGAAACATAATTCAGACAAGTCAATTTGATGTCTACATAACTAAGTAATTATTACTATACAATAAACTATAACTAAATTTTACACTTTCTATTAATATAAATGTACAATTAAGGTGGCCAACAATTTGCACTCAGTATTTACAATAGTTTATATTTAAGTAGAATATCAAGAAAGATCTAAGAACATTATTTTTACAGACTTTGTGATTAATCTTTTAACACCCACTTCAGCTAGATGTAACATAAAGTAACATGATGTTTTGATTTTCCTACTAAGTTTAAATTTGATGGAGATATTTCTCAGTGTGACATGATATTAAGCAAGTATATTAGCATTTGGACTTACTTTATGCGAAGGTTTGCATTTTTCTCTATCTTTATCAAAAAAATACTTCAATTTACGATATTATCCTTAGGAAATTGTATTTTACCATTATAGTACAATACATATACATGGAAATGGTGGTTAAAGTGCAACGAGCAGTTTGCTTAACTTTATGGTTTAATCAAACCTTTTTTTTATTCAACGCAAACTGATTCTTTTCCTCCCTCTTCGCAATTAGTGTGTCTCTTGGTTTGTCTATTTAATAGTCTTACCCAATTTTCTTTTACTGTTAATATGTTACTTATTATATTTTTGATATCAAATATAGTTGTTAAGTTTTAAATCTAGCTTAAGAGCCTTGCACAATTTTTAACCTTGCATGCTAGAAATAGAGGACCTACTGTCAATTACTTCCATTACCAATAATGGTAAACAAATTATCCGTGCTTTGAAATTGTTGATCTACGTAGAATGCACTCTTAAAGCAATGGATTTAATTTTGTTCATGTTGGTGTTAAATGAGCCACAGTTTAACGTGGAAAAGGGAGAGTCAATTAGCTAGCGTTTTTAGCTAATTATTAGTCATTGACATTTAATGTATTTTTAGTGTCTCCTGTTGTATATGTTTACCCTGTAACTATATGAAACTAAATCAATGTGACAACTGTCTTAACCAAGCTCTAATAGGATAATGGATTGTCTTTTAAAGCATTAACTTGAAGAAAACAATGTATTAATTTGTTGTATTGAATTGCTAATCTACAAAAATAATCCCCTCCTATCCTGTATGTGATATCTAGATTTTATTTTACCAGCTAAAAAATCCAGGTTTAGTTCTAAGTACGTCTTCAAATTTTAATAATTATACCCTATTGTAGGTTGAATGAAAAGGCATGAATACAGAGCTTGCATTGGTTGAACATTTGATGCCAGGATTGTTTAAAGATAGCATCCGTCCACTATGTGTCTGCTTGAATTAAGCCATATGTTCAGACGTTCATTGTATGCAAACTAATATTTATGTAATTAAAATAATATTTATGTAATTAAAATTTACTGAATTCTATAATTTAACCTTGACCTTTTGCTATTTCAAGTATTCACCATAGCAACTGTTTCCTGGAGATTTGACCAGGCAACTGAGTACTCGGCGTACAGGACGACTCGGTGTCAACTAGTGATCGGCATCTCATAGTACTCGGCGTAGTGTTCAGCATCTCATAGTACTCGGCGTAGTACTCGGCATCCAGTGGTACCCGT
Source organism: Allium fistulosum (assembly GCA_030737815.1). NCBI lineage: Eukaryota > Viridiplantae > Streptophyta > Magnoliopsida > Asparagales > Amaryllidaceae > Allium > Allium fistulosum. Next base: position 968,754,856 of record CM060904.1, on the reverse strand, counting down.
CATCAAGGAGTACTCGGCGTAGTACTCGGCATCCAGTGGTACTCGGCGTTAGAAGACGTTCGGCGTATATAACTACTCTAGATGGTAGCATCGTTCGGCCAAAGGATCGTTCGGCTAAGAAGCATCGTTCGGCCAAAGCATCGTTCGGCTAAGAAGCATCGTTCGGCCAAAGGATCGTTCGGCTAAGAAGCATCGTTCGGCCAAAGGATCGTTCGGCTTCGACTGACAACTGTTCTGCACTTCCCACCCATCAAACGTACCGTTCGGCATTGAGAAGGTGGTTCGGCGTCAACGTGTTCGGTCTACTTGGTTCGGCATACAGCGACCACTACACTTGGGCTAGAGTGTTCGGCCACCAAGCCCACCTGGGAAGTCCAGCCCATATTTGTCTATAAATAGAGGGGCAGGGTCACAGTGAAAAGGGACCTTTTTTGGGGAGAACAATGGGGAGACTCTGCCATTTTTTATACTCTCCTCTTTTTAGCTATACTTGTATTCAAGTCATTAATACATGGATTGTATCTGTATTCAACTACTTATGAAAGAAATAAAGATCAAAACTCAAAGTGGATGTAGGCAGTTACGCTGAACCACTATAAATCCGGTGTTCTTACTTTCTGCATTTAAATTAGCATATTCTTCCTTGTTTAATTTAACTTCATCACTTACATCTCTATACAATCTTTTTCAACGAGGTTAGTGACCAATTTTGGTGCTAACACTTTGGTGCTTTCACCGAGAATTGAATTCTCAGACCTCAAGGATCTGCTTTGAAGCTACTGGATTGAATAAATCCCCCAAAGAAGATTCGACTCACTGATAGGACATCCGTTGATTCTACTCAGAGTTCATACCGATAACTCTACAATGGCAGGACCACGTACCAGGTCAGCTTCTCATAATGCGGATGCCCGCGAGACGGCTAGCGTGCAACGAGACTGAAGCTGCTGACAGCTCTACTTCCTCTGATGAACCTCCCAGGCGCAGACGCCGCAAGACTGAAGCTGCTGTTCAAACAGCTGGAGACCATGACCAATCAAGAGCTGGAAACTTCAGGACAGGAGTACAAATGGAGGCTGGAGGCCCAGACCATCAGAACGCTCCAGAAAAGGCGTAGGCCGAACGCTCCAGAACCCTAGCCGCAGCGCAGTGCCTCCGGATAATGAGTTCAAAACTCAACTTAGTAAAGGAACATTCTATCCACTTCCCTGACATCCCATGATCGACCAGGGCATAGAGGATCTAGCGGCAGCTTATGAACGGCATCAAGGGAACTGACAAGCAACCGCTATCCAAACGGTACTCCCAAAGGTTGGAGAACATAGATGATATGACTCTAGCAAACGCCAAGATGACTCCAAGCACCATTCTTCGCTGACCCAGCACCTCGAATTTAATGACCCCAAGCAAACCAATGCTCTAAAACAATTTATTCCAAATACTAACAAGGGTATCATACTGATCGCGTTTGAGGAAAGTCGACCTCCAGATATATTTTGGCAGCTAGTTAGCTAAAGAGCCTCCTACGACTATGGATCGTTTCTTCTACAAAATGAATCAGAACTAAAGTGAGGAGGAGTGGAGCAGACTAAGAAAAATAACAATGAAGGCTCGTTGGCTAAGGATGTAGATCCCAGTAGCCGAAACAAGACTTCAGAATTCAGCTCATATGCTCTTTGAAAGATTCAATTGACAACCTCTACTTGAAGACTCACGACTCAAAGTGGTACTGGAAACCAACCTCGAGAGAGTACACCAAAGTCTAAAGAAAATCAGGGGAATGTTGTATATTCCCAGATGCTCACTAATCCTAACACGAGCGATTACAAACACCTCTGAGGTGTGATCGAAAAGATGACCTGGAAAGGAAAGCTTCAATAGTATGTACAAGTCCAGCAGAATGGCGGGCAGCGAATATCTGATGCCTATTAATAAAGGGCTATGATTATCAATTGGACAGTTGACGGCCAACATCCCTTTGAAAGAAGCCAGGGGCGGAGTCGATTAGCGAGCACACGACGCTGCTTCACATATCAATGAGATTTACCATAATCTTCTTTGAATTATTTCCATCTCTATTTCAATTGTTCTATGAAATACGACTAGCTTGAACTAAACTACTTTCAAAACGATATAGGTGTCCAGGTACTCAGATTTGGTTGCCAACCAATCTACGCAGACCATGATCGGACGTGTGGAGTTACATCTGGACGAGAATAATTCTATTTGGGGCTATGGATTAAATACAATGTGCAACATCACGATGAACGGAGAGCTGAATTCCATCCTGCAAGTGGAATTTATTCAAGTAGAGAGCGGCTGCGATACGACCAACCACTCACTAAGTGAAACTCGAGCTCGGGGGCAAGCCATCACATCAAGGCTAAAAATGGGTTGATACACGACGATCCTTCGCACAACTCCGTACTCCCAGAGTGCGAGACGGAGTATAAACATCTACTTAACTCCGTACTCCCAGAGTGTGAGACGGAGTATAAACATTAATCAACTCCGTACTCCCAGAGTGCGAGACGGAGTATAAACATTAGTCAACTCCGTACTCCCAGAGTGCGAGACGGAGTATAAACATTAGTCAACTCCGTACTCCCAGAGTGTGAGACGGAGTTTAAACATTCGCTTAACTCCGTACTCCCAGAGTGCGAGACGGAGTATAAACATTAATCAACTCCGTATTTCCAGAGTGCGAGACGGAGTATAAACATACATCAACTCCATACTCATCCCCAAAACTGGGGGCAGAACCAAAGCAAAGCATGCTAGTTGAACATTTGTCTAAAAGAAGATTGCAACGAAACGATTAAGAGACAACTGTCAAGCAATCAACTGAACGGAAATATTCAGCATGAAAGACTGCGGTTTTCTCAAAGCACGTCATGTTTACACAAGACGTCCTTTGGGGGGCAAATGTCATCCCGCCTTTTGGCAAGGCCGTGACACCAAGAACTTGATTAGAAACCAGTGACAGTTCGTCTTGGAGATCGGTTACACAAAGGCTCACTATGGATATCGATGGATTTTGTCCGAGTCTGGATCGAGCCACGATTAACAAGACATAACAATCAAAGCCAGGGAAGCCAATGTTCCAAGTCTCAAGACGATCCAAGTTCGTATGCTCAACTTATGATCGATTCGAACAACCGACCATCCATCCATCAACCTCCACATTTGACTTGGAGACCTAAACTGCTTGGAATGAACATGGCCCGATCATCCACTCCAATCGAGTCATAGAATAAAGTTCGACAAAATACAGATACACCTCATGAAGCTCAGTGACGCCGGGATCCGTCTAAAGTGGACGTGATTTGATCATCTACACATCAAATCCTACCCTGAACACGAAAGGTTGTTCGAAAGCCCAACTTGAAGTAGCTATGGTAGACTGCGTACTCACTAACCGTCGCTGTCAAAATACGGACACGACTGCACCTTGGAACATATGCAACTTACTTTGTCTACTCAACAATCTATTATCCTTATTTTCTAGAAGGAGATACAGAGCAAATTGTAAGAGATTCGGCTATCTAACCCAACATGGATGTGATTCAACCATCTGTCATATACCTCCTTCCTTGACTTGATTGGAAGAGCTATAATCACCAAGCGGACGAGAATCGATCGTCCATTTTTCTAATTTCGTCCCTCATCCTAGGGGGCAGAATCCCATTCCGTGAGCAAACGTGTTTCGATTGTTCATTCGACGACATTAGCCTCGATACAGTAGATGAATACAAATTAAAAAATGGAAATACGACTGCTCTCAACTAAAACCTCCAAGTCCCCAGAGTGCGGACTGGAGTACTCTAAGTCCCCAGAGCGCGGACTAGAGTATAAACGACTAAAACCTCCAAGTCCCCAGAGTGCGGACTGGAGTACTCTAAGTCCCCAGAGCGCGGACTAGAGTATAAACAATTTAAAACCTCCAAGTCCCCAGAGTGCGGACTGGAGTACTCTAAGTCCCCAGAGCGCGGACTAGAGTATAAACGACTAAAACCTCCAAGTCCCCAGAGTGCGGACTGGAGTACTCTAAGTCCCCAGAGCGCGGACTAGAGTATAAACGACTAAAACCTCCAAGTCCCCAGAGGGCGGACTGGAGTACTCTAAGTCCGCAGAGCGCGGACTAGAGTATAAACGACTAAAACCTCCAAGTCCCCAGAGGGCGGACTGGAGTACTCTAAGTCCGCAGAGCGCGGACTAGAGTATAAACGATTTAAACCTCCAAGTCCCCAGAGTGCGGACTGGAGTACTCTAAGTCCCCATAGCGCGGACTAGGGTATAAATGATTTAAACCTCCAAGTCCCCAGAGTGCGGACTGGAGTACTCTAAGTCCCCAGAGCGCGGACTAGAGTATAAATGACATAAACCTCCAAGTGCCCAGAGTGCGGACTGGAGTAATCTAAGTCCCCAGAGCGTGGACTAGAGTATAAACAACTTAAACCTCCAAGTCCCCAGAGTGCGGACTGGAGTACTCTAAGTCCCCAGAGCGTGGACTAGAGTATAAACAACTTAAACCTCCAAGTCCCCAGAGTGCGGACTGGAGTACTCTAAGTCCCCAGAGCGTGGACTAGAGTATAAACAACTTAAACCTCCAAGTCCCCAGAGTGCGGACTGGAGTACTCGGAGTCCCCAGAGCGTGGACTAGAGTATAAACGACTTAAACCTCCAAGTCCCCAGAGTGCGGACTGGAGTACTCTGAGTCCCCAGAGCGCGGACTAGAGTATAAACGACTTAAACCTCCAAGTCCCCAGAGTGCGGACTGGAGTACTCTAAGTCCCCAGAGCGTGGACTAGAGTATAAATGACATAAACCTCCAAGTCCCCAGAGTGCGGACTGGAGTACTCTAAGTCCCCAGAGCGTGGACTAGAGTATAAACGACTTAAACCTCCAAGTCCCCAGAGTGCGGACTGGAGTACTCTGAGTCCCCAGAGCGCGGACTAAAGTATATACGACTTAAACCTCCAAGTCCCCAGAGTGCGGACTGGAGTACTCTAAGTCCCCAGAGCGCGGACTAGAGTATAAATGACTTAAACCTCCAAGTCCCCAGAGTGCGGACTGGAGTACTCTAACTCCCCAGAGTGCGGACTCGAATATAAGCGAATTGGATCTCCAAGTTCCCTGAATATGAACTATGACACAGATGACTTGAATTTTTCAAATCCCTAACATACGGGCTAGAAAGTTTTCTAAGTGCTCGAAGCACAGAATGGAAGTTCAACGACTCCCGAAGAGTTTCCGAGTTATATGAAGATGGATTGAGAAGTCTATATTACTCACAACTGCTTGGATTAAAGTCACAATCACAAAGAAAACTAAACAATAAGAGTCTTTTGTAAGACAGAAAAAGAACTAAACCTTATTCAGAAATGAGTTTCTATTACAACCCCTCCAAAGTTCGGAGTCGACATTCTATTTACAAGGACTAGGAAATAGATGAAAATAATTACATGACTTAAACTAACTCTCGTTGAACGAGGATAGTAATCACTTCTTGTGCTTCTTCAACTTCTTTCCAGATGGCTCCTCTCCAGAGCATTTACACTTGGTACTCTTCTTTGATAGAGGGGTAGCAACTGAAGGAGTACGGGGGCCTTCCATGGGCTTGGATCCGCCAGGAAGGATGACCTTCAACGGCTTGTTCAAAGGATCGTCCAAGTCCACAACTCGGGGCTCTACTATGACCTTGACCGTCTCCCCCTTCTCTATCTCGAGCCGCTCCTCCATGCTCAATTCAGATGTGTGCCCAGAGGCGCCTGTAATTTCTACTTTATAACCCCCGTCGGTAGGAGAGAAGGTCTCAGACTTGTCTTCATCAAGCGCTCCGATCACCTGAGCGTCTGGACCAGGAGCCTCCCCTGCGTGAGTGGCTTCACTTGTTCTCTCCCCCACTTCCTTGGCGACATCGCTCCTCGGAGTGGGCTCGGGGTCAGAACGGCCTGCACAAAATCATGGAAAACAAGCATTGGAATGCAATAGTCCTACATAAAGAATAACGACTTTCGAAATCTTAAAGAGAATCTTAAAGAGAAGGATTATCTACCAGGTCTAGGCAGACTCTCAGCCATCCAGGGGGTCTCACCCTTTGGAATGGGAGACAGAATGCGGACTAAAGTACTCTAAGTCCCTGAGCGCGGACTAGAGTATAAATGACTCAAAAACCTCTACGTCCCCAGAGTGCGGACTACAGTACTCTCAGTCCCCAGAGCATGGACTAGATTATAGACAACTTTAGAAAAATCCCTAAATCCCAGAAGCGGACCAGATTACTCTAAGTTCCCAGAGTGCGAACTAGAGTATAAACGAGTTGACGAAAATCTCTGCGTCTCGAACTATGGACTAAAGCATAAACCGTTCGACAAATCTCTAAGTCCCCGGAGCGTGGACCGAAGCATGAACACAAATTGGGCGCGAGTCAACCGGGGGGAGAATAACACTAAGTCACCAGAGTGCAGAGTGGTGTATGATCATCGATAAATAGACGAGTGGATTCCGACCATTTTCTATTCCGTAAACTTCGGCCTGGAATCGTCAGGAGGAGTATGACACTGGATGAGCATAACCCGACTGCATTTGTAGCCAACTTTACCCCGAGATCTGATTACAGAGCATGAACCAAAGTGGACGTGGATGACCATCCACTGTCCAAATTACGCCCTGAAACTTACGTGGCATCGAAGTATTCTTCTTGGAATGAAAAACCACGATAAAATCCAAGATAGGCGAGACCTAGTCTCCCATCGACTGACATGATCCCACGATTCAACGGGAAAGAGAGTAAAGCTAAAGTGGGCGTGGTTAGCCTTCCTACTTATCAGTATATGCCCCAGACCCGGGGGCACGAGCAAGAAGCAAGATGAATGTGCACCGACTTTTCACCAATCACCTCTATGTCTTTGGAGTTTAGGTGAAAACATGTACATAGCTAGGACGAGACTCAACCGTCCATGTAGTACATTTATCAACCCGAGACTGGGAGAAGACGCATGGTCATCCAAAGATTGGCTACGATAGCTCAGTATTAAAACTTGCGTATAGTGCTTACAGCTACTCAAGGCAACGACCGAAAGGATGCCCAGAGATAGAATCATTAAATCAATGCCAAAGCTTGTGGGTAACTGACTGTCACTTCAACCCGAAGGACGAGTGAAGGATCATGAATGCATCGAATAGAAAATGCGTTACTCGAATATACAGGCAAATTCAAACTCATGGCAAGATCCAGCTATGCAGTTGCACGCAACTCGAGGCCGGCCCCTACTCGACGTTTCCTTCAACGCGCTTTTAAGCCTGATCTTTGGCCATTTGCTGATAATCTATTAAAGCATTCAGAACCCTTCGCTATTAGGCTCAATAACTCATGACAAGACTCTAGGATTTAGGATTCGACTAGAGTAACCATCAACTTTGGCCGTCCCAACCATATTTCACATTGAATGTTATGATAGTTACATCTTTACTCAATGAATCTGGGATGGCACCTGCTAATCTGACGGTCGACATTACAACTAGCCATGGCGACCCTTTCCGGGCGCTGAATATCGGATCACAGCTCAGTGCAGTGATGATAAAAGAATTAGTTGAATTTTTCTGAATAAATGATGATATCTTCCCTTGGACCCATTCTGACATGCATATGTGATTTCATTAACTATCGCGAGCCATGCATTGGATATCAACCCGAAGCTACAAAAGCTAGCACAATCTCTATTGATTTCTTCATGAAAGCTCCACTCTTACTTTTAGGTTCACCCCATCAACGCCTATGCCCACCAGCCATTGCGACAGGGCATACGATGGCCTGAGACGTCTGAAAGACTATTTAAATAGAATATCGAACTAAGCTAATTCGATATCACTTATTTTCCACGAAGGGCTATCCAAGAACGGAAATTAGCAGACCTCACACCCAAATTCACTACCTCAGATGACTACTCGAAGAGTAGCAGAGAACCAACCATGAGATGGAAAATGTACGTGGATGGAGCATCCAATGATCAGTGTTATGGCTTGATAATGACTCCTGAGGAACGATCAATCTGCTACGTCCTAAAACTCGATTTACTCGTAACAAACAACGATGCTTAGTATGAAGCCTTGACTGCCAGCCTCAAACTTGCTAGAGGATTTGAAGTGAAAACTTTACATATTCTTGATTGGTAGTATACAAATTTAAGGAAGTTGATCTTGCTAGGGGGCATTGTCTTGCTCCTTATCTCGGCCAAGTCCAAGAGCTACTAACCGACTTCACGTATTACATCATTACACACGAACTCAGTGAACAAAATGAAAAGGTGTCATGGTTGACTCCTATCAAAGACTATCTACAATAAAGAATTCTTATTGAATGGAGGAATGGAAAACGACAGATCCTCCTCAAAGCTTCACGCCAAATCATCTAAGAATAAGTCGTGTGTCAAAAGGAGTTTATCCATCCCCACGCTTCGGCATATCGCCCATGATGATATCTTGAGCAAAGTCTATGAAGAAGAACGCGGTAATAACATCAGGGGGAAAACCATGATAAAGAAGATACTCTGCTACAGGTATTACTGGCCAACTATCAACCCAGAAGCAGTTGATCATGCTAGACAATGTGACGAGTGCAAGATGTTTGCAAAAAATCCGGGAACCCCGCCGACGGATATTAGTCAAATGGCTAGTTCATAGCCGTTTGCCACTTGGGGGCACTGAAATCATCTTCTTGTCGATCCTCAAGATGGTGCGAAATACACCACCATAGCAGTTGATTACGTCACCAAATGGGCAGATGAAGAACTCTAACCATGACCAAGATGAAGAAAATAATCAACTTCTTTATCCGTAACGTCATCTGTCCTTATGACCTTCCATGATCCATTATAACTGCAAATGGACAGGATGAAGCCGTGAACCAAATCATAGAGTCAGTACTAAAGAGAGGTTTGGAAAACTCCTCAAGTGGCTGATTGCAACCCTTATTTCACAGAAAATACAAACAAGGAATTGCGATTGAATTGCAATTAAACTAGATGGAGTTGGTGACGACTTATGAGCATATAAAACGCATCCGAGAGCCAATGGCAAGAACATGTACCCGAACGTGCATGTGTACATCCTTAAAAGTTCGACTTCTTGAAATCAACAGAAATTGAATTCTCACTAAGGGTTATTAAGAAAAGACTAGATCAGATAGCTGAAGCTTATTAGCTCTGCAGAATCAGTCATGTATGGCCACTAATGAACCACAACCCTAGATTTATAATATTGGGAATCGACCAAGCATCACGATGACCTTAGAAGGATACAACACCTTGGGAGGATAATGATTATTCAAGAAACATGGTGGATTTCTTTCTGAAGACAAGGAATACTCGCTGATTCAAAGCGTGTTGTGTTGCTTCACACGACACACTTTGGGGGGCAAGTGTTTCCTGGAGATTTGACCAGGCAACTGAGTACTCGGCGTACAGGACGACTCGGTGTCAACTAGTGATCGGCATCTCATAGTACTCGGCGTAGTGTTCAGCATCTCATAGTACTCGGCGTAGTACTCGGCATCCAGTGGTACCCGTCATCAAGGAGTACTCGGCGTAGTACTCGGCATCCAGTGGTACTCGGCGTTAGAAGACGTTCGGCGTATATAACTACTCTAGATGGCAGCATCGTTCGGCCAAAGGATCGTTCGGCTAAGAAGCATCGTTCGGCCAAAGCATCGTTCGGCTAAGAAGCATCGTTCGGCCAAAGGATCGTTCGGCTAAGAAGCATCGTTCGGCCAAAGGATCGTTCGGCTTCGACTGACAACTGTTCTGCACTTCCCACCCATCAAACGTACCGTTCGGCATTGAGAAGGTGGTTCGGCGTCAACGTGTTCGGTCTACTTGGTTCGGCATACAGCGACCACTACACTTGGGCTAGAGTGTTCGGCCACCAAGCCCACCTGGGAAGTCCAGCCCATATTTGTCTATAAATAGAGGGGCAGGGTCACAGTGAAAAGGGACCTTTTTTGGGGAGAACAATGGGGAGACTCTGCCATTTTTTATACTCTCCTCTTTTTAGCTATACTTGTATTCAAGTCATTAATACATGGATTGTATCTGTATTCAACTACTTATGAAAGAAATAAAGATCAAAACTCAAAGTGGATGTAGGCAGTTACGCTGAACCACTATAAATCCGGTGTTCTTACTTTCTGCATTTAAATTAGCATATTCTTCCTTGTTTAATTTAACTTCATCACTTACATCTCTACACAATCTTTTTCAACGAGGTTAGTGACCAATTTTGGTGCTAACAGCAACCATTTGTAATGTTGTACTCATCTACCTTCTTTAATTGACCAAAAAGAACAGCTTTGCCTAGATAGAAATATTTTCGTACCATTATAATATTCAGGCGTTAAAAAAAAGATATTTATCCCCACGCATTAAATAACTTTTCGATTACATCACAAGCATGTATCTATTGCCTATGGATTAGGTACATTGTGGTACATAATGTCCTTTGAACCATTTGATCTCTGCCCCTTTATTACTAATGTAATGATTTCACATCTAAATTTCAAATAAAGTACCACAGAATATGGTGGCTTCTACCAAAAGTTTATTCCCCATCACGAAGTTTCCAGTTTCAGAACTGACCACTCATATATCTCAAATTTAAAAGTATAATTCATACATGAATGCATGTGCGTAGAGGAGTTGAGCTTGGCACACATTGAAGTTGAGCTACTGTTATACTTATCAAAATATATATTCTTTCTTTAGCTGTTATTTATCAAATTCAACATTGGCTATTACCGATTAGTCTTCAAAGTATGTTTTATTTGTAACAACCTATTTACATTTGAAATAGAATTAATGGATCTAGGTATTTCTTATTTTTAGAGCCAACTTCAAATTATACTCCACTTTATATGAGTCCAAAGTATATGATCAATACATGTGGATAATTTGAATAATCTTTTATCGTACATAATAATTATTATCTTTTGAAAAAAATGAATAAGAAAATATAAACATGTTTGCAAACTTATTGATTAATTATGTTCTAAAGAGTGACAAAACAACAGTATAATCATCTTTACTAAACACTGAATTATGTCGCTAGAACGGATTCAACGAATAAATATAAGATTTTCAGACACTAACGTTGATTAAGAGGTAACATACCCACATACTATGAAACAGAACACACTGTCTCGTTTACTGAACAAATCAAATATGTCAATCAATTAGCAAAGTACCTTATCATACAAAGTTCACCAAAGCTAATTATTGTTCAAAACACCTAAAAACATCAACAATCTATCAACTCAATGCTAAACTTCCTAAATCAACAATTTCTTGAGCTAATCAAATATTGCAAGGATATTTGCAATTGTTATCCGCAACAAATCCAAGGCACTGAATTTTCCTGGCCAAAAAATAGACTACAGCTACCATCTAAAATTCACATACCTCCTAAGGCTGACATATTGGTAGTGGAAGCTGCCGCACCACCATTAAAATATTCATCCTCTAAAATGGCTAAATCGGCCAAGTCCAGACGCGAGAATGGGAAACCAAGCCTATGCACCACGACCCTCCCATTCACAACCACCTCCCCTTCTCTAACTGGCACGAAATTGACCATCCCACGCCCTGTCACAATCAGATGCCGCCCAGTTTCCATACTCTCCATCACCAACCCCGCCTGCATCAACTCCTCCACCCTCACCATCCTGTTAGGTACGATGTGAAACCTCAAATCCCTGATGTACCCAAACCCGCCTCCACTTACAATTGCCACGTCATCCAGGGCAAACACCGTCATGTTCTTCAGCTCCACGAGATCCAGCCAGCTGAACTGAATCGCACCTGCAAGGATCCCAAATCCGACGCTCCTGAGTTTGGCGACGGAGTCCTTCAGCATAAGGCTTGTGATGACGTTATCGTTGTTTGCATTGCAGGAATCGGAGGGGAGAGGAGCGAGGACGTCGGTGATGCCGTGGATGACGATCCGGCCATCGTTATAGAGATCGGGGTGAATGATCTCGGCGCCGTCAATGAAGACTTTGTTCGTTCCTGCGACGGAGGTGACGGTGAGACAGCGGTCGAGGTCGACCGTTTGAAGTTTGGATCCGAATTTAAGATCTGAGAGGTAGGAGAATGTGAAAAGGCCTGGAGCTAAGTGTTCTTTCAAAAGCTGCGGATCTGGGTTAGATGAAAAGGCGAAGAGAGTGATCGGAGTGGGCCACGGAGAGGAGAGGATTGGAGAAGACAGGTACGGAACCGCCACCGCAAGTTGGGAGTAGTTGAGGCTGGACAGGATTGGAGCGAGAAGAGAGACAGTGGTGGACAATGGAGGCGGAGATCCGTAAGTTTCTGGAATGGAGAGGGTTTGGCTGACATGGAGAGACAAGAGGAGGGAGAAAGCGAAGATGGAGAATGCCGCCATTAACATATTAGAAAGAGAGTGGGGGGGAGTGTGAGGAGGAGATAAGGGTATTTATGGAAATATGGAGGTTTTGGTGGGAAATTCTGTTTGTACAGATTTTACAAGGAACGAAGGAATGGACGATTTCGTTATGGGAATTGGGCTCAGTCACTTATTCGAATGTATTAGGCTTTGGGCCTGGGATCTGTGCGCGCAACAGTTTATCCAATAATTGAGAGCATCTGCAACGTTGAATCCGGAGATTACGAACCCTAAATCATATTCCAACAGTCGATTAGGATCTATAATATTACTTAATCAGAACATTTTTGGTTATAAATTTGAAATCAAACTTAGACGCCTAGGTCAGACGCAATGTTTAACCGCGCCTGTAACGGCTTCATGTGGAGGCTACTTCTCCACCCTTATGCCACAATCTTATGCCACATTCTGCTTTAGATCACAGCAATTTCCACATCAAAATTTTTCGCATTCCGATTACAAGTAATTGGCCAATCATTTCGTTAGTGTAGAGGCTCTGCCTTGGGTAGACGATATAGAAATCGTCGTCATTTCGCATTCCATCAACAATTGATGGACGATTGTTTTGTACAAAATCCTACATGCATTACAGATATGTTTAGAAGAAAGTTTAGAATGAGACGTCCACTGTTAAATCGAATTTTGAAAGATGTGAAAGCTCATGAGATATATTTTGTCTTCGAACCAAATGCACATCAAAAGATGACTGTTGTTATAAGAATGTTTGCGTATGACAATCCAACTGATATGCTTAAGGACTCTTTGGTATTGGGGGAAAGTATAATGCTAGAGACTCTCCATAATTTTGTTAAGCTTTCGTTTCGTAGATATTTATGGAACTTAATACATGCGATGGTCCAACGAAGTGGCCGCCAAAGTTGACTTGCAATACATAGTAGTAGAGGAAGATTTGAGATGTTAGAAAGTATTGATTGCATGCATTGGGAGTGCAAGAATTGTCCAAAAGCACTACAAGAAGCGTGTCAAGGTAAAGAACAGAAACCGACTTTAATTCCTGAAGAAGTTGCTTCATATGAATTATGGATTCGACATGTTTTTCGGGTATGACTGGATCCAATAACGATGTTAATGTTGTTGAGAGATCAACATTGTGTAATGATTTAACGCTTGGTATAACAACATCTATTTCTTTTACAATTAGCGGTAACACATACGCTAGTGAATACTATCTTGGTGATAAAATTTACCCAAAATGGAGTATTATTGTGAAAACAATCCTTAATCCTATTACTAGAAAACAATTCATATTTGATGCAATGCAAGAAGGACAACGAAAAGATGTAGAACAAGCGTTTGGTCTGTTGTAGTCCCAATTTGATGTAATAAGCAATCCATGTATACTATGGTCGCCAAAGAAAATGGCATTGATCATGTACACTTATGTGATTTTACATAACATGATTCTTGAAATAAAAGGGACATGGAATAGAATTTGGACTACTAGCATGCTACTCCTATGCCAGATATTTTCCGTCCAGATTTACTACTTATCGATGATGACTTTCAATTTCATATCGAACAACAAGCTGAGTATTCCAATGCAACCTTACATAACTATTGACTAAAATTTAGCCACCTTGGAATTAGACTAATGCGGGTGTATTAGCAAAGATTACTTACTAATAGTAGACTTATAAATGTAAAATGAGGAGTAAAGCAAGCGAATAATGTAAATAACGCAAAATACAGAGTAGTTCGGTAGAAACTTGCCTACAGCCACTACGAAGATCTGTTACTATGTTTATCTTATAATTATAAAGAATTACAAGATAATGCTAAGAAATTTAGCACTTAAGCTTACAATGATACTAAACTAAAAGCTTATGAGGGGTTGCTCGTTGTAAATGAGAATTTTGAGCTTAGAAATCAACTAGTTTTCGACTGGAATTCAACTTTTCAACTCCTTTGATTGTATAGTAAGGGGTATTTAAAGCAGCTAATATGGGCAGTGGATAGCTAAGATTGTGCTGCAAATAGGCAGAAATCATTCCCGGGACATAGATTTGATTGCCTATGTTGATAGAAGACACCTGGAAAGGTGGGCTGGTATTAAATCCCTCCTGTATGTGGTTGGACCAGGCGGGTTGGGGGCTCATCCCATCCCTTCGATTTCATTAGGGCTCTGGGTTGAGTTAAAAAAAGACACCTGGAAAGATAGCTAGAATGTGTGGCTGAAAAGTGTGCCAATCTAATTCCGTATAGGGTGTTTGTTTTCTACTAAGTAAGACGACATGCTATAGGAGTTGGTATGCTTTTGGAAAATATGCTATAATGGTTTGTGTAATAAGTCGTAATAGGTAGTACTTTTCGATGCCTAGCACATTTCTCTAGGAAACAAGGCTGGAGAGAAGTTTCTTGTATAGTGCGGTTGGTATAACATCCCCTACTTGGAGGCCCAAAACTAACGACTATAGATGCTGCAGTCATCCATAATTATTAATTTTCGACGACCAAATGCGGTAATGTTAGATACATTGATATAACAGAAACACATGAATATGAAAAAATTTAAAAATCATAAAACAGATTTCTTATTCAACTTCAGATCATGTTTCAAATTCATTACATAATCCCAATACGTAAACCACGTTCAGAGAAATATAATTATTACAAAATACGCCAAGAGCGACATATGAAGGTGCCCCCTTGGAAGCTTAGAGTCTAAACATAGGCAATTAAACAGCTTTGTCATTACAACCAAAACACGGCGGAATCAAACAGAAAATTACTCATAATAGCTAGCTTGCCTCCTACATGTCTCCGGAAGCTTATTCGTCTAAAGGAGAACCTAAAAACCTTAACTCTCAAACTACTCAAAATTAATTGAGCACTCGAGAGTTTAAGGGGAAAACATAAACTTCGAGTCGGACAAAAAGCCTGGTATGAATAATAACCTACCATCTTGAACCATATAGATATCTAATGAGACCACACCGCTTAGCGGAACGGGTTTTCCCTCCATTAGTATCTTAACCAAAATTTATAATAACGATATAATATGCACCTGCATCCACAATGCTTAGAAAATAACATAATAAAATATATTATGATGATATGCAAAAAATGAAATATATTCTGGATTTCCCATCCCCATTCATTTGACTATCTGTCTCTGTTATAGTTTCTAGGGTCAATATTAATCTATTAGTTTTTGTGTGCTGACTAATAACCTGTTCAAAGCTTATGAACTATCTGCCCGGTTTCATAGTTTTCATGGGATCACTAAGAACCTATTGGTATCTACTAATAACTTCATCCAATTATAGTTTTCATGGTCTCACTATGAACCTATTGGGTTTTCCAATAACTTCTCTCATGTCGTAGTTTTCATGGGTTGACTATGAACCTATTGATCTATGTCAATAACTTAATTCAGATATAGTTTTCATGGGATCACTAATAACCTATTGGCCCCAGCCAATAACACTTTCCAAACATAGTTTTCATGAGTTTACTATGAACTTGTCTAAACTGACAACTCTTAATCATTCTTTGGGCATCCTATATTCTGGTCTACCTGACCTCCTGGATGCAACTCTACTCATACATGAGTTAACTCAATATATATTCACTACTGAATCAACCTAGCTGGTTATTCTGCCCTTAACACCCCAAAATACAGTTATGAGTTAATTATAAAGTGAATATGTTTATAGAAGAAGCACACATGATGACTAATCATAACATGATAACACAACCATCCATGGTTTAATATCCTTGTAATCATTTTCAAATGAAACATGGTTAATACCTTTAACCTATTATCTTTTGCAAGGAAAGCTTCTTCAAAAACCCCAAAGTAAAATTCCATTTCAAAACACTTTTATGTTGCCATGGGTTTTTCTTTAGAAATGAGATTGGGTTCCTTTTTTTGAAAACTAAGGCTTTTGAAACCTAAACCTTCTCATTCGAAACCATTAAAATATATCCTTCAAAAGTATTCAAACCTTCTTTTCAAAACATTAAAAATATATGCCTTTCGAAACAATCAAAACATCTCTTTCGAAAGCATCAAAACCTTCCTTTCAAAACCGTAAAAACATTCCTTTCGAAAGTATTAAAGCTTATCTTTCAAAACCTCTTAGTCCAAGTAGGATTTATAGATGCATAGCTTCGAAACCATTTGAAAGTATCTCTATCAAAATCTTTGGGTTTAACCTTAAATATAACTTCTGGGTCAAAGTGAACATAAGTGAAAGTAACCCTTTCGAAAGCATTAATCTTCAAGTAAAATAATTAGGGAAAAGGATAGCTTCGAAACAACCTTTCAAAACCATTGCCTTCAAAACCTTTAATATAAGTGACTGCAGGGACCCTTTCGAAAGCATTGGGATAAGGCTTCTATATTAATAAAACAAAAGCTTACCTTTCAAACTCATTGTTACAAGGCTATTAAGAAAAGCGGCCTTTAGCCCATTCAAAAGTTATGAAGACGTCACCTAGGTTTCGACTTGGTTCAAAAGCAACTACCCTTTCGAAAGCTTCTTTTTAAAACTTAATATGCGGCAACTTAATCGAAAGCTACTTTTAAAACATAGGAAAGCGGCAATCTTTTCGAAATCTATGTAAAAGTACTTTAACCCTTTCAAAAGCTTCTGAGAAAATAAGCGCCAACTCTTTCGGAAGCAAAACAAAGGCAAGTGGGTTTTTTTGAAAGCTATTAAAAGTGGCATCAACCCCTTCGAAAACAAGCTTTCGACACCATCCCCTTTCGCCTTTCTCTAATACACTGCATACCAACTATTTGATATCATGTGTATTGGTCTCGAATGAGTTCGAAAGGCAATCTGGGATGATTTCGAAAGCAAGCAAATGGAAGTGGCAAGCTTGTAATTCAAAGCAAAACTGATTTTACTCCTTTAAAAGAAACTCCTTTATACCTATGCTTTATTTGTCAAAATGTGATTTGTTGCCAAATCCTTTACCAAAATCTTTTCTAAAAAGGCTACCGAATTCATCCTGTTGGCTCGGCTTTCTGGAAAGAAAAGAAAGAAGGAAGCAAAGGTAGACAAGGATATAGGAAAAAGAATTACCGGACCATATGCTTGGTTCGACATCTGCCAAAATGCCGAACCAAAAATATGGACCGGCATGCCAGACCAGATATTTGGTCTGGCATCCTATGGTATACCAGACCAAGTATCTGGTCCGGTATCCTTAGAGATGTCGGACCAAACATTTGGTCCGGCATTCTCTAATATGCTGGACCAAGTATTTGATTCGGCACAACACATCAATTGCCGGACCAAACATTTGGTCCGGTATGACAACATATGTCGAATCAAATGTTTGGACCGGCAAGTAAGGATCACCGAACCAAAGCAAGTAAGGATCACCAAACCAAAGCAAGAATGGATCACCGAACCAGGCAACCCTCCTAACCTAAATGCCGATCCAACCGTCCTTGACTAAAATGCTGAATCAAACTCAGGAAGCTATAACTTCTCCTTCACACTTAACAACTCCACTCTATAAATGCCGGAGCTTCTCAACAACAATGTGGACAGATTTTTGGAGAAAAAGAGAGAAAACTCTACCAAAATTCCATCATTTCGGCTACTTAAAGTTTTTACCTTTTTCGAATAATCTTGTACTGGTAATCAAATCAAAGAGAGAATAATAAGATGGAAAGTGGACGTAGGCACATTCAGGCTGAACCACTATAAAACTCTATGATATTTACTTTCCTTATCTGCTTTCCGAACTTTGAACTTGTGAACTGTCTCTGCACTTGCTGAAATTCATTCCATTACGTGTCGGAACATTTAAAAATCCCAAATCAATCAAATCAAACAAGACTTAACTAAAAAGTCAAATTTAGAGGTGTTTGTCCAATTTTTAAGCAAACATTTTTGGTGCTTTCACTAAGAGCGAGCCGCATGGAGAGCCGAACTATTCTGTCCACCATCCTTCCAAACCTTAACTCAATATTAGAACATGGCTCCCTCTAGCCGCAACATCGATAAGGGTAAGAGCGCAACCATTGCCAATACACTCAACCCCATCCAAGAAGATTAAGAAAACCCGCCTACCTACTCTCAACCTCCAGACTCAGCTGTCACCCGAGAAGACTTAGATAGGGTCGTAAACGAGTTGACTGACCGCTTCGCTGTGCAGCAAAAAGCTTTAGTGGACCAACTCATGACACGCTTGAGAAGCACGGAGGAATCCACTCACAACACTGAATCTAGAGGTGAGTCTCAATCCAGAGAGTCACGTAGACGAAATAGATCCCCTGCAAATGAAGAACTCAATCAAGAAGATACAAGAACTTGAAGCTGAGCCAGGACGCAGCCCTAAGCCGGTCTTGAAAGAGCATCAAGAGCTAGGCCTAGTCAAGGGGGCACCAGGCAAGGACTGATTGTTACTGACCCTGTCATGCTTCGAGCCAATCATCGCCAATCCAGCCTCAACCAAGGTTCCAGATGCCATCAAAGGGAAGCCCCCACTTCTCCTAGGGCTTCTCCAGAATCCGAGGAGAGGATGCCATGCCTCTTCAGGAAATATCTCAGACGCGAACAACTCGAAAGAGGGATAGGGGCAAGGGTGTCCAGCCCCTTCACCAGGGACATAAAAGCGACATCCACTCCTCAAGAATGGAAGATCCCCACTATGGATCCCTACAAAGGCACCTCCGACCCAATCATCCACTTGCAGCGCTACACCCAGCACATGCTCATGAATGGAGAAACATAGGGTATGCTGTGTAAATGTTTTCCATTGTTCCTGTCAGACTTAGCAACCGCATGGTTTTGTCGCCTGCCTCATAGTTCCATTAGCTCTTGGGAAATGTTGAAGGAAAAATTCATAAGTCAATTCCGGATCCTGTGGAACAGCCCAGAGATGCTTATTCCTTGTTAGACGTAAAACAGAAAGATAACCACTACAGCAATATCTTACCTATTTCAACGCTACCGCAGCAGCAGTACAAAACACGAATGAAAGGCTTACACTTATGGCGCTATGCAGAGGTGTCCACCGCGATTCAAAGCGTGAAAGAAGGTTGATGAAGTAAAAGCTTTTAACTCTTCAAGAATTCTTTCATGAAGCCAAAAAAAATACATGAGATTGGAAGACACGGCGGCACATCGACATGGCGAGCAACCCACAGGGGGTTCAAGCATCCAAGGAAACATGAGTGCCCTACCCCGAGGAGAGGGGAGAAAGCCAAACAACGAAGGAAAAAGTAACCATCAAGGCAACTCGGGAACTGAAAAGGGCAATAAGGGACGATACAGACCTGGACTGAGATTTGATTCTTACACTCCTTTGAATGACACCGTGGAGAACATTTACCTGGCTACTGAACACGAATTAAAATACAAACGCCCTCCATATAAAAAAGAGTCAGAAGCAGCAATTAGAATATGAAAATATTGTCGTTTCTACGAGTCTCACGGGCATAACACCGAAGAATGTCAGCATTTGCGGGATCTCATTGAGGAGTACATCCGAAAAAAGAAACTGGAACGATACGTGCAGCAAAGACACAACTCTCCCACTCCAGTCCACGAGGGACCTGGGCCGCACCCGCAAGGAAACAACAAAGAAGGAGCAGGAACAAGCTGCTCCAATCAGGAGAAGATAGTTGTCCATACCATATCTGGAGGCCCGCACGTGGCCGTCGGAAGTTGGGCTGAGATGGAGAGGTACAAAAAGTCTTTGAAAGATAAGGAAGGATATGTTCATTCCATTACTGAGGGACGCATCACAAAATGGAGAGAAAGGACCAACATAACCTTCAGCGATGAAGATTTGGTCGGAAAGCAGTATCCTCATATCGATCCCATGGTTATCTTCGCCTGGATCGACCCGGCAGAGGTGTTCCGCATCTTAATTGATATAGGAAGCTCAGTGAATATTGTGTTCAAAAATGCCTTCAACAAAATGAAGTTATCAATAAAAGATGTATCCCCGTGCAATAAGCCCTTACACGGTTCACGGGAGAGGCCACGATGCCACTTGGACAGTTAAACTTGTTCGTTGAGCTGGAAAGTCACCCCCAATCCATCGTTCGAAAGCAAACATTCATGTTGGTAGATGGACACTCCGCTTACAACACATTTATAGAAAGGTCTGTGTTGTCAGATTTCCAGATATTCTTGGCCCCATGGTGCCTGAAGATGAAATTCCCAACTGATGACGGAATAGGAGAGGTAGAAGGCGACCAAGACGCAGCTCATGATTGCTACATGGCAGCACTTCGCCAAAACAAAAAGAAGGAAAAATGTAAGAGCATAGGGGTCGCCCTCTGCGCCAAAACTGAAGAAGCATAGCAATCAAAGAAGGCTCCTCCTCTCGAATATACTAGTGACCCTTTTAATAAGTTGGACCCTAGAGATAGAGAGGAGGAGGTCAACGCTAATCCCGTGGTGGCTATGGAACATGTGATGGTAGACGAACACGAAAAAACAAGGCTTTTAAAGATAGGTTCTCAGTTGAACCAGAACCTAAAAATCCAGCTGATAGGATTTCTACGCACGAACTTGGATGTATTAGCATAGACCCACGAAGACATAGTGGGAATATCCCCAGAGGTAGCTTGTCATTCCCTCAATATTGACCCAACCAAGATCCCAATCAAACAAAAGAAAAGAAGCATGGGGATAGAATGGCCGATCGCTCTTAACGAAGAGGTGAAGAACCTGCTCGCCAACGACTTTATCCGCGAAGCCATTTACCTTAAATGGATCTCCAACCCAGTTTTAGTGAAAAAGCCTAATGGGAAATGGCGGACCTGCATTGACTTCTCCAAACTCAATGATGCTTACCCCAATGACTGTTTTCCTTTGCCCCGAATCGACCGACTAGTAGACGGAACCCCAGGACATGAGTTATTGTCATTCATGGATGCATATTCAGGATACAACCAGATCCCCATGCATGTGTTGGATCAAGAACACACTAGCTTCATTACGGATCTAGGCCTATATTGCTACAAGGTCATGCCCTTCGGGCTTAAGAACGCCGGCGCTACCTATCAACGTCTAGTTAATAAGATGTTTGAGCAGCAAATTGGTCACTCCATGGAAGTCTATGTCGACGACATGCTTGTCAAATCAAGAAGAGGAATGGATCATTTGAGCCACCTAGGCGAGATGTTCCAAATATTATGCAAATACCAAATGAAGCTGAATCCTCTGAAATGTTCTTTCGAGGTGTCTTCAGGTAAATTCTTAGGTTTCATCGTGCACGCTAGAGGAATATAGGTGAATCCTGAAAAGGTACAAGCTTTGAAAGACGTCAAAATTCCCGCCACGCGGAGGGAAATGCAGAGCCTAAACAGGAAGGTAGCTGCTCTGAGCAGGTTTATATCCAAGGCCACAGACAAGTGTGTCCCGTTCTTTGAAGCCCTCAAAAAGGAAAAAGGAAAATTTGAATGGACCGATGAAAGCTACTCAGCCTTTCAGAGTTTGCTAGAACACCTACAGAAGCCTCCAGTACCCTCCACTACGATAAATGGGGAAAGCCTCTATCTATACCTAGCTGTATACTCCCATGCACTAAGTGCCGCATTAGTACTAGGAGATGATCGTATCCAAAGTCCGGTATACTTCATTAGCAAAAGATTCACGGGGCACAAGCTAGATACCTAAAGATCAAAAAATTGGCTTACTGTCTGCTGATAGCATCCAAAAAATTACGACACTACTTTCAATCGCACTCCATTAGAGTTCTAACGGATCAACCTTTGAGACAAGTCCTACATAAGTGGGACACGTCAGGGCGACTGTTTTTGCATAGAGTTAAGCTAGTACGACATTACCTACCACCCTCGCACCGCAATTAAGGGACAAGCCTTGGCTGATTTCATAGCTGAGTTCACAATGCGAGATGAGGAGGCTGTGGCAAGGATAGAGGAAACTGTCAAATGGAATATGTTTGTTGATGGAGCATCGAACGAGCTCGGCTAGGGGCAGGTGTCATAATAGTCACACCCCGAGAAAGGAAATTAAGCTATGCACTGAGATTAGAGTTCACTACAACCAATAACGAAGCTGAATACGAAGCAATAATAGCCGACTTAGAAATCATTAAAGAAATAGGAGTTAAATCAATATGTGTGCACAATGATTCACAACTAATAGTTAACTAGATCCTTGGAGAATTCCGGACTCGTGGACAAAAGCTTGCGTCCTACCTCAAAAGGGACAAAACCCTCCTTGATGAGCTAGACTACTATGTAATGAAACACATCCCGCGAGGGGAAAATCAAGAGGTGGATGCCCTCGCCAAAGGGGCGAGCATAAGAACTAAACCAATGCCGGGGGCAACCCCCGTCATGAGACAATCCGCACCGAGTTTCGAGTGTCTGCAAATCACAGCGATCACAGATAAGGAGGAGACATGGATGACCCATATCGTCAGGTACTTACAAGAAGGAGCCTTACCAGCAGATCAAAATGAAATTAGGAGAATCTTGAGGAGGGCATCCCGCTACACTATCCAGAACAGAGTGTTGTACCATCATGGCTTTTCCAATCCGCTACTAAGGCGTGTCGCCGGGAACGAAGTAAAAGATATCCTTAACAATATACATCAAGGAAGTTGCGGCAACCACACCGGAGGGCAAACTCTAGCCAGAAAGATCCTCTGTTATGGATACTTTTAGCCCACACTAAACAAGGACGCAACCGAGTTTGCTAGAAAATGTGACAAATGGCAAAGATTTTCCAAAATCCCGAGATTGCCACCTACCAGTTTAATCCAAATGGTCAACCCCTGGCTCTTTGCCATCTGGGGAATTGATCTGATCGGGGTACTCCCTATGGGTCGAGGAGGAGCAAAATACGCTATAGTGGCAGTGGATTATTTCACCAAATGGGTGGAAGCGAAGCCTTTAAACAAAATTTCATCTGCCAAAGTGATAAACTTCCTAATACGTAACATCCTGTGCAGGTATGGGGTGACATAAAAATCATATCGGATAACGGACTTCAATTTGACATTGAAAAATTCTCCAATTGGTGCCATGAACATGGGATTGCCTAAAGCTTCTCGGCTATAGCATATCCCCAGGAAAATGGACAAGTCGAAGCAGTGAACAAGGTGTTGAAGACATTAATCAAAAAGAAGATCGAAAAGTCCAAGGGGGCATGGGTCGACGAACTGCCTACTACCTTATGGGCCTACTGAACTTCTTATAAGACTGCGACATGGCATACGCCATTCGCATTAGCATACGGAACCGAGGACATGCTCCCCGTCGAAACAATCGCCCCCTCGCACTGCAGGATACATTACAATCCGGTAGAAAATGAGGAGCTCCTGAACATGTCACTTGGCCTGATCGAGGAAAAAAGAAACGCAGCCGCCCTCAAAGCTGCCGCCCATAAGCAGAAAGTGGCAAGGCAGTACAACTCTAAGGTGAAGCCTTGAACGCTGCAAGAAGGAGACTTGGTACTCAAACAAGTCTTCCCACGACCCGGATCACTAGGTCCAATTTAGGAGGGGCCGTCTGTTATTCATAAGGATCTTCACAATAGAGATTACATCTTGTCAAATGTAGATGGAGAGGTGTTTGGGAAAGCATGGAATCTCCAACATCTCCGCCGCTACTTCTCTTGAGTTGTAAAGAAACATGTACTAAAGCAATAAAAGAAAGACAGTGGACGTAGGCATATTTCAGCCAAACCACTATAAAAATCTGGTGTCTCGCACTATTTATCTTATTTAAATGTTCTTTCATTTAATTATTTTATCTTATGACCATTCCTATTGCGAGCAATCGCAGACACTAGCCAGCAGCAGTGAAAGTAAGATAGCCACGATAAAGGGCATGAAACAAGCCTTGGCAATTCACTACTGACGATCGGCACCCCCAAGCCGGCAATGATGAACCGATTATAAGCCACGAATTAGGCACAAATTATAGCCTAGGCGGTTCATCATTGGAGTTCGGCTTGCCAGTAACTGCGAACCGATTATAAACCTCACGATTAAGGCGTGGCCGCAGCCAGGGGTAGTTCGCACTTGATGATCGGCATTACACATGCCGGCAACGATAAATCGAATAATACCCACGACATAGGCATTAGCTCGAGTAGTTATCATTCGCGATCGGCCTTGAATATAACAATGCTTTTATGGTTCCCTGCATCTCTAAACACTATAACGATTAACTAAGTCGTAAACAGTTCATAAATAGATAGGGCAGACTATAAAAAGCACGCATCACAAAAGTCATCGCAGATAAACATAAAAAAACAGAAGTTGAACAGTACAATGCTAAATTTTTCTCATACAAAGCTTATCGCTTATATTTACATACATATGCAGAACATCCATACATCCTCCAAAAATACATGAAGAAAAGGGAAAAGGAAATCTCCTCGACTAGGAAGGAGGGACATCCTTGCCGTTCGGCCCGCTCCCTCTAGCCATGTCCTTCGAGAGCTCGGATTGCTCAAGAGACTCGCTTTCCTTTCGCGAAGACCCAACTTGCCCCGAAGACATTCCTGCACAATCCAAGTATAAATAGTCATACGTTTTGCAATCCAGAATAGGTAATGGCAGAGCTAAAGTAAAAAGACAAGATACCTGCGGTGATGTGAAGCACCAAGCCCCTCGAGGTCCGAGCCATCCTCATCATCCTCGTCCTCAACCAGCAACTCATACCCCTTGGCAATGGCTTTGGTTTCCTCCATTGTGAACTGGCTATTCATCATCCCAACGTCGTACACAGCCCCTTCTTTCTGCACTATTACAACCTTGGTCTCCTCGATAAGCCGAGCATGGATGCCTGCCATCACCCGAGGGTAGTCATCCTTCCACCGAAGGTTCCTGTGTTTCCAGAACATGTAATAAGTATCCTTCAGCATCTGGTTGACCGTGTCACAAAAATTGCTGGATTTATCGACTTCGGTCTGGAGGGCCACCACCTTATTCATATACTGCTCCTTATCTCTCCTCAACTGAGCACGCTCCACCTTCAACCTGTCGATCTCAGCCTGATATGAGTCCTTCTCCTTTTGCCGCTTGCCCGGAGATTCCTTCAGCTCAACTAAGGCCTCTTCTGTTTTCTTCACTTTGCCCTTAAGGGAGCAGATTCGCTCCAGATCCTTCTGCCGAGCCTCATCCACTGAACTGATAGCTATGTCAATCTGTGTCTTGCATAGGTCGGCAGCCTCTTTCCTTGCCTCTTCCTTGGCCTTCATTATCTCGGAGGCGCAGGATGCTTTGACTTCCTCTAACTTAGCCTCTTTCTCCCTGAGCGCCTTTCGAAGGTCCTCCATCTCTAGACGCAACCGCACATTGGCACTCCCAACTTCTTCACTAGCTTTGGCCAAATGGGACTGATAATCAACAATGTTCCTGATCTCATCTGTATTTTGGACCATCATTGTTGTCAAGTTAGCAAAAACAAGAGTCTTCGCCTCATCTACGATCCGGACAAAGGGATTTCAAGGTAAAAGGAACTCGTTGTCAGGATCCACCGCACGACGACCCGCATAGTCGGGATTTATATCAAGATGACTCTCAAAGGGATTCCGGATCGGCTGTTGATAATCCGAGAAAAAAGGATCAACATTGCCCTCTCCCAACTCATCTGGCACTTCGTGCACTTCAGAACCCATCGGATAGTGACGGCGATGGCGGGAGGAAGTTTGGAAACCAGGGGAGGTGGCTTCCTTATCAAGGGACCTCGCATGTTTTTGGGATGACTCACGGCTCTCTCCTTTATCCAGGCCTGACGGGGTCTCCCTAATATTCTCTTGCATAGTTTTTTCCTCCTGAAAAGTCGTCTTGGAAGAAATGAAAGCCATTTTCATCCGTTTGAACTGCTCAAGCCGCCTGGACACTTTGTTCCTCCTTGGATTTCTTGTTTTCCCTGGAATACGGGCAACAACATTAGATCCAAGAAAACGAGAAAGCATAAAAAAAACAAAACGCTCAAGACACTAAGACACTGCAAGCTGCTACAAACCCTTAGGGTAGACTGGATCATGTGGCCGAGGCGGGTCTCACTCAAGTAAGGAATACACTGGGACGTGATTCCACTCGAAGGAAGGAGAACACATTGCGACCGAACTTCGTTGAATTGAGGAGCAAGAGGAGGCTGGGACACATCGAAAAACAAAAAGTTTTCAAGAAGTATCTCAAAATCCGTACAGTAATCAAAAGTACTTGGAGAAAGCCCGAACTCCTCGTCAATTCCCACTCCACCTTGTACTGGAAGAGGCGGAATTCCACCTAGATCACCCGAAGCCACGTTCTCCTGGGAAAGATCGGCAGCAGGAGTCGGCCTTGGGACCGGCTTGGATTGTTCCAACTGCTCGAGCCACTCTCACACAGCCTCGACATTCTTTAAAGGATCCACGCCCAATCCCTCGCTGCTTATAATATCCATGTCTGGAGATACATGAACATCCCCTTCGGTTGCTTCAGAGTTGCTCTCCGATCCTTCCTCCTCTTCACTTTCTCCTCCCAAATGAGAACCTCCCTCGTCGCCAGGGGAAGGAGCATCTCAAATACTTAGAGATTTCATCGAGCGGGGAGGACGAACTGCGCTCTTCTTTTGTCTCAGTTTCTTCGAGCCTTCAGCCACACCACCCTCCTCATCTGGGCCCTTACCTTTGTCTTCGTCACCCCGTCTCCTCCGGGTCCCGCTGCTTTCTCGGCAGAACTTGGCCTAATCTTGTACACGGACTGTCTAGGGCCGATCAAGTTGTAGAATCGGAGGGCTACATCACGGAGTAGGAATGAGGCTTCCCGTTCGGCCTACGGGATAGCCAATATTTTCTTAGCCATCTTTTTTAAGCCGTCATCCTCCGCCGCCTTCACACAACCTGAAAATTATGGAGTAATAAGAAACCAAGTCGAGAGAAAGCTTAGAAAAGATAATACAATAACTTACAGCCAGAAGTAAAAGCATGTTGGGGCACGGTATCATCACGTATAAAGAAATATTCCCTCTTTAACATACTAAACTTAGAATATAGATCCATGATGGGTTTGAATTTGTGGGCAGACTCTAAATTGATAAAAGGATTCCCCTTCCAATAACTTCTCACGTTATACAGATATATGATCTCTCTATCGGTGGGGGGTCTCTGATACCGCTTCATGAATATCAGGTATAAACATGTCAAGATAGCGTAAGAATTTGGCTGAAGTTGCATGGGAGAGACCTTCAAATAGATCACGAAGCTAGCAAACCAGTTGGTAAGTGGAGGAATCACGCCGCACATACAATGATACTTGCTATATGCCATATACCCGCCTGGAGGAAAACATGCTCTATCATCTGGACCAGGTAATACCATGTCCCGACGATCTATCCCAAATGAAGTAGCTATAGAGTTCAGCTTCTCTATCGTCAACACGCTGGGATAACACTCCGAAGGCCTAACCAGCGGTTGATTAGGAGCATAGCCTTCGACTAAAGAGTAAGCAGAACTGGGTTGCCTAGGAGGATTAACTGGAGCATCAGAAGAAGAGGGACGAGCCCCGGCAGGCTGTGAAGCTGCAAACTTGGAACGGAGCTCGCGACCAGAAGACAAATTCCTGTGCAAGAAAATAAAAGTCAGGCAAAGGTCCAAACCATAAATGGAAGTAAAAACATGAACGGGAACCTCCTAGCATCTAGCCCAATTGAATCCTTACCCCTAACCTAGCCATCTCATGGAAAACCCGCTTTTGGCTCGGCATAACCACATATCATGTGCTCGGCCTATCTGGTCCGGCATTACCCTATGCTGAATGTCGAACCAAACTCACCACACACCAACTACTGACCCAAAGCATACCCTCATACGGCCTTACTTAGACAGTATTTCTTCTCTAGGCCCATGCTAGCTTATCCTGATGACTTAGAAAACAAAAGAGGACTCCTCAGTTCTAACACTATACCAGAAAATAAGAATAATACCAGTTGAGCCTCTACTAATAGCAAACTCAAGTACCATGAACAACAATATTAGTGCGACAAGGCTAAATCCTTATCCCCTCTTTGAAACTCGCACCAAAACCCATGCTCATGAGCTCCGGTTCACCATATACTCGACCATCCCCTATTTACAAAGAAGATGTACATATGGAAAATGGACTCAAGTCCTCTACGACAGATGGAATTCATAAGGAAAATGGACTCGATTCTTCTAAGTTGTACAAAATAGAAAATCTAAACCCTAAAACCCTAAGTCGAGCAAACGAATTAAATAGGCTTACCTCGAGTGGAAAAGACACGGAGATGTTCAAATTCGAGCGATATAAGCAAGCTAGAATATGACCATAATCGATCGAAGTTTAATTATAATGATTTGATTAAGGAAATAGAAAGAAAAATAGAAAAGGGGAAGGCGGTATTTAAAGAAGAAGAAGGAAGGAAGAAGAATGGTCGTGAGTTGTCATTTGGTGGTAGGAGCTCGATACCAAACCAAAACAAAACATGTCGTGTAGTTCCACAACATACTTTGGGGGGCAAGTGTTGGATCGGTTTTCTGGCAACTAAAGAAAGAAGGAAGAAAAGGTAGACACGAGTATAGGGAAAAGAATTACCGGACCAGATGCTTGGTTCGGCATTTGCCAAAATGCCGAACCAAACATATGGACCGGCATGCCGGACCATATATTTGGTCCGACATCCTATGGTATACCGGACCAAGTATCTGGTCCGGTATCCTTAGAGATGTCGGAACAAACATTTGGTTTGGCATTCTCTGATATGCCGGACCAAGTATTTGATCCGGCACACATCAATTGTCGGACCAAACATTTGGTCCGGTATGACAAACATGCCGAATCAAATGTTTGGACCAGCAAGTAAGGATCAATGAACCAAAGCAAGTAAGCATCACCGAACCAAAGCAAGAAAGGATCACCGGACCAAGCAAACCTCCTAACCTAAATGTCGATCCAACTATCCCTGACTCAAATGTCGAACCAAACTCAGGAAGCTATAACTTGTCCTCCACACTTCACAACTCCACTCTATAATTACCGGAGCTTCTCAACAACAAAGGGGACAGATTTTTGGAGAAAAAGAGAGAAAACTCTACCGAAATTCCATCATTTTGGCTGCTTAATTTTTTTACTTTTTTCGAATAATCTTGTATTGGTAATCAAATCAAAGAGAGAATAATAAGATGGAAAGTGGACGTAGGCACATTCGGGCTGAACCACTATAAAACTCTGTGTTATTTACTTTCCTTATCTGCTTTTCGAACTTTGAACTTGTGAACTGTCTCTGCAATTGCTGAAATTTATTCCATTACGTGTCGGAACATTTAAAAACCCCAAATCAATCAAATCAAACGAGACTTAAATAAAAAGTCAAATTTAGAGGTGTTTGTCCAATTTTGAGCAAACACATCCTTTAATAATTAAAAATATTTTAGCAAAGAAGCCCTTCCCCTTAACAAAATAATTAAGCCATTTAAGTCCCCAAAATTGATTAATTTAATTTCCATAGCAAATCACTTAGGAAAAATCCCCAAAAATCATCTTAATTCACTTTTAATATGTTTTCTAACATATATAAATTTTGGACCCAAAATACTTTATATAATTGTCGAAATTAATTTTAAATCCAAATTATCTATTCCTTGCATTCAAACTCATAATAAATTATCCATAGCTTGGGTAATTAAGAAAATTTAAAATCATCTCTAAAATAATGTTTTACATAACATATTAAATCCTCTGGCGTTCAAAACCCATTTTATACAATTTTAACCTTAAAATCGAATTAAACCTTTTTCAAACATACTTGTTTAAATCAAACATGGCATATAATCAAAGCATATCATCATTCAAATCATCCAAACGGTTTTAAAATATTAAACCCGAAATTGAGATGTTCATTAAAGCATATATGAGATGGCTTTGATTATTATTCACCTTGTTTGGATAAGGAACTTGAGATTTGATTTGTTTAATTCTTCCTTACTCAAATCCTTAGCTTTTAGTTAGTTTTTGATCCCCCTTTTCTCTTAGGGTTATGGCCAGCCTTAGTTCTCCTTGGCTTTTGTTTTTTGATTTATGAACGTATGAAATAAAGAATGAAGTAAGGGTTTAAGGGTTATGGGATTATGGTATACGGCTATTTTCCATAATACCCTTGCCTTATACTCTTGAGTAGTTAACTTATAAAACCATTTTATAAACCTATCCTTATGATTTCATATAGTTAAGCACGGCCTCTATTTAGTTTTCAAATCTCAATCTCCTTATCACTCTAGTCTTTACATTATTCTATTTAATTTATATAATTAAATATCCTAATTAATGTTATTTAAAATTAGGGGTGACACAGGCTCCCTCTCCTTAAATAATTTTGTCCTCAAAATTCAGTGAGGACTAAATACTAAACTTAGCAATCATCTGTAACATCTCCTAACTACCATACTAGCCTACCTGACTAGCAAACAGTCTATATAAAGTAAATATAGAACTTACCCCTACAACAGATCAGGATAAGTATCTCTAATTCTGTCTTCTGTCTTCCAAGTACCGGCCTTCTCGTTGTCGCTCCACTGAACTTTCACTAACTTGACTGTCTTGTTTCTTAACTTCTTCTCATCTCTCGCTACAACCCGATCTGGTTGTCTAACAAAAGTCAAATTCTGTTCTACTATAAAATCTTCCAACGCAGTTGGAGGAATAGTAGTCTCTCGATCATGCACATACTTTCTAAGATGAGTCACATGAAACACATTATGGACACCTGCCAAACTAATCGGAAACTCTACTTTGTAGGCGAGCTTTCCGATCCTCTCTATAATTGGGAATAATCCAACATATATCGATGCCAGTTTCCCTGACTTTTCGAATCGTACCACACCCTTCATCGGTGATACTTTAATAAAAACTCTATCTCCAACCGAGAACTCTAGATCCTTATGCCTATTATTTTCGTAAATCTTTTTTCTAGACTGAGCTTCCCTCATCCTTTCTCGGATCAACTCAATCTTCTATGTTGCCTCTCTTACCAGATCTAGTCCTAAGACTAATTTGTCTCCAGTTTCCAACCAACATGCTGGTGATTTGCATGGCCTTCCATACAAAGTTTCGAAAGGCACCATTCCTATACTAGTCTGATAACTGTTATTTTAGGAAAACTCAACCAAATGTAGGTGATCTTCCCAAGATCTACCAAAGTCTAGCACACAAGATCTCAATAAATCCTCAAGCACCTTATTGACTCTTTTTGTCTACCCATCCATCTGAGTGTGATATGCAGTACTCATCTTGAGCTTGGTACCTAACACATCTTGTAGACTCTTCCAGAATTCACTAGTAAACAAAGCATCTCTATCACTGACTATACTACTAGGAATTCCATGCAGTCTAACAATGTTCTTCATAAACAATCTAGCTAAAACAAGTGTCGTCCTGGTTGACTTAACTGGAATGAAATAGGCTCTCTTGGTCAACCTATCCACTATGACCCATATACTTTCATTTCCTCGACTCGACCTTGGAAACCCATCTATAAAATCCATGGATATCAAATCCTATTTCTCGACTGGTATCTCCAAAGGTTAAAGCAATCCATTCTGCTTCTGATGTTCGGTCTTCACTTGTTGGTAGTTCACACACTACTTAACCCACAAGCTGACATCCTTCTTCATACCTTCCCAGTAGATACTCCTCTTCATATCTTGATACATCTTGGTTCCCTCAGGATGAATAGTAATTTTGGATCGATAACATTCCCTAAGAACTTCTTTCCTTAAGTCCTCAATATTCGAAACACACAACCGTTACTTCTTTCTCAACCATCCCCTCTGGTCAAGATTAAAATCCTTTAGATCATCAATCTCTGACCCAACCTCAAGCCTCATAATCTTCTCACTAACAATGGGTCTTCTTTCTTCTTAGAAGCAATCCTTTCAATCAATACTGGTCGAACTTCCAAGCAAGATACCATGGCAGTGCTCTAAATAGATCTAGCCATCGATCTTAGCTGCACACTACAAGTAGTCAAAGCCTCAAGCTCTTTCCATTCCGCCACATGGCTAACACAATATTCTGATGTTTTCTGCTAAGAGCATCCGCTACTTTATTTCCTTTTCCAGGTGTATACTCTGTACCAAAATCATAAGCCGCTAAACATTCCTGCCATCTCCGCTGTCTCATATTCAACTCCTTCTGAGAGTATAAATATCTTAAAGACTTATGATCTGTATATAACTCAAATCTCTCCCCTAAGAGATAATTTCTCCATACTTTCAATGCAAATATCACCGCTGCCAAGTCTAAATCATGAGTTGGATATCTCACTTCATGTGGTCTAAGCTGTCGTGAAGCGTAGGCAATAACTTTACCTTTCTGCATCAACATAGCCCTTAATCTGATTCCACATGCATCGGTATACACTACAAATCCTTGGTTTCCATCTGGAACTACTAACACGGGTGCGTTAGTTAACAAATTCTTTAACTTAAGGAATGCTTTCTCACATTTGTCAAACCAAATAAAATTCACGTCCTTCCTGGTTAGCTTAGTTAAAGGCATTGATATCCGCGAGAAATCCTTAGTGAATCTCCGGTAATAGCCAGCAAGTCTAAGAAAACTTCTAATCTCTGTCACCGTCTCTGGTCTCTTCTAGTTGTTAACAGTTTTGATCTTATCTGGATCAACTGACAAACCCTTCTATGAAATCACATGACCAAGGAACTTTACTTCTTTCTTCCAGAAATGACACTTTGAAAACTTCGCTTTCAGCTGATGCTGCCTTAGCATCTCAAGCACTATTCTAAGATGAAATTCATGCTCTTTTTCATCTTTAGAGTACATTAAAATGTCATTTATGAATACCAATACGAACCTATCCAAGTACTCCGAAAAATTCGGTTCATCAAATCCACAAAGAAAGCTGGCACATTCGTTAACCGAATGGCATTATTAACCATTCGTACGAACCATACCTAGTCCGAAATGCACTCAATAGAATACCGTCCTCTGCCACTCCTAGCTGATGGAAACCTGTTGCCAAATCCAATTGGGAAAATATTCTAGCTCCACTCAACTGATCAAATAAATCATCGATTCTCGGCAAATGATACTATTCTTGATCGTCTTCTCGTTCAACTTACGGTAGTCGATACACATCTTTAACGGCCCATCCTGTTTCTTTACGAACATCGCAGCCGCTCATCAAGGTGAACTGGTTGGCCTAATGAAATTCTTCCCTTCCAAATCCACTAGCTGCTCCTTCAATTCCTTCATCTCGGTCGGTGTCATCCTGCTAGGTGGTCTACTTACAGGTTTTGCTTCGGACACAAGATCTATCTGAAACTCAATGGCTCGTTTCGGTGGTAGTTCTGTAACTGGCTCAAAAACATCTGCAAACTCTCTTGCTACTCGAACCTGACTCAAGTCTTCTACTTCCATAGCACTCAACAAAGTACAAGCACTCCGATCAGAATTGTCCACCAAGAATATAATTCCATTATGACTATTAGGGTGTCTTAGCGATATTTCTCTGTCTCGGCAAAATATCCTAGCATCATATTTATCTAACCAATCCATACCTAAAATGATTTTTAAACCTACGAAATCAAACGCATACAAACTGTATGCAAACTTATGACCTAACTAATCAAGTTCTAACTGGTCACATCTCATTCCCAGAGTTGCATACGCTCATATCGGATTCGCAACTCTTAAGGAAGTAATGAGGTATGAGGGTTCTAAATGCAGTTTATCTATCAAAAACTGAGATAAAAATGAATGTGATGCACCGGTATCAAATAGTACCGTAACTGGTACTTTGAATCAAAAGCGTACCTTCCATCACAATCTTTCCTTTCTCAACAGCAGTTGGCCAAGTAGATGATAATCCAACAGCAAAGACCTTTCCCTTGTCCGCCCTGATCGGTTCTGGACATCGATTCTTATAATGCCCAATCTAGTCGCAATTAAAGCACTTCGCTCTTTCTTGTCTGCAACCTTCTTCCCTTTTCTAGTTCGACATTCATGATAATAATGTCCCTTCTTATCATACTTAAAGCAAACCAGGTTAGCTTTCGCCTTCTTGGCAACTTCTCCCTTCTGAGTTCCTTTCTTCTTAAAGAATTTCCACTTCTTGCCCTGAAAACCCTGGGTTTCAACCTGCTTCTCCTTCCCATAAGTAGAAAGCATCTCTTCAGTTTGGATTGGCATCTCCACAACAATATTACTTGGATCACGGAGACGTGGCATTGTTGCCCTATCAATCTCGGATCTTAACCCTCAAATAAACTTCTCATTCCTTTTAATGATGGTGTCAATGGTAGCATATCCGTATTCTGACAGCTCATCAAACTTCGTAGCATACTCTATCACCGACATCTCACCCTGCACGAAGTCCGTGAACTTTCTCAGCAACACTGATTTGGCAATTTCAGACAAAACCTTTCTTCGAATCTCCTTCGAAATTCTGCCCAAGTCAACTCCTCCTCGACAATTCCAGCAGTAACACTATTCCACCAATGAAGCGCCGCTCCTTGCAATTGTCTAGAGGCAAGTCTCCTCTTCTGCTCATCGTTTAATCCCTAATTAGTGAAGATCCTTTCACAATGTGTTGGGTACGTTTCTACCACCACCGAACCAACACGAGGAAGCAAGGGACGAGCCACCAAATCACCTCAAACCGGACCAACATCACCACCGAACCAACATCACCACCGAACCAACCAACCAACTACCGAACCATCTCCTCTCCACGTCCCCACTGAACCAACCAACCACCGAACCATCTCCTCTCCAAGCACTACCGGTCCAAACCCCACTTCCATGCATAGCCGAACCAGAATGCTACCGAACCAGCTACCTCCATCCACTGCCGAAACAAAAACAAAGGAGGACACGACCGGATCACCCATCACCGGACCAAGTGCTACCGGACCAAGACGTGCCAGGCCAGATCACATTAGCCCAGGCCCACTAGTAGCTATACACATCCAAGACCCCTACCCCCAGCCTCACTCTATAAATAGAGGGGCAGGGGTACAACAATGGAAGACAAGTTTGAGAGCTCAAGCACGGATAGGACTTTCAAACAACTTTCATATACTTGTATCAAAGCTTTGTACTTGTAATTTGAATAGAAAAGGAGAATAACATATAAAGTGGACGTAGGCACATTCTGGCCGAACCACTATAAATCTGCGTGTCTTTTACAGTTTAGTCCCTGCTTTACATATATTTGCATAAATCACCCAAATCACTAAGATCAACATAAAATCAATTAAATCATACGACTTGGAGGTGTTTGTCCATTTTTTGTGCAAACATTTTTGGTGCTTTAACTGAGAACAAGAAGCTCGAAGTTTCAGCTTCTCCCATTTAACCTTCTTCCTAACAGCGTCGTTCATTGCCTGGAAGACATGCCTCCCAAGCAGAAGAAAGATGCTAACAAAGGAAAAAACATCGTAACCAGCAGTCTTCCAGATCCAGTGGTCACAGATCAAGTAGGTCGTCCCCTTCCAACAGCAGTACCAAATGAAGGTCAGGTAAATCCGACAACCCCTGCCACAGAACAGCCTGCAGCAATTACTAGGGCAGATCTAGACAGAGTTGTGGCTGAAGTGACTAACCGCTTCACATCCCAGCAGGAAGCTTTGGTGAACCATCTCATGTCACGCTTAAGGGATGCTGAAGAGTCCAACCGCAACACTGAATCATGGGGTGAGTCCCAGTCTGGAGGATCTCAGAGACAGCAAGTGGTTTTTTTTTAAAGCTATTAAAAGTGGCATCAACCCCTTCGAAAGCAAGCTTTCGACACCATCCCCTTTCGCCTTTCTCTAATAACTGCATACCAACTATTTGATATCATGTGTATTGGTCTCGAATGAGTTCGAAAGGCAATCTGGGATGATTTCGAAAGCGAGCAAATGGAAGTGGCAAGCTTGTAATTCAAAGCAAAACTGATTTTACTCCTTTAAAAGAAACTCCTTTATACCTATGCTTTATTTGTCAAAATGTGATTTGTTGCCAAATCCTTTACCAAAATCTTTTCTAAAAAGGCTACCGAATTCATCCTGTTGGCTCGGCTTTCTGGAAAGAAAAGAAAGAAGGAAGCAAAGGTAGACAAGGGTATAGGAAAAAGAATTACCGGACCATATGCTTGGTTCGACATCTGCCAAAATGCCGAACCAAAAATATGGACCGGCATGCCAGACCAGATATTTGGTCTGGCATCCTATGGTATACCAGACCAAGTATCTGGTCCGGTATCCTTAGAGATGTCGGACCAAACATTTGGTCCGACATTCTCTAATATGCTGGACCAAGTATTTGATTCGGCACAACACATCAATTGCCGGACCAAACATTTGGTCCGGTATGACAACATATGCCGAATCAAATGTTTGGACCGGCAAGTAAGGATCACCGAACCAAAGCAAGTAAGGATCACTAAACCAAAGCAAGAATGGATCACCGAACCAGGCAACCCTCCTAACCTAAATGCCGATCCAACCGTCCTGGACTAAAATGCTGAATCAAACTCAGGAAGCTATAACTTCTCCTTCACACTTAACAACTCCACTCTATAAATGCCGGAGCTTCTCAACAACAATGGGGACAGATTTTTGGAGAAAAAGAGAGAAAACTCTACCAAAATTCCATCATTTCGGCTACTTAAAGTTTTTACTTTTTTCGAATAATCTTGTACTGGTAATCAAATCAAAGAGAGAATAATAAGATGGAAAGTGGACGTAGGCACATTCGGGCTGAACCACTATAAAACTCTATGATATTTACTTTCCTTATCTGCTTTCTGAACTTTGAACTTGTGAACTGTCTCTGCACTTGCTGAAATTCATTCCATTACGTGTCGGAACATTTAAAAATCCCAAATCAATCAAATCAAACAAGACTTAACTAAAAAGTCAAATTTAGAGGTGTTTGTCCAATTTTTAAGCAAACATTTTTGGTGCTTACACTAAGAGTGAGCCGCATGGAGAGCCGAACTCTTCTGTCCACCATCCTTCCAAACCTTAACTCAATATTAGAACATGGCTCCCTCTAGCCGCAACATCGATAAGGGTAAGAGCGCAACCATTGCCAATACACTCAACCCCATCCAAGAAGATTAAGAAAACCCGCCTACCTACTCTCAACCTCCAGACTCAGCTGTCACCCGAGAAGACTTAGATAGGGTCGTAAACGAGTTGACTGACCGCTTCGCTGTGCAGTAAAAAGCTTTAGTGGACCAACTCATGACACGCTTGAGAAGCACGGAGGAATCCACTCACAACACTGAATCTAGAGGTGAGTCTCAATCCAAAGAGTCACGTAGACGGAATAGATCCCTTGCAAATGAAGAACTCAATCAAGAAGATACAAGAACTTGAAGCTGAGCCAGGACGCAGCCCTAAGCCGGTCTTGAAAGAGCATCAAGAGCTGGGCCCAGTCAAGGGGGCACCAGGCAAGGACCGATTGTTACTGACCCTGTCATGCTTCGAGCCAATCATCGCCAATCAAGCCTCAACCAAGGTTCCAGATGCCATCAAAGGGAAGCCCCCACTTCTCCTAGGGCTTCTCCAGAATCCGAGGAGAGGATGTCATGCCTCTTCAGGAAATATCTCAGACGCGAACAACTCGAAAGAGGGATAAGGGCAAGGGTGTCCAGCCCCTTCACCAGGGACATAGAAGCGACATCCACTCCTCAAGAATGGAAGATCCCCACTATGGATCCCTACAAAGGCACCTCCGACCCAATCATCCACTTGCAGCGCTACACCCAGCACATGCTCATGAATGGAGAAACAGAGGGTATGCTGTGTAAATGTTTTCCATTGTTCCTATCAGACTTAGCAACCGCATGGTTTTCTCGCCTGCCTCATAGTTCCATTAGCTCTTGGGAAATGTTGAAGGAAAAATTCATAAGTCAATTCCGGATCCTGTGGAATAGCCCAGAGATGCTTATTCCTTGTTAGACGTAAAACAGAAAGATGGAGAACCACTACAGCAATATCTTACCCATTTCAACGCTACCGCAACAACAGTACAAAACACGAATGAAAGGCTTACACTGATGGCGCTATGCAGAGGTGTCCATCGCGATTCAAAGCTTGAAAGAAGGTTGATGAAGGAAAAGCTTTTAACTCTTCAAGAATTCTTTCATGAAGCCAAAAAAAATACATGAGATTGGAAGACACGGCGGCACATCGACATGGCAAGCAACCCACAGGGGGTTCAAGCATCCAAGGAAACATGAGTGCCCTACCCCGAGGAGAGGGGAGAAAGCCAAACAACGAAGGAAAAAGTAACCATCAAGGCAACTCGGGAACTGAAAAGGGCAATAAGGGACGATACAGACCTGGACTGAGATTCGATTCTTACACTCCTTTGAATGACACCATGGAGAACATTTACCTGGCTACTGAACACGAATTAAAATACAAACGCCCTCCATATAAAAAAGAGTCAGAAGCAGCAATTAGAATATGAAAATATTGTCGTTTCTACGAGTCTCACGGGCATAACACCGAAGAATGTCAGCATTTGCGGGATCTCATTGAGGAGTACATCCGAAAAAAGAAACTGGAACGATACGTGCAGCAAAGACACAACTCTCCCACTCCAGTCCACGAGGGACCTGGGCCGCACCCGCAAGGAAACAACAAAGAAGGAGCAGGAACAAGCTGCTCCAATCAGGAGAAGATAGTTGTCCATACCATATCTGGAGGCCCGCATGTGGCCATCGGAAGTTGGGCTGAGATGGAGAGGTACAAAAAGTCTTTGAAAGATAAGGAAGGATATGTTCATTCCATTACTGAGGGACGCATCACAAAATGGAGAGAAAGGACCAACATAACCTTCAGCGATGAATATTTGGTCGGAAAGCAGTATCCTCATATCGATCCCATGGTTATCTTTGCCTGGATCGACCCGGCAGAGGTGTTCCGCATCTTAATTGATATAGGAAGCTCAGTGAATATTGTGTTCAAAAATGCCTTCAACAAAATGAAGTTATCAATAAAAGATGTATCCCCGTGCAATAAGCCCTTACACGGTTCACGGGAGAGGCCACGATGCCACTTGGACAGTTAAACTTGTTCGTTGAGCTGGAAAGTCACCCCCAATCCATCGTTCGAAAGCAAACATTCATGTTGGTAGATGGACACTCCGCTTAAAACACATTTATAGAAAGGCCTGTGTTGTCAGATTTCCAGATATTCTTGGCCTCATGGTGCCTGAAGATGAAATTCCCAACTGATGACGGAATAGGAGAGGTAGAAGGCGACCAAGACGCAGCTCATGATTGCTACATGACAGAACTTCGCCAAAACAAAAGGAAGGAAAAATGTAAGAGCATAGGGGTTGCCCTCTGCGCCAAAACTGAAGAAGCATAGCAATCAAAGAAGGCTCCTCCTCTCGAATATACTAGTGACCCTTTTAATAAGTTGGACCCTAGAGATAGAGAGGAGGAGGTCAACGCTAATCCCGTGGTGGCTATGGAACATGTGATGGTAGACGAACACGACAAAACAAGGCTTTTAAAGATAGGTTCTCAGTTGAACCAGAACCTAAAAATCCAGCTGATAGGATTTCTACGCACGAACTTGGATGTATTAGCATAGACCCACAAAGACATAGTGGGAATATCCCCAGAGGTAGCTTGTCATTCCCTCAATATTGACCCAACCAAGATCCCAATCAAACAAAAGAAAAGAAGCATGGGGATAGAACGGTCGATCGCTCTTAACGAAGAGGTGAAGAACCTGCTCGCCAATGACATTATCCGCGAAGCCATTTACCTTAAATGGATCTCCAACCCAGTTTTAGTGAAAAAGCCTAATGGGAAATGGCGGACCTGCATTGACTTCTCCAAACTCAATGATGCTTACCCCAATGACTGTTTTCCTTTGCCCCGAATCGACCGACTAGTAGACGGAACCCCAGGACATGAGTTATTATCATTCATGGACGCATATTCAGGATACAACCAGATCCCCATGCATGTGTTGGATCAAGAAC
Source organism: Allium fistulosum (assembly GCA_030737815.1). Classification (NCBI taxonomy): domain Eukaryota; kingdom Viridiplantae; phylum Streptophyta; class Magnoliopsida; order Asparagales; family Amaryllidaceae; genus Allium; species Allium fistulosum. Next base: position 968,714,467 of record CM060904.1, on the reverse strand, counting down.
ACACTAGGTTCATTACGGATCTAGGCCTATATTGCTACAAGGTCATGCCCTTCGGGCTTAAGAACGCTGGCGCTACCTATCAACGTCTAGTTAATAAGATGTTTGAGTAGCAAATTGGTCACTCCATGGAAGTCTATGTCGATGACATGCTTGTCAAATCTAGAAGAGGAATGGATCATTTGAGCCACCTAGGCGAGATGTTCCAAATATTATGCGAATACCAAATGAAGCTGAATCCTCTGAAATGTTCTTTCGAGGTGTCTTCAGGTAAATTCTTAGGTTTCATCGTGCACGCTAGAGGAATATAGGTGAATCCTGAAAAGGTACAAGCTTTGAAAGACGTCAAAATTCCCGCCACGCGGAGGGAAATGCAGAGCCTAAACAGGAAGGTAGCTGCTCTGAGCAGGTTTATATCCAAGGCCACGGACAAGTGTGTCCCGTTCTTTGAAGCCCTCAAAAAGGAAAAAGGAAAATTTGAATGGACCGATGAATGCTACTCAGCCTTTCAGAGTTTGCTAGAACACCTACAGAAGCCTCCAGTACCCTCCACTGCGATAAATGGGGAAAGCCTCTATCTATACCTAGCTGTATCCTCCCATGCACTAAGTGCCGCATTAGTACTAGGAGATGATCGTACCCAAAGTCCGGTATACTTCATTAGCATAAGATTCACGGGGCACAAGCTAGATACCTAAAGATCAAAAAATTGGCTTACTGTCTGCTGATAGCATCCAAAAAATTACGACACTACTTTCAATCGCACTCCATTAGAGTTCTAACGGATCAACCTTTGAGACAAGTCCTACATAAGTGGGACACGTCAGGGCGACTGTTTTTGCATAGAGTTAAGCTAGTACGGCATTACCTACCACCCCCGCACCGCAATTAAGGGACAAGCCTTGGCTGATTTCATAGCTGAGTTCACAATGCGAGATGAGGAGGCTGTGGCAAGGATAGAGGAAACTGTCAAATGGAATATGTTTGTTGATGGAGCATCGAACGAGCTCGGCTAGGGGCAGGTGTCATAATAGTCACACCCCGAGAAAGGAAATTAAGCTATGCACTGAGATTAGAGTTCGCTACAACCAATAACAAAGCTGAATACGAAGCAATAATAGCCGACTTAGAAATCATTAAAGAAATAGGAGTTAAATCAATATGTGTGCACAATGATTCACAACTAATAGTTAACTAGATCCTTGGAGAATTCCGGACTCGTGGACAAAAGCTTGCGTCCTACCTCAAAAGGGACAAAACCCTCCTTGATGAGCTAGACTACTATGTAATGAAACACATCCCGCGAGGGGAAAATCAAGAGGTGGATGCCCTCGCCAAAGGGGCGAGCATAAGAACTAAACCAATGCCGGGGGCAACCCCCGTCATGAGACAATCCGCACCGAGTTTCGAGTGTCTGCAAATCACAGCGATCACAGATAAGGAGGAGACATGGATGACCCCTATCGTCAGGTACTTACAAGAAGGAGCCTTACCAGCAGATCAAAATGAAATTAGGAGAATCTTGAGGAGGGCATCCCGCTACACTATCCAGAACAGAGTGTTGTACCATCATGTCTTTTCCAATCCGCTACTAAGGCGTGTCGCCGGGAACGAAGTAAAAGATATCCTTAACAATATACATCAAGGAAGTTGTGGCAACCACACCGGAGGGCAAACTCTAGCCAGAAAGATCCTCTGTTATGGATACTTTTGGTCCACACTAAACAAGGACGCAACCGAGTTTGCTAGAAAATGTGACAAATGCCAAAGATTTTCCAAAATCCCGAGATTGCCACCTACCAGTTTAATCCAGATGGTCAACCCCTGGCTCTTTGCCATCTGGGGAATTGATCTGATCGGGGTACTCCCTATGGGTCGAGGAGGAGCAAAATACGCTATAGTGGCAGTGGATTATTTCACCAAATGGGTGGAAGCGAAGCCTTTAAACAAAATTTCATCTGCCAAAGTGATAAACTTCCTAATACGTAACATCCTGTGCAGGTATGGGGTGACACAAAAATCATATCGGATAACGGACTTCAATTTGACATTGAAAAATTCTCCAATTGGTGCCATGAACATGGGATTGCCTAAAGCTTCTCGGCTATAGCATATCCCCAGGCAAATGGACAAGTCAAAGCAGTGAACAAGGTGTTGAAGACATTAATCAAAAAGAAGATCGAAAAGTCCAAGGGGGCATGGGTCGACGAACTGCCTACTGCCTTATGGGCCTACTGAACTTCTTATAAGACTGCGACATGGCATACGCCATTCGCATTAGCATACGGAACCGAGGACATGCTCCCCGTCGAAACAATTGCCCCCTCGCACCGCAGGATACATTACAATCCGGTAGAAAATGAGGAGCTCTTGAACATGTCACTTGGCCTGATCGAGGAAAAAAGAAACGCAGCCGCCCTCAAAGCTGCCGCCCGTAGGCAGAAAGTGGCAAGGCAGTACAACTCTAAGGTGAAGCCTTGAACGCTGCAAAAAGGAGACTTGGTACTCAAACGAGTCTTCCCACGACCCGGATCACTAGATCCAATTTAGGAGGGGCCGTCTGTTATTCATAAGGATCTTCACAATAGAGCTTACATCTTGTCAAATGTAGATGGAGAGGTGTTTGGGAAAGCATGGAATCTCCAACATCTCCGCCGCTACTTCTCTTGAGTTGTAAAGAAACATGTACTAAAGCAATAAAAGAAAGACAGTGGACGTAGGCATATTTCAGCCGAACCACTATAAAAATCTGGTGTCTCGCACTATTTATCTTATTTAAATGTTCTTTCATTTAATTATTTTATCTTATGACCATTCCTATTGCGAGCAATCGCAGACACTAGCCAGCAGCAGTGAAAGTAAGATAGCCACGATAAAGGGCATGAAACAAGCCTTGGCAATTCACTACTGACGATCGGCACCCCCGAGCCGGCAATGATGAACCGATTATAAGCCACGAATTAGGCACAAATTATAGCCTAGGCGGTTCATCATTGGAGTTCGGCTTGCCAGTAACTGCGAACCGATTATAAACCTCACGATTAAGGCGTGGCCGCAGCCAGGGGTAGTTCGCACTTGATGATCGGCATTACACACGCCGGCAACGATAAATCGAATAATACCCACGACATAGGCATTAGCTCGAGTAGTTATCATTCGCGATCGGCCTTGAATATAACAAAGCTTTTATGGTTCCCTGCATCTCTAAACACTATAACGATTAACTAAGTCGTAAACAGTTCATAAATAGATAGGGCAGACTATAAAAAGCACGCATCACAAAAGTCATCGCAGATAAACATAAAAAAACAGAAGTTGAACAGTACAATGCTAAATTTTTCTCATACAAAGCTTATCGCTTATATTTATATACATATGCAGAACATCCATACATCCTCCAAAAATACATGAAGAAAAGGGAAAAGGAAATCTCCTCGACTAGGAAGGAGGGACATCCTTGCCGTTCGGCCCGCTCCCTCTAGCCATGTCCTTCGAGAGCTCGGATTGCTCAAGAGACTCGCTTTCCTTTCGCGAAGACCCAACTTGCCCCGAAGACATTCCTGCACAATCCAAGTATAAATAGTCATACGTTTTGCAATCCAGAATAGGTAATGGCAGAGCTAAAGTAAAAAGACAAGATACCTGCGGTGATGTGAAGCACCAAGCCCCTCGAGGTCCGAGCCATCCTCATCATCCTCGTCCTCAACCAGCAACTCATACCCCTTGGCAATGGCTTTGGTTTCCTCCATTGTGAACTGGCTGTTCATCATCCCAACGTCGTACACAGCCCCTTCTTTCTGCACTATTACAACCTTGGTCTCCTCGATAAGCCGAGCATGGATGCCTGCCATCACCCGAGGGTAGTCATCCTTCCACCGAAGGTTCCTGTGTTTCCAGAACATGTAATAAGTATCCTTCAGCATCTGGTTGACCGTGTCACAAAAATTGCTGGATTTATCGACTTCGGTCTGGAGGCCACCACCTTATTCATATACTGCTCCTTATCTCTCCTCAACTGAGCACGCTCCACCTTCAACCTGTCGATCTCAGCCTGATATGAGTCCTTCTCCTTTTGCCGCTTGCCCGGAGACTCCTTCAGCTCAACTAAGGCCTCTTCTGTTTTCTTCACTTTGCCCTTAAGGGAGCAGATTCGCTCCAGATCCTTCTGCCGAGCCTCATCCACTGAACTGATAGCTATGTCAATCTGTGTCTTGCATAGGTCGGCAGCCTCTTTCCTTGCCTCTTCCTTGGCCTTCATTATCTCGGAGGCGCAGGATGCTTTGACTTTCTCTAACTTAGCCTCTTTCTCCCTGAGCACCTTTCGAAGGTCCTCCATCTCTAGACGCAACCGCACATTGGCACTCCCAACTTCTTCACTAGCTTTGGCCAAATGGGACTGATAATCAACAATGTTCCTAATCTCATCTTTATTTTGGACCATCATTGTTGTCAAGTTGGCAAAAACAAGAGTCTTCGCCTCATCTACGATCCGGACAAAGGGATTTCAAGGTAAAAGGAACTCGTTGTCAGGATTCACCGCACGACGACCCGCAAAGTCGGGATTTATATCAGGATGACTCTCAAAGGGATTCCGGATCGGCTGTTGATAATCCGAGAAAAAAGGATCAACATTGCCCTCTCTCAACTCATCTGGCACTTCGTGCACTTCAGAACCCATCGGATAGTGACGGCGATGGCGGGAGGAAGTTTGGAAACCAGGGGAGGTGGCTTCCTTATCAAGGGACCTCGCATGTTTTTGGGATGACTCACGGCTCTCTCCTTTATCCAGGCCTGACGGGGTCTCCCTAATATTCGCTTGCATAGTTTTTTCCTCCTGAAAAGTCGTCTTGGAAGAAATGGAAGCCATTTTCATCCATTTGAACTGCTCAAGCCACCTGGACACTTTGTTCCTCCTTGGATTTCTTGTTTTCCCTGGAATACGGGCAACAACATTAGATCCAAGAAAACGAGAAAGCATAAAAAGAACAAAACGCTCAAGACACTAAGACACTGCAAGCTGCTACAAACCCTTAGGGTAGACTGGATCATGTGGCCGAAGCGGGTCTCACTCAAGTAAGGAATACACTGGGACGTGATTCCACTCGAAGGAAGGAGAACACATTGCGACCGAACTTCGTTGAATTGAGGAGCAAGAGGAGGCCGGGACACATCGAAAAACAAAAAGTTTTCAAGAAGTATCTCAAAATCCGTACAGTAATCAAAAGTACTTGGAGAAAGCCCGAACTCCTCGTCAATTCCCACTCCACCTTGTACTGGAAGAGGCGGAATTCCACCTAGATCACCCGAAGCCACGTTCTCCTGGGAAAGATCGGCAGCAGGAGTCGGCCTTGGGACCGGCTTGGATTGTTCCAACTGCTCGAGCCACTCTCACACAGCCTCGACATTCTTTAAAGGATCCATGCCCAATCCCTCGCTGCTTATAATATCCATGTCTGGAGATACATGAACATCCCCTTCGGTTGCTTCAGAGTTGCTCTCCGATCCTTCCTCCTCTTCACTTTCTCCTCCCAAATGAGAACCTCCCTCGTCGCCAGGGGAAGGAGCATCTCAAATACTTAGAGATTTCATCGAGCGGGGAGGACGAACTGCGCTCTTCTTTTGTCTCAGTTTCTTCGAGGCTTCAGCCACACCACCCTCCTCATCTGGGCCCTTACCTTTGTCTTCGTCACCCCGTCTCCTCCGGGTCCCGCTGCTTTCTCGGCAGAACTTGGCCTAATCTTGTACACGGACTGTCTAGGGCCGATCAAGTTGTAGAATCGGAGGGCTACATCACGGAGTAGGAATGAGGCTTCCCGTTCAGCCTACGGGATAGCCAATATTTTCTTAGCCATCTTTTTTAAGCCGTCATCCTCCGCCGCCTTCACACAACCTGAAAATTATGGAGTAATAAGAAACCAAGTCGAGAGAAAGCTTAGAAAAGATAATACAATAACTTACAGCCAGAAGTAAAAGCATGTTGGGGCACGGTATCATCACGTATAAAGAAATATTCCCTCTTTAACATACTAAACTTAGAATATAGATCCATGACGGGTTTGAATTTGTGGGCAGACTCTAAATTGATAAAAGGATTCCCCTTCCAATAACTTCTCACGTTATACAGATATATGATCTCTCTATCGGTGGGGGGTCTCTGATACCGCTTCATGAATATCAGGTATAAACATGTCAAGATAGCGTAAGAATTTGGCTGAAGTTGCATGGGAGCGACCTTCAAATAGATCACGAAGCTAGCAAACCAGTTGGTAAGTGGAGGAATCACACCGCACATACAATGATACTTGCTATATGCCATATACCCGCCTGGAGGAAAACATGCTCTATCATCTGGACCAGGTAATACCATGTCCCGACGATCTATCCCAAATGAAGTAGCTATAGAGTTCAGCTTCTCTATCGTCAACACGCTGGGATAACACTCCGAAGGCCTAACCAGCGGTTGATTAGGAGCGTAGCCTTCGACTAAAGAGTAAGCAGAACTGGGTTGCCTAGGAGGATTAACTAGAGCATCAGAAAAAGAGGGACGAGCCCCGGCAGGCTGTGAAGCTGCAAACTTGGAACGGAGCTCGCGACCAGAAGACATATTCCTGTGCAAGAAAATAAAAGTCAGGCAAAGGTCCAAACCATAAATGGAAGTAAAAACATGAACGGGAACCTCCTAGCATCTAGCCCAATTGAATCCTTACCCCTAACCTAGCCATCTCATGGAAAACCCGCTTTTGGCTCGGCCTAACCACATATCATGTGCTCGGCCTATCTGGTTCGGCATTACCCTATGTCGAATGTCGAACCAAACTCACCACACACCAACTACTGACCCAAAGCATACCCTCATACGGCCTTACTTAGATAGTATTTCTTCTCTAGGCCCATGCTAGCTTATCCTGATGACTCAAAAAACAAAAGAGGACTCCTCAGTTCTAACACTATACCAGAAAATAAGAATAATACCAGTTGAGCCTCTACTAATAGCAAACTCAAGTACCATGAACAACAATATTAGTGCGACAAGGCTAAATCCTTATCCCCTCTTTGAAACTCGCACCAAAACCCATGCTCATGAGCTCCGGTTCACCATATACTCGACCATCCCCTATTTACAAAGAAGATGTACATATGGAAAATGGACTCAAGTCCTCTACGACAGATGGAATTCATAAGGAAAATGGACTCGATTCTTCTAAGTTGTACAAAATAGAAAATCTAAACCCTAAAACCCTAAGTCGAGCAAACGATTCAAATAGGCTTACCTCGAGTGGAAAAGACACGGAGATGTTCAAATTCGAGCGATATAAGCAAGCTAGAATATGACCATAATCGATCGAAGTTTAATTATAATGATTTGATTAAGGAAATAGAAAGAAAAATAGAAAAGGGGAAGGCGGTATTTAAAGAAGAAGAAGGAAGGAAGAAGAATGGTCGTGAGTTGTCATTTGGTGGTAGGAGCTCGATACCAAACCAAAACAAAACATGTCGTGTAGTTCCACAACATACTTTGGGGGCAAGTGTTGGCTCGGTTTTCTGGCAACTAAAGAAAGAAGGAAGAAAAGGTAGACATGAGTATAGGGAAAAGAATTACCGGACCAGATGCTTGGTTCGGCATTTGCCAAAATGCCGAACCAAACATATGGACCGGCATGCCGGACCATATATTTGGTCCGACATCCTATGGTATACCGGACCAAGTATCTGGTCCGGTATCCTTAGAGATGTCGGAACAAACATTTGGTTTGGCATTCTCTGATATGCCGGACCAAGTATTTGATCCGGCACACATCAATTGTCGGACCAAACATTTGGTCCGGTATGACAAACATGCCGAATCAAATGTTTGGACCAGCAAGTAAGGATCAATGAACCAAAGCAAGTAAGCATCACCGAACCAAAGCAAGAAAGGATCACCGGACCAAGCAAACCTCCTAACCTAAATGTCGATCCAACTATCCCTGACTCAAATGTCGAACCAAACTCAGGAAGCTATAACTTGTCCTCCACACTTCACAACTCCACTCTATAAATACCGGAGCTTCTCAACAACAAAGGGGACAGATTTTTGGAGAAAAAGAGAGAAAACTTTACCGAAATTCCATCATTTTGGCTGCTTAATTTTTTTACTTTTTTCGAATAATCTTGTATTGGTAATCAAATCAAAGAGAGAATAATAAGATGGAAAGTGGACGTAGGCACATTCGGGCTGAACCACTATAAAACTCTGTGTTATTTACTTTCCTTATCTGCTTTTCGAACTTTGAACTTGTGAACTGTCTCTGCAATTGCTGAAATTTATTCCATTACGTGTCAGAACATTTAAAAACCCCAAATCAATCAAATCAAACGAGACTTAAATAAAAAGTCAAATTTAGAGGTGTTTGTCCAATTTTGAGCAAACACATCCTTTAATAATTAAAAATATTTTAGCAAAGAAGCCCTTCCCCTTAACAAAATAATTAAGCCATTTAAGTCCCCAAAATTGATTAATTTAATTTCCATAGCAAATCACTTAGGAAAAATCCCCAAAAATCATCTTAATTCACTTTTAATATGTTTTCTAACATATATAAATTTTGGACCCAAAATACTTTATATAATTGTCGAAATTAATTTTAAATCCAAATTATCTATTCCTTGCATTCAAACTCATAATAAATTATCCATAGCTTGGGTAATTAAGAAAATTTAAAATCATCTCTAAAATAATGTTTTACATAACATATTAAATCCTTTGGCGTTCGAAACCCATTTTATACAATTTTAACCTTAAAATCGAATTAAACCTTTTTCAAACATACTTGTTTAAATCAAACATGGCATATAATCAAAGCATATCATCATTCAAATCATCCAAACGGTTTTAAAATCTTAAACCCGAAATTGAGATGTTCATTAAAGCATATATGAGATGGCTTTGATTATTATTCACCTTGTTTGGATAAGGAACTTGAGATTTGATTTGTTTAATTCTTCCTTACTCAAATCCTTAGCTTTTAGTTGGTTTTTGATCCCCCTTTTCTCCTAGGGTTATGGCCAGCCTTAGTTCTCCTTAGCTTTTGTTTTTTTGATTTATGAACGTATGAAATAAAGAATGAAGTAAGGGTTTAAGGGTTATGGGATTATGGTATACGGCTATTTTCCATAATACCCTTGCCTTATACTCTTGAGTAGTTAACTTATAAAACCATTTTATAAACCTATCCTTATGATTTCATTTAGTTAAGCACGGCCTCTATTTAGTTTTCAAATCTCAATCTCCTTATCACTCTAGTCTTTACATTATTCTATTTAATTTATATAATTAAATATCCTAATTAATGTTATTTAAAATTAGGGGTGACACAGGCTCCCTCTCCTTAAATAATTTTGTCCTCAAAATTCAGTGAGGACTAAATACTAAACTTAGCAATCATCTGTAACATCTCCTAACTACCATACTAGCCTACCTGACTAGCAAACAGTCTATATAAAGTAAATATAGAACTTACCCCTACAACAGATCAGGATAAGTATCTCTAATTCTATCTTCTGTCTTCCAAGTACCGGCCTTCTCGTTGTCGCTCCACTGAACTTTCACCAACTTGACTGTCTTGTTTCTTAACTTCTTCTCATCTCTCGCTACAACCCGATCTGGTTGTCTAACAAAAGTCAAATTCTGTTCTACTATTAAATCTTCCAACGCAGTCGGAGGAATAGTAGTCTCTCGATCATGCACATACTTTCTAAGATGAGTCACATGAAACACATTATGGACACCTGCCAAACTAATCGGAAACTCTACTTTGTAGGCGAGCTTTCCGATCCTCTCTATAATTGGGAATAATCCAACATATATCGATGCCAGTTTCCCTGACTTTTCGAATCGTACCACACCCTTCATCGGTGATACTTTAATAAAAACTCTATCTCCAACCGAGAACTCTAGATCCTTATGCCTATTATTTTTGTAAATCTTTTGTCTAGACTGAGCTTCCCTCATCCTTTCTCGGATCAACTCAATCTTCTATGTTGCCTCTCTTACCAGATCTGGTCCTAAGACTAATCTGTCTCCAGTTTCCAACCAACATGCTGGTGATTTGCATGGCCTTCCATACAAAGTTTCAAAAGGCACCATTCCTATACTAGTCTGATAACTGTTATTTTAGGAAAACTCAACCAAATGTAGGTGATCTTCCCAAGATCTACCAAAGTCTAGCACACAAGATCTCAATAAATCCTCAAGCACCTTATTGACTCTTTTTGTCTGCCCATCCATCTGAGTGTGATATGCAGTACTCATCTTGAGCTTGGTACCTAACACATCTTGTAGACTCTTCCAGAATTCACTAGTAAACAAAGCATCTCTATCACTGACTATACTACTAGGAATTCCATGCAGTCTAACAATGTTCTTCATAAACAATCTAGCTAAAACAAGTGTCATCCTGGTTGACTTAACTGGAATGAAATAGGCACTCTTGGTCAACCTATCCACTATGACCCATATACTTTCATTTCCTCGACTCGACCTTGGAAACCCATCTATAAAATCCATGGATATCAAATCCTATTTCTCGACTGGTATCTCCAAAGGTTAAAGCAATCCATTCTGCTTCTGATGTTCGGTCTTCACTTGTTGATAGTTCACACACTACTTAACCCACAAGCTGACATCCTTCTTCATACCTTCCCAGTAGATACTCCTCTTCATATCTTGATACATCTTGGTTCCCTCAGGATGAATCGTAATTTTGGATCGATAACATTCCCTAAGAACTTCTTTCCTTAAGTCCTCAATATTCGAAACACACAATCGTTACTTCTTTCTCAACCATCCCCTCTGGTCAAGATTAAAATCCTTTAGATCATCAATCTCTGACCCACCCTCAAGCCTCATAATCTTCTCACTAACAATGGGTCTTCTTTCTTCTTAGAAGCAATCCTTTCAATCAATACTGGTCGAACTTCCAAGCAAGATACCATGGCAGTGCTCTAAATAGATCTAGCCATCGATCTTAGCTACACACTACAAGTAGTCAAAGCCTCAAGCTCTTTCCATTCCGCCACATGGCTAACACAATATTCTGATGTTTTCTGCTAAGAGCATCCGCTACTTTATTTCCTTTTCCAAGTGTATACTCTGTACCAAAATCATAAGCCGCTAAACATTCCAGCCATCTCCGCTGTCTCATATTCAACTCCTTCTGAGAGTATAAATATCTTAAAGACTTATGATCTGTATATAACTCAAATCTCTCCCCTAAGAGATAATTTCTCCATACTTTCAATGCGAATATCACCGCTGCCAAGTCTAAATCATGAGTTGGATATCTCACTTCATGTGGTCTAAGCTGTCGTGAAGCGTAGGCAATAACTTTACCTTTCTGCATCAACATAGCCCGTAATCTGATTTCACATGCATCGGTATACACTACAAATCCTTGGTTTCCATCTGGAACTACTAACACAGGTGCGTTAGTTAACAAATTCTTTAACATAAGGAATGCTTTCTCACATTTGTCAGACCAAATAAAATTCACGTCCTTCCTGGTTAGCTTAGTTAAAGGCATTGATATCCGCGAGAAATCCTTAGTGAATCTCCGGTAATAGCCAGCAAGTCTAAGAAAACTTCTAATCTCTGTCACCGTCTCTGGTCTCTTCTAGTTGTTAACAGTTTTGATCTTATCTGGATCAACTGACAAACCCTTCTATGAAATCACATGACCAAGGAACTTTACTTCTTTCTTCGAGAAATGACACTTTGAAAACTTCGCTTTCAGCTGATGCTGCCTTAGCATCTCAAGCACTATTCTAAGATGAAATTCATGCTCTTTTTCATCTTTAGAGTACATTAAAATGTCATTTATGAATACCAATACGAACCTATCCAAGTACTCCGAAAAATTCGGTTCATCAAATCCACAAAGAAAGCTGGCACATTCGTTAACCGAATGACATTATTAACCATTCGTACAAACCATACCTAGTCCGAAACGCACTCAACAGAATACCGTCCTCTGCCACTCCTAGCTGATGGAAACCTGTTGCCAAATCCAATTGGGAAAATATTCTAGCTCCACTCAACTGATCAAATAAATCGTCGATTCTCGGCAAATGATACTATTCTTGATCGTCTTCTCGTTCAACTTACGGTAGTCGATACACATCTTTAACGGCCCATCCTGTTTCTTTACGAACATCGCAGCCGCTCATCAAGGTGAACTGGTTGGCCTAATGAAATTCTTCCCTTCCAAATCCACTAGCTGCTCCTTCAATTCCTTCATCTCGGTCGGTGTCATCCTGCTAGGTGGTCTACTTACAGGTTTTGCTTCGGACACAATATCTATCTGAAACTCAATGGCTCGTTTCGGTGGTAGTTCTGTAACTGGCTCAAAAACATCTGCAAACTCTCTTGCTACTCGAACCTGACTCAAGTCTTCTACTTCCATAGCACTCAACAAAGTACAAGCACTCCGATCAGAATTGTCCACCAAGAATATAATTCCATTATGACTATTAAGGTGTCTTAGCGATATTTCTCTGTCTCAGCAAAATATCCTAGCATCATATTTATCTAACCAATCCATACCTAAAATGATTTTTAAACCTACGAAATCAAACGCATACAAACTGTATGCAAACTTATGACCTAACTAATCAAGTTCTAACTGGTCACATCTCATTCCCAGAGTTGCATACGCTCATATCGGATTCGCAACTCTTAAGGAAGTAATGAGGTATGAGGTTTCTAAATGCAGTTTATCTATCAAACACTGAGATAAAAATGAATGTGATGCACCGGTATCAAACAGTACCGTAACTGGTACTTTGAATCAAAAGCGTACCTTCCATCACAATCTTTCCTTTCTCAACAGCAGTTGGCCAAGCAGATGAAAATCCAATAGCAAAGACCTTTCCCTTGTCCGCCCTGATCGGTTCTGGACATCGATTCTTATAATGCCCAATCTAGTCGCAATTAAAGCACTTCGCTCCTTTCTTGTCTGCAACCTTCTTCCCTTTTCTAGTTCGACATTCATGATAATAATGTCCCTTCTTATCATACTTAAAGCAAACCAGGTTAGCTTTCGCCTTCTTGGCAACTTCTCCCTTCTGAGTTCCTTTCTTCTTAAAGAATTTCCACTTCTTGCCCTGAAAACCCTGGGTTTCAACCTGCTTCTCCTTCCCATAAGTAGAAAGCATCTCTTCAGTTTGGATTGGCATCTCCACAACAATATTACTTGGATCACGGAGACGTGGCATTGTTGCCCTATCAATCTCGGATCTTAACCCTCGAATAAACTTCTCATTCCTTTTAATGATGGTGTCAATGGTAGCATATCCGTATTCTGACAGCTCATCAAACTTCGTAGCATACTCTATCACCGACATCTCACCCTGCACGAAGTCCGTGAACTTTCTCATCAACACTGATTTGGCAATTTCAGACAAAACCTTTCTTCGAATCTCCTTCGAAATTCTGCCCAAGTCAACTCCTCCTCGACAATTCCAGCAGTAACACTATTCCACCAATGAAGCGCCGCTCCTTGCAATTGTCTAGAGGCAAGTCTCCTCTTCTGCTCATCGTTTAATCCCTAATCAGTGAAGATCATTTCATAATGTGTTGGGTACGTTTCTACCACCACCGAACCAACACGAGGAAGCAAGGGACGAGCCACCAAATCACCTCAAACCGGACCAACATCACCACCGAACCAACATCACCACCGAACCAACCAACCAACTACCGAACCATCTCCTCTCCACGTCCCCACCGAACCAACCAACCACCGAACCATCTCCTCTCCAAGCACTACCAGTCCAAACCCCACTTCCATGCATAGCCGAACCAGAATGCTACCGAACCAGCTACCTCCATCCACTGCCGAAACAAAAACAAAGGAGGACACGACCAGATCACCCATCACCGGACCAAGTGCTACCGGACCAAGACGTGCCAGGCCAGATCACATCAGCCCAGGCCCACTAGCAGCTATACACATCCAAGACCCCTACCCCCAGCCTCACTCTATAAATAGAGGGGCAGGGGTACAACAATGGAAGACAAGTTTGAGAGCTCAAGCACGGATAGGACTTTCAAACAACTTTCATATACTTGTATCAAAGCTTTGTACTTGTAATTTGAATAGAAAAGGAGAATAACATATAAAGTGGACGTAGGCACATTCTGGCCGAACCACTATAAATCTGCGTGTCTTTTACAGTTTAGTCCCTGCTTTACATATATTTGCATAAATCACCCAAATCACTAAGATCAACATAAAATCAATTAAATCATACGACTTGGAGGTGTTTGTCCATTTTTTGTGCAAACATTTTTGGTGCTTTCATTGAGAACAAGAAGCTCGAAGTTTCAGCTTCTCCCATTTAACCTTCTTCCTAACAGCGTCGTTCATTGCCTGGAAGACATGCCTCCCAAGCAGAAGAAAGATGCTAACAAAGGAAAAAACATCGCAACCAGCAGTCTTCCAGATCCAGTGGTCACAGATCAAGTAGGTCGTCCCCTTCCAGCAGCAGTACCAAATGAAGATCAGGTAAATCCGACAACCCCTGCCACAGAACAGCCTGCAGCAATTACTAGGGCAGATCTAGACAGAGTTGTGGCTGAAGTGACTAACCGCTTCACATCCCAGCAGGAAGCCTTGGTGAACCATCTCATGTCACGCTTAAGGGATGCTGAAGAGTCCAACCGCAACACTGAATCATGGGGTGAGTCCCAGTCTGGAGGATCTCAGAGACAACAAAGATCTTCCTTCCTCGAAGGAGCTAACAAAAGAAGCAGCCATGGTAGGAGTCGAGACCGAGCACAGCCCGAAGTTAGTCCTGAGGAAACGCTTGGAACAGAACCCAACGGGGGAGGTACCGGACGGAGGTCAACTGTAGCTGAGCCGGTCGTACTGCCTAACCACGTAGACACCAATGAACGGGGCCGAGCTAGAGTCCAGCCCGAAGTTGGACTCGAGGAAATGCTTAGATCAGAACCCAGCAGGGGAAGATCAAGGCAAGGGCCAACTGTAGCCGACCCTAGAATGCTCCCAGAAGACCAAGGATAGCCACTGGAAAATATCAGGAATGATAGATGATACCACCCCTACAGATCGTCCTGACGGAATCAGTCCTACAGAGCAGAACCAAACTCATTTCTATCTGCTCCAAATTCAGATGAAAGGATGGCACGCTTGTTCAGAGAGTGCGTCCAACGGGATCAAAGAGATCGAGGGATAGGCGCTAGAGTAACCAGCCCTTTCGCCCACAATATCGAAATTGCTATCACCCCCCGAGAATGGAAAATGCCAACAATGGAACCTTACAAAGGAACCTTCGACCCTGTTATACACTTACAGAGATACACACATCATATGCTCATGAGTGGAGCAACAGAGGGAGTACTATGCAAATGCTTTCCACTATTCTTAGCAGATCTAGCTACCTCCTAGTTCTGTCATCTACCCCAAGGATCCATCAGCTCATGGGAGATGTTGAAAGAAAAGTTTATCAGCCAGTTCCGCATTCATGTGGAACAACCCAAGGACGCTTATTCCTTATCCAATGTCAAACAGAAACCTGGAGAGAAGCTGCAACAATATTTAACCCGATTCAATGCCGCAGCGGCCGCAGTCCAAGATGCCGATGAGAAGCTTGTCTTAATGGCCCTCTCTAGTGGTGTGCATCCGGATACTAAATTTTCTAGAAGATTGACAAAAGAAAAACTAGCTAATTTACCCGATTTCTTCCATGAAGCCGGGAAATATATGAGGCTTGAAGACGCTGCCACTGAGGGACGGTCAGGGCAACAAAATAAGGCAGCTCACGGCAACACGCCCGCTGCCACAAAGGACGTTCGAAGAAATGATTCTAGAGACAATGCTGGGGGCAAGAAGGGAGAAAAGCGCCTATATCGGCCAGGACCGAGATTCGACACTTACACTCCTTTGAATGAAACCATTGAAAACATCTTCCTTGCCACCCAAGACGAAGTTAAATACAAGCGCCCCCCGCACAAGAAGGAATCAGATAACGCGATTAAGTCTGGAAAATTCTGCCGCTTCCACGAATCCCATGGGCATGATACCAATGAACGCCATCATCTCTGGGACTTGATTGAAGAACACATCAGAAGGAAGAGACTGGAACGCTATGTAAAAGGTCAGAACAGGACTCCAGCTCTTGCCAATGAGAACCCAAGGCTACCCTCCCCAGAGGTAGGCAGAGGAAATCGCAACACTAGCGGCTCCAGTTAAGAGAAGATAGTGGTCCATACCATCTCGGGAGGACCGCACATCGCCGACAGAAGTTGGGCAGAAATGGAAAGATATGGAAAGTCGCTTAGAAACAATGAAGACTGTGTTAATTCTGTTATAAAAGATCGCCACCCGAAGCGGAAAGAGAGTGATAACATCACATTCAGTAGGCGTGACCTAGAGGGAAGGCAGTACCCTCACGTGGATCCCATGGTTATCTCTGCCCGACTCGGTCCGGCCGAAGTTTTCCGAATTCTAATAGACACTGGAAGTTCAGTAAATATCCTATTCAAGCATGCATTCGACAAAATGAAACTATCAATAAAGGCCGTTTCTCCCTGCAATAAACCACTACACGGTTTCACTGGAGACGCGAAGATGCCCCTCGGGCAACTGGACCTCTTTGTTGAAATTGGAATTTGGAAGTCATCCCCGCTCCGTTGTACGGAAACAAACATTTGTGCTGATAGAAAACCACTCGGCCTACAACGCCTTCTTAGGAAGGCCAGCCTTGTCTGACTTCCAAATCGTCCTGGCCCCATGGTGTCTAAAGATGAAATTTCCAACGGACAATAAAGTAGGGGAGGTAGAGGGAGATTGGGATGTTGCTCGAGACTGCTATGTAACTGAACTTCGCAACAACCACAGGAAGGATAAAGGGAAAAGTGTAGAGGTTGCCCTCTGCACAAAAAGTTTGGAAGCATAGCAACTAAAGAAAGCCCCTCCTCTTCGATATACCAGCGACCCTTTCAATGAATTAGACCCCAGGGACAAAGAGGAGGAGGCCACCGCCGAGCCTGCAGAGGCTATGGAATTTGTATCCGTAGACAAACATGACTCGAGTAGACTATTGAAAATCGGTTCCCAACTAAAAGCAGAGTTGAAGGAACAACTCATTGACTTTCTCCGCCACAACTTGGATGTATTTGCATGGTCACATGCTGACATGACCGGAATCTCTCCTGAC
Source organism: Allium fistulosum (assembly GCA_030737815.1). Lineage (NCBI taxonomy): Eukaryota > Viridiplantae > Streptophyta > Magnoliopsida > Asparagales > Amaryllidaceae > Allium > Allium fistulosum. Next base: position 968,697,253 of record CM060904.1, on the reverse strand, counting down.
ATAGCATGCCACGTACTAAACATTGATCCTACCAAGGCGCCCGTAAAACAAAGAAAGAGAAGTATGGGGGCAGAACGATCAGCAGCCCTCGACGAAGAAGTAAAGAATCTACTTGCCAACGACTTCATACGAGAGGCCATCTACCCAGAGTGGATCGCCAACCCGGTGCTGGTAAAGAAGGCTAATGGGAAATGGCTAACATGCATTGACTTCTCCAACTTAAATGACGCCTGCCCGAAAGATTGCTTCCCACTTCCTCGAATCGATCAACTTGTAGACAGCACAGCCGGGCACGAACTCTTATCTTTTATGGACGCATACTCAGGATACAACCAAATTCCCATGCATGCTCCCGATCAAGACCACACTAGTTTCATCACTAACCGGGGATTGTACTGCTACAAGGTAATGCCTTTCGGACTTAAAAACGCAGGAGCCACCTACCAGCGCCTCGTCAACAAGATGTTTGCAGGGCTAATAGGACAAACTATGGAAGTATATGTGGATGACATGCTGGTAAAATCAAGGAAAGCCGACGATCACGTAAGCCACCTGGACGAGATGTTTTGGGTACTTCGCCAATATGGTATGAAACTTAATCCTCTAAAATGCTCCTTCAGAGTGTCATCAGGAAAGTTCTTGGGATTCAACGTCCATGCCAGAGGGATTGAAGCAAACCCTGAACAAGTCCGAGCTCTAAAAGGTATCAAAATACCTTCCACCCGAAAGGAAATGCAAAGCCTGAATGGGAAAGTGGCCGCCCTAAGCCGATTCATCTCCAAAGCAACGGACAAATGCGTCCCCTTCTTCGAAGCTCTAAAGAAAGACAAAGGAAAGTTCGAATGGACCGGCGAATGCTTAACAGCTTTCCTTAACTTAATCGAACACCTCCAGAAACCGCCGGTACTCTCGACTCCAAACGAAGGCGAAGAGTTATACCTATACCTTGCAGTATCATCTCATGCTCTAAGCGCTGCTTTGGTGAGAGAAGACAACCGCACGTAGCGGCCAATATACTTTGTAAGTAAGAGGTTTACAGGGGCAGAAGTCAGATATCCTAAACTTGAGAAACTAGCGTACTGTTTGCTAATCACATCACGGAAACTGCGACACTATTTTCAATCCCATTCCATCAGAGTTCTGACCGATCAACCGCTGAGGCAGGTACTCCATCGTCCCGACACTTCCGGACGACTACTAAAATGGTGCATTGAACTAAGTCAATATGATATTACCTACCATCCTCGCACCGCCATCAAGGGGCAAGCCATGGCCGATTTCATTGCCGAATTCACCACCAACGAAGGTAAGGAGCAATCAGAGATAGCATAAGACATCAAGTGGAACCTCTTTGTGGATGGTGCATCAAACGAACAAGGCTCGGGGGCAGGTGTGGTAATAATCACTCCCAGGGGAAGTAAGCTGCACTATGCTATAAGGTTGGAATTCACTGCCACTAACAACGATGCAGAGTATGAAGCAGTGATAGCTGGATTAGAACTTGCCTTAGAAATCGGAGCCAATTCTTTGTGTCTTCATAGCGATTCTCAACTTATTGTAAATCAAATACTAGGAGAATTCCAGGCTCGAGAAGAACGACTCATAGCATATTTAAAAAAGACCAAGTCACTTCTCAGTCGATTGGACCACTACTTAGTCAAACACATCCCTCGGGAAGAGAACCAAGAGGCCGACGAATTGGCGAAGCAAGCTAGCATGAGAGACGGCGCTATTTCCGAAGCAGTAGCCATCTCAAAGCAATTGACCCCAAGTTTTGAGCAAGTGAATCTGATAGCTGCAACCGAAGAAGCAACTTGGATGACTCCCATCCGAGACTATTTTCAAGGTGACACACTGCCCAACGGGCGTAACGAAGTCAAGAAAATCTTGAGGAAAGCTTCCCGCTACACAATATAAGAGGACACCCTCTATCGCCGCGGCTTCTCTAACCCCTTATTAAGGTGAGTCGCTGGAAGGGAAGCCAAGGAAATCTTATCCAACATTCATCAAGGAAGCTGCGGAGATCACACTGGAGGGCAGACTTTGGCAAAAAAGATACTCCGATATGGATATTTCTGGCCCACTTAAGCAAGGACGCCTTAGATTTCGTCAGAAAATGTGACAAATGCCAGAAGTTTGCTAAGATCTCACGGCTACCAACCACTGAGATTACTCAAATGACCAACCCTTGGCCCTTTGCAATATGGGGAATTGACTTAATCGGCGAACTGCCAATGGGCCGAGGCGGGGCCAAATATGCTATAGTGGCAGTCGACTATTTCACCAAATGGGTGGAAGCAGAACCCCTAAATAAAGTATCATCAGCGAAAGTTATTAACTTCTTGATCAAAAATGTTCTATGCAGGTACAGAGTCCCATTCAAAATTATATCGGACAATGGACTTCAGTTTGACAGCGAGGAGTTCGCCAACTGGTGCCAAGAGCACGGAATTCACAAGAGCTTCTCATCCGTAGCTTTTCCCCAGGCAAACGGACAAGTCGAAGCCGTCAACAAGATTCTGAAAACTCTAATAAAAAAGAAGCTCGAAAAGTCAAAGGGCGCTTGGGTGGATGAACTCCCTACGGCACTGTGGGCCTATCGCACATCTTTCAGAACATCAACAGGGCATACCCCTTTCTCTTTGGCATACGGATCAGAGGCTATGCTCCCAGTTGAAACCATCGTGCCTTCCCACCGTAGGATCCACTATAACCCAGAAGAGAACGAAGAACTCCTTCACATGTCTTTGGATATAATTGAGGAGAGAAGAAATGATGCAGCCCTCAAAGCAGCAGCCCACAAGCAAAAAGTGGCAGCACAATACAACTCCAAAGTCAAGCATCGTACCTTACAAGAAGGAGATCTTGTCCTCAAGCGAATCTTCCCTTGCCCCGGGGCACTAGATCCAATCTGGGATGGACCATATGTAATTCATAAAGATCTCCACAATGGAGCTTATATTTTGTCAACAGTGGACGGAGAGGTGTTCCAGAGGGTATGGAACATTCAACACCTCCCTCGATACTTTTCTTAACTTGTACTGCCCATATGAAGTGAATTAACAAAGAGAATCAGCGGACGTAGGCATTTTCGTGCCGAACCACTTTAAAAAACCTTGTCTCTTTTTTAACTTGTTCCTTTATATCTTGGCTGCTTGTTAACTTTATCCTTTTCTCTTGAACAAAATCCTGTGCATATAGCATTTCCATTCAAGCACTCCACATCGCGACTTCACCTGGACAAGACCTAACAGGTACTATGCGAACCTATGCCCTCGCCAATGAGACACTTTTGCTTCGGCATCCCTCTGCTGCGGGTTAACTCATTGCTCGCGACGGCCCTTAAAGCCGACTGTAATGAGCCGATTATAAGCCACCGAGAAGGCCGACTATAGCCAAGACAGCTCATTACGGCGTTCGGCTCGCCGGCAACTGTGAACCTACTTTAAGCCCCAACATAAGGTGTGGCCAGCCAGGGGTAGTTCATGGTTGACGATCGGCACCCACGCTAGCCGGCCACAGTAAATTGAATAATACCCACGATTACGAGCCATAATGGCCCGGGTAGTTACTGTGCGCGATCTCGGCTCCGATGTGTCTTAAGTACGGCTGTGGTTAAAAAGATTAACTCCCCGCGGAGGCGTAAGATGGGTGACAAATGTCTCAAAGACCCACAGCTAGGGAAAGTGACTACAATGCACGTTTGCCACGAACTTAAGCACATCGAAGGCCTTCCGTGATTGGAAGTTTTACTGTTTCTCATATTTCAATTTTATTTAAAAAACTATTCTCCTATCCTCTGTAACAATCCCTAAAGTACATGACACAGAATAGGAGACATTCGCCAATGGGAGCGGGTACTCACAACGAGACACTGGACTGCATTCCATACTCGGTCACACAAGACATTCAAAGCTGCCATCTACAAGCAAAATATGAAGGGCGGTATTTCCTTCTTTCATGTATAAACATGTGGCTATAATTTATTCACACATCTCACTAACATTGCAAGACATGAAATTATGTTTTAAACAAGAACTTGACATCAAAAACAATTGAATTACAAGAATATGCATAGCTATATTTCTCATACAACATGTCAAAATAGCAAAAACGTTCAAAAACGACAGAATCAGCTTAAGTTAAAAAATTACACGTCAAGTATAATGTTGTTTATTACAAGTAGCATAATTACAGCCTAAGAGTTACGTTACTGTTCTAAGACTAGCATACACAACAATGTCAAGTTCACAAAAAGATATCCAGGTCAAATCAAGGAACCGGCTGCGTTGGAGTTTTATCCTTATCATGTTGCCCACCTGTCCGGTCAAAGAAAGAATTCATTAATGATAAGCAACCAAGTTAACGGAAAGACTAGAAAGGAAGACTTACCAGCATCTGCTCCTTGATCATCTTGATCATCATCCTCTACTTGCACACCTGCCTCCTCAGCTGCAAGCAACCGCATGCCCTCCTTCACCGCCACCTTCTCCTCCTTGGTAAACTGGGCAGTAACCACATCCATCCTGAAGGCCACGCCACCCTCCTTATCCGCCTCAGCCTTGGCCTCCTCTAGAGCCCTGAGATAGGTCCTAGCCATAACCCGGGGGTAATCATCCATCCAGGACAAGTTACCCTGCCTCCAAGTACAGAAGTACATATCCTGGAGCATCTCATCCATCATCCCCTCGTTCTCCTCAAACTCCCTCATTCGGACCTCAGAAGCCCGCAGCTTTGCAACAGCAGCATCCCTCTCCGATCGATACCGTAAACGGTCAGCCTGAAGGAACCTCCTCATCGCCTCCATCTCCTCCTTCAACTTGGCCTGAGCAAGCTCCGCGGCCTCAAGTCTCCCCGATAGTTCCTCTACCCGCTCAAGATCCGCTTGCCGAACCTCATCCACCGTGGCAATGGCCATGTCAATCCGCTCCTTACAGACGGCCTCCATCTTCCGTAACTCTGCCCTACTGGCCTCTTCCATAGTCTTCCTCAATTGTCTGGATGCGGCCTCATGCTGAGAGATTTGGATGGCTTGGTCGGCAAGTTGTTTAGCCTGGTCGGAAACCATCAACCGTAGCCGAATGTTGGCGCTCCCTATCTCTTCCCCAGCCTTGACCAGTCTGGCGTGGTGCCCCATCAATTTCCTAGTCTCCTCAACAACCCGGTCAATATTTGCCTTAGCCTCATCCCCCAGAGTTACAACCCAGGTAGTAGGCAAATCAAGGTCCAGGGACTTAGCTTCGTCAAGCACCCATACCATAGGATTGCGAGGGAGAAGATGCTCACCAGTAACCTCATCGAAGGAGATGTCATGAGATGCTGGGTCCAGGTCCGGATGACCTGCGAACGGATTGCGAACTAGGCCAGGGTGATCTATCGAGGTGACGGTTGGATTCTCAGACAGATGTGGGGAAGGTATAAACTCGGTTTCCTCCTCCTCAATATCATGAATAGGCTGGAGTGGGGCTGGAGGGACAGGAAGAGATTCAAACGTAGATCGACTCCTCTTCCTCTTTTGTATATCTTCTTCAATAACTCCAAGAAGAGGACGATAGCCGACTACGTCTCCAGGACGGTTAGTAGGAGGCTTCGGCTTGGCGGAAGCTTTGAGGAGTTTGTATTGTTCAAGCCTTTGCCGAAGATCTGAGGTCTTGGCCGTTTTGCCCGCTCCTGGAATAAAAATCAAGTGTCACCAGCATGCATTGAGCAATCATTCGAGAATTAAAAAGAATAGAGAGAAATTCACCTTGAACCGCAGAAGTTGCCTCAGTAGAAGCACTCCCGGAAGATAAATCGACGCCGGTCCCAACCTTATCAGCTTTCTTGGACTTCTCCGTTTCCTCCAACTCTTCAAAGGCTTGGCGGAGAGCATCATCCGTCCACTCTTGGATCACGCCCGCCTGCCCCGAAGGCAAAACCCCGGTGCCATCACCGCCCTGTCCTTCGCCACCAACATCGCCGTGACGATCACCGTCACCTTCTTCACCGCTTCCGCTCTCCGCCTCACCTCCTTCATCCCCGCCTTTTTCCCCCTCCACTTTATCCTCCTCCTGAATATCTGGATGTGTGCTGGGAGAGGGTCCATCAGACTTCTTGAGTTTCTTCCCTCCGGCGACTGGATGCACCGAGAAGGGTCTCCTTTTGCCGCTCTTCGCCGTGGCCCCTCCTGTGGCTTTGGCAGCCCTCTCCTCCGCCGTGTCTCTCTGCTTGGCCACAGACTGATGTGGTAGGATCAGGTTGTGCCCCAGAAGTGTAGCGTTCCTAATCAAGTAAGAGGCCGACCTATCCCTTCCCGTGATGGCTTCTATTTCCGCAGCCATCTGAACCAGGCGGTCATTCTCTACGACCGCAAAGCCACCTGTCGCTAGCAAGAAATAAAAACACATGAGAAGAAGCGTTGCAGTCAGAACAGAAATCATAAATAAACTTCGACTTACAGCCTGAGGTGAAGCGACGGATGGAAACAGAGTCATCCTTAACAAAAAACCATTCTTTCTTAAACATGCTGAACTTCGAATATAAGTCCAGGACCGGCTTGAAAGATACGGCTGATTCCAAGCTGATGTATGGAGACCCCTTCTTATAGCCTCTCAAGTTGTACAAATACCGGATCTCCCGGTTGGAGGGAGGACACCCGTATCTCCATTGGAAGATAAAAAAAAGTCTCACCAGAATGGCGTAGGAGTTAGGCTGAAGCTGGAACGGAGCCACCTTCAGATATGTGACAAAGCTGACTATCCAGGCATTGAGAGGCGGGATGGCACCACACATACAGTGATACCTGCTGTAAGCAAAGTAGCCTTCAGGGGGGTCATACGGAATCACTCCCTCCCCCGGAAATAGAATGCGTGCTCTGCAATCCCAAAGGAGCGAGAAATAATATCAAGCTGCTCGCCTTTGAGTGAGCTAGGGAAACAATTAGGAGGTGAGTTCAGAAGCTCCTGAGGACCATATCCATCTACCAATGATCTCGGGGTGGGCCCATAACGTCCCGGTCCTGACTGGACTGGGGGCACGGCTGAAGGCTCTTCTCTGTCCTGGGATCTCTTCTTTTCTGATCGGGTTTCCACTTTATGAGACATTTATCTGCAAACACAGAAAAGCACGTTGTTAAAACGAAGGATGTAGAAATATAAAACAAGCAAGTTTTTCAAGTTCATTCGGTATCAAGTCCATTCGGTATCAAATCCATTCTGTATCAAGTCCATTCGGTATTGAGTTCATTCGGTAAAATAAAGGACTTTAAAAAGTCATTCGGCAAAAGAGGACTTGCCTAGTCCGGCAGCTAAGATTGGTTCAGCACGTATTGATTCGATAGTTCAGAAATTGATTCGGCTATCTCGTTCGGTAAGGAAAAACAAAGGCCTGGGGCTCCTACTTATAGCGGAAAGTTGGATTGCCGGACCAGCCAGTTCGGTTCTCGGGTCGAATATGGTTGTCCAAACTAAAACAAAGCACGACATATGTTAACATATGCTCTACTTTGGGGGGCAAATGTTGGGTACGTTTCTACCACCACCGAACTAACACGAGGAAGCAAGGGACGAGCCACCAAATCACCTCAAACCGGACCAACATCACCACCGAACCAACATCACCACCGAACCAACATCACCACCGAACCAACCAACCAACTACCGAACCATCTCCTCTCCACGTCCCCACCGAACCAACCAACCACCGAACCATCTCCTCTTCAAGCACTACCGGTCCAAACCCCACTTCCATGCATAGCTGAACCAGAATTCTACCGAACCAGCTACCTCCATCCACTGCCGAAACAAAAACAAAGGAGGACACGACGTGCCAGGCCAGATCACATCAGCCCAGGCCCACCAGCAGCTATACACATCCAAGACCCCTACCCCTAGCCTCACTCTATAATAGAGGGGCAGGGCTACAAAAATGGAAGACAAGTTTGAGAGCTCAAGCACGGATAGGACTTTCAAACAACTTTCATATACTTGTATCAAAGCTTTGTACTTTTAATTTGAATAGAAAAGGAGAATAACATATAAAGTGGACGTAGGCACAGTCTGGCCGAACCACTATAAATCTACGTGTCTTTTACAGTTTAGTCCTTGCTTTTCATATATTTGCATAAATCACCCAAATCACTAAGAACAACATAAAATCAATTAAATCATACGACTTGGAGGTGTTTGTCCATTTTTTGTGCAAACACAATGCAAAAGCCAATTCTCTACTTCTATAGCATCCTATGTTCCCAAAAATAGCTTCCACAAAGACTGGTATAATCCCTGCTCAACTTAGCATAATTATTGCCAACTGGGGCCACGAGATTAGCTCCTCCAATATTCCCAACATTACCCCAGCTACTCCTACAGCTGCTCCAGCTTAAATCAGATTGAAGAAGAACTGATACATCATCCCCATATCTACTGGCGGATTTCCAGCACTTACTTTGGCATTTGCATTTGGATTAGCATTTGCCTGTCGACCTTGGTTTCTCCTCTTGGGTCGAGCATTTTCATTGGTTGTGGTGCTTCCTCCATCTAGATTTCCTCTTCCATTTCCTACCTCCATATCTTCCTTTCACGTAAATCTGCATATGAGCCTTAGTAAGATACAGAAGAATGGTCTAAGAGAGAGGGGAGTACGTACTTATATCAAACACAAGTTACTATAGCGTTAATCCCAAACCCCTATCTTATTTTATGATTTATTGGATTATGTTTTGAAAATATTTTAGGTTTAAATTTCTTTTAAGTTTACATAAATATATGCTCTGATACCAACATGTAACATCCCCTACTTGGAGGGCCAAAACTAACGACAACGGATGCTACAGTCATCCATAGTCATTAATTTTCGACGACCAAGTGTGGTAATGTTGGATACATTGATATAACAGAAAATTTTCAAAATCATAAAGTAGATTTCTCATTCAACTTCAAACCATGTTTCAAATTCGTTACATAATCCCAATTCGTAAACCACGTTCAGAGAAATATAATTATCACAAAATATGCCAAGAGCGACATATGAAGATGCCCCCAGGATGATTAGAGTCTAAACATAGGCAATTAAATAGCTTTGCCATTACAACCAAAATACGGTGGAACCAAACAGAAAAGAACTCCTAATAGCTAGCTTGCCTCATGTACGTCTCCGGAAGCTTATTCGTCTAAAGGAAAACCTAAAAACCATAACTCTCAAACTACTCAAAATTAATTGAGCACTCGAAAGTTTAAGGTGAAAACATAAACTTCGAGTCAGACAAAGCCTAGTATGAATAATAACCTACCATATCGAACCATATAGATATCTAGTGAGACCACGCTGCTTAGCGAAACGGGTTTTCCCCTCACTAGAATCTTAACCAAAATTTATAATTTAACCATATACTGTGCACCTACATCCATAATGGTTAGAACATAACATAATAAAATATAGCAAGATGATATGCAAACATGCAATATATTCTGGATTTCACATCCCCATTCATTTGACTATCTGTCTCAATTATAGTTTCTAGGGTCACTATTAACCTATTAGTTTTCATGAGCTGACTAATAACCTGTTCAAAGCTTACGGACTATCTGTCTGGTTTCATAGTTTTCATGGGATCACTAAGAACCTATTGGTATCTACTAATAACTTCATCCAATTATAGTTTTCATGGGCTCACTATGAACCTATTGGGTTCTCCAATATCTTCTCTCATGTCATAGTTTTCATCGGTTGGTTATGAATCTATTGATCTCTGCCAATAACTTAATCCGGATATAGTTTTCAAGGGATCACTAAGAACCTATTGGTCCATGCCAATAATATTTTCCAAACAAGTTTTCATGGGTTTTCTATGAACCTGTCTAAACTAACAACTCTTTAATCAATCTTTGGGCATCCTATGTTCTGGTCTACCTGACCTCCTAGATGCAACTCTACTCATACAGGAGTTAACTCAATATATATTCACTACTGGGTCAACCTAGCTGGTTATTCAGCTCTTAACACCCTAAAATAGAGTTATAAGTTAATTATAAAGTGAATATGTTTATAGAAGAAAAGCAAATATGATAACTATTCATAACATGATAACACTATCATCAATAGTTTATTATCCTTGTAATCATTTTCAAATGAAACATGGTTAATACCTTTAACATATTATCTTTAGCAAGGAAAGCTTCTTCAAAAACCCCAAAGTAAAATGCCATTTCAAAACTCTTTTATGTTGCCATGGGTTTTTCTTTAAAAATGAGATTGGGTTCCTTGTTTGAAAACTAAGGCTTTCGAAACCTTAGACCTTCTCCTTCGAAACCATTAAAATATATCCTTCGAAAGTATTCAAATCTTCTTTTCAAAACACTAAAATATATGCCTATCAAAACACTCAAAACATCTCTTTCGAAAGCATCAAAACCTTCCTTTCGAAACCATTAAAACATTCCTTTTGAAAGTATTAAAGCTTAACTTTCAAAACCTCTTAGTCCAAGTAGGATTTATAAATGCATAGCTTTGAAACCATTTGAAAGTATCATTTTCAAAATCTTTGGGTTTAACCTTAAATATAACTTCTGGGTCAAAGTGAACATAAGCAAAAGTAACCCTTTCGAAAGCATTAATCTTCAAGTAAAATAATTGGGAAAAAGGATAGCTTTGAAACAACCTTTCGAAACCATTGTCTTCGAAACCTTTAATATAAATGACTGCAGGGACCCTTTCGAAAGCATTGGGATATGGCTTCTATATTAATAAAACAAAAGCTTCCCTTTCGAACTCATTGTTACAAGGCTATATAGAAAAGCGGCCTTTAACCCGTTCGAAAGGTATGAAGACGGCAGCTAGGTTTCGACTTGGTTCAAAAGCAACTACCCTTTCGAAAGCTCCTTTTTTAAAACTTAATATGCGGCAACTCAATCGAAAGCTACTTTTAAAACAGAGGCAAGCGGCAATCTCTTTGAAAGCTATATAAAAGTACTTTAACCCTTTCGAAAGCTTCTTAGAAAATAAGCGGCAACTCTTTCAAAAGCAAAACAAAGGTAGGTGGGTTAATTTGAAAGCTATTAATAGTGGCATCAACACCTTCAAAAGCAAGCTTTCGACACCATCCCCTTTCACCTTTCTCCAATTCATTACATACATCTATTTGATATCATGTGTATTGGTTTCGAATGAGTTCGAAAGGCAATCTGGGATTATTTCTGAAGCAAGCAAAAGGAAGTGATAATCTTGTTGTTCGAAGCAAAACTGATTTTATTCCGTTGAAAGAAACTCCTTTATACCTAACTTGCCTTATTTGTCAAAATGTGATTGCTTTCCAAATCCTTTACCAAAATCTTTTCTAAAAGGTTGCCGAATTCATCCATTAATAATTAAAAATATTTTAGCAAAAAAGCCTTTCCCTTTAATAAAATAATTAAGCCATTTAAGTCCCCAAAATTGATCAATTTAGTTTCCATAGCAAATCACTTAGGAAAATCCCCAAAAATCATCTTAATTCACTTTTAATATGTTTTCTAACATATATAAGTTTCAGACCCAAAATACTTTATATAATTGCCGAAATTAATTTTAAACCCAAATTATCAATTCCTTCCATTCAAAATTCATAATAAATTATCTATAACTTGGGTAATTATAAACTTTTAAACCCATCTATAAAATAACGTTTTACATAACATATTAAATCCTTGTGGCATTCGAAACCCATTTTATACGATTTTAACCTTAAAATCGAATCAGACCTTTTTCAAGCATACTTGTTTAAATCAAACATGGCATATGATCAAAGCATATCATCATTCAAATCATCCAAATGGTTTTAAAATCTTAAATCCAAAATTAAGATGTTCATTAAAGCATATATGAGATGGTTTTGATTATTATTCACCTTGTTTGGATATGGAACTTGAGATTTAATTTGTATAATTCTTCCTTGCGCAAATCCTTAGCTTTTAGTTGGTTTTTATTCCCCTTTTCTCCTAGGGTTATGGCCGGCTTTAGTTCTCCTTAACTTTTGTTTTTGATTTAAGAGCATATGAAATGAAGAATGAAGTAAGGGTTTAGAGGTTATCGGATTATGGTATACGGCTATTTCCCATAAAACCCTTGCCTTATTCTCTTGGGTAGTTAACTTATAAAACCATTTTATAAACACATTCTTATGATTTCGTTGAGGTAAGCATGGCCTTTATTTAGTTTTCAAATCTCAATCTCCTTATCACTCTAGCCTTTATATTATTCTATTTAATTTATTTAATGAAATCTCCTAATTTTTTAAAAAAAAATCAGGGGTGTTACAGTCAATTACTTAATGCCAAAGCTTGCTACAAACAAAGCAGAAAATGCAAAGGTTGGACTGTAAAGGAACGGGCCTAGGCATAGTGATGAGATGGACTGCTTGGGACCAGTCGTAGGTGGTGTAACGACCCGGAATTTCGAACACTTCGTATTTAAATATCAAAATTATTTAAAATATTGAATTACCGTGATTAAATTTATTTAATAACCTTGTTAACCCCCTTTAAATAATAATTAATGATAAGAAATTTGTTTAAAAAAATAAATTATTCGAAGAAATATAGATAGTGTGAATGAAAATCATTTATCGATAAACAATCTCTAAACTTGTGAAATTATTATCCTAAGGCACTGCCTCGGATTTTGATTGGACGTGCTGTGTGATCATACTACCTTGAAATGCATTGCGATTTATTTTAGAAATTTAATAATATATATATATATATATTGCTATGGGCATTTTCGCCCACTGCATGGTGAACATGAGGAGTCAGGGGCAAAATCGTCATTGTTTTAGAACAGATTGAAACTAGTTTGGAGATATTCTCGAGATCAATATATGGATATAGGTCGAAATCGCGTCTCAATCCGAGCTACGGATTGAGAGATATGATGATCTTAAGATTTGTCCACCACCGTCTCGTGGGGCCGATACCGAGACGCTCTACCATCATTCAAGGTCGATAGTCCAACAGCAAGCCAGGATCCTCGGTCCCATGACCGAACCAAAACTTTTTTCAGCGCTTGCTTGGAGTTGGGGCTTGAAAATCTTGAGTCTGCTTGGAGTCGGCGCGATGACCGAACCAAAACTTTGGTTCGGCACTTTTTTGGAGTCGGGCCTTGAAAATCTGGAGTCTACTTGGAGTCAGTTGGATTACCGAACCAAAACTTTGGTTCGGCGTTTGCTTGGAGTCTGGCCTTGAAAATCTGGAGTCTGCTTGGAGTCGGTTGGATTAGCGAACTAAAACTTTGGTTCAGCGCTTGCTTGAAGTCGGGCCTTGAAAATCTGGAGTCTGCTTAGAGTAGGTTGGATTATTGAACCAAAACTTTGGTTCGGCATTTGCTTGGAGTAAGGGCTTGAAAATCTCGAGTCTGCTTGGAATCGGCGCGATGACCGAACCAAAACTTTGGTTCGGCGCTTGCTTGGAGTCGGGGCTTGAAAATCTCGAGTCCGCTTGGAGTCGGCGCGATGACCGAACCAAAACTTTGGTTCGGTGCTTGCTTGGAGTCGGGCCTTAAATTACCGAACCAAAACTTTGGTTCGACGCTGGCTTGGAGTCAGGGCTTGAAAATCTCGAGTCTGCTTGGAGTCGAGGCGATAACCGAATCAAAACATTGGTTCGGCACTTGCTTGGAGTCGAGCCTTGAAAATATGGAGTCTGCATGGAGTCGGTTGGATTACCAAACCAAAACTTTGGTTCGGCGCTCGCTTGGAGTCGGGGCTTGAAAATCTCGAGTCTGCTTGGAGTGGGGGCGATAACCGAGCTAAAACATTGGTTCGGCGCTTGCTTGGAGTCAAGCCTTAAAAATCTGGAGTCTGCTTGGAGTCAGTCCGATAACCGAACCAAAACTTTTGTTTGGCGGTTGCTTGGAGTCAGGCATGAGAAATTTAAGGGTTTACTTGGAGTTGACTGGGAGTAATGCTGCTTGGAGTTGGGTGAAGGTTTGATTGGGGCTCAACCCGGGTATACCTGATCTAAAAAAAAGTTAGAGATTTTCGTCACGGCACGACGATACTTTAGGGATTTCTTCATGACACGTTCCGGGGTTCGTGGAGGTGTATGGCGGCCGTCACAAGTGGAATAGCTTGACAATCATGAAAGGAAGGTTGAACCAAATCTTGGAGGAAGGAAGGTTGAACCAAATTCGAAATATTATATACTCAGCTTTCTCTCCTCATATCTTCATTCTATAAATACCAAGCACGTGGCATCTTAAAAATAGAGGATGCTGAAGAGCGAAGCTTTCAACAACAATGACAGACAACTTCGAGAGGGAAAAATCTTAATTCTAATAGCATGTTTACTCGTATAAAAAGCTTGTACTTGTAATCAGAAATGAAAGGGATAATAAAAGAGGAATAGTGGACGTAGGCACATTCAGATCGAACCACTATAAATTTTGTCTTTTTATATTTAAGTCCTTTACAAATTCTTTATTGCAAATTACTAATTGTATACCTTAAACATCCGCAACTAATTTTCATCAAATAATAGCTATATACTACAAACAATATTTACAGCTCTACAACAATGATTTGAGTGTTTTCCCATTTTTGTGCAAACATTTTGGTGCTTTCACTGAGAGCTGAACTTTCCTTTTTAAAAGAAAATACTCTTTTTTACTTTTCTTTTTATTTTGAAACCTACTATTTCTAATCTTTTGACTGGAGAATATCATTTCTTCTCTAAGGAAACTCTCTCCCCTTTTCTAAGATCTGAAATTTATGTTTCTTTTCAGATATACCCTGACAGTTTACATAAAACAAAAAATCCTCCTTTTCTCTTCAGATCTGAACATCCAATTTACTATATAGAGAAATTCTTTTGTCCACTTTTTAGATCTTACTTTTACTATCCACAGATACAGTTTATTTGCAAAAAAAATGACATCTCTTAGATCTGAAATCCTTAGATATTACTTTTACTATTCCGGATCCACAAACACATGTCCCTTGACCAAAAAGAAACATGCACCCATTCTTTGGATCTAAAATCAAGCCACCTCTCTTTTTTCATTTGGAATCCAAAAACATGGTTTCTTGGCATAAGAAACTCCCTTTTCCCTCTGTTTAGATATGAATCATTATTTTCTTTCACAAACGAAAACCTGTTTCTAGTCTTGAGATCTGAAATTCCATTTTTCAATAAAATTTATACCTTTTTCTTTTCAGATCTAAAGTCACTGTCTCCTTGGCATGAGAGATTCTCTTTTTCTTACTTTCCCAGTTTGAGATCATTGTTTCTTGGATTAAAATACTCTACATCTTCCAGATCTGAAACCGTTACTTTAACAAAATCTATTTCTCTTTTCAGATCTGCAATCACTATTCCTTGAAGATAAAAAAATAATTTTAACTTTCTTTTCTCTTATTGCAGATCTACAAATGCTACTCATTAACCAACAAGAAACATGTATTCACTTCTTAGATCTGAAATCACTATATCTCCTTTTAGATCTGTAAACACTGTTTTTCAACCAAAAAGAAACATGTATTTATTTCTTAGATCTGAAATCGTTTTATCTTCTTTTTCTCATTTCAGAATAAATAAACACTGTTTTGACCAAAAGAAACACTTAGTAATTTTTTAGATCTAAAATCATTATAGATCTTATTCTCTTTCCATCCGAAAGCATTGCTTCTTTAACATAACAAAACTATCTTCCTCTTTTGTATAAGAGGAATCTATTCCCTTAGTAAAATATAAATTTACGGTTCTAAGAAAATCCTTTTTTCCCTCCAAACTTGAAATCCTTTCTTCTGATCTAAAGTCATTGTCTCTTTGAAATTAGAGTTTTTCTCTTTTTCTTTTTTCAAGTTTGTAATCACCATTTCTCAGATTGAGAAGCTATACCTCCTATCTTAAGATTCTCTCTTTATTTTAGGAGTTGGACCATCAACCCTTCGAAGCTACAAAACCTCATAATCCTTTCCGAAAATTGAATTATCTCTCTCGAAAAGTACAAACTCCGTAGGAAGGGAAGGAGAACAACTTCCCAATATGCCGCCTAAAGTGAGAGAACTCCGCTACAAAGAATGCATCAACTATCTAGATGTGAAAAAGCAGGAAGACAAGTCTAATAACCTCCCGGTGCTAAAAATTATCGGACATAAATTTGACATGGTTGTGATTGAAATCAGTAAACACTTCACTGCTTAACATAAAGCTTTAGTGGATAAACTCTTGACACGCTTAGGGCAGACAGAAGTATTCGACCTCAACGTCATAATACAAGGAAAGTCCCAGTCTAGAGAACACATGAGGCATTACACAAAACCAAATGAACCCCAAGCATAGCCCTTTTTCCATCCAGCATCAAATCAAAGTACTACAATTAGGATCCCACTGATGGATCGAAATATCACAAGTTGAAGACCAAAGTCATGATGATTGAATACTCAAAGTCTAAATAAGACAAGCACGACACTTCTTCACTCCTATCATGCACAAAGGCATCACCAATCCAACGCGTACCGGACATGATTCAAATAATGTCAATAGCTCTCCTTACCTAGGGATATGTTCAATAAATATGAAAAGAGAAGGAGATAAGACCAAGAGTTACTAGTCCACCCTCTGGGAAAACAAAAAAATTTATCGCTTATGCTTTTAGGAAATTAAAGCATGCCGAGACTAGATATGCCACTCATGATTTAGAGCTCGCAGCTATTGTTTTCGCTCCTAGAATTTGGCGTCATTATCTTTTGGAAGAGAAATTTGTTCTCTACACCGATCATAAATCTTTGAAGTATTTATTTTCTCAAAATGAACTTAATTTGCGTCAACAACGTTGGCTCGAGTTCCTTGCATCTTATGATCTTGATATTCTTTATACTCCCGGAAAGGGTAATCGTGTAGCTGATGCCCTTAGTCGTAAGCAACAAGCAGTTGTTTCCATGATGATATCCGAATGGAATGATCTCGAGACTTTATCCACTTGTGAGATTCGAGATCGCGAATCTGATTCATGTTCATCTCTTGTTTTATGTAGCCTTGAGGCTCATCCTTCTCTTTTAGACCGCATTCTTGAAGCTCAAAGGCATGATCCCGAATTGGCTCTTCTTAGCCAAAGTTGTAGGGATAAAATTGATATTGAAGGTTTGAAAGACTTTGATATTGATGCTCGTGGCGGTATTCGAAAATTTGGTAGACTTATCGTGCCAAATATTAGTGATCTTCGAAAAGACATTTTAGAAGATTCTCATCGTTCTAAATTTACCATTCATCCTGATATTAGTAATATGTATGCGGACATGAAGCGACTTTACTATTGGGATGGAATGAAATTTGATATTGCTAACTTTATTAAGCGTTGCATGACTTGCCAACTCGTGAAGGCCGAACATCAAAGGCCCGGTGGGTTATTGCAACCTTTAGACATTCCCGTTTGGAAGTGGAATCAAGTCTCCATGGACTTTATTGACGGTCTTCCCCATTCTCGTTCGGGTCATGATAGTTTATGGGTGATTGTCGATAGACTTACAAAATCCGCCCATTTTATTCCCGTTCGGTCCAATCGGACTGTACCTCTTTTGGCCAAACTCTATGTCAAAGAAATCGTTAAATTGCATGGAGTTCCTACTTCTATTATTAGCGATCATGATCCATTATTTACTAGTGGATTTTGGAAGGGTCTTCAAAAAGCTTTGGGAATAAAGCTTAATTTTAGCACCACTTATCATCCTCAGTCCGATGGACAAACCGAGCGTGTGAATCAAACTCTTGAAGATCTTCTTCGTGCATGTGTTCTTGATTTTGGTGGAAGTTGGGAAGATCATATTTCTCTTGTTGAGTTTTCTTATAATAATAGCTTTCAATCTAGTATTGGTATGGCACCTTTCGAGGCGCTCTACGAAAGGCCACGCCGATCTCCTTCGTGTTGGCTTAAAGCCGGTGAGAAGCTGGTTTTAGGTCCAGATTTTATTCGTGATGCCACAGAAAATATTGACCTTATTCGTCATAGGATGAAAAAAGCTCAAAGTAGAAAAAAATCCTATGCCGATAACCGAAGAAGGAAATTAGAATTTTCTATGGGAGATTTGGTGTTCATTCGTGTTTCACCTATGAAGGGTGTTGTGCGTTTCAGTCGATTAGGAAAATTAGCACCTCGATATATTGATCCATTTCCCATCACCGAACGCATTGGTTCCGTGGCTTATCGCCTTTTATTACCAGCTCAGTTTTCTTCTATTCATGACGTATTCCACGTCTCTCAACTACGTAAATGCCTTAGGGATTTCGATTCTATTCTTGAGCCCGATGTAATTGAAGAAATTGAAGTTTCACCAAATTTGACTTATGATCAACATCATATTCGTATCATTGCTATAGAGGTTAAACGCCTTCGAAATAAAGATGTTCCGCTTGTGAAAGTTCAATGGTCCTCAAATCCTAAGGATTGCTCTTGGGAATCTAGAGAATTCATCGAGCAAACACATCCGGACTTACTCTCTCGTGCTCCTTAAGTTGAACTTCTCATTTCAAAGTTTCTTCTTTTGTGTTGTTATGCCTTAGTATGGTTCTTACTTTTTATTTCCTCTTAATTATTGCGAGGACGCAATTTCTTTAAGGAGGGGAGTCTGTAACAACTCACATATTTCACGATTGTATATTTAAATTTTTTATTTAATAGCATCATTAATCGGATTAAGGTCCGAAATGTTACTTTTTGTAAACAGTCGAATTGGGACTCGAGACCACTTCCACTGAGTCCAAAATGGCATTTACAACTTTTTTGAGTATAAACATCGATATGTTTGGAGTTGAGTAGAATTTTGTTATTTTTCTATTTTGGGCTTTGGGCTTTGGGTTTCAGCCCACTAACCCATCATAATACCCTAACTCCTCTACTCCTCATCCATTCACTCATTCTATTTCCTAACACTCAAGCTCAAGAGAAAAATGGGGGAAAAGATTGGAAATTAAAATTCCTAAACCCTAGTTTTATTAAGAAATTCAAGTTCTTGCTCTAAAATCAAAGAGAAGCTTAGGTAAGCATCCTCTTCATCTTCTCCATCTCAATCTCTCTTCAATTTTCAGAAATTCCTATAACCTAACTTAGGAAAAACTTCACCTTTGATAACAGATTGAAGATTCTAGAGGTGTATTGAAGAGGAATTGGTCTTGCCTTGTTTTAAAACTTCTCATTCGTTGTTTTTGGGTTTAAAGGTGAGTTCTTTAACTCACATCTATGTCTATAACTTTCATTGTTGTTGGGTATGAATTCCTAACTTCTATTCATGTTCATTTGCTTTTGCTTTGAATTGATTTGGTGAATTTTCCAATTTTCGATTTGTGAAGTCCAATTTTATGAAAATCCTACTATGGATGTTTGGACATGATATTTAGGGTGTATCGAAGAGCCCATAAGGCTGGGTTGTCGCTTGGCATAAATCCCTAGTCTTCGTTGCTCGTCCGATCGCTCCCTAAACGTTTTGGCCATCTTGGCCTAGGCAAATTATTTCCAGACCAGCTGACCAGACGTCTGGTTATCAAGTCCAAACGTCTGGTTATAGACCTGGAGGAAAAAAATATACACGGCAGAAAAAAATAAAATGGCAGAGACTAATTCCAAACGTCTGAAATATAGTTTCAGACGTCTGATTATGGATCAGAAGTCTGCTTCGAAATTTCAGACGTCTGGGAAGTTTTCTAAAAATTTCCAGAAAACAAATCCAGACGTCTGGATTCTAAACCAGATGTCTGGAACTGTTCAATTTTGCCTATTTGCCTATTTTTTGAGTGAACTTCCAATTTTAATCGATTTTTGTTGATCCGGTTAGTTGTTATCACTTATTATCGACTTTGATGACTTCTTTCTTTGGATTTTTGGGAATATCCATTCGATGGATTTGATATCGATTTTTATGGATTTAATTCACATTCTCGTATGTGAATTTTTGGTGATTGATTGTTTCTACAATCATTTCTGTGGTTTGTCACTTTAAAATACAAAGGTTTCTATACTAGTAGTAGATACTCAAACTCTTTCACAAAAACGATTTCAACACTACTTTTAAATACAAAGCTCGCTTTTAAAACCGATTTCCAAATCTATTAGTATATACAAACCTTTACCTCATTCGTATGAGAAATCTAATTAAACGGCTTAGCAAAACAAGTGGTATGAAACGCTTGCGTTTACTTCGTCGGTTAATTCTTGTACTTGTTCGATTGAACTCTTATGACAATTTTCGAGTGGAAATCTACAATTTGTTTGTAATATTTAAGTTAAGCTAGTGGTTATGGGACATGAAGCTAAACTCTTATATTTACTAGCTTAGTGTGATTCACACTTCTTATTGATCAATGGTGATCATTTTGCGATTTAGACTAGCGACGTGCGATGTCTCTTTGTTTGTGTGGGGACTAAAAACCCCGTTTGTGGAGCTTCGGTTCAAATTGGTGGGGTAGCGACCCATGGTCTTCGGGCCATTTGTGGAGCTTCGACTCAAAATTGATGGTTAGCGACCATGGAATAGCGTTCTGTTTGTGACACACGTGTTGGTAAGTTTTCATGCTCCCGTTTGTGATAGGCCTCCCCCTTTGTTTTTTTGTGGATTTCTGGTGGTTGATTTCTAGAATTTGTGTTTCACCGATTTGTGCGATTGCATTTATATGTTTTGTTAATATTTGTGTTTTGGTGAATAATTTAAAGAATATGACATTCTTTTTGGTGTTTGAGAATATTTGAGATATTGTATGATTTTTGTTGTTATCTTATGTATACTTGCACAGTATGGCATTATTGTTATCATACGTTTTTGTGATATCTCTTATCCTATCTCATTTTATCTGATATTTATAGCTAGACTGATCCGTTTATTATTTTCTTCTTAAATAATACTCGGGTCAGACTGAGGTATTTCAGGTGCTTCTGCTTGACTTCTTATCAGGGTCCGTCACCTAACTTTTGGCTAACTACTTTAGCTTAGTAGTTTTTGTTATTATACATTTGAGATAGAGACTCCTTGATGTATACATATTCTTTTGTCTAGCACTTGTACCTATTATTTTGGGATGTAGTGGATCTTGTATGACCCTACTTTGATGTACACTTCTATATGATATATTCATATCTGTTTCCGCCTTTGTGATATGAATATCTATGACTGATTTGTGTTATGCTTATTTCTATATTTGTTTCAGAAGGCCACATAGCCACTGTGTGGTAGCTTTGAGTTTGTATTTGATATGTCGGATTTCCTCTTGAAATGAAATGCAGTTCATATTATCTGACATATCGGTACTCGCACAAAGCAATTACACAGATGGTCGCTCCTCAACAGCCTTATTCTTTGCACTAGTCGACGGCATTACCCAGTAGTGTCCTTGGCTAGTGTGAGTATAGAGGTGGGGCATCACATACAACTTCGAGAGGGAAAAATCTTAGTTCTAATAGCATGTACTCATATAAAAAGCTTGTACTTGTAATCAGAAATGAAAGGCATACTAAAAGAGGAACAGTGGACGTAGGCACATTCAGGCCGAACCACTATAAATGCTATGTATTTTTACATTTAAGTCCTTTACAAATTCTTTATTGCAAATTACTGATTTTATACCTTAATCATCCGCAACTAATTTTCATCGAACAATAGCTATATACTACAAACAATATTTACAGCTGTACAACAATGATTTGAGTGTTTGCATATTTTTTGTGCAAACATATATATATATATATATTATAAACACCACTACTCTTCCTTCTCTCCATCAATTTTCCTTTTCCCCTCTTTTATATGTTCCTGTAAATTAAAATACACAACCACCTCATATAATCAATTATATCGAGAGCTTCACTCAATGAAAATCAACATCGTTGGATCTGTTGAACTTGTGTGAGTGAGAGCTTCAAATTCATAGTCTAGAAATTTGGCGCGATGGTGTTTGGCCATGTGTGACTTTGTGGTGGCCGAACTAGATTTGAACTTCATCGACGATTTAGGTGATGATAGTTGAAGGGGAAGGTAGTGTTGAGCTTATCGTGCGAAGCTGAAGAGGATGGTACTAGTTTGGTGAGGTGCGGCACTGGATGGTGGAATGCGACTTGTCGTTTGTCGCTTATGGAGCAGCTCACATTTCTCTGAGGGGATCGAGCTTGATATTTTTAGGTGCATTGCAAAGTGGGTGTAAAGGGCGATGCATTGGAGAAGACGGCTTGTTAAATCGTGGCTTATGGAGGAAGAAATCATTGAAGGCGTGCACGGCCATGGTATATGCGAATACAGGCATGAACATGAATGGAAGTTTGAATTTGGGGAAGAAAGGTATTTGTTTAATTAGGTAGTTAGTGAACTAAAGTAAATTAATTATTTAATTAATCCCAAATCATATAAAGCTAATAACTTTTGCATATGAGGTTCAATCGAGACGTCGTCTTCGCCGTTGCACTCGTAGTGAGATTATCTACATATTGGTTTAGCTTAGGATTAGATGAGTCAAATCACCATTTAATTTGTATATGTTGTGTATATAATGCTTGTTGTGTTAGATATAAGTTAAAATAGATAACAATGCAAGTTATTACTTTTGGACCCCTCCTTGATTTTGAAAGCAAGTGGCAATATTATATGCTGTATACAATCTCTTAAGACCCTAAAAAATATGTGACGTGGCCAAGAATTGTTTTTACTTGTTTGATGTTATGTTGTAAATGGTTGAAGTGAAATAGTCCCTATAAACGCACTTTGAAATCCCTTATATTTAACATATGTTAAATTGGTTAAATTTTGATTATATTGGAAAAAATATATATTTGCTTATTCCCTACACATGTTTTGGTATGTTTGACACAGAGGATTTTGTTTGAAAATTTGTGGAATGAAGTTGTGAAGTTAAGAATCGAAAAGATTGCTATAGATTCACTTTGAAAATGCCTTATGTTTGGCCATTTTCAAAGTTAACTTTGAAAGACATCTTAGGGCTTCTGGTATTTGTAATAAATATCGAATTAGTATTTTTATTTAAATAAATGTTTTAAACCATGGTATAAGTATTTTTAATTATATAGTTTTTAGAAGATTAGTTAAACATTTTTGATAAAGTATTAAAAAGCTTATTTAATATAATATCTTTTTAATTATTTTAAGATTTTATTAATTATGTTAGCTTATAAGTAAATTAATATACATATAACTATATACATCATTTAAAGAGAGTTTTAGTAAATATATAAAAGTTTTAAAATGTAAGTTAAGTATTTTATAAATGTAGTAAAGGAAGTTTGGATTTTAACACTTAAGTTAAAATAAATTATTTTTAGAAGTTAAATAAAAGTGTATTACCTTAATTAATAAGTGTGGATATGCTTTGATCTTTAAAATGGATATTTTAAATTTAATGATAAGTATAAAAATGGTTTTATCTTATGGCAAATGATGTTTTAGTAATAATTGTCTTTAACCCTTATTAATTATACATAGAAATATAATGAGATATTTAATAATGAATATCTTAAAGATAATTACAAGTGAACACTTTTGGGTTGTTGTGACAATGTTTGAGTAATACTTATCCTAAACCCTTATTAATATAATTAGATCTTGAAAAGAGAGTTTTAAAGATATGGTTAATGTGGGATGTGATTTGAGTTTGCGGTTAATGATGTTATACTAATATTTATTTTTAAACCCTTGAATTATATTTTAAAGTGAAAAATATTGTTAAACGATTATGAATATACATAGATCTTTAGTAATGGAAATTTAAAGATAATAACAAGTATGGTACCTTTTTTAAAAATACAAAAAAGTATGTGTTTAATTTATAAAAGAGCAGGGGTTATAGTAATGATGTTTTAGTAACATTTTCTTTTAGCCTCTTTGATCATATTTTAAAGAAAGTAAATCTTGTTAATGATTTGTGAATATACTTATACCATTTGAGATAAGTATATTGATACTTTTGAAGTAAATAAAAGAGTACGTGAATATAGTGAAATACATGTATATATCTTTCATAAAAGGAAAATTAAATTTGTATACAAATTTAACAAGTAAAGTTTCGATTAAAGATTAAGTTTTAATTAAAAGGGAATTTTTAATTAAAAACGAAGTTTTAATTAATAAGGAAATTTTAATTAAAAAGGAAGTTTTAACTAAAAAGGAAGTTTTAATTAATAAGAAAGTTTACTTTAAAATGATTTTAATTAATACGGGAAGTTTAATTAATAAGGAAGTTTAATTAAAAAGTAATTTAATTAAATAAGAAATTTATGATTAATGAAAAAAAATTAATTAGATAAAAAGAGTTTTACTAATAAAAGAGGTTTTAAATAATGAAAGATTAATTAACTAAAAAGGGGATTAAAAATTGTTTATGTGACTTGATCGTGCTTTGTGTGTTTACTTGTTTATGGAAAGTATTTAGTCATGTACTTAGCACGAAAGCCAAAGTAGATTTTTTCTATCTTTGAGTAAAGAATGATGATTCAAGTAGGGTATAGAAGCAATAGTGCTCTAACCTACCTGGCTTCACTCTTGACCAAGGAATAGCAAAAGTTGAGAAGGTTGGAAACGTGATAAGTATACAAGACTTGGTTTTCTTACGTGATCATTCTCGTTGTTGTTGAATTTGACCAAATTAACTTATGAAGTATCTATAAGAAACATGGGAATTATACAATATTGTTATTCACTCGGTGATGATATAACCTACATATAAACTCTTCTTGCTCTTCTAGGACAAATGAAAGGAAATCCATCCGGATTGGAGATGATCTCCACTCTTATGTATTGTTTGTCTATTTCTGAATGAACCTGGGTTGAGTTAACCGAAAATCTATCGATTGGTTTTGGAGCACTTAGTAAGCGGAGGAGTGTACTTATATGAGATGACTCGAATTCATAACCACTTCAAAACCATGCACATGTTTTATGCTTTGGAAGAGGTTTGTGATCTGTTCGAGATGCTAGAATCTACGTGGATTTTCATGATTTGTTCGATATGCTCGAATCCATGTAGAGATTCGTGATCTCTTTAAGATGTTAGATTCCATTTAAGTATTTGGATTCTATTCGGGTAATGAAGACTCGTGTGTTAAGATGATGAATGTGACTTCATCATCGTTATGACAGAAACCAGAGATAGGATGCATAGCCAATGGGGTTTATAGCTAACCTTGAAGGGTACAACCGACTCTGTTCTAGAGATACTTACAGATATGCATACATGAGTGATGCACTTAGCCTCATGTTGTGGGGGCTAGCTATGTATTCCTATGGTATTTTCACTAGAGTTTACGCTGCTTTGGAAGGATATCTCTAATCCTTATGTAGAGGGACCATTCTCGAGGTACTAAGGGAACCTCTATGAAATCCTACACAATTATGCGAACGTGCCTTAGTGGTTTTTATTGTATAACTATTATTGTTGTGGTGCACATGCAACACAGCTACTTCTGATTTTTACCCTTCACCCTAGACATTATCTATTATATCGCAATATGTACCTATTAGATGGTTTGGCTCTTTTAAAGGGATAACATTTACAATGGTATCAAAAGGTGTTAATATATGCTGTACACATATTTCCTAGGTTTCTCACACCAAACTTATGTCTGACATGTGGCTTTGTTTTCCCTAAGTTCCTCTGTGCTTTTTCGAGCATCCTGAGAAAGGCAAGTTTTCATTAAGCTCTTTGAGAAAAGATGGATGTTTACCTACCGTAGTATTCTTATTTTCACTGCATTATTTTATGTATGTATATTAGCAATTGTAGGATAGGCTGTTATAACTGTTTAAGCTGATGATAGTACTTAACTAGTAACTTTGAAATGTTATGTATACTAGAGCAACACTATGTACTATCTAATTTTGACATTATATGTTATCATTCTACTGTGAGATTCTGATGTTTTTTTTCTTCTGTTTCTTGTTCCTTTTGTTTTCTTCCTTTTATTTTACCCTAATGTTATGTCTTTCTTGCATTAGGATGCTCGGCACATGAATACCGTGGATGTATTAGTGTCAACATTCGGGGGTCGAATAGCCGCTTTTACAGCTGGTATCAGAGCTAAAGGTTAAATAATAACCTTGGCTCTGGTTGGGTATAACCCATTAAGAGATATGGCAATGGAATACCCTAGCATGAGTTGAGTGTATTATATATATATATATAAGAGCATATATGTATTTGTTATATATTAGTAATATGTATATATATGTATGTATGTATGTATGTATGTATAAGTTGGTAGTGTAGTTGATTTATATAAGGGTTAATGATGTCCATTTATCCCTCATTTGTTAGCTTAATCATGCTCGACCAGTTTATGAGCATTGATTATTGTTTGTTGATTTATAAGTAATTTACCTTTTTACAACATAGGTTGGGTAGATAGTAATTTATGGGAACACTAAAACGAACACACTATGAATTAAGTTTCACAGTTTGACTATAAGGCATTTGGTGATAATGTTGGGTTAAAATTTAACTTTAGTAAAAGATGTTATTTATATTCCATAGGAAAGGAAGATATTTTGGAATAAATATTTGTATATTTGTGAAAAGATTTTATATAAGAAAGTAAATTTATATATGAATGGTTTATGAAATATGGTTTAAAAAGGGTTTAAACTGAGAATTTGAGAATATAAATCCTAGTCTTTTGAAAATTGCTTTCAAGATTTTTTTGAGAAAATAATACTAGCATTATTTGAGAGCATTTATGAATAGAAATATTTTAAAAAGGATTTCGAAGGAGATAGAATGTACTGAACTCACTTCTGTCATTGGAAAATAATTCTGGTTATGACTGCAACATCATCGATGTTCATTTTCAAGTTTTTAAGTGGGGGATGCTAATATAGTAGTTATCTACCAGTTGTTTTGGTAAGCAGCTTTTTATTTAATCCGAAAGTATGATTTGGTATACAAAAGTTATAAGTACATATTATTATTTCGAAACGATTTGGAACGAAACCCGGTGTTTAGTTCTAAAGTTTTCTTGTTAAGTTATTTTTATGGATGCATGTATCTTATACATTAGGGTAGTTTGGTTTACGCATCATGTTATAATAGGTTGTTTGGTAGTTTTCAATTGCTGAAATAAAATAGAACTTTTAATGATTTTGGATAGTCAAAAACTTCTGAATTGGTATGGAAATTTGGAGTTAAGTAATTGTGTAAAGATATTAAAGTTCAATTTTTATAACTCTTAAATTGGGGAGATAGTAAGTTAAAGCAAGTTTAAAATTTATGGAACATCCTTGTTAAATAAACTAAATATGAATGTGTTGTATATACTCTTAGGATGTAGTGGAATATTATACGAGTAATGAACTGAGGTCCTGAAATGTTTTAAAATAAAATTATGTTTTAATGAAGTGCTTTATACATGATGATAAGTTTTTATAAAATGTTTATAAACTTAAGTAACGTTTTATGAAATGTACCATAAACGATTTTAATATTAAATGGGAAATAATAATTTATGAGAAAATAAATGTGAAATAAAACGAAATTGGTGTAGTTAAGAAACCAATGGAATAAAGTACATAGTTGCAAGTAGATCATTTTATTCGCATAACAGTTCTCAATTTTGGATTCGAGTACATGATTTCGAGGTGATTTACATCGGTTCGAACAAGGATTTTTCACTCGATTCTTTATGGTGAACACTTGATACAGATTCTTGTTATGATTTTAAGTTTTCTATTATAGTATATGACTATTGTAACGACCCACAAATTTATCAATTTGATAAATTATATTTATTTTTAAATATTCAAATATAAAGCTTCTTAACATAGATTATGTTGTCTTAAATAATACATAATGATGGTAATCTTATTTTTGAATAAGTATTTACAAAAATATATACTTCGGAAAAATGTCGATAAAATGGTTGAAAACCGTTTTATTAATAAATAGCTCTATAATTATCAGAAGTCGCACACTGAGCTAGATATATACATTTATTTATCCGTTTAAACAAGAATATGAAATAAAATTATATGTTTTTGTTTTTGGGAAATAAAATGTACTTATGACATCATCGATAATGGCATCATATTTAAAAATTGACTTATGAATAAAATTGAGATTTAATGATATAAACATTATTCAAATAATTATTTTTAAATGATAATAATTCATTTAATTAGCTATGAAGTAATCATAAATCATTTATAATAGTTTATAATTGTATATATTTGATTTGAAAATATAAGAAAATTCGTATCTCTTTATCGATATACTAACATTTTTTTGTAAACAATTGTTTAATATCGATTTATATGGCTTTATAATTCAAATGCGATCATTTTAATTCATTTACCATGAAAAGAAATTATTTTTCAAATTTTGTTTACATTTATTCATAATTTAATTAATAAGTGAAAATGTGACCGGGAATCGGCTTCCCGATTTTCAACGGCTTAACGAACGGAAGTTATTCAAAGTCGTTGCAACGTTATTTGTTCTATTGTGCATATACATATACATGCAAATACATGTCACATGCACACATATACATATATACATGTATACATATGATAAAAATATCATGATATTATGAAATAAATATCATGAAACTTTCATTTATCTTCACCCTTAAGGCATTTAAAGTCAATGCACATGGCATGGAAGAGAAGCGAAGTGATGGAGGCACATGGGAGGGGGGTACTAACGTGTATGATGATGGAGGAAAGGAGGAGAAATGGTGATGTGAAGTTTCATGAAAATATCATGATATTTTTTTTAACTTTTTCCCTATAAATACCACCCTCCACTCTCATATTTCCGTACTTCATTCCTACTTCTTCTTCCTTCTTCTTAAGCTCTAAGAGCTCCTCTTTAATGGTGGCCTTGAAAATTTAGCAAATTATGGCAAAGAAATTTCAAAATTATATACATATGCAAATTATGTTGCTACCTCCTCAAGAAAAGCTCAAACTCCATCTTACACCTCCTATAACCCAAGGCCATACCCCATATCCATACTTGACGAGCCTATCTCCACTTGCAAGCATAGGCTGTGGCTTTCCAAAGGTCCCGGGCTTTATTCCATAAGCTTTGATTCGATCATAGCAAAGCTACAACGAATTTTCCTAAGTATAATATCCAATAAATATGAGAAATTATATATATATATATGTAACGACCCGTGAAATTTTATTAGATTTAATAATATATTTAATGGAATTTTATTTATGAAATTTAAAATTTTTGAATTTGGGAATAAAAATTTAATGTTTGAAATACGTCTATTTAAACATAGCAAATGGTAAATTTTCATCTGATAATATTGAAGTTTATTTTATTGTGTAGTTTTATTTAAAAATTTTATTCAGTCAATATAAGATGATAATAAAACGTTTTCCAAACCTGAATATTTTTATACAATAAATTTGTAAATCATCTTCTGAGTGAGACGTCATATTTCGTTTCCTCAAATTTGGACTGCTATTGCTCCGTTTATCTTATTTCCGGTGTTTTAGCAGCATTTCTGGTACCGACTATCGACTTTTGATAGGATAATCGTACCACTAAGATCTGTATACCGTTTTGATCATCTCATCATGTTGATCTCTACGGTATATTCAATTCTGTGTTTTGAAGTCCGGTACGCAGCGGAATCCACGAAAACGGTAACCGTATCGGTATCTATATTTGTGCCTTTTAGTCTTTCTTGTCCATTGATCTGCCTACCTGTTGAACGAACAGCTCTAGCCATTAATATCCCTTTGATTTAATTATGGCCTTTAACATTCCTATCTATTCAATTTACATTGCTAGTTCGTTCTAAAAATTTTCGATTCCCTGTCTATTCTATTCGTTCTCTCCCCTCTAAACCACCATGGAAGCAGCCTCATTTTTTTTTCTTCCTCACCAAACACACAACAGAAAATCGCCCTCAACCTTTCACCCATCGCCTCCACCCCTGCCGCAACTGCATGGCCCCACTTCCCAACCCGAGACCGCGTGACAACCTTCCACCGCCTTATCACCACATCGCGACCTTCACCTTCTCTCCCCTACAACCCGAGATCAACAGACAAAACCATTAGCAGCCTCCCCTTGATCGAACCCAGCATCCACTCACGCAAGGCCTTCTTCCTTCTCTTTCGTGTAAGTACATATATATCATATATAAGTTTATTTACTTTTATGTGAGAGTATATATATCGTATAAAAATATATACGTATATTTCTATATATATGGCTCTATATATATATAGTATAAGTTGTGTATAAAAGGTTGTTTATATATATGCAGTTTTTATATGTGCTTTATATGTATTATACTTGTTATATGTGTTGCTTCTGACCTAGTTATCTACTAATATATATAGTTGTCAGCCTACATATTTTCACACAGAGGTATACGTATATAATAATATGTGGATTGTATTTGTGTTATGTCAACTTATATATGAGTTTAAGTAAGTTTGTATATAAAAAGTTTCAACCATATTATATGTAGTATAGTGTGTTACAGAGAAAATGTTTGTAGATATTTTATATTTGGAAGTGATATGAAGAAGTGATAACAAATGTTTTTTTAACAGTATATATATATTTTATTAGATTTATACTGTAAGTATCTATAGGATCAAAGTTATTTATATATGTAAGTATATAGTTTATATCTGATCTGGTTATATATATATAAAGTGTTTATGTAAGTTAAAATCTATTAGTTCATACCTATAAGTCAGTATGTCTGTTAGTTATATAAGTTTCTTTATATATGTTTCTGTATATTGACAACTGTATTTTAGTTACTATATATTTCGCACAAAATGTCTGCATATATATATTGCTCAAATAAATGTATATAGTCTGTACATAGTTGATTATATAAATGTTGTTTTAAGGGAAACGTTATTCGTATATTATATATAGTGTTTTACTATATTATGATATGTTACACTATATCATACTATTAGCTTTCGACCTGAGAGTTTTATATATATATATATATATATATATGTTACCTATATCGGTTACATACGTATATATTTGGCTATATGCATATTTAGAAAGGGTATATATAATATGTTTTAAAGTATTATATATATTATAAAGTTTGCCTTAGTATAAAAGTATAAGTTTATTTATGTACATATTGTTTGTATAGGGATTTAGTTATTTTAGTATGTATAATTTATAGTTTATATATATATATATATATAGTATATATGGGTTGGTTTAAATTTTATACAGGTGGAAGAAAAAGAAAAATATCCATTTTGTGTGTGTTGTATGATATAAAATGTATATACTATAAAGTATAGTGAATTTGGTTTTGATATATATATGCGTGTATATATATATATATATATATATAGATTTTGATTTTTAATATGTTGGTGTTTGAATTTAATATTTGTTTTATAATAAGGATGGATCTTAAAGTATAATATATTAAGTTTATATATATTTGAGTTTGGTTTGGGTATAAATATATATATTAATATTTGTTTTAATTTAAATGTTGATTTCATGGAAATAATAATAATAATATATATATTTGCCGTCAGAAAATCGCGTAATACAGGCTCCAGCCGAGCCTCTTCTTCCTCATTTCTTAATAACCAAAACCTAATTACAAATTCCCAAATTCACTCCCCAAGCCTCCAATCACTAATTTCGTATTTTTCATCCTCCCCGGCTACGAATTCAACCTCTCTTGTTTTCTAGCTAAGGTATAATCTCTTATTTTCGCGAAAAATTCAATTTTTACCCTATTTCTAGATTTGCATAAGTTGATAAATTAGTGCTAATTGGTGATTGAAATTGTTTCCAATAGTGTTATAATAGTTTCTAGCATTCCATGGTATACCTATTTCATCTTTTATCGTGAAATTGTGAAAACCATGTATAATTTGTGGTTGTTCGTGTATATGTAAATCGTTGTGTATGCCTTGATTCTACGATTGTATATGTGTGTAGCACTGCTATCATTGTATTGTGTTAGTTGGAATAAGATAAAATGAATGCACGGGCTAGGAGTATTATATTGTGCACGTATTGACTTATGCAACAAAAAAATGCATGAGTCTTAATTATAATTGTGTGTATTGAAAAATGACAAAAATGTTAAACCAGCCTTAAGTTGATGTAATACGTCGAATAAATGTGTTAAATTAAAATATATTTTTGTAAATGTGAACAGTTAGTAAAACTGTATTTTTTCGTAAAATGCACACATTTAATAAACTAATTCCCTTAGAGAGTTTTTGGTCCCGTCTGACGAGTGTTGTACATGATCGTTATATAAATAGCCATTTTTTTCAAAAAACGACCATTTATATTCATCTGGTACAATGTTTGTTGGATTTATCCCTGTATTGGACAAGTTATGAACACAATAAGCATTTACATTTTGTATACTACTTCGTCTCAAACGGTTCATAAAATTTCGGCCTAACTTTTCTTTCTTGTTTCCTACGTACACGCATTTGTGTACAATGCAGGGAACAAAAGGGAAATGCTGCCGAAATTTTATTGAATCGTTTGAGACGAAGTAATATACGAAATGTAAATGCTTACTATGTTTGTAATGGGAAGTAGGATGCCTGACCATGGAAAAAAAATATCTTTTTGTACAAAATTTTGTATCGATACGTTAAAAAATAAAATGTGTCATATTTGAAAATATTTTTTTAATTTGTGAAATTGTTCTTTAAATTCAAATATTATACGACCATGAAAATAATCTTTTTCGAATTTGTATTCTTGAAAATAAATATTAAATTTTGAACTTGTGACTCATTTTTGCAATTGACGTAACTATGTTGAATTCTTGATGTATTATGAAATTGATGTAACTATGAAACCAAATCTGTATGTTTACCATTGTTTACATGTTTTATGTCATTTCCATTTGACATTTATTTAGCAATTTTTATTAAAAATGCAATGTAATCTGCTTATCGTTGGAACATGAAACCCATTATGAATCAGGTATAACACACTTCCATTTCTATTTCCATTTCAGTCATTAATTTAGCAATTTATACCGTTGATGTCATTTACATATGAAATATATTTCATTATCATGTTATTATTCTCTTTTGAAATGATGTGTATATACTTCACAGGTTTATCGTAATGTCATCTAAAGGTAGGAGCTCTTCCCGATCTTTAGGAGGCGATTGCAGTGGTTCATCGCAAGCGTCACAACGTCCAGTAGTTTCTTTAGTACCTAGAGCAGAGGGGTAAGAATTAAATTTTATTCAGCATCTTTTTTTTGGATATACGTACGTACTTATCAGTATCATATTTAAAAACAGAGGGTTCAACCTACTGCCCTCGAAGGTTGTGTTGGATGTTTCTAGAGCTTCTTACCGAAGTAGGATGAGTGTGTGTTGGCCGAAGTGGGATAACATCCCTCCCCACATAGTAGAGTGTATTTGGCAGGATGTCCTAGTAAGTATATTTTTCTGTTTTCCATTTTTAATTCGTTTTTGTCGTTTTTTACTGTTTTTCGTTACAGTTTAATATTCTTTTTGCTTTTTATCGTGAAACACAGGCTGAGATGGACATTCAGACAAACAATATGCAGTTGGCACGAGAATATTGGATGAAGAAGATGCATAAAAACTATAGGGACACGATATCTGAAATCAAGAAATTAGGTAAGAAACCACGTTGGATGGGGGAGAGCGTATGGCAAGCATGGTTGGGATACTGGGAAACTGATGAGGCGAAGGCAAATATACTAATTTTTTTTAAATTATTTGACTGGTAGTAAATATCAAAAAATACATGATCGATAAATAATGTATCAAATTTTGAATGTACAGGCAGAGTCGGAAAGAAACTCTGCAAACAGAAATAAAAATACCATCACTCATCCCGGAGAGTCGAAGTCATTTCAGCAGTATCGGCAGGAGTTGGTAAATTTACTTAATGCAAATTGTAAATAGTTTGTGCTGTATAATTTTAAATGTATAATAATTGTATGTAAAAATCAATTTCAGGAAGCTGAGGCGCATGGTCCCGTGGGCTATATGGACGTGTTTACTCGTACGTATGTCGTCGAGCATGTAAATCCGAACGGGACAGTTTCGTATACATGGCAGGACGATAAATCCAACAAGAGCCATGTAAGAATATTTCATTTTATGCAGTATTAGTAATTGTTCTACTTGTTAAAATATAATGAAATAAGATATGATGATATTAATTTGTTAATGCAGGAAAAGTTTATGGAGCAGCGCCAGAAACTCCTTGCTGATATGGGTCGAGATCAACTGACGACGGATGAGGAGGATGCTATTTTTGAGTCAGTTATGGATCCATCGGAGCATGGCAGACGATACGGATTTGACAATCAAGTGGTAAGTAAATATTATATTGGGTATCATATAAGTTTTCAAATTCAGTAATTAGTTTTGAGTCACTTCAGTATGAAAGCATTATGCATTACCAAAATATATTTATTCGTTACTTGAATGTCATTTCAAAAAAAATAACGAAAAAGACATGTTATTTAATTTAGTTTGCATGATATATGCTGTACACATGCATAAATTTGTCACATTTACTGTTAAAGAGATCAAAAGCAGTGATATCTCGTAATGTAACGTACTATTATTTTTGTTAATAAATGGTTGAATCACAATTTAAAAACGGCCAAAAGAACATATTTTCAAATGTATACATTATACATGCAAAAACTAAATTAAATAACATTATCACACTGCTAATCATTCACATACCTGTACATACACTTACATAAACATGCATAAACTAAATTAAATAACATTATCACACTACTAATCATTCACATACCTGCACATACACTTACAGAGATCACACAACTAAATTAAATATTTACTATAGGCCAGTAGTCAGAGACGGGGTAGGCAGACTAGAGCTCAGATCAATCTAGCAGAGATCGAAGATTTGTGGGCTAGAGTGGCGCAGCTGGAGGAGCAGAACCGTCGGCAGGCCATACAGACCACACAGTTGCTAGACCAGCGTATCGCCGAGTACATGCAGCAGTATGGTGGCCGCTTCCCTTCCTCTGCTGGCTTTGGTTCTAGAGTAGATTGATTGATTGCTTTGGTCGGTATGTTTTTTTCTTCTGTTTTGTATGATTTGGTAGATGGTGGAGGTAGTTGTTGATTTATGTACTATGTTATGATACACTTAACTGTTTTGTTGTATAATTATGTGGATGTTGGGATGTTGGATGATGATTATGTGTTTTGACTTAATTTTATGCATTTTTTTTGTTTGGTGAATTGTGTATAGTTTGGTTTTTGATATTTGGTTGGAATATTATATATTGGATTCTGCAGAATAGTGTTTGTATGGAAAATGTAGATGGAAGGCTATATTGCAGCAGAAATATAAAAAAAATTACAGCAGATTTCCGACGGCTTCCGACGGCTTTCAGGTTATATTTTTCCAACGGCTTCCGATGGATTCCAACAAGTGTCAGAATCCGTCGGAAGTCGTCAGAAATACGAACGACGAGATGTGTCGGAAGCCATCGGAAACACTGCACCCCGACGCCTTATTTTCCTACGGCATTTTCCGACGGCTTTCGACGGCCACCGACGGTTTTCTACCGTCGGAAAATGCCTTTTTCCTTGTAGTGGTCGCCTTATCACCACATCGCGACCTTCACCTTCTCTCCCCTGCAACCCGAGATCAACAGACGAAACCATTAGCAGCCTCCCCTTGATCGAACCCAGCATCCACTCACGCAAGTTCCTCTTCCTTCTCTTTTGTGTAAGTACATATATATCATATATAAGTTTAATTACTTTTCTGTGAGAGTATATATATATATATATCGTATAAAAATATATACGCATGTTTTTATATATATGGCTCTATATATATATAGTATAAGTTGCGTATAAAAGGTTGTTTATATATATGCAGTTTTTATATGTGCTTTATATGTATTATACTTGTTATATGTGTTGCTTCTGACCTAGTTATCTACTAATATATATAGTTGTCAGCCTACATACTTTCACACAGAGGTATACGTATATAATAATATGTGGATTATATTTGTGTTATGTCAACTTATATATGAGTTTAAGTAAGTTTGTATATAAAAAGTTTCAACTATATTATATGTAGTATAGTGTGTTATAAAG
This sequence comes from Allium fistulosum, assembly GCA_030737815.1. Classification (NCBI taxonomy): domain Eukaryota; kingdom Viridiplantae; phylum Streptophyta; class Magnoliopsida; order Asparagales; family Amaryllidaceae; genus Allium; species Allium fistulosum. The sequence continues at coordinate 968,661,183 of CM060904.1, read as the reverse complement.
AAAATGTTTGTAGATATTTTATATTTGGAAGTGATATGAAGAAGTGATAACAAGTGTTTTTTTTAACAGTATATATATATATATATTATTAGCTTTATACTGTAAGTATCTATAGGATCAAAGTTATTTATATATGTAAGTATATAGTTTATATCTGATCTAGTTATGTATATATATAAAGTTTTTATGTAAGTTAAAATCTATCAGTTCATACCTAAAAGTCAGTATGTCTGTTAGTTATATAAGTTTCTTTATAAATGTTTCTGTATATTGACAACTATATTTTAGTTACTATATATTTCACACAAAATGTCTGCATATATATGTTTCTCAAATAAATGTATATAGTATGTACATAGTTGATTATATAAATGTCATTTTAAGGGAAATGTTATTCGTATATTATATACAGGGCCGGTCCTAGGAGTTTTGGTGCCTAGAAGTGAAAACAATGACTTTATATAGAAACTAATGCTATTACCATTAATTCAATCATCAAAGTAATTTATATTGTTTATAAATAATGAGAAGAGGAAAAAAGAAAATAATTTTATCCGTAAATTATACCTACTCAACTGAAATAGACTGCAATTTTACGTCACTACAAAAATCATGGAATCAGGTTATCAAGTGAAAAATATTTCCATTGAGCCATTGAGGTATCATAATTCACATCAATAAACATCCAAGTTTGCAGTTAAGTACTGACGTTGAAATGAATACTTTATAAATTAATGAATTAGTTTTAGTAAGTAGTAAATAATGTACAATACGATTATAAAATTAAAATTATTAAATTGAATTTGCTGCTTTGGATTGTAAATTTATAGTGGTAGCTTCTAACCTTCAAGTTCAAGCTTCAAGCGAATCAAGCCTTAGTTCGTGAATCGAGATGGAGGAGCAACGGCCGTGAATCGAGATAGAGAGTGGAGCTGTGCCCTGGTTCGTGAATCGCAAATCGAGATGGAAGAGGAAATCACAAATCGAGATGGAGGAGCTATGCAGCTATGCCCTAGCTGTGATTTCAATTTTTTTTTATGGCTGTACGTGAAAATAATTTGGTGCCCCTATTATTTTGATGCCCTAAGCGGTCGCTTCTCCCGCTTTAGGGAAGGGCCGGGCCTTATTATATATACAGAGTTTTACTATATTTACTATATTATGATATGTTGCACTATATCATACTATTAGCTTTCGACCTGAGAGTTATATATATATATATGTGTGTGTGTGTGTGTGTGTGTATGTGTGTTACCTATATCGGTTACATACGTATATATTTGGTTATATGCATATTTAGAAAGGGTATATATAATATGTTTTAAAGTATTATATATATTATAAAGTTTGCCTGGGTATAAAAGTATAAGTTTATTTATGTACATATTGTTTGTAATGGATTTAGTTATATTAGTATGTATAATTTATAGATTATATATATATATAGTATATATGGGTTGGTTTAAATTTTATATAGGTGGAAGAAAAAGAAAAATATCCATTTTGTGTGTGCTGTATGATATAAAATGTATATACTATAAAGTAAAGTGAATTTGGTTTTGAGATATATATATATGCGTATATATATATAGATTTTGATTTTTAATATGTTGGTGTTTGAATTTAATATTGGTTTTAAAGTATAATATATTAAGTTTATATAAATTTTTAGTTTGGTTTGAGTATAAATATATATGTTAATATTTGTTTTAATTTAAATGTTGATTTCATGGAAATAATAATAATAATAATATATATATATTTGTTGTTTCTATCAAACTGATTCTAATTGTTCATCGATTCCTTATCTATCAGCTTGTCCGTTGAATTCGTACCTATCTTACTTTGCTTTGGAATCCGTGCTTGGATTCGTAACTCATCTCACTCTCGTTCATCTCTAGCCTCAAAAGGTGAGCAATCACTCACGATTAACGTTCTTGTATTTATTAGATTTGATTTCAACTGAAACGACAATTGAAATATGCTGTTGTAGTTATTTAAATTGTTATATATTCATTTATATGTAATTGTTCATCTGTGGGATATGACACCATATCCTGTTGTTTATATTATATTGTTATTGATGATATATGCCTGTTATTATTATTATCATATCTGTTATCACTCTACAAGTTCCCTGTTAGTGTAGAATTCCCTATGGGTTGAAATGATACATACCCGAACGATCTTGTAGAATAGGAGAAAATCGTTATGGGTTGAAATGATAAACCCAAGCGATTTTCATTGAATTTAATTTGGGATTGCGGGTTGAAAGGATATATACTCGTATATATTTAAATTACGGATTTAAATGATCGATAAATATCCGTATCACTTGACCATAGGATAGAAAATTTTATACAGACACCGTTGGTCTATATATAAATATTTTAAAATGATTTCTATGGTTTTGAAAGGAAATATATATGGTTTTATTTAAATTTGAAATTATTATGTATATGAATAAGTTTTAATACAAAATAGATTTAATAATAAGCTTTAAATTTAGTCAAGTTTGATTTAAGTAAAATACAATATGTTTAAGTATTTATTTAAAAATTTTATTTTAAAAATAGATTTTTATAATGATTCTATAAGTTAAGGTTGGAAAGATAAATTTGAATTTATTCAAAATTGTATTTAATTAAGAATTTTGTTTAATTAAATCGATTTGAAACTTATTGAATTTGAGGGTTTTAAGATATGATTTTTATAACTTAATTTTGATTTAAAGTGATTAAATGGATATTTCAAGTTTTAAATAAATCGAAGGAAATATTTAGTTTAATGTAATTTAAGGTTATTTAAATGATAATGGGTTTATTAAGTGAATATTTCAAAACTAAATAATAATGAAGTTAAAATAAGATATATATGAAATTATCAATTTAGTTTTGAAAGTGCTATAATTTGGAAATATATATATTTGAAATGGAAATGATATTTTGGTTTTGAAGTATAAATTTTTCTGAAATGACCACAGTGTTATAATGACGTTTGGTTGTTAATAGCGTGTGTTTCTACATAGTAGATAGTTCCACGGATCCTTAGAGGATGGTTATCCCAAACATTCTTTAAGTTACTTGTATTTCAGTTGATATTTCACTTGAGTTGGATTTATTGATATAAGAATGTTAATCCCGACTCGAGTGTTTTGTGTTTTGCTTTACGCTTGGGTCAAACTGAGTGATACAGAAATTGAGACTCACCTTTGGAGTTTGGAGCTTCGCTTGGAGATCCAACTATCGATTCACCTTTCAGTCATTCAGTTGATTCCAGTGATGTATTCAAATTTTGTTATTTGACTATTGTATTCGATACTTTGTTATTGTAGTAGCTTCATGAACTACTATTTATTAATCTATTCCACTGCATTCTGTTATAATACTCTGTGTCTGTGATTCTGTGATTATTTTATTTACTGTATATGCTGAGTTTTGCCAAATTTAAATTAACAATCTGGTATTTTGAGCAATTCAAGTTCGACATGTGCGGATGCGAATGGTTGAAAATATCAGGATGTTACAATATATATATATATGATGTGATACAATTGCTATGACTGTTTACTATGTTTGGTCATCAAGTTTGGATGTTGATTATATGTTTATTTTGATATTGAAACAAGTCACGTTTAATACACGTCGAATATCACAAAGGAAATCACTTTCCTTTAATAAATTAAATGGTGTATATGAGACTATTAAACCTCTTTAAAATGGTTTAAATAGTTTATAAATGTTTTATAAACACTAAAATTCAGTTTGGTGAAGTTTGGAAAAGTTATGAAAGTTCAATCAAAAATAGGCGCGTCGCGTAACGGTAGTTCGCGATTTCGCGCCATGAAAGTTAAATCCATTTATATGATGGATTCGGAGTCGGAATTCTTTGTAATAAGAATTTTCCAAACTCCTATAATTATAGTTTTCAAACAAAAGAAAATGTTCAAGATTTATTTTAGTAGATTTTAAAATATGAGCAAATCAGGTTTTAAAATTAGTCGCGCTTTGGAAGTTCGGAAACCAAAGCGATAAATTCTTTAAAATTTATTTTTTTAGTTCTTTAAAAATATAGGATAAATTCTATAAATCTTTTAAAATGTTTTAAAAGAGATTTGAGTTATAAAACTGGATTTCTAAATGATAGAAAAGTTGTATCGATCAAATAAGCTTTGAAAACACTATTCGTCGCACTTTTTGCAGCACTTTTAATAACTTTTGAAAAATGGCGTTAAACTTAAGTATTCTTTTCCAAATCTTTTATAAATGTTCTTAAATAAATAATTAAGTATTTTAAAGGTCATTTGGAGTTTTATAATTTATTTTAAAGGGTTTAAATAAACGATTTAAAGAAAAGTTGTTAAAATAAAGTGATTTAGTCCTTGCTCTAAAAGCCGACGAGTAGACTGGATTTTCCTATTCGTGAGATCCGGATGTGAGGTGCTTAAAATAAGGAGATGTTTAGGAGCAACTAGTGCCCTGGCTCACCTGGCCTCTTTCCTGAACGAGGAATAGATAGGTTGAAATGTGGGAAATAAGACAAGTATAAAAGATTCAATATTTCAAATTTAATTTAATACAACTTGGATTGTATAGAGATAATCTTCTTACACTTGGCATTAAATTTCGAAGAGGGAACCCATACTATTCGTGTGAATTTAAATGGCGATTTCACCAATATTTAACAAATTGTAAAGGTTGAATACAGAAATTGATGTTGAGTAGAATTAGTATTATTTATATCGATCCTTTTTAACTCAAAAAGGTTTTGGAATATGACTTATGAAAATGATTTGGTATTTCCAAAGTTAAAAAGAGGTTTAATGATTCTGTATATACAGAAAAGAAATGTTTTAAAGATATATATCTCTAGAAGATATTTTTGATAAAAAGAAAGTAATTAATGTAATGGTAAGCACCTATTTACTTGATATCATTTTATCGATGATTAGTTCGAAGGAACCGGGGTCAGATTTGAGTGATTCTTATCTGAAAACCACTTCGAATCAATTTACATTTTCGAAGTGAAGTCATGGAGTGATAATAAATGGAATGAAGGCTGCTTGTCACTGACCCTCGGGGCGGGGGCTGGTGTGGGGGGGGGAAGGTGAAAATTTTCCATATCATATATGTGTGGCAGCAATACCTTGATCTTTGATGCAAGGGCTGCTCACTACTAATTCTAGGGATGATTCCTGACAGGATGTGGTAGGAGAGTTCCTTTGGCTTGTTCTATTCCTGAACAACTTGTATGGACGAATGTCTGACATTGCATTTCTAATCACATTGATTGATCTCTATAAACATATCATCTGTTTGGTGGCGGATAAGGCAACTTCTCTTAGCTTAACACCCATTCCTGAGACATACGAGCTTCGGAGTTATACGTTTGTAGAAATCAGTTGTCTGATCATCGAATGGCAGTATGGCATTCAAAGTGGAATGTGCTTTGTGAAAGGTAATCATTGCCTCAGGCCTTATCATCCAGAAATGGCTTAAATAGGGCATGCTGTGAGGCTATGTGGTTCACAACCATTAGGATATGATCATCACCTTTCTAGATTACTCTATATATGTCGAGTACATTGTGTATGCTAAGAGAGCTCTCAGATAGGTCAGTAACGACTGGGTGATGTCATATTCGATTCTATATGCCCCCAAGTTGGGTCTGCGGGTAGGTCGGTCTTGCCAAGTACAGAGGTTTCAAAAGGTATTGATCCTTGGTACGTCCTTCTAAAGATGTACTGTATGGAAGGTAGTTCCTTACCTGCCATTGTATGGAAATCCATTCTCCAATAAGTGCCTTCGGACTTGATTTTAAAACCTAGTATGCTGGAATTTAATAATGTAACAATTTAGGGTAAGATTATGTATATTTACTTAAAAAGTATTTTCAAATGAATATCATTAAAAATAATATTACCAAATTTTGCGTAGCAAATGTTTTGGTTATCATGAGGTAAAAACCCATTCCGTTTTTATGTGCGGCGTAGTCTTATGAGATACCCTTTGTTTTCCAAATACTCGTATTTTGAGCTCCTTATACCAATCCCATGACTGACCCGGAGTTTATTTTCTTTCCCCTAAACTCCAGGTACCCTGTTTTTCTAGGCAACCTAATAGTCAGGTTTTGCTTAGATCATTTTGGAAGAGCTCGGAGCATGGAGTTAGAAGATTCTTCTGAAGATTTTTATCCATTTCCACTACACTCGTGTACTATTGTATTCCGCATTTGAAAGGATAGATATTTGCAACTGTCCATGTTAATGTTAAGTTAAACTCTGATTAATGTATACAAAAAATTTCCATTGTAAAGATTATATATTGAAATAATATATGTTTTTCCATTCGTTAAGATTCTGTTCTGCCTTTATTTCTTTCTTACCCTTAAAGAACCACCTCTCCGGCACTTGGATTTGCAGCACATGAATACCGAGGATGTATTAGTGTTAATTTCTATGGGTCAAGGAGGCGGGTCATTACATTTGGTATCAGAGCTTATGTTGAGCAAACACTGGAGCCTGATAGGGGTAAAGTCTCATCAAAGATAGGGTTAGTAATGCCCTAGGATGAGTAACTCATTAGAGATAGGTTTATTAACACCCTAGAATGAGTTGAGAGTATTATATTAGAGCGCGTATTTGTTAATGCTATATATAAATGATTTTTTTCTTGAAAATTTTGTAAATGAAATAATTTTACCTAGGACTATATTTTGAATATAAAGAAATATCTTTCAAATGATATAGTAATTAGCAGTTTGATTTAAAGGTTTAAATACAAACACCTTGTGAATTCAGTTTCAAGATTTGACTATAAGGTGTTTGATAGTAATATTGGGTTAGGCTTAATGAATTTATAAGATAATAAACGAGCATGTTGTATAAAAGTGTATTTCGTAAGAAAATCAAATGATTTTGTAAAAGATGAATTTGGAAGATATATTTTATAAAAGGGATTTTGAGAATTTAAATCCTAGTGTTTTAAAAAGTGATTTAAAATGTACTAAGTGATGAAAACATATATTTCAACATTCATTATTGTAATAAATGTTTTTGGGAAGGTGAGAAAGGCATGGACTATAACACTATTGTTATGGTAATTTATTTTCGAAAGAAGATGTTTTGTATAGTATATGGGATTTATCTATATCCTATATTTGATGTAAAGATTAGGGGTGGGTAACTTATATCCATTTTTAAGTTAAGAATGTCATCCATTCAAGGTCTAAGAGGTAATGATACCCCAACTTGATCGGCTTCATTGTTAACTAATAGTTTAAGTTCGACATCGAAAATTAATATTAAGTATAATTGATCAGATCGCTATACAAATATTTTTGGGTTGTCTTAACGATGTTTTACGCAACATTCGTTTTGACCCATTAAAGTGTATTTTAAAAAATATGAAACTTTCTTCAAAGTTTTTTTATAGATTTAAGTATATAGAGGTATTTCTAAGTATTTAAATTAAAATAATTTCTTTAAAAAGAAGATATTTTATCAATTTAAAGAATTATTTTGAAAATGGGTTTTTTCAGAAACTATGAAGATATGTTTATAGAAAAGAAATGTCTTTATAAAAGAGTTTGAATAAAAGTTAAGATTTTATGAAATGTTTTCATAAAAATTTTGAAAAAGGAATTTAATATAACTAAATACATATAAGGTACGTAGATCATTTCGTCGCACGATTCTAATCTAAGATTCGAGTATGGAATTTTGAGGTGTTTACAACAGTCAAAAAATGGATATATCACTCGATTCTTGATGACGAACTTTGATGAGGGTTTGTGGTTGGATACTTGAGTTTTCTATCATAGTTGAGAGCTATGCAAGGAAAACTAAAATTCTGATCGGAAAGCTTGATCGGAGACTAGAGGATCGGAGGATCAATACTAGTTCGAAAGTAAAGTTGTGGATTCAAATAATAGATTGAATCAGATATTGCATATGGATGATCTATATACATCGTACAAGTGTAAGTTTAAAAATAAAATATTTTGGGCAAACACCTTTGGGTTTTGTGTTGTAATTTCAAGGACGAAATTATTTTAAGGGGGGAAGTATGTAACGACCCACAAATTTATTAATTTGATAAATTATATTTATTTTTAAATATTCAAATATAAGTCTTCTTAACATAGATTATGTCGTCTTAAATAATAAATAATGATGGTAATCTTATTTTTGAATAAGTATTTACAAAAACATATACTTCGGAAAAATATCGATAAAATTGTCAAAAACTGTTTTATCAATAAACAGCTATATAATTATCAAAAGTCACGCACCGATCTGGATAATACACTTATTTATCCATTTGAACAAGAATATGAAATAAAATTATTTATTTTATTTTTGGGAAATGAAATGTATTTATGACATCATCGATAATGACATTATATTTAATAATTGACTTATGAATTTAAATTGAGATTTAATGATTTAATAATTATTATAATTATTCAAATAATTGTTTTTAAATGATAATAATTCATTTTAATTAGTTATAAAGTGATAACAAATCATTTATAATAGTTTTATAATAATATATATTTGATTTGAAAATATAAGAAAATTTGTATCGCTTTGTCGATATAATAGCACTTTTTGTAAAAAATTGTTTAATATTGATTTATATGGTTTTATAATCCAAATATGATCATTTTAATTCATTTAAAATGATAAGAAATTAGTTTTCAATTTTTTTTTACATTTACGTGTAATTTAATTAATAAGTGAAAATGTGATCGGAAATCGGCTTGCCGATTTTCAACGGTTTAACGAACGAAAATTATTCAAATCATTGCAACATTGTTTGTTCCCTTATGCACATATATATATGCACATACATGTCACATGCACACATATACATACAAATATACATACATATATACACGTATACATATGATAAAAATATTATGATATTATGAAACAAATATCATAATATTTTCATTTATCTTAACCCTTAAGGCATTTAAAGTCAATGCACATGGCATGGAAGAGAAGTGAAGTGATGGAGGCACATGGGAGGGGGGGGGTGGGTACTAACGTGTATTATGATGGAGGAAAGGAGGTGAAATGGTGATGTGAAGTTTCATGAAAATATCATGATATTTTTTACAACTTTTTCCCTATAAATACCACCCTCCACTCTCATATTTCCACACTTCATTCCTACTTCTTCTTCCTTCTTCTTAAGCTCCAAGAGCTCCTCTTTAATGACTTCTAAGCCTTGAAAAAAGTTAGCAAAGTTATGGCAAAGAAATGTCAAAATTATGTACGTATGAAAACTATGTTGCTACCTCCTCAAAACAAGCTCAAATTCCACCTACACCTCCTATAACCCACGACCATACCCCATATCCATGCTTAGCCGAGCCCAGCTCCACTTGCAAGCTTAGGCCGTGGCTTTCAAAATGTCCCAGGCTCGACTCCATAAGCTTTGATTCGACCGTAGCGAAGCTATAGCGAATTTTCCTAAGTTTAATATCCAATAAAGGTGAGAAACAATATATATATATATATATGATGTGATATGATTGCTATGGTGGTTAACTATGTTTGATCATCAAGTTTGGATGTTGATTATATGTTTATTTTGATATTGAAATAACTCACGTTTAATACACGTCGAACATCACAAAGGAAATCATTTTTTTTAATAAATGAAATGATGTATATGAGATTGTTAAACATCTTCAAAATGGTTTATAAATGTTTTATAAACACTAAAATCCAATTTGGTAAAGTTTGGGCAAGTTATGAAAGTAAAATCAAAAATAGATGCGTCACGTAATGGTAGTTCGCGATTTCGCGTCGTAAAAGTTAAATCCAGTTATACGATGGATTCAAATTCAGAATTCTTTGCAATAAGAATTTTCCGAACTCTTATAATGATAGTTTTCAAACAAAAGAAAACGATCAAGATTTTTTTAGAAGATTTTTAAATATGAGCAAATCAAGTTTTCAAAATAGTTGCGCTTTGGTAGTTCGGAAACCAAAGCAATAAATTCTTTAAAATTGATATTTTTAATTCTTTAAAAATATAAGATAAATTCTATAAATGTTTTAAAATGTTTTAAAGGAGATTTGAGTTACAAAAATCAATTTCTAAATGATAGAAAAGTTGTTTTGATCAAATAAGCTTTGAAAACACCATTCGTAGCACTTTTTGCAATACTTTTAATAACTTTTGAAATATGGCTTGAATCCCAAATCTTTTACAAATGTTTTCAAATAAAAAATTAAGTATTTTAAAGGTGATTTGGAGGTTTAATAATTTATTTTAAAGAGTTTAAATAAATGATTTAAAGAAAAGCTGTTAATAATCTTGGCTCTAAAATCCGACGAGTAGACTGGATTTTTCTATTCATGAGATCCAGATGAGAGGTGCTTAAATTAAGGAGATGTTCAGGAACAACTAGTGCCATGGCTCACCTTGCCTTTTTTCTAGGCGAGGAATAGATAAGGTCGAAAAGTCAAAAATGAGGCAAGTATAAAAGATTCAATTTCTCAAATTTAATTTAATACAACCTGGATTGTATAGAGCTAATCTTCTTACACTTGGGTATTAAATTCCGAGGAGGGAACCCGTACTACCCGCATGAATTTAAAAGGTGATTTCACCATTATTCGATGGATAGTGAAGGTTGAATATGGAAATTGATGTTGAGTAAAATTAGTACAATTTAAATCGATCCCTTTTAACTCAAAAAGGTTTTGGAATATGACTTATTAAAATGATTTGGTATTTCCAAAGTTAAAGAGAGGTTTAATGATTCCGTATATACTGGAAAGAAAAGTTTTAAAGATATATATCTCTAGAAGATATTTTGATAAAAAGAAAATAATTAATCAAACGATAAGTTATCTACTTAATATATTTTTATCGATGATTGGTTCGAAGGAACCGGGGTCGGATTTGAGTGATTCTTATCCAAAAACCACTTCGAACCAATTTACGTATTTTAAGTAAAGACATGGAATGATAGTAAATAGAATGAAGGCTGATTGTCACTAACCCTCAAGGAGGGGATTTCCCATATCATATATATGTGAGTGGTATCTTCATTTGATCTTCGATGCAAAGGCTGCTTGCTACTAATCCTAGGGATGATTCCCGATAGGATGTGGTAGGAGAGTTCCTTCGATTTGTCATGTTCCTGAACAACTTGTATGGACCAATTATGACATTACATTTCTAATCACATTGATTGATCTTTATAAACGTATCATTCGTTTAGTGGCGGATATGACAACTTCTCTTAGCTTAACACCCATTCCTAAGACATACGAGCTCAGGGATTATACATTTTCATAAATCAGTTGTGTGATCATGGAATGGCAGTGCAACATTCAAAGTGTAATGTGCTTTGTGAAAGGTAATCGTTACCTCGGGCCTCATCACCCGAAAATGGTTTAAACAGGGAATACCTTGAGTCTACTTGGTTCGCAACCATTAGGGTATGGTCATACCTTTCTAGATTACTCTATATATGTCGAGTACATTGTGTATGCTAAGAGGCTCTCGAATAGGTCGGTTATGACCAGGGTGATGTTATATTCGGTCATATCCACCACCAAGTTGGGTCTGCGGGTAAGCCGGTCTTGCCAGGTGCAGAGGTTTAAAAAGGTGTCGATCCTTAGTACATCCTATACATCCCTCTAGAGATGTACTGTATGGAAGGTAGTTCCTTACCTGCCTTTGTATGGAAGTCCATTCTCCGATAAGTGCCTTCGAACTTGATTGTAGAACCTAGTATATTGGAATTTAATAATGTAACAATTTCGGCTAAGATTATGTATATTTACATGAAAAGTGTTTTCAAAAGAATGTCATTAAAAATAATATTACAAGATTTTGCGTAGCAAATGTTTTGGTTATCATAAGGTAAAAACCATTTCCGTGTTTATGTGCGGTGTGGTCTTATGAGATAACCTTTGTTTTTCAAATACTCGCATTTTGAGTTTCTCACACCAGTCCATAACTGACTCGAAGTTTATTTTCTTTACCTTAAACTCTGGGTGCCTTATTTTTCAGAGCAGCCTAGTAGTCAGGTTTTGTTAAGAGCATTTTGAAAGAGCTCGGAGCATGGAGTTAGAAGATTCTTCTTAAGATTGTTATCCGTTTCCATCACACTCATGTACTATTGTATTCCGCATCTGTAAGGACTGATATTTATAAATTTCTCGGTTAATATTAAGTTAAACTCTTATAAATGTATCTAAAATTTTCCACCGTAAAGATTATATGTTGAAATAATATATGTTATTCCATTCGTGTTAGATTATGTTCTATTCTTTCTTACCCTTAAAGAACTGCCTCTCCGGCACTTGGATTTGCGGCATGTGAATACCGAAGATGTATTAGTGTCGATTTCCGAGGGTCGAGGAGGCCGTTCATTACAACTATGTAAGGGAACAGTGGTTTCTAATCAAGGAACCGGCTCGAAATCCTCATTAGAGAAGTCAAGTAATCTATACTGGTTTGGAAGTGGAATTTATGTGATCGAGCAAGTGTTCGGTGTTGATATTGCATATGGATGATCCATGTCCATCGTACAAGCTTTGGTACAATTGAATACTATATTTGTTGGCTTATGGAGAGTTTGGGAAAGGACTCTTCGAATTGTGTGAGGTAGTATGAATAATTGACTAAGTAATAACCTGAGACTATTGAATGTAAGGTACGCTTAGTAGATTGTTTATCAACCTTGTATGATAAGAGGATTTCTGAACCTGGGAACCATGAGCTTTATTTGCTAGTAATTGTAATGCTATTAAGTATTAATATGTGATTGTTGCTTTGGTTGCTCGTGTTGGAATGAAACCTCTAACTGGGGGAGAATGTAATGGTCTAGAATTTCGAACACTTCGTATTTAAATATCTGAATTATTCAAAATATCGAATAAATGTGATTAAATTTATTTAATTATCTTGTTAACTTCCTTTTAAATAATAACCAATGATAAAAAAATTGTTTTTGAAATTTGTTTACAAAAATAAATTATTCAAAGAAATATAAACAGTGCAACAACCTGTAATTTACGATTAATTTAATTAATTAATTAATTAAAGGGCCAAAAGGAGCTAAATAAGAAAATAAAGGGGACAATGAATTGATGAAAATGAGTATGTGGGCCATAGCCCAAGTAATTGTGAGACAACAAACATGAATTTTTTCATTTATTCATTCCATTCTTCTAAAAATTAAAACAAATGCTTAAAAGATACATTAATGGTGGCAGTTAGAGAAACGGGAATAAAGAGAACATAAAGCAAATACAAGCTAAGGAAAAATAAGAAGATCTAATCAAGGTTTCTTAAAAAATTTAGGTGAGTAACACTTAATGTTTTATTCATTTCATTTTGGTTGATTCAGACCGTGTTACTTTTGCCAAAATGAAAATTTGTCATGATATCCTAACCATTGTTTTAAAGATGGGTTAGTAACTTGAGTAACTTATTGCTTAGGAATAAATTGTTATGAATTTCTAAAGTAAACACTTAGTAAATTTGTCAAATGAAAGACAAGGTAGGGATAAAAGAATTATTTGCATAATTTTCAAGAATTTTACAAGGTTTTCTATGTGTAAAATAAGCTAGAACTAATGTAGAACTGTGCCGATGGAAAGGGGGATCTACATCGAGGACTAATAGAAATGACATATACATTAAAATATTAATGTAAGGGGATAAGATCCATAAAAATACCCGAGAAGAGAAATAAAGGACACTTTAATTGTTAGAAAAAGATAAAGTAACATATCTAATGGCGACACGTGTAAAGGTGGTCACGTGCCTTGTAGAAGGTGTCAGATATTGTAACATCCTGAAATTTTCAACCATTCACATCCATACATGTCGGATTTGAATTGCTCAAAATATCAGATTGTTAATTTAAAGTTGGCAAAACTCAGCATATACAGTAAATAAAATAATCACAGAATCACAGACACAGAGTGATATAACAATAATGCAGCGGAAACAAAAGAATAGTAGTTTATGAAGCTACTATATATATATATATAATAGAGTTAAACAAGATACAACAGAAGTCACGAATACATAGATGTCTCAATACAATAGTCAAATACAAGATCTGAATACATCACTGGAATCAACCGAATAACTGAAAGCTGGATAGATAGCTGGATCTCCAAGCGAAGCTCCAACTCTAAAGGTGAATCTCAAATGCTGTATCACTCAGTCTGACCCGAGCGTAAACCAAAACACAAAACACTCGAGCCAGGTTTAACATTCTTATATCAATAAATCCAACTCAAGTGAAATATCAACTGAAATACAGTAACTTAAAGGATGTTTGGGATCACCATCCTCTATGGATTCGTTAAACTATCTACTATGTAGTAATATACGCTATTATAATAATGTCTACAGTAAAGTAAACTTACTTAAAAATAGCGTTAAGGCTTTACATTTTCCACCTTAACACATATATAGTGCCAATAGTCTATACAGTACCGTAATACCTCCAAATCGGGAGGCTACCGGAGGATACTCCATAGGTACGACACAAATCAAACTCGTAGTAAGGCTCGCTATGGTAGGTGACACGACACAACAAGGAAATGTCAAAGTAGATATACCAATTACGCATCCGAACTGGTTGTAACACATAGCAGCCACTACCGCCCACCTCGAGCCACACTCCCAAAAATCAAAGGGTGCACACCAAATCAATCACAAGTAATAGAATGGCATACGATGGAGTGTGTCCGATCAGAAGAGCTACCTCATTGGCCCGGAATCGCTCCTATTTTAGCCACCTTATGCCAACTCATGGGAGTCGGGTCCACGTATATACCTCATATAGAATCGTCGCCACCATCCTACTTCATTCTGGAATCTCCACCGCGTACACAGTTGTTAAAGTGGTTTTTGGTATCGACAGAGAGTATGCCCATATCTGATCCCGGTCTCTTTAACAACCAATCGTTATTATAACACCGTGGTCATTTCAAAATAGTTTATACTTCAAAACCAAAAATATCATTTCCATTTCAAAAACATATCAATACGATATCATTTCTATTTCAAGAATAATCACTTCCAAAATCATTGTACTTTCAAAGAAATAATACTTTCGAAACCAAAACAATTTGAAATGATAATACTTTGGAAATCATAATACTTTGAATTTCATAACTTGGGAAATCATAACACTTTGGAAATCATAACAGTTTAGATATTAATAATAGTATATAAAATAAAATAATTTATAAAATAAAAAAATAAAAATAGTTATAAGTTAAAACAATTTATATTAAAATAATTAGTATATTTAAAATAGTTTATATTAAAAATAGTTATATTAGAAATAGTTTATACTAAAAATAGTTATATTAAAAATAGTTTATAAAATAATATAAAATAGTTTTAAATTTAATTTAAAATACTATATATAATAAAATAGTTTCCTCAAATTTCACAAATCGATTCAACTCAACTCGAATTCCAAAATTAAAATTTAATCAAATCTCAAATCATCAAATTTAATCAAATCTCAAATTATCGATTTTCAAATACATATTTGAACCATAAAATAATCCATTCAAATTTCAATATATATCAAAGTCAATATATCTAACATTTCAAAACTAAAATTCGATAATTATATATATATATATATATATATATCAAATTCGCTTTACTATTATTAGTTTTGAAATATTTACTTGATCATTTCAATAATATCTAAATACAACTTCAATTTACAAATTTTAATAAACAAAATATCCCATTTAAATTTATATAAATTTGAAATATTCATTTAAGTCACTTTTAATCAAATTCAAGTTATAAAATCATAGCTTTAAAATTTCAAATTTTATAAATTTCAAATCAAACTTATTTAAGTAAAATTCTTAAATAAATATAATTTCAAACCAATTTCAAATCATTATAAACTCTATATAGATATTAAATAAATACTTAAACATATTATTTATCAACTTTATTAAATCAACTTTAATAAATCTTTAAAATCAATATTGATTGAAACCATATATTTCTTTTCAAAACTATAGAAATCATTTCCAAAATATTTATATATAGAGCAACGGTGTCTGTATATAATTTTATATCCTATGGTCAAGTGATATGGATATTTATCATTTCAATCCGCAATTTAAATATATACGGGTATATATCATTTCAACCCGTAATCCCAAATTCAGTTCAATGAAAATTGCTTGGGTTTATCATTTCAACCCATAACGATTTTCCCCTATTCTACAGATCGTTCGGGTATGTATCATTTCAACCCATAGTGAATTCTATACTAACATGGAACTTGCAGAGTGATAACAGATATGATAATAAAATAACAGGCATATATCATCAATATAAAAACAGATAATGGTGTCAGATGTCACGGGTGAACAGATACAGATAACAGCATATATATAGCAATGTAAATAACTAACATCAGCATATTTAAATTGTCATTTCAATTGAAATCAAATTTAATAAATATAAGAACGTTAATCGTGAGTGATTGCTCACTTTTCGAGGCTAGAGACAATGATAACTGAGATAGTGCTACGGACATGCACATGGATTCAGACACGAGCAAGGCAAAGCGAATTTCTGCTGAAATCGATGGAAACAAATCAAGATAAGCTATAGATTGAAATGAAACTGATAACTTGGTATTGACGAAATAAATCAAATTTCTTGATATAAGTGAAAACGAAAATATACATATCTGTATATTTTATAACACTATATATAGACATATATAAACTATTACCAAGTTATACAAAAAACCCAACAGACTTTATATAAGCTAATATATATAAAATTTATATATTATACCACTTCAAATTTATCCAAAATATGTCTGACAAAACTTAAACACACACAAACTCAGTTAGGATATATATATATAACAGATTTGTACAATATATGTAAGTAGATTTACACCATATATATAAGCAGATTTATAAAATATAACATAATACAACTTTATATGCATGAAATGTATACAAGTGATATCTCTACTAATATAAAAGAATCAACAAACTGTACTACATATACAGTATACTTTATAATAACTTATATTCGAAACTATATATATATACTAATTGCAAAAAAGAGAACTATACACAAGCTTATATAGACTTATGCAATGTATAACTGCTGACATTCATAAAATCCTCACTGACCAAAATATATATAACCTTAACATATATATTAATTAATATGTAAACAGCCGCAAAATTATATATACAGCTAGCGTATTGTTATAAAAGATATAAACCATCATATTATAATAACTTCATACTATAATATATATAACTTTCGTAAGAAAATATCTACAAACTGTAGGCATATATAAACAGCCTTGAAAAAAATAAAATAATATATTATAACGAATAAATTACCTATATAAACTGTAAAATATGAAACAGGAGAAACAGAGCAATATATGCCGATTATATTTACGCACAAAATATATATATACTTTATAACATATACTATCAAACATATATAGCCGAACCAAATTTTACTCATATATATAATTTACATATATAGACTTATATATGCGACAATAGGTTATATAACATATGTATATCCTCTGTAAAATATATACTACTGTAATCTAAAATTTTCTGTAAATATGTAAAACTGCTACAATATATATATAATACTACTAACAGAACTTTATACACCTTACCAAACATATATATACTACTAACGTGCAACACATATATGCTATATACGACTTATTATATATATATCCTTTATATGAAACCCATATATAATACTCTGTAAAACATAATACTCTGTAAACTTGTAACAACCCATATATAATACTCTGTAAAACATACTTATATGAAATCACTTATATGAATTTATACAAATAACCGACTGGTTTAAACAAAAAAATCGAAATATATACTAATATACATATATATATATATATATATATTATCTAACATCGTATAAGCGTATACAATTATATATATAAGGATATATATATATCATGCTAATAGCAACAGATTTTATAAATTTAACATAAACAACTAACATATATATATAAACAACATTACATTTTCTTTTTGAATACATTAAATAAAATATAACAATATATACTTACATACAGACAGACAATGATTGGTGAGAAGTGAATCTCGGCCTCGGCCAATTTAATGGTGCATGGCCAAGCAAGAGAGAAAACTGCGCGGTGGTGGAGGATTGAAACGAGGCAGAGGTGGTGGAAAAATGACAAGTCAGTGGGTGGCACGACTCACGGTGATGGAGGCTGCCTGGGCGGTCAAGGGGAAGGCCGATGCATGGGTGATGGACGTGGACCGCATGGGCTGTAGAGTCGGTCAGTGCTGCCTCGACGAGTTAGAAGAAGAATAGACTCGGAAAAGAAAACGAGCAGCAGTTTTATTTATTTTTCAAAGGCGAAATGTATATTTTCACACAGAACAGAAAAGGAATAGGGAGAGTCTGAAATGTGAATGAACCAAAATTATAAAGTTAACAGTGGGAATAGTGAAGTTCGTGCATTGATTTATGAATATAATAAAAGCAAATGGCTGTAGATTTTGTACGATGGAATATGAAATGGTGAAATAAACTGGTTACCGATACGGTTACAGTTTACGAGGATTCCGCTGCGCACCGAACTTCAAACTACATAATTGAATATGCTGTAGAGATCAGCACGACAAGACGATTAAAATGGTATACAGATATCAGTGGTACGATCGTCCGATCGAAAGTCGATATTCGGTACCGGAAATGCTGCTAATTTGTCGAAAATAAGATAAACGAAGCAATAAAAGTCCAAATTTGACGAAACGAAATATGACGTCTCACTCAGAAGATGATTTACAAATTTATTGTATAAAAATATTCAAGTTTGGAAAACATTTTATTATCGTCAAATATTAATTGATTTAAATTGAAATAGAATTACACAAGAAAATAAACTTCCATATTATCAGATGAAAATTTACCATTTGCTATGTTTAAGAAGACGTATTTCAAATATTAAATTTTTTTATTTCAAAATTCAATTATTTAAAATTCCACAAAATTCCAGTTATAAACGTTATTTAAATCGTTAAAATATACTGGTCGTTACACTCTCCCCCACTCAAAACTTTTCGTCCCCGAAAAGGAAGGAGGTAGGAGAATAGAAACAGCTAATAAAATATATTGAAAAAAAGATAAAACAATTAATTTAAAACCATATAGATTTCAACTTAAATTAATTAATTTTCAAAAATTGATTTAATCCATTTGATTTCACTTAAGTGAAATCAGTCTTAACCATTTCTAAATTTATTATCTTATTATCCAATTATGTTCAATTAACAAATTTCTTAAATCATAAGTTGGAATAGTCATTTGTTATAATCATATTTTATTCGACAAGTTTAATTCTTCTTTTTCCCCAAATTATTATTAAATTTATTCCACTTAATATCTTATCACATATATCAAGTATATTTACACTCATTATAAGTACTCAAATTTATTAAAAATTTCTTTTAACATCATTTTATATTGTATATTATTCAATTACATAGTTAACTTCTGAGTAATTTAGGTAAGTTATATTTCAGAATGCAATTGAGTACTATACAAGTAAAATTTCCTTATTCAATTTATTTCAAGTTTAAATATTTATTCAAAAAATAGCTTTATTAAAAATCATCCTTTAACAAAAATTTAAGAATTAAACTTCCGATTCACTTCAAACCATTTAGAGATAATTATGCATATACTATATATACCAAATCAATTTAAATTTAAAATAACATACATATATATATAAATCTAATCATACTTAAGAAATTCAAATCAAATTAATTTCTAAAACAATAGTGTAGCAAAGCTACTGGATGGTCTCTCCACTCTGAAACTCGAAAATGAATGTCGATGATGCTGCAGTCATCACCGAAATTATTTTCCAGCGATAAAAGAGAAGAGTACTGATTTTAAACATTTAAAATTCTTTGAAAACCATTTCTATTCGAAAATACTTTAAATAATATACACTTTAAAACCAA
This sequence comes from Allium fistulosum, assembly GCA_030737815.1. NCBI lineage: Eukaryota > Viridiplantae > Streptophyta > Magnoliopsida > Asparagales > Amaryllidaceae > Allium > Allium fistulosum. The sequence continues at coordinate 968,641,124 of CM060904.1, read as the reverse complement.
AGTTCGAAATCATCGGAAATTAAATTATCAAATTCTTGATTTAAATTCATTTCGATTCCAAATGAATTTATAAACCACTATTTTATAAATTCATTAATAGAACAATAAATGATAACCAAATATTATCATTTCAAAAAACCAATTTAATTAACTTATTAAATTCCAGAAAATTGTACTTATATATAATATAATCATACAAATTTACTTCATTTACCAAATTTGAAAACAATATTGTGTCAGTTTGCTCTGTTCAAGTGTTTTGGAAATCCTATCGATAGCATTGATCAGACGAATCGATCGAAAACCCAAATCAACATCAACAACTCAAACAACACAATATATAAAACAACTTAACATTAATTACTAATGCAAAATACACTCCCTCACTCGATGATTCAAAGATGGATTTCAAAACAAGGATAGAGATCCAAATATAGAGGGACTAAAATCAAGAGAATTCTAACGAGAAAATAAGCTCGAAATGAAGATAAGATAATTAACTTATAAAATAGGAAGATGGATAGACTTATATAAATCGCGGGCGACCTAAACCGGGTCAACTGTGACTTCGAGAATAAGATCGAGGTAGAATTCTAGAGTAAATCGACATTCGATCGCCAGAGATATAATTCGGATAGCAAAAGATAGCAGCATCGTAAACCGAGGAGGCAGAAATCTCCGGTGAATCAATTCTTGTTGTAAAGAAGTTTCACCCCTTTACAATCATTCAGTGGAGCTATGGGATGCTCCAGAATCGAGAGAACATGAATAGGGAGAGATAAGAATGGATTTCAGAATGAATGGAAAAGTTCCAAAATTCAAAGGAAACCGAGTCAAAGAGGAAGAGATTCAAGCTCGAACGAAAGTGATTCTGTAATTAAATTTACTATATATACCAAGTTTGCCTAAAACCAAAGCTCTAATACCACATGTAACATCCTGAAATTTTCAACCATTCGCATCCATACATGTCGGATTTGAATTACTCAAAATATCAAATTGTTAATTTAAATTTGGCAAAACTCAGCATATACAATAAATAAAATAATCACAGAATCACAGACACGGAGTGATATAACAATAATGCAGCGGAAACAAAAGAATAGTAGTTCATGAAGCTACTATATATATAACAAAGTTAAACAAGATACAAAAGAAGTCACGAATACATAGATGTTTCAATACAATAGTCAAATACAAAATATGAATACATCACTGGAATCAAATGAATAACTGAAAGCTGGATAGATAGCTGGATCTCCAAGCGAAGCTCCAACTCCAAAGGTGAGTCTCAAATGCTGTATCACTCAGTCTGACCCGAGCGTAAAGCAAAACACAAAACACTCGAGTCAGGATTAACATTCTTATATCAATAAATCCAACTCAAGTGAAATATCAACTGAAATACAGTTACTTAAAGGATGTTTGGGATCAGCATCCTCTAAGGATCCGTTAAACTATCTACTATGTAGTTATATACGCTATTATAATAATGTCTATAGTAAAGTAAACTTACTTAAAAATAGCATTAAGGCTTTACATTTTCCACCTTAACACATATATAGTGCCAATAGTCTATACAGTACCGTAATACCTCCAAATCGAGAGGCTACTAGAGGATACTCCATAGGTACGACACAAATCAAACTTGTAGTAAGGCTCGCTATGGTAGGTGACACGACACAACTAGGCAATGCCATGGTAGATATACCAATTACGCATCCGGACTGGTGGTAACGCATAGCAGCCACTACCGCCCACCTCGAGCCACACCCCCAAAAATCAAAGTGTGCGCACCAAATCAACCACAAGTAATAGAATGGCATATGATGGAGTGTGTCCGATCAGAAGAGCTACCTCATTGGCCCGGAATCGCTCCTGTTTTAGCCACCTTATGCCAACTCACAGGAGTCGCGTCCACGTATATACCTCATATAGAATCGTCGCCACCATCCTACTTCATTCTGGAATCTCCACCGCGTACACAGTTGTTAAAGTGGTTTTCGGTATCGACAGAGAGTATGCCCATATCCGATCCCAGTCTCTTTAACAACCAATTGTTATTATAACACCGTGGTCATTTCAAAATAGTTTATACTTCAAAACCAAAAATATCATTTCCATTTCAAAAACATATCAATACGATATAATTTCCATTTCAAGAATATTCACTTCCAAAATCATAGTACTTTCAAAGATATAACACTTTCGAAACCAAAATAATTTGAAATGATAATACTTTGGAAATCATAATACTTTGAATTTCATAACTTTGGAAATCATATAACACTTTTGAAATCATATAACACTTTTGAAATCATAACAGTTTAGATATTAATAATAGTATATAAAATAAAATAGTTTATAAAATAAAAAAAATAAAAATAGTTATAAGTTAAAACAATTTATATTAAAATAATTAGTATATTTAAAATAGTTTATATTAAAAATAGTTATATTAGAAATAGTTTATAATAAAAATAGTTATATTAAAAATAGTTTATATTAAAAATAGTTTATAAAATAATATAAAATAGTTTTAAATATAATTTAAAATACTTTATATAATAAAATAGTTTCCTCAAATTTCACAAATCGATTCAACTCAACTCGAATTCCAAAATTCAAATTTAATCAAATCTCAAATCATCAAATTTAATCAAATCTCAAATTATCGATTTCCAAGTACATATTTGAACCATAAAATAATCCATTCAAATTTCAATATATATCAAAGTCAATATATCCAACATTTCAAAACTAAATTCGATAATTTTATATATATATATATACCAAATTCACTTTACTATTATTAGTTTTGAAATATTTACTTAATCATTTCAATAATATCTAAATACAGCTTCAATTTACAAATTTAAATAAACAAAATATCCCATTTAAATTTATATAAATTTGAAATATTCATTTAAGTCACTTTTAATCAAATTTAAGTTATAAAATCATAGCTTTAAAATTTCAAATTTTATAAATTTCAAATCAAACTTATTTAAGTAAAATTCTTAAATAAATATAATTTCAAACCAATTTCAAATCATTATAAACTCTATATAGATATTAAATAAATACTTAAACATATTATTTATCAACTTTATTAAATCAACTTTAATAAATCTTTAAAATCAATATTGATTGAAACCATATATTTCTTTTCAAAACTATAGAAATCATTTGCAAAATATTTATATATAGAGCAACGGTGTCTGTATATAATTTTCTATCCTATGGTCAAGTGATACGGATATTTATCATTTCAATCCACAATTTAAATATATACGGGTATATACATTTCAACCTGTAATCCAAAATTCAGTTCATAGAAAATCGCTTGGGTTTATCATTTCAACCCATAACGATTTTCCCCTATTCTACAGATCGTTCGGGTATGTATCATTTCAACCCATAGTGAATTCTATACTAACAGGGAACTTGCAGAGTGATAACAGATATGATAATAATATAACAGGCATATATTATCAATATAAAATAGATAATGGTGTCAGATGTCACAAGTGAACAGATACAGATAACATCATATATATATAGCAATGTAAATAACTAACAACATCATATTTCAATTGTCGTTTCAATTGAAATCAAATTTAATAAATATAATAACGTTAATTGTGAGTGATTGCTCACCTTTCGAGGCTAGAGACAACAATAACTGAGATAGTGGTACGGACATGCACATAAATTCAAACACGAGCAAGGCAAAGCGAATTTCTGCTAAAATCGATGGAAACAAATCAATATAAGCTATAGATTGAAACGAAACTGATAACTTGGTATTGACGAAACAAATCAAATTTCTTGATATAAGTGAAAACGAAAAATATACATATCTGTATATATATTTTATAACACTATATATAGACATATATAAACTATTACCAAGTTATACAAAAAAAACCCAACAGACTTTATATAAGCTAATATATAAAAAATTTATATATTATACCACTTCAAATATATCCAAAATATGTCTGACAACACTTAAACACACACAAACTCAGTTAGGATATATATATATATGACAGATTTGTACAATATATGTAAGTAGATTTACACCATATATATAAGCACATTTATAAAATATAACATAATACAACTTTATATGCATGAAATGTATACATGTGATATCTCTGCTAATATAAAAAAAATCAACAAACTGTACTACATATACAATATACTTTATAATAACTTATATTAGAAACTATATATATATATATATACTAATTGCAACAAAGAGAACTATACACAAGCTTATATAGACTTATGCAATGTATAACTGTTGACATTCATAAAATCTTCACTGACCAAAATATATAACCTTAACATATATATTAATTAATATGTAAACAGCTGCAAAATTATATATACAGCTAGCGTATTGTTATAAAAGATATAAAACATCATATTATAATAACTTCATACTATAATATATAGAACTTTCATAAGAAAATATCTACAAATTGTAGGCATATATAAACAGCCTTGAAAAAAACAAAACAATATATTATAACGAATAAATTACCTATATAAACTGTAAAATATGAAACAAGAGAAACAAAGCAATATATGACGATTATCTTTACACACAAAATATATATACTTTATAACATATACTATCACACATATAAGCCGAACCATATTTTACTCATATATATAATATACATATATAGACTTCTATATGCGACAATAGGTTATATAACATATGTATATCCTCTGTAAAATATATACTACCGTAATCTAATATTTTCTATAAATATGTAAAATTGTTACAATATATATATAATATTACTAATAGAACTTTATACACTTTACCAAACATATATATACTACTAACGTGCAACACATATATGCTATATACGACTTATTATATATATATCCTTTATATGAAACCCATATATAATACTCTGTAAAACATAATACTCTATAAACTTGTAACAACCCGTATATTTTACGATTGTATATTTAAATATTTTATTTAAATGTAGAATCGTTAATCGGATTAATGTCCGAAAAGCTACTTTTTGCAAATAGTCGAATTGGGACTCGAGACCACTTCCATTGAGTCCAAAATGGAGTTTGCGACTCTTTTAAGTATAAACATTGATATGTTTGGAGCTAGCTAGAATTTCGACCTTTTCACTTAGGGTTTTGGGTTTGGGTTTCAGCCCATTTACTCAACATATCAACCCAACTCCACTCCACTCCTCTTCCTTACTTCATAATATTTCCTACAACTTAAGCTTTAGCAAAAATGGTGGTGGAGATGAGAAATTAAAATCCTAAACCCTAGTTTCTTTAGCAAATACAAATTCTTGCTCCAAATTCAAATAGAAGCTTTGGTAAGTATCTCCATCTTCTTCTCCAACTCAATCTCTCTTTAATTTCAGAAATTTCCTAAACCTAACTTTGGAAATGTTCTTCTTTTGAGCTTAGATTCAAGCTTCTAGAGTTGAGTTTGAAGAGTGGTTGATCCTCCTTTGTTTCCAAGCTTCTTTTTCCTTGTTTTTGGGTTTAAAGGTGAGATTTTTATCCCACATCTATGACTATAATTATTTTTGGTTGTTTGGTATGAATTCCTAACACTTCTTCATGTGCATTTGCCCTTGATTGGGATTGGTTTTGTGAATATTCCAATTTTTGGTGTTTGAAGTTAAAACTTTGAAAATCCTAGCTTTGATTTATGAAAGTGCTTTTGGTGGTGTTTCGGAGAGCTTTAAGGCTGGGTTGTCGCTAGGCATAAATCCTTTGTCGCCGTTGCTCATTCAATCGCTCCGAATCTGAGAAGTTCTGTAGGTTTTCCCATTTTTGGGCTTTGCAAATTCTGTCCCGCTACAGGCGACAGACGTCTGTGGATTATCCACAGACGTCTGTGACTACAGGATTACAATTTCCCGAAATAGGGGACAGACGTCTGTGGATTTCCCACAGACGTCTATGGCTGTCGAATTCTGAAAATTTGGTTATTTTTATGTGAATATCCGATTTATCGATTTTGATGATCCGTATAGTTATTATCAACCAAAATCAACTTTGATGATTTCTTTTCTGGATTTTTGATGTTTCCATTCGATGGAATTGATATCGATTTCCATGGTTTGATTCACGTTATCGAAATGTGGATTTTTTGTGATAGATTGTTTTTACAATCGTTTCTATGATTTGTCACTTTTAAATACAAAGGCTTTATACTAGTAGTAAATACTAAAACATTTTCACAAAAATGATTTCAACACTACTTTTAATACAAAGCTCGATTTTAAAACTATTTTCCAATCTATTAGTATATACAAACCTTTACCTCACTCCTATGAGAAAATCTAATTAAACGGCTTAGCAAAACAAGTGGTATTAAATGCTTGCGTTTACTTCGTCGGTTAATTCTTGGACTTGTTCGATTGAAATTCTTGTGACAATTTTCGAGTGGGAATCTACAATTTGTTCGTAAATATTTAAGTTAAGCTAGTGGTTATGGGACATGAAGCTAAACTCATATATTTACTAGCTTAGTGTAATCGACACTTTTTATTGATCGATGATGATCATTTTGTGATTTAGACTAGCGATGTGCGATGTCTATTTGTCTGCAAAGGAGACTAAACCCCGTTTTGTGGAACTTCGGTTCAATTTGGCGGGGTAGCGACCCGTGGTCTTCGGGCCGTTTGTGGAGCTTCGGCTCAAAATTTATGGTTAGCGACCATGGAATAGCGTTCCATTTGTGATACAAGTGTTGGTGAGTTTCCATGCTCCCGTTTGTGATAGGCCTTCCCCCCTTTGTGATTTCTGGATTTCTAATTGATGATTTCTAGAATTTGTGTCTCACCAACCTTTGTGATTGGCATTAACATGTTTGTCAATATTTGTAGTTCGGTGAATAAAATAAAGAATATGATATTCTTTTTGGTGCTTTGAGATTCTTGAGATATTGTATGATTTTGTTGTTGTTTTAATCACCCTTGTCCTAGTATGACATTATCGTTATCATACGTTCTTATTATATCTCTGCTTATATCTCATTTCTTTAATGATAATTATAGCTTGACTGATCCGTTTATTATTTTCTTATTAAATAATACTCGGGTCAGACCGAGATGTTACAAGTGCTTCTGCTTGACTCCTTATCTGGGATCACCTTCTGACTTTTGTCTAACTACATTACATTTGTAGTTTTTGTTGTTATACATTTGAGATAGAGACTCCTTGATGTATACATATTCTTTTGTCTAGCACTTGTATCTATTATTTTGTGATATTGTGGATCTTGTTTGACCACTACTCTGATGTACACTTTTATGTGTTATATTCATATCTATTTCCGCCTTTGAGATATGAACATCTGTAACTGATTTATGTTATGTTTATTTCTATATTCGTTTTCAAGGTCCACTTAGCCACTGTGTGGTAGCTTTGAGTTCGCATCGGTATGTCGGATTTCCTCTTGAAACGAAATGTATGTTATACTATTTGACATATCAGTGCTCGCACAAAGCAATTACACGGATGGTCGCTCCTCAACAGCCTTATTCTTCGTGCTAGTTGACGGCATTACTCCTAGTGTCCTTGGCTAGTGTGAGCATAGAGGTGGGGCGTCACAAAACTAGTGTAGTATAAAACCAGTATATATTTTACTATAAACACATTTCACATACTTATATGAAATCACTTATATGAATTTATACAAATAACCGACTGGTTTAAACAAAAAAATCGAAATATATACTAATATACATATATACATACATACATATATATATATATATATATATATTATCTGACATCGTATAAGCATATACAGTTATATATAAGGCTATATATATCATGCTAATAATAACAGATTTTATAAATTTAACTTAAACAACTAACATATATATATATATATATATATATATATAAACAACATTACATTTTCTTTTTGAATACATTAAATAAAATATAACAATATATACTTACATACAGACAGACACTGATTGATGAGAAGTGAATCTCGGCCTCGGCCAATTTAATGTTGCGTGGCCAAGCCAGAGTGAAAATTGCTCGCTGGTGGAGGATTGAAACGAGGCAGAGGTGGTGGAAAAATGACAAGTCAGTGGGTGGCACGAGTCACGGTGATGGAGGCTGCTGGGCGGTCAGGGGGAAGGCCGATGCATGGGTGATGGACGTGGACCACATGGGCTGTAGAGTCGGTTAGTGCTGCCTCGACGAGTTGGAAGATGAATAGACTCGGAAAATAAAACGAGCAGTAGTTTTATTTATTTTTCAAAGGCGAAATGTATATTTTCACACAGAACAGAAAAGGAATAGGGAGAGTCTGAAATGTGAGTGAACCTAAATTATAAAGTTAACAGTGGGAATAGTGAAGTTCATGCATTGATTTATGAATATAATAAAAGCAAATGGCTGTAGATTTTGTACGATGGAATATGAAATGGTGAAATAAACGAAAAGACATAAACTGGTTACCGATACGGTTACAGTTTACGAGGATTCCGCTACACACCGAACTTCAAACTACAGAATTGAATATGCCACAGAGATCAGCACGACAAGATGATCAAAACGGTATACAGATATCAGTGGTACGATCGTCCGATCGAAAGTTGATATTCGGTATCGGAAATGCTACCAATTTGTCGAAAATAAGATAAACGAAGCAATAAAAGTCCAAATTTGATGAAATGAAATATGACGTCTCACTCAGAAGATGATTTACAAATTTATTGTATAAAAATATTCAAGTTTGGAAAACATTTTATTATCATCAAATATTAACCGATTTAAATTGAAATAGAATTACACAAGAAAATAAACTTCCATATTATCAGATGAAAATTTACCATTTGCTATGTTTAAGAAGACATATTTCAAATATTAAATTTTTTTATTTCAAAATTCAATTATTTAAAATTCCACAAAATTCTAGTTATAAACGTTATTTAAATCGTTAAAATATACGGGTCATTACAGATATGGAGCTAGGGAGGCCGTGGTCAAATGTCTCAAGGGAGAACTACACCTAATAAAACCGCATTGGGTAGTGGGGTAGTGATTTGCTAAAGGAATCTAGGAACTTTCTTGTAGAAAGTAGTTCTCTGATGCCAATTTGCATAAGACAAATAGTGCCACAATCAGGTAAAGAGAATAAGGCAAATTGCATAGTCATACCACACCTTTGTGTAGTTAAAGCGCTCAACGGTTTCATACGGTGGAAGTGTAAAAAGTTACAGCGGGGATAAAGTGGGGATATAGCGGAAAATAACAGAAGTGCAGAAAGCCTCATTAGATATAAAACCAACTATTTAAGGTTCAATTATTCTCATTCTCATATCATTTCTGTAGTAAAAAGAAATATTTTTTAATCTTATATAACAAAATTGAAGAATATCATGATTTATACAGTCCAAATTTGGTGATAACATGTGGCTGATTCTTTGTAGTCCAAAATTAAATAATAATTAAATGAGACCTATAGGTGGTTGATTCATAGTGGGTCAAAATTAAATGAATAAGCGTTGGACAAGAGTTTGTGGGTGGCTGGTTCATAGTAGTTCCCAGTCCAACATTAAATAAAATAATTAATTAGGACATGCAGGTGGCTGATTCATAGCAGGTCAGAAATAAATGAGTAATAATTAAAATAGACCTACGGGTGACTGATTCATAGTAGGTCAGAATTAAATGAATAAATATTAGATAGGGGACTACGAGTGGCTGATTCATAGTGGTCCCAAGTCTAATCAAATAATATAAGAGATTATGGGAAAATCTACGGATGGCTGTTTTATAGTAGATTTGAACTTAATAAGTTTAAAAGAATGGCACTGCAGGTGGGGTAGCATAGTAGCCTATAGCTAAATAAAACGTTACTGTGGGAACTAGGGTCAGTGCGGTATGAAAAGGGAAACTAAGGAAGTTTTCACGATAAGTAAATATGACTTTTGTTGTGTGCAACTATATGTATGATGTTTGTAAGTATTGAGGAAAAAACATGTTCTATATTATGTGGCGTGGTCTCACTATGTATTCATGTTGTACTTTCAGATAAGCATTAATAAACTCACGGGTACACTTTTGAGTATGCTGAGTTTATGGGATAGACTGATTATTTTGAACGCAGGACGAAGATCGAAGATGGTGATGAAGGCCTAATTACTTATAGTGTATGCTAATTCCGCTGTTATCAGTGCTTGTGTGACATCATCATATGTTGACCAAACACTCTACTACGTATTTCTATGTTATATTTTGATCCTTGCTTGGGTATGGCTTGGGGTTAACTTTGAATATGTATGTAATGAATATTAACACAAATTTGATGAAATGAAAATAGTATGTTCTTTTGTTTACTTAAATTGTTTTGAAGGTACGAAAATCACCCTTAGTCGTTTAAAAATAATTCTGATGATGACTGCAGCATCATTAGTGTAACGACCCAGAATTTCAGCTCTTTGATTTGAGAATATTTAATTAATTTTAAATATTCAAATAATAGATTTTATAATTAAAATAAAACTCTTTTTAATAATAGATAATGATGGTAAAATAGTTTTTAAAATTTGTTTACAAATATAATTAGTTCGATGAAAAATCGTAAATGTGACCGGAATATGTTTTCTGAATTTTCAACTTTTCGGCGACAAAAAATTGTTGGAAGTATTATAAACCCTAAAATATAATGTACATACTCACATTTACAATTAGTTAAGGTATGTATATAGTTCAGTTAACAAAATAAATTTGAAAGAATATTCCATGAAGATGCCTTAGAAAACATGTTTAGACATAAGTACACATGCATTAACTTCATGTTGGCTAAGCAAAGGTGTAACAACCCGCATATTTCACGATTGTATATTTAAATGTTTTATTTAAATATAGCATCGTTAATCGGATTAATGTCTGAAATGGTAATTTTTGTAAACAGTCGAATTGGGACTCGAGACCACTTCCATTGAGTCCAAAATGACGTTTACAACTTTTTTGAGTATAAACATCGATATGTTTGGAGTTGAGTAGAATTTGCTAATTTTCTACTTGGGCTTTGGGTTTGGGTTTCAGCCCACTAAACCATCATAATACCCTAACTCCACCCCCTCTCCTCTTCATTCATTCCTCATTTCCTAACACTTAAGCTCTAGAGAAAAATGGGGGAAGAGATTGGAAATTAGAATTCCAAAACCCTAGTTTGTTTAGGAAATACAAATTCAAGTCCAAAATCAAGGAGAAGCTTAGGAAAGCATCCTCTTCATCTTCTCCATCTCTATCTCTCTTCAATTTCAGAAATTTCTAAACCCTAAATTAGGAAATATTCTTCATATGAGCTTAGATTGAAGCTTCTTGAGTCATTGTTGAAGAGGAATTGATTTTAGCTTGTTTTAGAGCTTCTCGCTTGAGTTTTTCAGTTAAAGGTGAGTTCTTTAACTCACATCTACGTCTATAACTATCATTGTTGTTAGGTATGAATTCCTAACATTTTTGCATATTCATTTGCTTTTTATTTGAATTGATTTGGTGAATTTTCCAAATTTTGGTGTTTTGGTCCAATTTTATGAAAATCCTATTATGGATGTTTGGACATGTTGTTTGGGGTGTATCGAAGAGCCTATAAGGCTGGGTTGTCGCTTGGCGTAAATCCTTAGTCATCGTTGCTCGTCCGATCGCTCTCGATACGTTTTGCCTACTTTGGCTTAGGCAAATTGTTGCCCAGACCAGGTGACCAGACGTCTGGTGACCAAGTCCAGACGTCTGGTTTGGTCTGGAGATGGAAAAAAAAGACAGACACTCGGACCAGACGTCTGGTCCAAACTTACGACATGTCTGGTTAGTTTCCAGACGTCTGGTTAGTTTTCAAACGTCTGGTTAGTTTCCAGACGTCTGGATTAAGGTTCAGACGTATGGTAGGCTCCTGGATTATTTCCAGAAAACAAATCCAGACGTCTGGATTTATCCCCAGATGTCTGGAACTGTTCATTTTTGCCTGTTTATGCTGTTTTTGAGGGAATTTCCAATGTTAATCGATTTTAGTTGCTCCGATTAGTTGTTATCACTTTTATCGACTTTGATGATTCTTTCTTTGGATTTTTGGGAATATCCATTTGATGGATTTGATATCAATTTCTATGGATTTGATTCACATCTTCGAATGTGAATCTTTAGTGATTGATTGTTTTTACAATCATTTTTTCGATTTGTCACTCTCAAATACAAAGGTTTCTATACTAGTAGTAAATATTCAAACTCTTTCACAAAGATGTTTTCAACTCTATTTTAATACAAATCTCATTTTTAAAACCATTTTCCAATCTATTAGTATATACAAACCTTACCTCATTCGTATGAGAAATCTAATTTAACGGCTTAGCAAAACAAGTGGTATGAAACGCTTGCGTTTACTTTGTCGGTTAATTCTTGGACTTGTTCGATTGAAATCTTGTGACAATTTTCGAGTGGAAATCTACACTTTGTTCGTAAATATTTAAGTTAAGCTAGTGGTTATGGGACATGAAGCTAAACTCTTATATTTACTAGCTTAGTGTGATTCACACTTCTTATTGATCAATGGTGATCATTTTGTGATTTAGACTAGCGATGTGCGATGTCTCTTTGTTTGTATGGGGACTAAAAACCCCGTTTGTGGAACTTCAGTTCGATTTGGTGGGGTAGCGACCCATGGTCTTTTGACCGTTCGTGGAGCATTCGACTCATTCATTCGCGTGGGGGACTGTACCACAACCGAGTCTGTGCATGAGGCGTATCTTTTAGGGTGCGTCGATGTTCGGTTCATTCGTCCACGTGGGGGACTGTACCACGACCGAGTCTGTGCATGAGGCGTATCTTTTAGGGTGCATTGATGTTCGGCTCATTCGTCCACGTGGGGAACTGTACCACGACCGAGTCGGTGCATGAGGCGTATCTTTTAGGGTGTGTCGATGTCCGGCTTATGGGATAGCGTCTCATTTGTGATACACGTGTTGGGGAGTTTTCGTGTTCCCGTTTGTGATAGGCCTTCCCTTTTTTGTGATTTCTGGATATCTGGTTGATGATTTCTGGAACTGTGTTTCACCTATTTGTGCGATTGGCATTGATATGTTTTGTCAATATTTGTGTTTTGGTGAATAATTTAAAGAATATGACATTCTTTTTGGTGTTTGAGAATATTTGAGATATTGTATGATTTTTGTTGTTATCTGATTTATACTTGTCATAGTATGGCATTATTGTTATCATACTTTTTTTGTGATATCTCTTATCCTATCTCATTTTATATGATATTTATAGCTAGACTGATCCGTTTATTATTTTCTTGTTAAATAATACTTGGGTCATACCGAGGTATTTCAGGTGCTCCTGCTTGACTTCTTATCAGGGTCCGTCACCTGACTCTTGGCTAACTACTTTAGCATAGTAGTTTTTGTTAGTATACATTTGAGATAGAGACTCCTTGTTGTATACATATTCTTTTTTCTGGCACTTGTACCTATTCCTTAGTGATGTAGTGGATCTTATATGACCACTATTTTGATGCACACTTCTATGTGATATATTCATATATGTTTCCGCCTTTGTGATATGAATATATGTGACTGATTTGTGTTATGTTTATTTCTATATTTGTTTCCGATGTCCACATAGCCACTGTGTGGTAGCTTTGAGTTTGTATTTGATATGTCGGGTTTCCTCTTGAAACGAAATGTAAGTTATATTATCTGACATATCGGTACTCGCACAAAGCAATTACACAGATGGTCGCTCCTCAACAGCCTTATTCTTCGTGCTAGTCGACGGCATTACCCCGTAGTGTTCTTGGCTAGTGTGAGTATAGAGGTGGGGCGTCACAGCTTGGTATCAGAGCCAAACTTCGGAACAATGTAGAATAATCTAGCAAGGATCATTGTCCTAAGTCTTTCTTAGGAATCGTTCCATAGGATTTAATTCGAGTCTTCGTACCGTTCTATCCTATTTCTTTTTATGATGCCTTGTTTTATCAAGCAAGTTTGTTTGATATTCATTCTGTGAATAACCTTTTTTCTCTTCTTTCTTTCTTAAAGAAGAGAAATGGTTAGACCTGGCCGTCCCAACGCCGGTCAATCCGGTACTACTCCTCAGGATGGAGTATTTATGTCTGCCCAGCAGCTTTTAAATCTTGTGAAAAATGCTCAAGCTGTCTGACCCATTCCAGAGCCAACTCATCCTAAGTCCGGGTTTGCATGCTTGTGCAGAGATTATACCGCTTTGGGTGGAAGGCCATTCAAGGGTTCCGAAAGCGTTATAAAAATCCAAGCTTGGCTTAGATCGTGCGATCGCATCTTTTCCCGCATGAATCTTATTGATCCACTTCGAGTCTAAGTGGCTTCTAGCATGCTCTAAGAAAGATCATTAGATTGGTATGAGCTTATGGTTTCTGATATTATTAAAGCGGATCTTACTTGGGAGCAATTTCGGGAAAGATTCGAATTGAAGTTTGTGCCGGAGGCTAAAAAGTAACTTTGGCCCGATGCTTTATCGACCTTGTTCAAGGTGAATCTTCTGTGGCAGATTATGTCGTATCTTTTGAATCTCTCTCTAAATATGGGGTCGAGTATATTAATACCCCATTGAAGAAAAATTAGAGATTTGTCTATGGGTTGAATAAGAACCTCAAAAAGCCTTTACTTCTGAAACTAGAAGTTTCTTTCGATCAGCTTGTAGATATCGCTCTTTGACTTGAGGAGGCGGATAAAGAAAGTGATGTTGAAGTTGTGGTGCCAAACGGAACTTCAACATCAATAAGAATAGGCATCCCAATTAAGTTCAAACCTAATCCTAACAAGAAAGGGAAGCAAGCAACTACGGAAACAAAGACTCCTACCTCTAATCGTGGAGAATGCTACAATTGTGGATCTAAGGACCATTATGCAATTAAGTGTCTGAAGTACCTTACTTGTCGTTATTGCAAAAGTTCTAGTCATCCTATAACTTCATGTCCCATACTTCAAAGTAAGAAAGAGGGAGAGTTGAATGTTATGCAATCCCTTAGTAACACTTTTCTTGGTCAAGGTAATTTTTCATTCAATCCTTGATGGCATTATTTTATTTCGGGATCTTCCTATTTGATTTCTTTTGATAGGGTGCATATCACTCTTTTATATCGAAAGAACTTGTTGTTACTTTTTCTTTAAATATTATGGGTTTGATGACTTCACTGAGAATTGCAAATCCGGTTGGTGGATCTGCAACACTCAGTTTACTTTGTGAAAATGTCGAGATTATTTTATGTGATTATTCTTTCCGAGCCGATTTGCATGTTATGCGTTACTTAGGCTTCGGAATTGATTTTTGGGAAAGGATTGGCTTAATCATTATGAAGCCCATATCCTATGTCCTGAGAGGACTATCCATCTTCGACATTCTCAATCTGTTAAGCAGATTTCTATTGTTTTTAATGATTTTTATTTCCAAATTCGGTGGCATCATTTTATTCTTTAAACCCACTTGATGAGGAAAGTGTTATTTCTCTCATTCAAGTAGTTTGTGAATTTTTTGGTATATTTGAGCTTGTCTTAGGATTATCGCCTTAGCAATCTATTGAGGGGTGCTAAGGTCTTTTCAGCTCGACCTTGCCACTGGTTTTTATCAGCTATGAGTTACGGAGGGTAGCATTCCACTTACCGCATGCCGGACTCGCTATGATTCTTATGAGTGGTTCGTTATGTCATTCGGTTTGACGAACCTTCTACCTTATTTCATCCATCTTGTGAATCGAGTATTCTACGAATATCTCGATGAGTTTATCCTTGTATTTATTGATTATGGATGAAAACAACAATTTAAAATTTGCAAATCTTTTTAATAAGATATTTATAAGTATGATTGGATTTTGTTCTTAAAACGAGCAATGAATGTTTGTAAATTTTATAAGAGACATGTTTATCATATAGAAGATAATTTTGTGTTGTTTTGCCCATTGAGTGCTTTAAGAATTCTGGTCGATGCGCTTGATCAACGTTATCAATAGGAATCTCCTAAACACTATGATGAGACAGTGAGACACAGTAAATTGACTTGTAATAAGTAAATTTTTCTAAAAAGATGATTACATAAAGTTAATGGTAATTTTGAATGTCTTAGCTTTTCGGGAAAGAGGATAAGAACTCTTATCCGATCCTTTTATTCTTGTGATTTCCGAAGGGAACCAATATTTTATTGTTTATACCGATACTAGTCGTATTGGTTTGGATACCATTCTCATGCAAAAGGGAACGTGTTATCGATTATGCTTCTAGACAATTAAAGCTTGTCGAGACTAGATATGCCACTCATGATCTAGAGCTCGTGGCCATTATTTTCGCTCTTAGAATTTGGTGTCAATTACCTTTTGGGAGAGAAATTTGTTCTCTACACCGATCATAAATCTTTGAAGTATTTATTTTCTCAAAAGGAACTTAATTTACGTAAACAACGTTGGCTTGAGTTCCTTGCATCTTATGATCTTGATATTCTCTATACTCCCGGAAAGGGAAATCGTGTTGCCGATGCCCTTAGTCGTAAGCAACAAGCGGTTGTTTCCATGATGATATCCGAATGGAATGATCTCAAGACTTTATCCACTTGTGAGATTCGAGATCGTGAATCCAATTTATGTTCATCTCTTGTTTTGTGTAGCCTTGAGGCTCATCCTCTTTTTGGACCGTACCTCTTTTGGCTAAACTCTATGTCAAAGAAATTATTAAATTGCATGGAGTTCCAACTTCTATTTTTAGCGATCGTGATCCATTATTTTACTAGTGGATTTTGGTAAGGTCTTCAAAAAGCTTTGGGAACAAAGCTTAATTCTTGCATCGCTTATCATCCTCAATCCGATGGACAAATAGAGCGTGTGAATCAAACTCTTGAAGATCTCCTTCGTGCATGTGTTCTTGATTTTAATGGAAGTTGGAAAGATCATATTTCTCTTGTTGAGTTTTCCTATAATAATAGCTTCCAATCTAGTATTGGTATGGCACCTTTGGAGGCACTCTACGGAAGGCCGTGCCGATCTCCTTCGTGTTGGCTTGAAGCCGGTGAGGAGATGGTTTTAGGTCCAGATTTTATTCGTGTTTCACCTATGAGGGGTGTTGTGCGTTTCAGTCGATCGGGAAAGTTAGCACCTCGATATGTTGGCCCCTTTCCCATCACCGAACGTATTGGTTCCGTGGCTTATCTCCTTTTATTATCAGCTCAATTTTCTACTATTCATGACGTATTCCATGTCTCTCAACTACGGAAATACCTTAGGTATTCCGATTCTATTCTTGAGCCCGGTGTATTTGAAGAAACTAAAGTTTCACCAAATTTGACTTATGAGCAACATTATATTTGTATCATTACTTCGGAGGTTAAATGCCTTCGAAATAAAGATGTTCTTCTTGTGAAAGTTCAACGGTCCTTAAATCCTAAGGATTGCTCTTAGGAATCTTGAGAATTCATCGAGAAAACACATCCGGACTTACTCTTTCGTGCTCTTTATGGTGAACTTCTCATTTCAAAATTTCTTCTTTTTGTGTTGTTATGCCTTTGTATGGTTGTTACTTTTTATCTTCCTCTTAATTATTGCGAGGACGCAATTTCTTTAAGGAGGGGAGTCTGTAACAACCTGCATATTTCACGATTGTATATTTAAATGTTTTATTTAAATATAGCATCGTTAATCGGATTAAAGTCCGAAATGTTACTTTTTGTAAATAGTCGAATTGGGACTCGAGACCACTTCCATTGAGTCCAAAATGATGTTTACAACTTTTTTGAGTATAAACATCGATATGTTTGGAGTTGAGTAGAATTTGCTATTTTTCTACTTGGGCTTTAGGTTTGGGTTTCAGCCCAGTAAACCATCATAATACCCTAACTCTACCCCCTCTCCTCTTCATTCATTCCTCATTTCCAAACACTTAAGCTCTAGAGAAAAATGGGGGAAGAAATTGTAAATTAGAATTCTAAAACCCTAGTTTGTTTAGGAAATACAAATTCAAGTCAAAAATCAAGGAGAAGCTTAGGTAAGCATCCTCTTCATCTTCTCCATCTCTATCTCTCTTCAATTTTAGAAATTCCTAAACCCTAACTTAGGAAATATTCTTTATATGAGCTTAGATTGAAGCTTCTTGAGTCGTTGTTGAAGAGGAATTGATCTTAGCTTGTTTTAGAGCTTCTCGCTTGAGTTTTTCAGCTAAAGGCGAGTTCTTTAACTCACATTTACGCATATAACTATCATTATTGTTAGGTATGAATTCCTAACATTTGTGCATTTTCATTTGCTTTTGATTTGAATTGATTTGGTGAATTTTTCAAATTTTGGTGTTTTGGTCAAATTTTATGAAAATCCTACTATGGATGTTTGGGCATGTTTTTTGGGGTGTATCAAAGAGCCTATAAGGATGGGTTGTCGCTTGGCGTAAATCCTTAGTCGTCGTTGCTCGTCCGATCGCTCCCAATACGTTTTGGCCACTTTGGCCTAGGCAAATTGTTGCCCAGACCAAGTGACCAAGTCCAGACGTCAGGTTTGGTATGGAGATGAAAAAAAGATAGACACTCGGACCAGATGTCTGGTCCAAACTTACCAGACGTCTGGTTAGTTTCCAGACGTCTGGATTAAGGTTCAAACGTCTGGTAGGCTCCTGGATTATTTCCAGAAAAAAAATCCAAACGTCTGGATTTATCCCCAAACGTCTAGAACTGTTCATTTTTTCCTGTTTAGGCTGTTTTTGAGGGAATTTCCAATGTTAATCGATTTTAGTTGCTCCGATTAGTTGTTATCACTTTTATCGACTTTGATGACTTCTTTCTTTGGATTTTTGGGAATATCCATTTGATGGATTTGATATCGATTTCTATGGATTTGATTCACATCTTCGAATGTGGATCTTTGGTGATTGATTGTTTTTACAATCATTTTTGCGATTTGTCACTCTCAAATACAAAGGTTTTTATACTAGTAGTAAATATTCAAACTCTTTCACAAAGATGTTTTCAACTCTATTTTAATACAAATCTCGTTTTTAAAAACGTTTTCCAATCTATTAGTATATACAAACCTTTACCTCATTCGTATGAGAAATCTAATTAAACGGCTTAGCAAAACAAGTGGTATGAAACACTTGCATTTACTTCGTCGGTTAATTCTTGGACTTGTTCGATTGAAATCTTGTGATAATTTTCGAGTGGAAATCTACAATTTGTCCGTAAATATTTAAGTTAAGCTAGTGGTTATGAGACATGAAGCTAAACTCTTATATTTACTAGCTTAGTGTGATTCACACTTCTTATTGATCAATGGTGATCATTTTTTGATTTAGACTAGCGATGTGCGATGTCTCTTTATTTGTGAGGGGACTAAAAACCTAGATTGTGCAACTTCGGTTCAATTTGGTGGGGTAGCGACCCATGGTCTTTTGACCGTTCGTGGAGCATTCGGCTCATTCGTCCGCATGGGGGACTGTACCACGACCGAGTCTGTGCATGAGGCGTATCTTTTAGGGTGCGTCGATGTCCGGCTCATTCGTCTACGTGGGGGACTGTACCACGACCGAGTCTGTGCATGAGGCGTATCTTTTAGGGTGCGTCGATGTTCGGCTCATTCGTCCACGTGGGGGACTGTACCACGACCGAGTCGGTGCATGAGGCGTATCTTTTGGGGTGCGTCGATGTTCGGCTTATGGGATAGTGTCTCATTTGTGATACACGTGTTGGGGAGTTTTCGTGCTCCCTTTTGTGATAGGCCTTCCCCTTTTTGCGATTTCTGGATTTCTGGTTGATGATTTCTAGAATTTGTGTTCCACCGATTTGTGCGATTGGCATTGATATGTTTTGTTAATATTTGTGTTTTGGTGAATAATTTAAAGAATATGACATTCTTTTTGGTGTTTGAGAATATTTGAGATATTGTATGATTTTTGTTGTTATTTGATGTATACTTGTCATAGTATGGCATTATTGTTATCATACATTTTTTGTGATATCTCTTATCCTATCTCATTTTATATGATATTTATAGCTAGACTGATCCGTTTATTATTTTCTTCTTAAGCAATACTCGGGTCAAACTGAGGTATTTCAGGTGCTCCTGCTTGACTTCTAATCAGGGTCCATCACCTGACTTTTGGCTAACTACTTTAGCATAGTAGTTTTTGTTAGTATACATTTGAGATAGAGACTCCTTATTGTATACATATTCTTTTGTCTGGCACTTGTACCTATTCCTTAGTGATGTAGTGGATCTTGTATGACCAATATTTTGATGTACACTTCTATGTGATATATTCATATATGTTTCCGCCTTTGTGATATGAATATCTGTGACTGATTTGTGTTATGTTTATTTCTATATTTGTTTCCGAAATCCACATCTCCACTGTGTGGTAGCTTTGAGTTTGTATTTGATATGTCGGGTTTCCTCTTGAAACGAAATGTAAGTTATATTATCTGACATATCGGTACTCGCACAAAGCAATTACACAGATGGTCGCTCCTCAACAGCCTTATTCTTCGTGCTAGTCGACGGCATTACCCCGTAGTGTTCTTGGCTAGTGTGAGTATAGAGGTGGGGCGTCACAAAAGGGATAGAGGAACAAGCTTGTGGGCTGAAGTACATGGAGGAAGATGAACATGGTGAGGTGGCAAAAGGAGGTGAAGGGTAAAGGACTAAGGGTGTTTAGGTAATTTGATTTGTTTCTTGCTTATAAATACACCTTTCATTCCATTTTTTGCCTTCTCTTCCTTCTGTCATATCTTCCTCATTCTTTAACCGAATGGAGATTTTTTTTCAAACTATGTATAATTTCAGTGGATACAACTTTTCTGTAGATCACCTATTCATGTTCTTGGTCGAGTTATGTCAAAATATCGTTTATTTGCAAAGTGTTTTTGGACTCAGAGATCCAAGTCCAAAAATTGTCATTTTTATTTCGACCATATCTTCTTCAAAATGAATCGTAATTGAGTGTTTCCTTTTTCTAAATTGTAAAGGAAAGAATTTCCTAAAACTTTCCTTTTTATCACTTTACCAAATTCCGAGTGTAACATGTCAAAAAACCGAGGAAAAATGACCCTTTTCGAGTTGATTTTTGGTGGTTTCCATGCTTTACAAGTTTAAAGTTTCTAAAAAGATTTGGTGAGTAGACCCTCTTATGTTTTGGAAATATTTTAACTCTATATTTTTTATGTTTTTTATGCAATATTTTGGTTATTTGGTTGGATTATCATGTCATTGATATATGCATGTTGCTTGTATGTGATTAAATATGTGGTATGGTTGATTTTTTAGCTTAGACTTGTTAGCAAATCCTAATAAGTGTTGTTTTGGTTATAAAATTAGATATTTTGCTTATGTTGGAGTTGTGATATGTTTATGGATGTATCAACTTATAAATGATATGAAAGATTAGCACTTGAACTTGTTAAGGTGACATGGAGATCCCTTGAGTTAAGTGGTTTACTTAATTTGTTTTCTAATAAAAAGTTATAATCTTTACATTTGTTTTGAAAACATTTTACTAAGTTAGTAAAGTAAGTTAAAGTAAAGGATGAGTTTTAAAGATTATTGTATATGCAAAATAAGTTTTCAAGTTATGGCATCCATAGCGATAGTTGCTATGGATGCAGTTTCGCTTTAAAAATCAGAATTTTTCAAATTTAAGATCTATACTTAAAATTGTTTTGTAAATGTTTTATAAGCCTAATAATAAATAATTTCAAAGTTAATTAAGGATTTAATAATTAATAATTAATTAATTAAGTTTTTAATAATTATTAATTAATTAAGTGTTAATAAGGCTTATTAACTTTAATTAAGCGAAGATTAGTTATTAATTAATTACCTTTTTAAGGATAAGATTAATTTTAATTAATCAATTATAAGTATGATTAATTTTTAATTAATTATAAGCTAAGTTTATGATTTACTTTTAATTAATTACTAATTAAATATAAGGTTAATTATTAATTAATTATTAACCACGTGTTTAATTTTAAATTAATTACGGTTTTAATTTATAAATTATTTATTAAAGGTTTAATTTATTATTTAAGACTTAATTAAAGATTATTTAATTGAGATTAATTAATATTAAATTAGTTAAGGTTTAAATTATTATTTAATAATTAATAAAGGATTAATTAGTGTTTAATTAATTATTTAATATTTAATTATTGTTTAATCATTTATTTAAAGGTTTACTTATTTCTTTATTTATTCATTTAATTAAATTAAGATTTAATAAAGATTAATTATGATTTAATAAGAGTTTAACTTATAATTAATTATTTTAAAGGGGAGTTTAAGTTTTAAATCCTTTGATTTTCCAAGAATCAATTTATTTAAAAAGGGAATTCTTTTACAAAGGATAGTTTTGAGCATAAGGGATTCAAATGTCGATACATTAAGTAGACAGATAACTGTGAATTAGTTTTAATGTTGATTGATTGAATTGTTTGGACATCTAATAGCAGAATAAATCACCGTTCTTCTATAGTGTAATTGTTTAGTTGTTGTGGACACAAGATAACAGAATAAATTTCCATTCTGTTATAAATCGATTGTTGATTGTGTGGATATATGTTAGTAAAATAAATCACCGTTCTACTAATTATCTTGTATTTGACATCTTCTTAGTAGAATAAATCACAGTTCTGCCATAATTTCCCAAGTAGATTATGTGGACATCTATTTAAGCAGAATAAAACCCATTCTGCTATTATAATAACATGGACATGTGTTTAGCAGAACAAATTCCTGTCTCCTATTATAGTAACTTAGACATCTTTCCTATATGTTGATTTGTTTGTTGTCGGCTGATTCCCTTATACATATCTGCTTGTGATGTAAATACCCATGCTATAACTTGAAAAGTAAACTTAATTAAAAGAGAACCATTGCGGACACTAAGTTTCTTTCTGATTTTTAAAGTCAATCATACTTTTAATAATGGTTTCAAGTTAAGTAATGATTTTAATAAAGGATGTTTTAAATAACCGTTTTGTTTATCAAAAGGACTTTATTAAATGAGTTTATTAAAGGAGTTTTGTTTTAAATAAGGAATATTTATAAGAAAGTTTTATAGATGATTTTATATATTTATAAAGGAAGTTTTATAAATAATTTTGGAGATTTGTAAAGAGATATATAAATGGTTTTGATATTTATAAAAGAGTTTTGTAAATTTTAAATTGGTGATTTATAAAGAGTTTTATAAATTGGTTTGGAATTTAAGTAAAGAAGTTTCATGAATAAAAGAGATTTTTTAGAGGATTTATAGAAGGAAATTTATAAAAGGATTTTGAGATTGGATTTCCTTTAACCGACCTTCTTAATTCTGGTGGTATGGACATTTGTTTAACACTTAACACCAAAGTAATATTGTTTGAGGTTATCTTTATCTCTAATTTAAATAACATTTTTTTGATCCTTTGTTATGATTTGGAAATGAGAAATCTTTCACAAATGTTTTGTGAATATACTTATGTCAATGAGATAAGTATACGAATGTTTTGATAAACACTTTCAAAAAGAGCTTTAATAAATGAATGATTTAGTTTGAGGCTTAGTGGTTGCTATGGGTAATTAAATCTCTGAATTTGTTGTTGTTTGTTATTTGATATTAAATAACTGACTATCAAATATGGACCAAAACATAACTTCGGAAATATCTTGGAGAAACACGTGAGTTATATGGCATAGTCATCTTCGATGATGCTTTACTGTATGTATAAATCTCATTTTGTTCTCCTAGGAAAATGATAGCGAGATCCATCCACTTAAAAGGTTAGGGGTGATCCCTGCTCCTATGTACTGTCGTATTATTTCCAAAAGAATCGGGGTTGAGTTTACCGAAAGTATCGAATGTTATTCTGAACAGACCGGGATCGGATAAGTATAAATTATCCGAAAACCACTTCGATCCAACTCAAGTGTTTCGTACTAAAGACATCTTGAAGATGATTGAAGACAAATCTTTTGAAGTGCAAGGGCTACTTGCTACTAATCCTAAGGGTGATTCCAAATTGTATGTAGTAGAGGTAGTGTCTTCGGTTTCGTTCAGACCTAGAACGAACTTGTATGGATGAATGTTGGCACTACATTGCTGCCTTTAGGGCAGCGTTAGAATTCCAAGATGGCTGCTATATAAAAAGGTAATCGTAGCCTCAATCCTTATCAACCGTGAAAATGACTAAAGCAGGGACATGCATCAGGGTGATTCCAAGATTGAGTATACCCAAGTCCTTGTCTAATAGAATTAACAGTATGTTTCCCTAACAACATATTTAGCGATCTTTCTCCTTTGAAATTTTTTCCTAAAGTTGTAGACAATTGGTGGACTTACGACTTAAGTGATTCATTTTCATTTAATAAGAAGGTGCACTTTTTAATAGAATTTTCTCTCCTAGTGTTTTCACTTTCTTTCAAAATTAGAATTTCATTTTCAAGCGATTTAATTTTAATTTCTATTTTTTTTGTTTCTTCTTCAAATAATGGACACTTATCACACTTAGGCTCTTGTTTCGATAGTTTTTAACCAATTGATCAAGCTTTTATTTAGTTCTTTCAAACTATCTTTTTATGATTCAATTTTAGCATACTTCTCCCTAAGTCGTTCAAAACAGCCATTTACTTCGTCAATATATATAAGTAATTCTGAGTAAGTAATTTTGATACCTCGCTTGGCTCATTATCATCGCTATCACTTATTTCTCCTCGAAGAAACAGTTTTGCGTTTTCATTTTCACCGCCAGTGCTTTCATCTTTATCTTCATCACTTTCATCCCAAGTGGCTGCAAAACTTCTCTTCTTCGGTTTCTTTCCTTTTTTGAGTCGATTTTGAGGACAATTGGGCTTGATGTGACCAGGTTTATTGCAGTTGTGACAAATGATCTCCTGCTCTTCTGAGTTGTATAGTACTTTGACTATTATGCTTTTCAGTTGTTGATAGAGTTGGATTTCCATTCTTGTGATTCCACCTTTTGAATTTCCTTATTATCAGCGCCAGTTCTGCTGCACCATCATCATCATCATCTTCACTTTCAGTTGTTCCTTTGAGAGCTATTGATTTCTTTCGAGTATCACCTCCTTCACGTTCTTCCTTGAATTTCATTTCTAGCTCATAAGTGGTGAGATTTCCAATGGGTTCTTCAACTTTAACTTGTTTCAAATCTTTTGATTCTTGAATAGCAGTCACTTTTGCTTCAAAATTTTGTGGAAGAATTCTGAGGATTTTTCGAACTATTTCCAGCTCTGTGTATGACTTTCCAAGTGATTTTGTTTTGTATACTAGATTAGAAAGTCGTCCATATATTTCTTTGACACTTTCATCCTTTGCCATTGTGAAGTTTTCGTATTCGGTACTGAGCATGGCAAGGCGAGATTCTTGACTTGGGAGATTCCTTCGTGAGTCACTTCAAGTGTGTGCCAAATTTCCTACGCAGTTAGACAATGGGAGACACGATTAAATTCAATTTGATCTAATGAACAAATAATAGAATTCATAGCTTTAGCATTAGCATTCTACAGTTTATTTTCAAGATCTGTCCATTGATCCATCGGTTTTTCAATTTCTTGATTATCTACTACTATAGTTGGTGTCCTATATCCCATCTCAACAATATTCCATGCATCTACGATTTTCAAAAAAAATTCATTCTATTTTTCCAGTTAGCATATTCACCATTGAACATGAGTGGTCTAACAATGGACTGACCCTCAGCAAAAGCATTATTAAAAGAACCCATTTAAAAAATCAAAATTTTAAAACAAAAAATGGTTTTTGTTTCGAGCTCTGATACCACTTGTAGGATCGATTTCACCCTAGAGGGGGGGTGAATAGGATGATACTAATCATAATAAAAATTAATGCGGAAATATATATAATAATTGCAACACATATAATAGTAGAATAATAAATGCAGAAATAGAACAATACAAATTTACCCAGCTTCAGCAATAACTTGCCTACGTGCTACCCTCAAGGTTTCTACTAGAAATTATGTAGTCAGACGCTTACACACGTAAACTTGCGACACCCGCTAATGACTAACCTAACTCTACGCTCAAAACCCTGCCACAACTCAGCCGCTAAGTTGCGAATTCTCAAACTACGCCCCGTAGTTTGTCCCTAGTCATACGACTAGAAAATACACAATTTTAAAAGAATTCAAAATAAAAAATAAAAACTAAAAACAATTAAACCCCTAATTAAAAAAATAATCCCAAACAAAATAGAAGGCCGGCCGAAATCAATTAAAACTTAAGACAATAGATATCTCCCCTTCTTTCGTATTATCGGCCGCCTTGTTTCTTTTTCGTTCCTCTTCACAAAATTTAAGGTTTCTGATTTTAAGTCGCCGCCTTGAAAAAATTGAGCTCGAATCGAATACTGGTATGCTCTGAATTCACAAATATGATTCGATGCTTCTTCAAGATTCTTGCGTATATGCGGTCACTTTGAGTTCGAATGATAATTTCATACGTGATATTCGCCCCTTTTTTATTTTCGAATATATTCTGATTTATGCTCTGAGTAATTGCTTGGGCTTGAACTCATTAATGCCAATGTTGATTTTTGGGTCTAAATTTATAGGGTTCGAACCCCCTATATTTTCGTTCGTATAAATGTATTTGAATTCTACAATTATTTTTGCTTGGCCATTCGATTTTGCTTGAATACTTGTGATAATTCTGACTTGTTCAATTCGTATTTGTTCTTCCATGATTTTGAATTTTACTCCGTTGCTTTGGGTTTTCTCCGAGTCGGTTTCGTTCTTTTCACTGGTGCAATTGCATTTGCTCTGTGAATTTCTTTGGGTCAGTTCCTATGACTTCGGCATTTGAATATAAATATAAACTTAACAAATTTTGTTATTCTCTGTTCCATTCGTATGGCCATGCTGCCTTGACTTTTTGAATCAATCTTTGAATTTGTTCGATTTGTGTTCTTTCATCTCTACTGGTAGTTTTGACTTGAGATATTGACAATCGAACTACTACCCGCACTGTTTTGTAAAACTGTAAACTGCTTCATTGAACTGATATGTGTATACATATATATATATATATATATATATATATGCATATATGTATACATGTGTATGTACTTCATGTTGTCTTTGGAGTAGTTCTTGTAATCTGGTTTCTTTAACTGGTTACATTGTGTGGTGGCATATGTATTTGTTCTTGTTAATTTGAGTCTTGTTCGAGTTCGATAATGGTCTCCATGCATCTGCTCTGTCCTTGTAGTCTGGTTCCACATGTTGGTCGAGTCTGCACTTTCTTTTGGTTGTATAGACTTGTATGTGTTCATCCCTTCATATCATTGTCGTCTTTGATTTGTGCACTGATTTTGTTGCGTTGTAGTATGGTTGCTTCCCTTGTCCTTGTATGTTCATGTATGTTTGATGGTTCCTCTTGGCATCTAGGTTGTTGCATCATGGAGTCTGCTGTCTTGTACATGTTTGGTTGCTTTGAACTTCAAATGCTCACTTGTGTGTCTGCGCTTGATCATTGTTACTGGAAGGCCTGATTTGGTTGAGTCATTTCATTTGTACATGTGTGTGTTGTTGCAGTGTTGTTTTGTGTTGATGTTGCACTTGGTTGCACCGTCCACTTTGTTGCATATGTTTGGTGCACATGAGTCAAGTTTTGTTGAGGCTGCTGTGTTGAGTCTTATTTGTGCAGTTTTGTTGCCTTTGTCTGGTTGAGTAAACTTGGTGCTTTCTTGTCCTTGAGCATTTGTATTGAGTTGAATTTGGAGTCTGTTGCATTGTAGTTGATTTGAGTCCTGATTCTGTTACTTCCATGTACTTGTGCCATTTGATGTTGTATTGCGTCTTGTTCCAGTTGCATTGATCTGGACATGTTGTTTTGGTGAGACTCGAATTATGTTGCATAAGTATAGAACTGTTCCTGCATCATCCTTTTTACACGTGACCACTTTAACATGTTGTCTGGTTTTACTGATGCTTGTGCACTTTGATTTCATATTCACTCTGAACTGGTGCACACTTTATGCTGTTGTCATGTAGATGCTCCTATGTTGCTTGATTCATACTCTCTGGTCTTGGTTGAAATTTGAGATGCTGAGGCAATGCACATGTGTATATGCACACTCTTGTGCTCATGTTGTGAATTTATTAGTATTGCACCTGAATATTTGCACTTGAGTTGAATCCAGCTTTGGCTTGGGTTTGACCTTGTGCTCACCTGTTCCTGCAGTTCTAACATGCAAGTGTATATCGGTGTGCATGGCCTTGTGGCATGTACAGTGATACACTGTACATGTCACAAGTTGTTCATGTAGATGAATTCCAAAGAAATAAATGACGAACAACCCAAATAATTAAGGCAAATTACATCAAAAACACACATTTTAATTTGCACTGCAAAATATTTTCTTTTTCAATTTTACTGCGTCAGTGTTTATTTTGCAGATAATTCAGATGCGGGATAAAAGCTGGAACGAAGTTGAAGATCAAGTATGAGTGTTGAGTGACTTAAGTAGTGAGGTGAAAAAATTGTAAATTGAAATTTGCGATGTAATCGAAATTGTAATGTAACTGAAAATGTATATATGTAGTGAGAGCTCAAATTTGTACTATTTGAATTTGTAATAAAATATTTGTTTGAATAAAATATTTGTTTGAATATGAATTTTGTGTTATTTATTTTATTCAATAAATATTTATTTAATTATATGAAAAATAAAATAGTACGATAACAAATACATTTAAATGAATATATATATATATATTTATTATCATCAAACAAAAATCATATAGTAGCATATTCTACAATATATATATATATATATTTCTTCCTTGCACACGTTTTGGTGTGTTTGACATAGAGGAATTGGTTTGAAAATTAGAAGAAATTGTGGAACGAAGTTGTGAAAGTAAAAAGCGAAAAGGCCTTTACACATGCGTTTTGAAAATGCATCGTTTTCGGTGATTTTCAAAATTAAATTTGAAAACATCCTAGGACTTCTTTGCATTTTTTATAAATACCATAAGTGTTTTTATTATTGGAAAAATATGAAGGCTTAAATATATTTTCTATAAATATTTATGAATTTTTAAAGTAAAGAGTTTTAAATTATAAAAAATGTTTTTATGGTTTTTAAATAAATTACAAAATAAGCATTTTTAAGTAATATTTAAATAAATGTTTTAAACCATAGTATAAGAATTTTTAAAGTATGTGTGTGTGTATTTAATAAGATTAGCTAAAGGTTTTGTTAAAGTATTACAAATTTTATTTAATATAATATCTTTGAAGTATTTTAGAATTTTATTAATTATATTAGCATATAAGTAGATTTATATGCATATAAATATATACATCATTTTAAAGAGGTTTTTAGTAAATATATATAAGTTTTAAAAAGTAAGTTAAGTATTTTATAAATGTAGTAAAGGAAGTATAGATTTTAACACTTAGGTTAAAATAAATTATTTTTAAAAATTAAATAAAAGTTTATGACCTTAATTAACAAGTGTGGATAGTTAAATAAAAGTGTATTACCTTAATTGATAAGTGTGGATAGGCTTTGATCTTTAAAATGAATATTTTAAATTTAATGATAAGTATAAAAATGGTTTTGGGTTGTAGTAAATAATGTTTTAGTAACAATTGTTTTAAACCCTTATTAATTATACTTAGAAATATAATGGAATATTAAATAATGAATATTTTGAAGATAATTACTAGTGAACACTTTTGGGTTGTTGTGACAATGTTTGAGTAACACTTGTCTTAAACCCTTATAAATGTAATTAGATCTTTAAAAGAGAGTTTTAAATATATGGTTAATGTGGGATGTGAGGGTTAAGGAGGAATTATAAGTAGAGGAGGATTTCTAAAGCCTAGAGTTGAGAGTCCTTACATTAACTATACAAAACGAAACTACGATAGGCTTCCCCAAATGAGACCAAGGGTACTAATTGTTGAGTGCGAT
This sequence comes from Allium fistulosum, assembly GCA_030737815.1. NCBI lineage: Eukaryota > Viridiplantae > Streptophyta > Magnoliopsida > Asparagales > Amaryllidaceae > Allium > Allium fistulosum. Next base: position 968,611,146 of record CM060904.1, on the reverse strand, counting down.
TAAGCTTTTGGCAAGTTGTTAACCCGAAAAAAATTAACTTCTGAATGAGAATTAATGCTAAAGCTTAAGTTGGCCAAAGCTAATACTTAGAACATTTAGGATAATGTAGTAATGTAGCTTAGTGAATAGTTAAGAGAAAATTCTAATGTATGATTGATTAGGTAGGTAAGCGATATTTGGTAGATGATGTAAGGCCTAATGTAGCAATCAGAAAACCATAGGCGAAGAAGTAAGGCCTTAGTGGCATCCGGTTAGTGTAAGGATAAATGTGGAAACTGAAACCGTGAACTTTGGTGTAAAGCCAAATGTGGCAACTGCAGCAGTAAATGTTGGAGTAAGGCCTACGATAGCATTTGAAACATGAAAGCAATTTCTATAAGGCATGCTATGGAAACCAAAGATTCGATAAAAGATATAAGGCCTGATGTGGTAGTTAAGTACTGAAAGCGAAGTAGATGTAAGGCTTTAGTGGAAACCTGTAACAACCCGGTTTTTCGCGTCAGTTTATAAATGACGATTAAATCATTTTTAACTGCTAATGCAGATTTGAATCAAGTTTAAATTCATTTGAAAATTTGTTAAAAGAATTGTATGGGCCTTTAGATGTAAATGGCTCCATTTTGTTTGTTTGTTTTGACCGTGATTATCACCTAGGGCATAATTGTTTTCCCCCTGATTCATTCTTTTGGCAACCACAAAACGAAACGAGAAGAAAAAAAAATGGAGGCGACTTCAATCTCGTTCGTTCCCCATCTCCAAAAAGAAAATTAGGGCTTGCGAATCTTCTCTGAAATCGGTGGATTCCTGGTTGGCCTCGACTGCAACTCCTTCAATCTTCGTTTCTCTGGCCCTCGCAACCTTCGATCCTTGTTTCGTGAAAGAAGGTGAGTGAATCATCCCTCACCCACATCTAATTCAGCTTAATAATATGCTTGCGTTTGACTTGGTTTCGTAACTTGATTTTAGTTCCGTGAATTTCTCTTTGTGCTTGTTGACAGTGGCACTGACTTGTTCATTCTGAAATTCCTGATTTGCTTTGATTTTGTAAAAAAAACTGTTATTTGAACTTGATATTTATTTTTAACATCACCTGACTTCGGTTTGATTCTTTGTTCACCACGGTTCTATTGAATTGTTGGCGTTGGTCACTTGAATTTGACTATTGATTTCAGAGAGAAAAAAAAATGGCATTTATCTTGAAACACTGTTGGCTTTGGCTCTTGATATTTTTGCGATATAACTGTTGATCCATGATTTGCAAACTTGCTGTATACATTTCTCTGTTGACTTGGGCATTACTTTGAAATTTGTCTTTGGTCATTTTTGAAATTCACTGTCATTTGGAAGTTGCTCTGAGATATTGTTTTGTTTGCATTATTGATGTGCACTTGCTGTTGGACTTCACTGTTATATTACATGTTCCTTTCGCTCTCTGGATTTAGTTAGACTTACTGGCCCCTGTGAGCTTAGTCTCTGGCCTTGTTTGATTTTAGCCTTCGGTACTTGATACTGGATAATGTTTTACTTGACTTAGTTGCTAACTTGAATTTGTTCAGAACTGCGGTTATAAAGTTATACTTTGGCCATTTTGTGTACCTACCTGAATGCATTTGGTTCTTGTGCGGGTGCTTTTAGTTGTTCAGTCCGTTAGCTTAGGCCTGTCCCAAATGCTCATAGCAATACCATTACATATATGTTATCGCACTGTGTCTCTGTGTACCATTGCCTATGAGATCTTCTAATCAACTAGACCTATTTGTGTTTCTTTGAGTTGATACTTTTGTAAAAACAGTCTTTGTTTTAAAACTGTTACGTGAAAATGTTCATTTTGAACTGTTTGCCTATGAGCCCAGGTTTCACATTCATGTGCAGTTTAGTTTGATGCTTTGTTCGAAAATGATTTTGTACCTCCTGTGAGAAGACAACGAATTTGACCTTATATCTTACCTTGTGTATTGTCACTGCATACCTGTATATCCTATAGTTCACTGTATCATATTTGAGGTAGCTGTATTTCAGTGTGTCTGCTGTCTTCAGGTAGCATGCATTGCTCATATTATTCCTAGGTTGTAGTTTGGTTTGCATCACCAGTTGGGTATTTGAGTATGTGTCATTTGATTTATTGGGTGTTCAGTTCCACTTAGTGTTCTTGTTTCACCCGAGCTTTGTTCAAGATCTTCAGTGCATTATGCACTGTTTGATTGGGTCTAGTTCCTTTGTTTGTTGATTTGTTTCACTTGCATCTACTCTGTCATTCATATACGAAATTGTACATATTAAATTGGGTCTACATGCAAATCTTTCTTATGTGAATAGTAGCATTAGTTACTACATGTTGCTCTCTGCATATTTGAACTGTCATTGTTTCACTTGTTCATATGCATTGTGTCACTTATTCCAGTTATACTGCTATTTGTATTGCAGTGCTTCATGTTGTAGCTTGACCATTTCAGTGTACATTGATGTGTTGATACCTCCTTGCTTTTGACTACTGTGACACTGAGCTTGATCTCTGTTGTACACATTTTGTCGTGATCATATTGAATCATACGTGCTTGCATCCATGTAGATGATTTACTGGACATTTTCATGTAGCATGACATTTCGAACAGTTGAGTCTGCACATGTTTGGATTGCATATATCTACTGCCCTTGTACATGCTTCACTGCATCATCTTCTACCTGTTGCACTTGCAATGATGTTCTCCATTTCATGTTTGAATTCCTACTTGTTTGCCACTGCAGTTTCATTGTGGTGGTGACTTTATATTCGGTAGTGGCGAGGCAGTGCACGCGTGCGTGCACTGCAGCCACCCAGAATCGATTGTTTTAAATTGATTTAGTCGATTTGATAAATTGTTTATTTATCTCTGTGGATGATTTAAATCTGCTGATTGTTGTTTAACACTGTTTAGTGTTATATCTGCCGTTATCCGATTCCTTTATCGAGGAGTCGGATATACGAGATTTCTGTGACTGTCGTCTATTCGTATTTGATTATTATTGCTTCTATGCACTAATAACTGAGTTTGAATTAGACTGACCCGTGTATTATTTTCTTTTGAATGTAATACTCGGGTCAGACCCGAGTTATTTCAGGTTGTAGATTTTCTTCTTTGAGTTGTTGTTCAGGATATGAAGACTTTTCACATCTTCTGAAGTTGTCAATGTCATTTTGTAGTAGTCATGTCATTGTATAGAACGATATGTATTCATGTATATTAGTCGATAATGTACTTGTATATATAACTTCTAGAGTCGACAGTTGTAGTTGTATCATATGTATTGTGTCAACTATGTATTAACTGACATCAGTTATATATATATGAGACTTTTGTTTTTATCTGTGTTCCGCATTTATATTATCTGTGTTATTGTTATATCTAATGTCCTAAACTATTATGAACCGTCGTAGTTCGTTTTATACTAGTATTGGGTGTGTCGATGGGAGTAAATAAATAATAGAAGAAAAATAAAAAGTATGTACCACTCCTATCGAGATAACCAATATTAGTGTAAGGCCAATTACGGATGGTCGCTCCTATCCAGCCTTATTCTTCGTAATAATAGACAGTATTTCCTTTAATACTCTTTGTTATTATGACCATAGAGGTGGGGCGTCACAAAACCGATATATGAAAGTGTGGGGGCCGGAAGTGGCAACCCAAAATGAAACGAAGTAGGTGTGAGGTCGGATGTGGCAGCCGAAATACGAAAGCGAAAGCATATGGCATAAGTGGCAACCAAAACCGATAACGAGTTTAATGGAATTAAGGAATCAGTGAAGGAATAAGGTCTTACCAAAGGTTGAATGCTTAGGCTAAAATATTTCAAATATTTTAGAAGGTGCAAGGTCTTGGTGGTAGCCAAGGATAGAGTATTTAGGTTTTGGTTAGAAAAGAGAATGATTGCTTAATGACATGCTAGGAGAATTGGCTATTGATCTCAGTTATCAAAATTGTAAGAATAAGACCTTTGAGAAGGAACTATTAACCTATGCTTTGTTTAAAATAATTGAATTGAATGTTTGATATTATAGCGGTCCTGACTCGGCCTTCCAAAATCGGCACCCGTACTTCACTTGTACTCGAATGCCACAGATTCAAACGCCGAATCTGGCTCGCCGGAGCTTATAACACGTTAAGTATAACAACACAGCGAAAGAAAGAAATGGATAATATCATATACATCACAAATGATACAATATCCATAATATGATATACAACAATGATATCTATATGATACAAGAATATCAGAGACAAATAATAATGTTACAGTGGAAACAACGGAAGTGATAACTCCAAATGATCTTTAAAAAAGAATGAGTCCAACAACTCCAACATCAAGCTCGAACTACCATCACGTTGCACTAAGATAAGCAAGGTCAGTCGTCCGGACGAACTCCAAAAATTGAACTAGCTCCCGATAATCTACTAAACCTGACTATCTGAAAAACCCAACTCTAGACTGCCCGTGTGGAAAATTGTGGGCACCCAGAATTTAGGAAGGGAACAATAAACACCGAGTCAGTCATGAGACTGGTATGAGCAACAAAAATAGTTTATCTTTAAAACAAACAACAAAAGAATTTTAAACATTGAAATCCGCAATGCTTTTTGGAAAATGAAACTACCATAAGACCTCCCACCACACACACAATGCAATCGCAGACTTGGAGGAGATTTCTTCTTATGATAGTCAAATATGCTTAATACGAGAAAACTATTTTGATATTATTACTAGTGCATAGTGTGAAAATCCTTTCGAAAATATAATATTAATCTTAGCCAGCATAGGTACCATTATACTATGCCTACTATAGCTGCCACCTGAGGTGACAGGTTATACAAATTGCAATCGTAAAGGGCTCGTATTGTTTCTTTGGATTTCCAACGAATGGTCGGGCTAAGGAACTTCCTACTGCCATATGGGTACGCCTCTGGAGGGACGTCCCGAGAACTAACTAGCTCTCTGCCAACACAAGGCCGGGTTACCTCTTACTAGGTAACTACTACACAAGTATGCCACCCCCCGGTCGTTTGCGACCTTTATCCGAGGGCCCTCGATCACAAAGCAACAACCACATAGTAAATGAGATTGATGCAACCACACAGGTAAAGCATCTGGGCTCCATACCATGATACCACCTTTTTCCAGAAGGAAATGACATACCCTAAAGGGTGCGGCCCTATAACCTTGCCGCATCTTTCCTGTTTCGACCATTTCCGGGGTGTGAGGCTCGATGAGGTCTCGTCCACAAAGCTACGCTTCTTCACAAAGCCATGCTTTGATCAACAAATGATCATCAACACACAGCAGCACTTAGCATGCCACACTACCAAATTGGGAGTATATCACCGATAACCTTCAACTACATAACCTCTGAGCTCGTACGTCTCAGAGAAGGGTGTTAAGCTAAGAGAATAAATTCTCCGCCACCAAACAGAAATGTATTTGAAAGAAATCTGCTTTATATCTCAAAGTGTAGTGTCAGACATACAACCATACAAGTTTATTCCGGGTTTGAATAGAACCGAAGGCACTTCCAAAGAAGCCCTTGCAATCCGGGTATTCACAATCCCGATCGGACTTCCCATCAATTAGGGAATCTCTATACCGTAGCTACTCAGTGCAGAGATAATTGATAGGTTATCTTATCGTTCTCGCAAACACCCGATCTTCAACACCGGTCTTCAAATGCTATCCATTCACGTCGTATCACTATTCGAAATGGGTTATATGACACAAAGTCCTCTCCCGGATAAACCGAATAGTGAGCGCTTAATTTTTAAAAACATATGGATATTGGGATTTCATTTAAGTCACAACTTATTACCCAAAACTTCTCTTTCAAATGGTTTAAACAAATTACCATTTTAATCTTTTACACAAAAAGATTCATCTCACAAAGTTCACCCAGTTTCACAAAGATCTATTCATAGATTTTCAAATCGATTTCCATTTCAATTGGATTAACTCATTAAATATTTAAATCAAAGATTTAATTTATAGCTTTCAAAACACGTTTCCAGAGATCTATTCGTAACTTGGAAAACCTTTTTTTCATTTCAAATCTTTTATATAAAAGATACACCATTTAGAATCCTCTTCAATTTCAAAACAAGGTTCAACCATTTTAAATTTCAAAACTTTATGAAGTTATCCAAAATAACTTTATCCTCAAAACTCCTTTTCAAAAGCTTTCCATTCCATTTTCAAAATTGAAATTAAAATTTCAATTTCAAAAACATTTTATTAAATTCAAATTATATGTGGCCTAACCAATTTCCACGTGAAATCCATATTTATGTGTGTATGGTGTGGTCCAGGGGTTTCACACACAATAGTGCAACATCATTCAATCATCACAGATTCAAACACAGAAATATAGTTGATAAGCAGTATAAACTATAACGCTTATCGTTCATTCATAGATTCACAAATAATATACAAATGTATCACAAATAAATGAATAAATTATACACAGCTCAATCCACAGAACAAAATATCACAGATCAGATAGGACAATCAATTCAAGGCATCTCATACAATACAATCATTCATAAGTAAGGTCAAGCATTCAATAATCATTTATAAGCAGGATTAATTAATTGTTTAATCCTAATTAATTCAACTTATTTCCAATTAAATTAATTACTTATTAATTAATTATCAAATCCTGATTTATTAATTACAAATCATTTGATATAAATTAATTTATCAAACACCTTAATTAATTATTCCTAATTAATAAATTATTCTTAATTAATCACATTAATTAAATTAACCTCTAAACCAATTACATAATTAATTAACCCCTTAATTAATTATTTTAAGAAATTAAACCTTTAATTACTTACCATTAAGCAATCATCTCATAACCATTAATCATTAATTACCAATTAATCTTTATCATTAAATTAATTTACTTTGATTAATCCTTAATTAATCTTAATAAATCTCATTTATTAATTAATCCTTAATTAATCTCCATTTGATTAATTATCCTTAATTAATCATAATAAGTAATATCCCTAATTACTTAATTAATCAATTATTAATTCGTAATTAATTTCTTAAATACTTAATCCTTAATCATGAATTAAACTTTGATTTATAATTTGAAATTCAAATTTATTCAAACCAGAACAGGTTTTAAAACCTGCGACAAAAATCTACCTGAGCCACAACAAAAACTGCTTCGAGACCAACACAATTTTGCTCGAGTAAATACTCGAGACAACACACGAAAACCTGCTTCGAGTCGAGTACTCGAATTACTCGAGACAACTCGAGAACAAAAAACCCTGCACACACCCAATCTTCACAACATCCAGGTTCCAGCAACCATAGGCACCGTGCACGTGCACAGTTCCGATGACCACCTCTGGTCGTCGCCAACACATCGAGCAAGTCGAAGCCCCACCACGAATCAATCTCCGATCGCCAGAATACACCCATCATTTCGAAATCAAAATCGAGCTTCACAGTTGAGCCTGCAACCAAACAATGCCAGAAAAAGTTCCTTGAACTCCCGTCTTCGGTCACCTGACATCGCGCCACCACGTCCTTGGCTTCGCCAGACCTCCACGCCACTATTCCCAAAACCTCGAGTCACTCGATCAACCAAGGCGCTACTTCACTCCCAAACCTGACTCGACCCAAAATTAGGGTTAAATCCAAAATCACCTCACCGCCGACGCCACGGCGATCATTCATCGCTTCTACCATTTTTTCCTGAACCACCAGTCCTTCCTCCACCTCCAGACCAATTTCTGATCACCAAAAATCCCTTGGCCATCAGGAAATACTCGAGAACCAAATTCCAGTCATCACTGAAATGCACCCTCTATACCCAATTAAAAATTATAATTCTTGTTTTAAAAATCCTCATTTTCAAAATAGATTCAAGTTATAACCATGAATCAGAAATTTATGATGATAGGTTTTTAACATATTCTTAAGTCTTCTATTCTTTTTACTGTTTCCAGATAAATACAAATTAATCTTACTTAAATAAAATTTTTAACCCTTAATCTATGCTTTAACAAACAGGTTCTGTTTGAATTCCAGATCCTGACAGTAATTCAATGAAAAGATATTGAATTTTGATTTTATTTTAAACTCTGTAATTAGAGATAGAGAAAAATAGGTAAACAAATCAAGCACAGATCAAAACATGCATATACATAGAGATTTACCTTTGTATATTCACAAGCAAACACAATAGAATTCAAGAATCACATGCACAGATTTAATTTTTACTTAAGCTTTTAAATAAATTGTTTACTCACCTTGATTTTCCAGAAGAAAGAACAGAGCTTTTCTTTTATGCTTGAAACAGGTTGAAATTTGCAAGCTGAAATCCTTTCTTTTGATCTCTGGCTTATATGAATTTGCATTGTTGTTTTAGTTGAAGTTTTGTTTTAAGTTGGATGATATATACTTCAGGTTTGCTTAGTTATCTTGATGGACGAAACTGAAATGAAGATGATGGATATATAGAAATTGAGTTTACTGGGTGATGATATGTTTTGTACAATACAGGCAGAGATTTTTTTTCTTTTTATTGACTATGCAAAATTTGGTGGCTGCAAATCTCATTTTGGTGGGCTGATGAGATATATTGTGGTGTACTAGAGATATTTGCATTAATTGTTATTGTCTTTATTTTCATATATACATACTTGAATATACTTTGTACCATGTTTGTTCTCAAGAATGTATTTTGTTTTCTACATACTTGAAATACATTACTGTCTTCTTTTCTTGTAAGTTTCTTCACATATATATATTTTGGTTTTCTTTTACAAGTGTACATACCTATCCTATACAATTTCTATGTTCATAGATATTTATATCTTGGTGTCTGGTTTTATACTTACATACTTATCTTCATTTGCTTGTACATAGTTGAATATATATACTAGTATCTTCTTTCTTTAGTCTTATGCTTTGTAATATAAATGAATCCTATTTTTAACATGTTGTTTAAATTTAGCTAATTTGTTTACTTTATATTTTATAATTTATTTTATATATATCTATTTATAAATTCAAATTATTTTTAAACCATTTACTTAAAATTCAAATTCAAATCCAATATATATATATATATAAATATTCAAATCTACTCATATATGCACATATACATATATATTCACATATATATACATGATTTAAATTCAAATGATTTAACACATATGTTATTTGAATTTGGAGAAACTCAAATCAATTTACCAATTAATTTCACAATTTTTATTCAAAAATTAAATTAATTATCAATTTAAACTTAGTAAAAATCCGGGATCGTTACAGATATAGTGGGGGGAAATCGTACTGTGCATTAACGGCGTTGTCTCACTATCTTTTATGTTTAGGATTATATTGCTCATACCAGGTTTTATGTCTGACTTGTAATTTTACTATTTTTTTCTCTTAAACTCATGAGAACTAAGCAATTAACTCAGCAACTGCATTGAAGAGATTGAAAGCCTCACGAACCTTTGTTGAAATAATTTACATGAATATATTGATTGTTTGTTTTTACATATGAGATGATTTATTGCAAAAAAAATGTTTTTTTTTATCAAAATTCACTACACTCGTTCAATTTCAAAAATGATTAGTAGGTACTTTTCAATTATATTTAAGCATTATGCTAGTGTATGATTATTCTCACCACCTTGTAGCTTAAGTAACATGTGCATCTACACCCGATACTGAGATTATTGTATTTTTTATGTTATTTTTAATTTCAAAATTTAATTAATGGTTGGGTTGGTGGGTTAAAGGTGGATTTTGTGATATGGTACTGGAGAAGCTTTTGTTGCTAGTATGTAATCTCAACATCTCATGCTTCTAGTGATATATCCTTTTTAGGTAAACATTTTGAATTCCCATCATATCTAGAATTCTATTTTTTCTTATTATAATTGCGGCACCATCATACATGAAATTAACTACTAATTATGTGTAATCTGAAGTGTAAATACAGTCAATAATATTCATATCCTGAGAAATGTAATGTGCATATTTGGTATGTTGTCTGTTGTAATTGGTTTACATTTGTTGTGTCCACGTGAGTATGTCTGTGTACTTATATTTTTGATTAAATTTTTTGAATAATACTATATCAATTCAGTACTCTGATTAATATTATTGAGTGTTGAAAAGCTTTTCAGAAATCCTCTTAGTACATACAACATGACTCATAACACTATGATGGGTAATTTAGTTTATTTTATTAAAATGATGCAAAAGTCATCAGATGCACCTTCTATAACAGTAGAAAATCTAATCTACATTCTTGGAATAGCCCGAAGACTATTCATCCGTAGTTAGATATAAATCAAAGTTCTTCCGCATTTTACAAGGTCGCAAGGAGGATGCACATAAGAGCTATAAGTTCATTATTAAAGAATTTATCTTTCAGTATTATTTTTTCCTTCATACTCATTGTTAACCGGATTTTTAAACCACCAGAGTTCAATAAGAGTTAGAACATCTAGGTCAAGTCAAAACAATTCAAGAATCAACAAAAAGAACCTGAAGGATAGGCCAAGGACTCAAGAGGAAATACACAAAAACTGGCTAAGGGAATGGATCTTTCAAACCTTTTACATCATGAACCATTCTCTTTCCTAGAGATGTTTGCCAAGTTTCATGACATTCCAAGCAACCTAGTTCGAGAAGTGAGAATTTATCTGATTCCAGTCATAGTTCAATCCAACCTGTACATGAACCATCACCAAAACAAGGCAACTAACTATGAAATTACATGGAGAGCATCTACATAAGACATGGAATACAACCCAAAGGAATTGGTTCAAAATTTCCTTAAGTACATGGATCGCTAGCGATCCATGTCGTATAGATCGCTGGCGATCCATCAAATGACGTTGGATCGGTGCGAAATTTTTAGTGCACTCTTGTATCATCAAGTGTAGGCTTCTAGCAAAGTGGCCTAGCCCAACAACTTTCCAACCCCTATAAATATAGTCCTACTTGCAACATAAACATGATCTTCTACACTGGCTACTAGAACTCTGCAGACATTATTCTTCACTCTTCTTCTCCCACACAATAGTCATCTAGGAGTTTGTTGTGATTCTTTAGTGAACTCTTATGCTTGTGACTTGATCTAACTTAGATTGAATCATATTGTAATCGGCTTCAACTTGTAACAACAGTCAGTTAATAGAAAGTTATAAAGTGGATGTCGGCTTTATTAATAACCGAACCACTATAAAAATCTTCTTGTCTTCTTACTATTTCTGCTCTTTTGATATTTATTTTCTATATTATTGCTCTATAAGAACAGGGATGGTGTTTTCACACTCAATCCAGGGTATGATCCATTTTTTCGATTAACATTTTTATGCTTTCACTGAGAACCTAACTCAGGCTTAGATCTAGCTATCTACTTTGAATCAGATAGATTCAGAAGTTAGATCCTCAATTTTTGCATAGAAGATTTGCTGCTGAGAGTCAATGCCACCAAGATGAAAGAGAACTACCTCCGGAAGATCCATACGAGCTACAATTGTAGGAGAAGAAACAAAATCTCGGAAAATTGAAGTCAACAACCCCAATAGCCTGCTATTAGGAGCTAACTCTGGAGATCAGGTTCCAGGCTCCTCCACACAGCACGAAGTTGTGACTAAGGGAGAATTGAACAAGATGGTTGATGAAATTAACAGTCAAAAGGCTCTTATAGAAAAGATAAATGCTCTCTTAGAACTCCAATCAATAACTACTCCCAGAATAGTGCCTGAAGCTGTGGCTGCTACGGAGAAAGAGCATTCTTATGTTTCTAGCTTGAATGGAAGAAACAGAAGACAAAAGCAAAAGGAAGCAGTGGGCCGAGCTCCAAGTATCACGACGGAAGAAAACATTAACACTCCATCCAGTGCAAATGCACCTACTACGAACTTGAACATATAAGTGAAAACACCATGGGGGACATACTAGTAGCTGATACTGAATCTGAGGAAGACGAGTGACATGTGGAATGTGGATTGAACTCAAACGATCAAACTCCACCCACAAGACCAACCACCTGCCAACGGACCTCTGTAGGAGTGGCTCACCTAATGATTGGAGAACCTAAGCTTCAACTAGCCAACCAAGAGCGTTTGCAAAGTCAAACGCTTGGCGTAGTTATTGACAGACGACCTGCGGATGAACGGACAAGTGAGGCATGCATTACAAACATGGTCAGACACTTGATGGAAGAAAGCAAGGGTAGAAAGGATGATGATTAGGGTTCCGCTCTGAGCCGAACTCCCTTCACCGATAGTATCCTAAAGGCTGAATACCTCAAGAAATCCACCATGCCACTAGCTTTGCCCTTCTATAATGGAATACTGACCCTCAACAACACTTGTATAATTACATTTGGAATATGGATGGTGCTAGGGTAACAGATGTGGTTCGTTGCAGATGTTTCCCCATCTATCTGGAAGGAATTGCCTCCATGTGGTTTACCAGACTCTCTCCATGATCTATTTCAACCTTTGAAGAGCTAGCTAGGAAGTTCTTGGAACAATGTAGACTGCATAGGGCTCAACCAACAGACCCAACGAATCACTAAAATCGTTTATGAAACGCTTTAACACAGCCATCACCGAAGTAAGTAATCCAAACGAGGATTTGATTTTTATTACTTTAGTCCGCTCGATCAATCTAGGGACAGATTTTGGAAGATGGATTAAAATGAAGCAACCAACCACCATGAAAGAATTCAATCGAAAGGCTAGTCAGTACTTAAGATCAAAAGAGGCAAATACATTAGAAGGTAAAAATACCGATATGCGACCAAATGAATCGAATCAGAGTAATGTAACAATCAATCAAAATGGCAAGAACTCTAAAGTAACCACTGGGAAAGATGGGGACTACAAAAGGAGGAACCAGCATCATAACACTGGTAAGGGCAACAAAGGTGGAAAGAAACTCAAAGGTCTAAAATGCAGAGAATACACTCCATTGAACAATAGCTTGGATAATATTTACCTGGAAACTCAGGGAATAGAAGAGTACCTGAAGCTGCCATGAAAAGAAGAGTCTAAGCAACAAAGGAAGTCAGGGAAGTTGTGTCGCTTCCACGGAACACCCGGCCATAACACAAACGACTGTCGCCATTTGAAGAATGTGATCGAAGAACTGATTAGGGAAAACGAGCTCTAATGGTACGTGAAGAAGCCCCGAAATTTTGATCAACCAACCAGACCTCATGCTCCTAAAACCCAAGGATAAAAATCTGGACCTACCGGAGAGGGATCCAAGCGAACTGAACAGAGACTTTTCATTAATACCATTTCGGGAGGTCCGCATCTAACATAGAAAAGTTAACACGAGATGGAAAGATATGCTAGTTCACTCAAACATGCTCCAATGGAAACTTTGCCAATCGAAGACGGGACCCCTACTAAACAACAGAGGATTCTCAATGACGACATCATGTTCCGAAACTAAGATAGTGAAGGAATAGAAGCTCTATCTTTAGATCCAATGGTGGGGACGATAGGAATTGGACCCACTATCATGCGATGGGAGTTGGTTGATACTGAAGGATCAGTAAACATTCTGTTTTGACATATGTTCGACCAAATAAAACTTAACATGAAGGATGTCTCTACGTGTCGAACCAAATTTCAAGGATTCACCGGCCATCCACTACAACTAGTTGGCACAATCGATCTGTTTGTTGAACTCGGAACAGGAGATCAGAGTGTGTTTCTCACCCAAACCTTTGTGATAATCGACGAGATGTCAGCCTGTAATGCATTCTTGGGACGGCCGACCCTCGCTGGTTTCCAAATTGTCCTGGCATAGTAGTCTCTCGATATGAAATGCCCTACAGAAAACGGAGTTGGGATGATAAAGGGAGACCTGAACATCACAACGGAATGCTACATCGCTGAATTGTGTGAAACAAGAAATAAAGGAAAGGGGAAGAATGCAGGGAAAACTCTCCACATTCACGAACCGTCAACATAGCAACTACAGAACCACCCTGGCTTGGGGACCATAACTGATTCGATAAGGCAATGGACCCTAGAAAGAAGAGTTCAGGGGAGGAACGTGCAGCACCGGTAAGATTACTATGCCTATCCCTATAGACATGGATGATCCAACATGGGTACTAAAAATAGGATCACATCATAGAACCAAGACACGACAAGAATTAGTAAAGTTTCTTCACGCCAATCAGGACGTGTTCGCTTGGACCCATTCCTATATATGTGGGATATCACTGAAGATAGCAATCGTTGCTATGGATTACTTCACAAAATGGCCAAAGTGGAACCGCTGGCTACACTTACCACTAATAAAGTGATTAACTTTGTCACTAAAAATATTATTTGTAGGGTTGGAATGCCATAAAAAATCATCATAAATAACGTAACTCAAGTCGAAAGTGCTGAATCAAGGACTTTTGCAAGCGTTTCTGCATCGAAAAGAGTTTCACCACAACGGCACACCCTCAAGCAAATAGGCAAGTGGGAGTGGTAAATAAAGTCATCAAGTCCACCATCAAAAAATGGCCGATGAAAGCTAAAGTAAATTGGGTTGATGAGCTACCACTTGCACTATGGGCTTATAGGACGACGCACAAGTCAACAACTGGACACTCACCATTCGCCCTAGCATACGGATCCGAAGCATTGGTCCCAGTTGAATTGGAAGTTCCATCCCATAGAAAATGATATTTCAATCAAAAAGAGAACGACCAAATCCTGCTCGATTCACTGGATCTGATTGATGAGAAACGGGAGGAAGCCGAGCTAAGGACCAAGGCTTAACAAAAAAGGGTAACACGACACTTTAACTCTAACGTTCGCAACCATACCTTCGAAGTGGGTGATCTCTTCCCGAAACAGATCTATTCGGATCCAGGAACATTCGAACTAAACTGGGAAGGGTCTTACTCAATCGAGCAAAAGCTCAGTGATGGCACTTTCAAGTTTACCATAGTCGATGGAATTTTAGATTCCCCGTGCTTGGAACAACGACTCGCTCTAGCATTACTTTATTTAGCTTCTGTCTACGTATTTCCTATTTTCGCAAATAAGGCGTCTGACTTCACTGTAGGCATTGTAAATAGGCAAAATTTGGTATACTTTCCATTTTAGTAGTGAAATCTCTTTAGCTTTCGGAACCAATAAAACCATGTTCATATAAATTACTCGTCGAGTCAGCGAAAGTAAACCGACTCAAAAATCATCCATTAGCTACTTGGGGAAGTAAAACCACACCCAAGTACGCTCCGCCTACTCGCCAAGTCGACGAAAGTAAACCAACTCAAAAATCATTCATTAGCTGCTTGGGAAAGTGAAACCACACCCAAGTATGCTCCACCTACTCGCCAAGTCGACGAAAGTAAATCGACTCACAGTAAAAGTCGCGTACTTCGTAAGCTACGCACTCTTAAAAGCCATTATTTCATAAGACGCGCACTCTTAAAAGCCATGCATTTCATAAGCCGCGCACACTCTTAAAAGCCGCGCACTCTCAAAAAGCCATGCATTACGTAAGCCGTGCACTCCCAAAAAGCCGTGCATTCTGTAAGCCACGCAAGCACTACTTAATGTTGCTCCGGCACCTCAGCAAGCTGCTAAGGTTTTCTAAATACCGGTATTGTACTCACAACATAGGGAAACTTGTCTATTATAGGACTAATAAGGATCAACTCCCACTATCAAAAATAGTGTACGTGAGTCCAGCAATGTCCCAAAATTAGAGAATGGCAAAGAACTCCGATCGTTGACCGACAAAATCTCTGGAGTCGAGACATTCGAGTCAAAAGTTCCCTAGATAAGAACCGCAAAGTAGATTCGGCTATAGACATTCGAGTAATCGATCAGATCAACCAGTCATTTGTCAGGTGTTCGAAGAAAACAACCTTGTAAAGTAGGGGCACACACTAACACTTAGTTGAAAGGAAAACTACTCCACAGTCCCATTACCTCGAACAAAGAATTTTGGCAATCACAACGGATCTAGTTATAAAATAAATAAAAAATGCACACATAATGCATGAAATCATGGAAATAAAGGCACCATATACCATGAAACACGACACGACGATGGAAAGTATAGAAATTACAGAACAAGCAATCGCGTCATGTACACACATACGTGGTATAAAAACAAGCTAAGTATGTGACAAATAAGGAAGAACACAGAAGAGATAACGGTAAAAACATTAATCTTTTCATTCCTTATAACATTTTCTACACAAAGTCAAAATATGGGGGTCGTACCCACACAATATCGACTAACAAAAAGAAAAGTACAGATGCTATAACAACAAAAGTAATAAGTGCATACTCTACACTTGTACAAAATACATGTCGAACAAATCAAAATGTTACAAAATCCGGTTCCACTATCACTCGAGCCTGTCATTGTTTCTTGCCACCACTTCTTTTCCTGCCTTTGCTCGGAAGTTTCTTTTTCCCCTCAGCATCCCCACTAAGAGTTGTATCGCTGCCAATTATAGGCTCCGTGCCTATGTCTCCTCCTTGTTCTTCGACCCCCTCGGAAGATTCCCCCTCGGTCTTGCGCTTGCTGGACTTGCAGGAGCTCCTCGAAGACTTTCTCTCCTCGATCTTTTGCTTCTTAACTGCAACCATCTGCTGTTCAGTTTTACTTAGCGGGCAAGCTTGGTCTGTCTGCTCTCGATTGTCAGCTACTGCTAAATTGCCCTCCATTGATACGGAAGGGTCGTCCAGGCCATGCAACACAACGATCTTCTCAGATTCCAGCCCTGGTTGCGAGCTAGACATGGGCGTGGTGATCAAAGCAGCTATAGAAACAAGCGTTGAAGCAGTCGAAATGGCAGTAGGCCCCAGGACTGGAGAAATTGACAGTTCGACAGGCAAAGAAGACGGACCTATAAGGTCAAAAAGAAAAGCATTCAATTCATCTTGTTCTTGCAATGTGAGTTGAAAATCCTCAAACTCAGGAGAAACAAGAAAGTTACCTGCATCAGAAGTGTGACCTTGAATCTCAACCTCATACTCCCCACCATTTCCTTCTCTGGATGGTTGCACAATCTTGGGTGAAGTTTTAGGACCACCCAAGGCTTCAGAGATAACTACTGAAGGGGTGGACAACAAAGTAGCACCGGCCAAAGCTGGAATGATTCCCGTCTGATCATGAGGTTGCTTGGATGATTCGCTAGGCCGAGAATTAAAGGCTCTGATAGTGCTTTAGCAGCTATAGTTGCAGCCGCATCGACGGCTTCTCGCTCCCTTTCAACCTGAATAATCTCTCGGCCCTCTACTAAAGCCTTCTTTGATTCTTCATTAAGATAGGCATCCTCCAACTCTTGTTCAGTGTACACATTCCTATCTTCTCGAAAATGGGCCGAGTCTTCTTCCTAAACCACGGCAAGAGTACGCGATTATTTGGGCCCAAATAATAGAGACTGCCCTGATGCAACAGAGAGTTGATGTAGAAGTTCAAGATGGTGCCATCCATCTTCGCCATCTTCCTTTCAAAGGTATCTTGTAGCTCCAAGTAGTCCTCCATCACAGCGGCCTTCTCAATTTCAACTTTGGTCTTTTCAATGTTGAGTTGCGCAACTTTTTCTTGAAGAGAAGCAATTACTTGAGCCTAGTTAGAGATGGTCTTATCTCAAGGTTCCATCATTCCCGCATAATTAGCAATTGTCTTCTTATGAGCTTCGACAATTTCATCGTGACTAGCAATAGTTCTCTTCTAAGCTTGTTGATCTCATCTCGAGTTTCAAGCTCCTTTTTCATCTTGACTTCATCAGCATGGGCTTTCTTAATTTTGTCTCTGAACACAATCTCAATTTTCGCATGAGCCTCTTTCAATTCCTCTAGCAAACTAGCTTTACTCTTACTCTCTAAAATGGCAGCATCTCTCTCTTTTGTCAATTGATCAATTATGGTGTCATGTTCTATCAGCATCCTTTAGAAATCATCCTTTTCCAACTCGATAGAAAGGATCTATTGATAGTTGTTACGGTTTGTGTCCGCCAGCTGCTTACATAATTTCTCCCATCCTTCAACTTGATCTAAGTCGCACTGAATCACCGGGAGATGGGGCATATAAGAATCCTTAGGCATCGGACGTATGTCACGATCGAAATTAACTCCCTTCAGGAACCATCCAGGGAGCACGGATTCAAGCTTAGGTGGACCGTACAGAAGAATATAAGCAGGCCTCCTGTTAGTGCATAAAGAATCAGAAGTAAGCACAATATGAGTTGACAAAATCTGGGTTGATGGAGCAACTTGAACAGTAGAAGTCGGGACCTTAATTCCGATAGAAACTGGAGCCGGGAAAATGTATGGTACTCGAAAGGATGAGGATCATGATCTACTTTCGACTTTTTGGATGGCTCTTCCCAATCATCAGGAATCTTCCTCTTCTCATATCCACTCCTGTAAACTCTGCCTCGGTCCCTGTCATCCCGACGTTGAGCTTTAGCTTCCCAATCTTTTCTCCTTCTCCATTTTTCCTCAGTTTCTCGGGACTGGTGGCGGCTTGAAGTTCGCCTCGACCCACGTTTTGCAACTGTAAATCGTTCAAGGTCTTCATAAAGTCCGTGACCTTCCATAGTACATAATAAAAAAATGAAGTAACATTAGCGACAAAAAATGAGCTCAAATAATGCATATATGAGTGTACGTGACTCTAGTGGAGTGTGTGACGTGTCATAGGTGGCCTAAAAGGACTTCACAAAGCGGGTCAGGAAGCGACTATAGTGGGAGTCAGGCTAACTCTAGAAACATCATGATTAGGGTGAGAAGACAATCCCTCGAACTCAAAATTATCTCCCATTAGTTCTGCGATGTCCACATAAACATTACTCAAGTCTCCAATGTTGATATTGGTTTCCTTAGGCGAAGAACCATGAAGTCGTTCAGCTGCTGAGGGAGCATCTTTAGCAATAATACCTTGGGGAGGCAAATCCAGGAGAATAGGACTCATTTATGGTGTTTCATCACATGATTCGAAATTCCCTTCACTGGAACTTGCATCAAATTCCTCATCGCTAGTGGAAGAATCAAAGCTACTCCAGCTCTCAATTTCACCTTCCTCCTTTTCTGCGATCACAGCAGCCTTGCCTTCTCACTGTTTGAACTCCTCTTCGCCCCTCCTCTAGGATCAAAGGCATCCTAATCGGGCTACTGGTTCCGGTCATAATGCCTTTTCCTTCACAAATTTCCTCGGTTGATCCACCGGATGGACCTTCTCCTCCTAGTAGACCGCCTTCTTCAGAATCATGCGATGAAGAAGTAGAGCGTGTTTGATTCCTAGAATGGGTAAGGGACAAAACTTCTACGATGATGGCAGATCTCCCAGGATACAACAATCCATACCGATGCAAACTCTCATCCGTTAGCAAAGATTTGACCGACTCTCTCTAGCATCTATAGCCATCAGAGTATGGAAGATAGAATCAGTGATGGACCTTTATTTGGCCTTGGAATTACTGCAATGGGTATTCGGTTTATTAAAACCCCGCACCATCATAATAAATCTCAATAAGTGAAGATAAAACTTACCCTCTGTCGTCCAAAGATGATTAAATCCTTCAGGACATCTAACGAAGAAATATAGGGTCTTGAACTGGGACAAGTTACTTTGGGGTTGCAGCACGATTTTGTGGTTTCTTTGAGCCTCAATAATCACAAGAGACAGACATTCATCTCCCTTCTTAAATGAGAGGAAATATCTCAGCTCATCGAAGCTTGGGGCACGATTGAATGTCCGCATAAACAAATTATGCAGACAAGTCAAAATTGCGTATCCATTGAAGTGAATCTGAAATGGAGCTATTCCTAAATTCAGAAGAGTCTCTCTTAAGAAATGATTGAATGGGGGCACTGCACCATCAAGCACATGTATCGATGTAGGTAGTGTACCACAAAGGTGTCATGTGTTCAAACTCGTTTTTTAGTGAAAGGCGCACATCATCATCTAGAATGCCATGCTGTAAAAAAATATTGTGCAGAACTTTAGCAGAAATTACAGTGGAAGCTCTCTCCGAAGGGTTGAGTAAAACTCTAAAGTTCAGAGTGGTACGATCAACAACCGCATCAACTGGCACTAATTGACCATATTCAGCTGGTGGTGCTGAAGAAGTAGGCGCTGCTGGAACCATTTGCGAAGACATAACTGATGTCGATTCCGCTCCCAAGAGTAACGGGCTTCCTCCACTAGATTTACATCAAGATGACGGATGCTTCATTCTATATAATAGAACTTGTATCCAACGTGGTTAGGTAATTCTATTTATAACTAGAAATCCCTCTATGTTTAACGTTTGAATTTCGAAAAGACATTGACTTAGGCCAACTCGTCGGATTCCAAGCATTGACTGGGGCAAGTGCAGTGTGTTATCTATGTGGGATAGGCTCGATGTCCTGAACACTACGAATGCTCTATTCTGTGTAGTTCACTTGTAGTGGAGAAAGGAAAAAGTTTTTCATATCATTCATTGAAGTATTCCTCCTACACTACCCTGTTATCGGTCAATGATCGATAACAGATTCGTTTTCCAAAGCGACATGGAAAGCTCAATCTATTTTCAAGTACACCGAGCGTGCATAGTAAAATTAATCTAGGACGATCAAATCCATAGTAAATCACCTTGACGGAGCCATCGAGGCCATGCGCTAAATGATTTAGATTTATTGAATGAAGATTATAGAATACGTCAAGTGTAGGCCACAAATCCACCATCTACCTCTAATAAGTCGCAATCAACACGCTTCGTTCACCATTCTCATCGATCGCCCAAACTCATTAGCAATCACCACCAACATGGTAACCATATCGTTGCCAACCGCAAATCAAAAAGCAAATGCACTCGACTTCAAGTTTCTGGCGATCCAAGCTACGCAAGGTTGGCGACGATTTAAGCAAGCAATGATTCAGGCACTAGGGCTTGGCTCAGGGTGATGGTGGAGTTAATTGAGGTCGGCGCTAGAAAGCTCAGGCGATGGAGATGAATGGCGGCCGCAACGAGGGTAAACTTTAGATTTGGATGCGGTTAGTTTGGGTTGCAAGAAGAATGGCTCGGGTTGCAAGAAGAGCATGTGATGATGAGAAGGGTAGGCTCAAACGAAGTTAAATAGGAGAGTGATTGAAGAAAATTTGCTAAGTCCATGGATCGCTAGCGATCCATCGAGTTGCAACCGATCTTCTCCAAACTTGCCCAGCATGATCTATATGTTGTTTGCAAGCATCTTGAAAGTTGTGGGATCGATATTGATTTATTTTTACGAGCAACGATGATTCACATCGAAAACTCAACAGTCGACTGAATAGCCAAAGCCAAATTCACATGATAACCTCAACACGATCACTTAATTTTCACAAAATGGAAACTCAAAAGCAGTTACTTCCAGAGCACACCTTGTTTCAAACAAAGGAGTACTATGTGGGAAAATGTCAACTAGGTTTTCAATGCAGTAGAATTCAATAGGAGTTAGAACATCTAGACCAAATCAAAACTGAAAGTCTAATGGATCGTATACCATCTAATTTGTGTATAATATGCAAGTATATATATTAATGCAACAGTAGATAATAAATAGTAGAATATAAAAAACATGCAAATTAGAGTTTTTATACTGGTTCGGACCTCTTGTCCTACGTCCAGTCCCGAAGCTCCTCTTCGGTACTTCATTTAAACAAACTACCCTCACTTCGCCCAGAGGAATAGGCTTAATACAAAAGTGTCTTTGACAATCTTGTGTTCCAATAACACAGTTTTTGACTTACAGTACAAATCTTCCTATGATCTCCTTGAGTATATGAAAATGATTGCTTTGAGTTGTAGGAAGTGAATTTAACCAAAAGATTATAATGGATTGAGAGTATGTAAACAGTGTATATGCAAAAGAATGCTTAGAAATCAAGAGAGTATATGATAGATCAAAGCAAGATAAGTGTTTTCTCAATCAAGATGCTATTTATAGAGTTAGAGAGGTGCAGATGAAGAGTTGTCGCTCTTTGAAGAAAACTTTTAATTTTAATGGCTGCAACTCTTCATGAAAGATGATTTCCTTTGGTTTCAAAAAAAAAGTGTCTTTTCAAATATGACAGTTTTGCCTTGACATACGTTTGTGGTATAATGATAGACATTTGTGGCTGTTTTATTTTTTTAACCCAAAACTTGTCACAGACGTCTGTGAGTATACCTCAGATGTTTGTGAGGTGAAAATGTAGTTTTCTACATGTTTTTGATGTATATATAGTTGTGTATGCATATATACTCAAGGAGACCTTAACAATATTTTATCTAGCACTCTTTTGCAATAGAATAACCGTTAGTATGGTCAATGAATCTTTGTCTCTCTTTGAGTCTTAATATCTTCGATCATGGTGTCTGCTTGTAGTATATACGTGCAATTTTGATAAATTCTATATATGTATGTGATCGTATAGTTGTTATCATTGAAACATAAGTTGGAGGTTCTAACAATCTCCCCCTTTTTGATGATGACAACTATACAATAACAAATCAACTATTCATTCATATAATCAGATATCAACCATAGAAGTATTATTATGTTGATCTATTTTTGGTCTCCCCCTATGTATATGCTTCTCCCCTATGTATTTGCATAGATTTCTCCCCCTTTGTCATTATCAAAAATGGTGGGAAACAAAAAATGATATATAATGTTACCATCAAATATTGAATAACCAAAGCATGTAATCATCTAATAGTAATGTTCAACACAAAATGAAAGACAGAAGTTGTAAGAACAAACAAGCATAGGAGTTATAAAATAATAGAAAATAAAGTCTAATTATATTGATCGTGCGAATAAGATAATCCTCCGTAATTCTCATAATATCCTAGTAGGAAGATGGATCCTGACCATACGAGCCTGGCCACTACGTCTGGTCATTGTACTCCTCATCCTCTTAAATAGAAAGACCTTGAAATGCCATGTATGGTTGTTGAAAATGTTCAGTGTTAGACACGTACATCTCATCACTCTCTTCTTCCTCTTCCTCGGGTTTTATAGGAGTCTTCCCTCGAGCACTTCTGTTGTGTGATGTACCTACGGGAGAGGGTTGTGTGTGATAGACTGGTGTTTGTTCATGAGGCGGAGGTGTTGGGAAAGGTGAGGATGATGATCGGGAGGAAGAGCGACCACAGACCTTGCGCATTACATTCCCTAAAGTGGAGACCACTTTGTCCAATGTCTTCTCCATCTTTGTCATTCTAGTGGAGAAAGAACATTTTAATCCTATCATCTTTCTATTTAATGCTCTCTGATTTGTCGTGATTATTCTTTGATTTTTGATGGCCAAATCAGAAAGAGATACATCTGGCGTTGGTTCAAGACGAGCTTCTTGTACCTCAAAGTCGGACAAATATTTGTCATGATGACTGGATGAAGGTGGTTGTCGAGAAGTATGAGAGTAGCTTTGTCAAGGAACGCTAGGTGGAGGAGGCTCATGGTGTTCTTCTTCTTGATGCCGTTGAGTCCAGTGACTAAAAGGGATAATATGAGGAGGGCTTTTTGGAAGATGCATTAGTGACAAATATTGCGGACCACTATCTTTTGTGGGAATTTCTTCGTATTGTGATACATATGAAGGAACGTTGAGATTTTGAAGGATGCGCATGATATAAGGAGCAAAAACAATGGAACAACGATGCTGCAACCAAAATCCTTTAATTTGGTCATGAATAAATTTTGCCCAATTAACCCATTGTTGAGCAAATATGGCATATAAAGCTCTATGATAATTGGCATAAATTTGTACATGATTGTCTAAGTGAAGAATAATGGCATTAATTATCATACGATTTAAAAGTCTAGCACGAGGTCGAAGATAGATATATTTCCATTGTGGCATGTTATCCTCCCATATTTGATGTGTAATTTCATCCCTAGGTAATAGACTATGATCCAGTATATCGGTCAAATCAATCCTCTCATAGCAACAACACAGAATTCTACCAAGAGTATATACATCTATTTTAACTACTTTTCTATGCACACTAGACCATAACCAACCCTCTTCATTCTTAGGATTCCAAATCTCTGAACTACATTGCTTGTGTTTAATTTGCACAACTTATCAACTCTATGACCTAGGATATGTTGGGGTTTCTTATAAACCATTAACTTGTATGCCTTTGTAATCTACTCTTTAGATGAAATTAATTTTAACCTTCAGTACTACTCTTAAGTACACGACCTTATAGAAAGAAGTTAACTCAACTTCACTCACAATTTATCATACTTTGTTTAACAAAGTTCGATTACTCCTTGTCGATACATCATTATGTATCATGGGAAGGATTGACTTTAGAGATTGAATTTTTATTCATTTTAGGTACATTCGAAACTCTTTCCAATATACTCACCTATTCGATCAAAAAAATGATAAAGTGAATGAAAAATGTGGTGAATGAGAAGAGGAATAGTGAATGATCGTGGAAACTCAATTACAAAAGCAAACATGCAGAATGTCATGAGAATAGGTAACGACCTGAGGATGTTCAAACACATCTAGGAGCCAACAACATAAACGTGTATACATAGGAATAGTTTTAAAAACTCAGCCTTGCGAAATCAATCAAAATTGCAATCAAACCTGGAATTTTCGAGTTTGAGATTGGATCAGATAAAAGAGGGCTTACAGGTCCCGTGTTACCGAGCTTGTATATACAAATAGAATACGACTTTGAATTTATACTATCGATAGACAATAGAGGAATAGTAATCAATTAGGAAGCTGAATGGACTTCTTTACAGCAATTCAGACTCCCTTCGATTCAAAGCATGCCATGTTACTCACAAGACGTACTTTGTAGGGTAAATGTTATCCCGCCTTTTGGCAAAGTCGTGATATCATCGATTCAATTAGGAAAGAATGGTCGACGGCTTAAAGAGTCAGTTACGTACAATACCATAGACGATAATCGGACAGATTCGAACCAAGACCAAATCAAAGTATAACAAGCATGAAGTCACTAGCCTGGTCCCGTGAAGTTATATCTCAAGTTTGAAATTGATTGAAGTTCATAAACACAAGCTATAGATGAAACAATGATTTGATTGGATTGACCAGAGAACGCTCAAGGAAATAGTTCAAGTCAACAGAGAGAATTCAATATCTTGAGATCCATGAAGCCAATTCATGTCAGACTTTCAGGGCTTCGACGGCATGGCAAGGGGAACATACCATAACAATCATGCATCCCAAAGTGGTAGGGGAAGGAAGGCCGATCGATGTTCACCGAATGTTATTGGAGGATTCAGCATAACGATCGGCGAACCTCAGTGTATATTCTAGCTTTGACCAGGATCGATCCATATTTCACAATCTACAAATCAAAATGATTCCATATTTTAGGAACAACATCAAGAAGCACGTGTGACCCTCCAACATCGATCGCACAGTGATTGGAGCTAGGGAAAAGGATCGGCTATATGCATACCGATCGTTCTTGATCATTGAATTAACGTGGCTGATCGATGTGGTAGGCCCTTCTGGACCTAGAGAGCTTTCTTGCAAAGTTTCAACCCGATCCATGCCCGTCTTCAGCTATAAATACAGCAAGCATAGCTTCAGAAGGGGGACTTGATCTCCTGCCTGCTCCAGAGGCTCTACCATTTTTATCCTTAAATATTGTAATAATGGATCCTAGCTGATCGAAATATTCTTGTAATTGTAATCCAATGAAAGATTAATAAAAGTGTGAAGTGGATGTAGGCCAATATTGCCGAACCACTATAAAAATCTATGTTTTCATTAATTTTTCTACTATTTTCAATTTCAGTCATTTTTTAATCTCCGTGAGATTCTATAGGTGTTGATGACCATTTTTGGCGTCAACAATATGCATACACAACTTTATATACATCAAAAACACGTAGAAAACTGCATTTTTACCTCACAGATGTCTGAGGTATACCAGACGTCTGTGACAAGTTTTGGTTTAAAAAAAAATACTCATAGACGTCTGTGATAAGTTTCGGGTTAAAAAAATAAAACAGTCACAGACGTTTGTCATTATACCACAGACATCTGTCAAGGCAAAAAATGTCATATTTGAAAAGACAATTTTTTTCGAAACCAAAGGAAATCATCTTTCATGAAGAGTTGTAGCCATTAAAATGAAAAGTTTTCTTCAAAGAGTGTTAGCACCAAAATTGGTCACTAACCTCGTAGAGAAAAATTGTGTAGAGATATAAGTGATGAAAGTAAATTAAACAGAGAAGACAATGCTAATCTAACTGCAGAAAGTAAGAACACCAAATTTATAGTGGTTCAGCGTAATTGCCTACGTCCACTTTGAGGTTAAACTTTATTGATCTTCTTTATAGTTAATTACAAATACAATTCGTGAATCAAATGCTTGCATGAAGTTGTTTAAGTAGAGAAGATGAGTGTCGAAAATGGCAGAGTCTCCCCAGTGTTCTCTCCCAAAAAAGGATCCCTTTCACTATGACCCTGCCCCTCTATTTATAGGCAAATATGGGCTGGACTTCCCAAGTGGGCTCGGTGGCCGAACGCTCTAGCCCAGGTGTTGTGGTTGCTGCATGCCGAACCTGGTATGCCGAACGCTCTGATGCCGAACAGTCCTTTCTATGCCGAACGGTACGCTGGATGTGTGGGAAGTGCAGGATGATTGTCAGTTGAGGCCGAACGTGTCTCTATCCGAAGCTCTTGAACGAACAGTGCATGCATGCCGAACGACATTGTTACCTTGAGTAGTTGTGCATACTGAATGTCTTCTGGATGCCGAGTACTATGCCGAGCACCATGGGATGACGAGTACTCCTACTGCCGAGTACGCCGAGTACCTTGGGATGCCGAGTACTCCTGTTGCCGAGTACGCCGAGTACCTTGGGATGCCGAGTACTCTTGTTGCCGAGTACTACGCCGAGTACCTTGGGATGCCGAGTACTCCTGTTGTCGAGTACTACGCCGAGTACCTTGGGATGCCGAGCGCTCTTGTTGCCGAGTTCTCCTATCACCGAGTTCTAATGATGCCGAACGCTAGCTGACGCTGAGCATTGGTTGTCGCCGAGTGCCAGTTGACGCCGAACACTACTTGACGCCGAGTCTTCTGGTCGCCGAGCACTACGGATGCCGAACGCTATGGATGCCGAGTGCTACTTGATGCCGAGCACTAGTTGCCTGGTCAAATCTCCAGGAAACACTTGCCCCCCAATGTGTATCGCGTGGCCGAACGTGATGCGCTTTGAATCTGGTTCAATTTTCCTTGATGATGCCTTCTCGAGAATGCCTGTAACGGAGGTGTGTGGCGAGCGTGGCCTGGATGCCGAACGATACGTTCGAAGCCGAACAATCCTCGTGTGCCGAACGTCACTTTGCTATGATGCCGAACACTCTGGTATTGACCGGTTCTACCGGGTATAGCCTTTTCAACTTCTCCCTTCCCCCTATATAACCAGGTCCTCCCCGTCTTCTCTCCTTTACCTTTTCACTTCTGCCACTCTTCAAAGATTAGCAATTTTTGCTAGACGATCAGATTTAAAACCTGACCATTCCTTCATAATCTCCAATTCTGCAAACTAGGTACTATTCCTCGTATAACTCGAATAGGTTTCAAACGAGATGGAAGTGCGTCACGTAGAAAGCTTTCGAGTATATTGCCGATCGATAACGCGAGGCGAGGAGGAAGGATTCGGGGTGTTTGCACATATGGTCATTGTATTTAGCTTCATCGTGCCGAACTATAGTTAAAGAAGGAAAAGGAAAACGTTGGAGGTGGTAAGGGTGTTGGATAGCACAGCTCTGGTTCGGCGTATGCTGTCATGCGCCGAATGGTGGAGGCTGCCGAACAGTATTTTATCTGAATAAACTAAGGAATGCCGAACGATAACTTAGCCAAACAAACCAAAGCCAAACACAAATGCCGTACAATAATTTAGACGAATCGAACTCGAGCCGAACACACTTAGATGCCGAACTGTATCAATGCCGAACGTCATAAATATTAAGCAACTGACATGCCGAACCATGTTTAGGCCGAACACTCCAAATGCCGAACATAATTTAGTCCGAACAGTACAATTGCCGAACATTATTTAGACCGAGCCAAACAAAGCCGAACACTATACCTAGGCCGAACAGTCTGAATGCCGAACAGGACCTAACCGAACACTTGACACGCCGAACCAACATACACGCTGACCTATACTTAGGCCGAACAATACAGTTGCCGAACACCATTTAAATGCCGAACAGTATAAATGTGAAACTACACTTAGGCCGGTCACTCTATAAATCATGTGTTTTCTGAATCTGGAACTGTAATCACCACCAGACGGGCTCTTTGAGACGGTCAGCGATGACGGTCTTCGAAGGCGACGATTCGAAGCTCATTCTTATATCTTTGAAATCTTTAGATTCTTATTGCTTGTACACGAATGCTTGCACTAGTTCACACACCACGTGGGGGGAAAACTCGTGTTGCTAATTCTAATGTTCAACGTTTTTTAAGTATAGTTCTCTCAAGCACTTAGCCAGGTTCGTTATTTATCGGGAATGTCGAGAAAGTCTAGCTCCCCCACTATATCTGACAGGCCTGGGCCGTCATCAAGGAAAGTAGCCGCTGATACTTCTAATCCGTTGACTTCTTCTGTTCATAACCTAGCACCTGATGCCCTGGAGGCGACAATCCTACTAGACAATCCGATCGATTCACAAGCTTCGAAGGTCAACGAAGCCGCTCTTCGATGGATATGCTCCATTCATGGCATCCCTTTTGCCGACGTGTTAGTTCCTTCGCGACACGATCGTCCTCATCTGCCCCCGGTCGGGTATACAACCTGTAACAAGTTCATGTGTTGGATGAGCAGCGTGCCTCCATTCAATTTATTTCTCCGGGATGTATTGCAGTATATCGACATAGCTCCATCGCAGCTGCACCCAAACGGCCATGCATTTCTATATGGGACTTACTTACTTTTCATGGCCGTCTTCTCCAGACCTCCAACCGCCGGTGATATCAGATATATCTATATGATCAAGAGACGGAAAGACAGTCCTTCCTTTATGTTCCTCGAGCCGTACCACAAATGCCAGATCTTGACAGGGGCATGCAGTAAATTCGCCCTGTACAAACATGAATGGTTCTATGTGCGCTGCCCTCCTGGTTTTGCGAGGAGATGGGTTGAAGGCAGTAAGTTTCTCTGCTGAGTCACCATTTGCATTTAACCGGAGTCATGTTTTTCCTAATTCTTTGTTTCATCTTTTTAGGTATCAACCCGCGTCTGGAAGGCCGAGGATATTCTGAGGCTGTTGAAGCCATTAGAGCTCTTCCTGCCGAGGAACGAGACATCCGAACTATCATTTCAAATGAATCACTGTCGGGGTTCGGCTTGCTAGCTCCTGGTCGTCGGATCAGCCTTCTAGAAGGTGTCACCATTCCCAAACCTCCGTCCGGTAAAGGGAAAAAACAGGTCGGGTCGTCGTCGCGCCGCATTCCTGATATGCATGAAGACAGCGAGCGCAAAGAAGACGAAGCTCCTGAGACTCAGGGCGAGAACGTGGGTCCCGCTTGGAATCCGGCAATCGAAGTTCAAGATATTGAGACGTCATCCTCCCCTTCGAAGGGGAAGAAGAAGTTAAAATATACAGTTCAAAAGGAGAAAGTTGGTGGCACTTCAAAAGTTACGCCTATCCCGCCTGAGAAAGAGGCTTCCTCGCAACATCTGGAAAGTTCCTTGAGGGGTCTATCGAACCTTTCTATTCCCGAAGACATACTTAATTACGGGTTTGATGATCCTGAAGCCCTCAAATTTTCTTCACCCGTTAGAGGCCATGTGGGAGTTCAACTCCCGATCCAAGGAGACAACACTCCGATTAGTAAAGATAAATGAACTGGTCTGTCGGGGGGAACACTAGGACACACACGCACATACGCATTCCATCATACACTTCAAGTTTTTTCTTATCTTACGGATTTTTCTTAACTCGTTGTTATTTCCATTCTTTGCAGGTGATATGGGGCGTTCTCACAGACTCGATCGCCTTCATGGCTCTTCCATATTTCATCACTCTGGACAAGACTCTAGTTCAGGCAGACGCAGGGGCAGAGACGATTATGAAGATAGAGACAACCGTCCCCGTGAGTCGTCTCACCGCAAGAAGGCACATTCTCAATCTTCGCAGTCTCGTGATCCCCTTCCTCCAACTGTGCCGGATAAAGATAAAACTTCACAGAAGGGTTACCACTCTGATGCTCCTCGAGAACAACACTCCGGTTCATCGAGTACGAGGCAAGTTCGGGAGCAACAAAAAAGAGTGGAACTTTCAAAGCCTCCTCCTCCTACTCCTGCGGTGGACCCGACTGTTGCAGAAAAGATGGTCGATCTTAAGGCCAAGTTTCCAAAAATTTGCTTCGACGGTCTGAAGTTCCTCCCAGCCATTCATCATATTCCCGGGCATGTGAAACAGAGTGCCATTGCCTGCAATAACGACGTCTATGTTCAACATGACGCATTTGTGCACTTGGTGAAGAAGATCTCAGAGGTATCCGTTGAGCGCCAACATGAGATTGATCGCCTGAAACTGGAGGCTGGCTGCGACAAAAACATCATCGAGCATCAAGACGTAGAGCTCGCTTCGTACAAGTCGAAGCTGGAAGCCGCTGAACAAAGCGCAAAAGATACTGCTGAGGCAGTTACTCGTTTAGAGGCGGCTCACAAAAAAGAGCTTAACGAAGCAGTCCAGCGCAGCGGTGCCCTCGCCCTAGAGAAAGACTCTGTCCAAAAAGAGAGGGATGCACTCGTCGTGCAAGTCAAAGAGCTGAAAGAATTACTCTCCAAGGAGAAGGAGGACAAGGTAGCTGCTCAAGAAGAATCGCAGCGATACTGTGATGAAATCGTCGCTACTCGTCTCCTGAAAGCGAAGCTCGATGACGAACTTGCCGGGGTTGAGAAAATGAAGGATGAGGCCCATGAGGAGGGCAAAAGAGTGGCTGCGGAGGAGATTGATTCTCGCCTCGAGGCGGCCGCAGAGGCAGGCAGGGAAGAAGTCAAGTACATGTTTGACCCGTTGATTGCCGAATACGGAGCCCGCGTCCTCATGCATCGCGACTTAACGTTCTTGGGCGACGGCTATCTCGAATCCCTAGCTGAGGCCTGGGAAACTTTGATAAGGATCAGGAAGATCGAGTCGGGCTCCGAAGAGGTCGATGAGGAGGCCTTGGTGAAGGAGTTCCTTAGGGGGAATGAGCCATCGGATTTATCCGCAGCATTGGCACTTTACAGCAAAGGCTCTCCCCTTCCACAAGAGAAAAATGATGAAGCCGGCCCGTCCGGGGTTAGTACATCTGCTCCTCATACTGCTGCTCCTCCCGCTGCTCAATTGGTCGGTCGGCCGACACTTGATCCATTCGAGCAGCATGCTGGTTATGACCCCGAAGATCCCGGGCTTGGTGCTCATGTGCTATCCCCTATCCTGGAGGGTGAAACCCCACGCGCCACCGATAGCCAACCGGAACCTGGTAGGAAATTCTCCTTTCTCTAAAAGTTGAAAGATCCCGTCATTTTTCAGCAGTGGCTACTCGTTCTAACGCTCATTCTTTATGTTTTCGTGCAGGTTGTTCTGACGTCGAGCAAACTCCGAGGAGCGATGACGCCAAGGAGGAGGCAGGGAAAACAAGCGACGCTGTCCATGCGGGAGTACTCCCTGGTCCCGATGCTCAGGTGATCGGGGCGCTGGATGATGATAAGCTCGACACTTCATTTCCTGCCGAAGGGAATGATGAAATTGAAATCACCGGTGCCTCTGAGCATACCTCGCAAATGAGCATGAAGGACCACCTCGCCGAAGAGGAGAAGAAAAAGGCCGAGGTCAAAGTTGAACCTGGAATCCTGGAACTTACCGACCCGCGGAACAGACCTTTGAAAATCATCCTCCCGGGCAGGTCCAAACCACTAGATGTTCCGTCTCCTACTCCTGACTCCGCTTCCTTAGCAGGCAAGAAGTCCAAGAAAAAGCGTGAGGGAGAGGAGTCATCGGAAAAGACAAAGGAAGACAAGAAGAAGAAATCGAAGAAATAATCGATACACTCGTTCAACGAGCTTCTTGCTTAAGTCTTGTAATTGCTTTTATCTTCCGTAGCTTGTAGTTTGTATAGATAGGTCTGAATTTTGTAGGAGTGATCATGTAACCCCATTTTGGACTGATCGAATAAAGTTTTTAGTTTCTTTTTCATTCGAATGATTCTCTTGCTTTTCTTTGGTTTGATGACTAATTGCAGCCATAACTCAAGTTCTTATGAGTTGCCTTATCTCCCAGTCCATTTTCATGTTGTTCAAACATCTCCGGACGTGGCATACTCCTTATTCCACATTTCTCGAGTACTTGGACCTTTTTTCTAAATCTGCGCTCCGGAGATTTAGAGTAAGTTGATCCGCGTTCAGGGGATTCGGAGGTTCGAAATCGTTTATACTCTAGTCCGCGCTCTGGGGACTTAGAGTACTCCGATCCGCGCTCTGGGGATTCGGAGATTTGAAATCGTTTCTACTCTAGTCCACGCTCTGGGGACTTAGAGTATTCCAATCCGCGCTCTGGGGATTCAGAGATTTGGAATCGTTTATACTCTAGTCCGCGCTCTGGGGACTCGGAGATTTGAAATCGTTTATACTCTAGCCCACACTCTGGGGACTTAGAGTACTCCGCTTCGCACTTTGGGGATTCAGAGATTTGAAATCGTTTATACTCTAGCCCGCGCTCTGGGGACTTAGAGTACTCCGCTCCGCACTCTGGGGATTCGGAGATTCGAAATCGTTTATACTCTAGTCCGCGCTCTGGGGACTTAGAGTACTCCGCTCCGCACTCTGGGGATTCGGAGATTTGAAATCGTTTATACTCTAGTCCGCGCTCTGGGACTTAGAGTACTCTACTCCGCACTCTGGGGATTCGAAGATTTGAAATCGTTTATACTCTAGTCCGCGCTCTGGGGACTTAGAGTACTCCGCTCCGCACTGCGGGGATTCGGAGATTTGAAATCGTTTATACGAGTCCGTACGTCGTACAAGATAATGTAGTTCGTCATTCAATTACGAGATATAGAAACGTTAGTGATTCATGGAAGGTACGGCTTCAAGCCTTTATTAATGAAAATCAACTAAACTGCTCGATTACAACTTTTAAAAAGAAACTAAGTTATTACTGAATGGAAAGATGCAGGAAATAACAGTGCCTAAAACAAGAAAGGAAACATGCTAAATGTAATAGTGCCGCAGATGTTCACTGTTCCATGCTCGGGGGAGTGTCGTGCCATCAACGGTCGCTAGCTTGAATGTTCCCTCTCCAAGCTTCCGTTCAATGGCGTACGGACCTTCCCAGTTGGGATTCATACGTGATGGTACCGGGAAAACTCGTTTCAGAACGAGATCACCCACATCAAAGATCCTTGGGGCGGACTCTGCCGTCGTAGTAGCGCTTGACCCGGTGCCTATGCACTGCCGCCCTTAATTCGGCTTCTTCATGCTTTTCATCGATGCAGTCCAGTGATTCCAACAAGAGATTCTGGTTCGTCTTGGGATCATAGTATGTCACTCGGTATGATGGAACTTCAAGTTCCACGGGTATAACGGCTTCAGAGCCGTATGCCAAGGCGAATGGAGTGTGGCCGGTCGCGGACTTATGGGTAGTTCTATATGCCCATAATGCTGTCGGGAGTTCATCTACCCACTTGCCTCCAACCTTCTCCAGACGCTTCTTCAGTATGGACTTGATTATTTTGTTGACGGCCTCGACTTGCACGTTAGCTTTCGGGTGTGCCACGGCGGCGAACTTCTTCTCGATGCCATACTTTAAACAGAACTCTTTGAACTCTCTGCTTTCAAATTGCGTCCCGTTGTCCGTAATGATGGTGCATGGAAGGCCAAAGCGGCATATAATGTTTCATACAACGAAGTTAATGACCTTCTTAGAGGTGATTGTGGCCAAAGGTTCTGCCTCAGCCCATTTTGTGAAATAGTCGACTGCAACTATCGCATATTTCGCGCCACCTTTGGATATAGGCAAAGAGCCGATTATGTTGATTCCCCAGATCGCAAATGGCCAGGGACTAATCATTTGTGTGAGTTCCGTTGATGGAGCCCTCGGGATTTTCGCATATCTTTGACACTTGTCGCATTTTCTTGCGTAGTCCGCGGCATCCCGGTTTACGGTGGGCCAGTAATATCCATAGCGGAGGATCTTCTTTGCTAGCGTTTGCCCCCCGGAATGGTCGCCACATTCCCCTTCGTGTACCTCTCTTAAAACCCGCTTTGTCTCATCATGAGCGATGCATCGCAATAATGGGACCGAGAATCCTTTTCGATACATTGACCCATCCTGCATTACGTATCGCGCGGCCTTTCGAAGGACCTGCCGTCTTTCACTCCTTTTTTCTGCTAAAGCCCAGTCGTCAGGTACAGTTTGAATGGGGTTATCCACGATACCTTCTCGATTTCCGTTTCCAACACGCGATCGACTTTCATCTCGTCTATGCTCGGGGCATGCAAGACTTCAACGGGATACAATCCCATTTGCTGTGCATCGCCGGTACTCGCAAACTTAGCCAACAAGTCGGCTTCTTTGTTCTGTTCGCGCGGGACATGTGAAATGTCATAACGCTCAAGACTCGAGAGTAGCTCTTGGACCTGAACAAGGTACGGAGCGAGCTTTCGTCCCTTTGCTTGGTAGTCTCCCCGTACTTGGTAAACTACCAGCTGTGAGTCACAAAAGATTTCGACTGATTCGATCCTGAGTTCCCTGATGAGCTTCAAGCCAGCGATCAGTGCTTCATATTCGGCTTCGTTATTTGTAGCCGGGAAATCAAGCTTCAGGGCATAACAGATTGATCGATTTTCCGGAGTTATAAGAACTACGCCCACGTCGGAGCAACGGTCGTTTGATGCACCGTCAGTGTATAATTTCCATCGAACGGGGGGAATGATGTCGTGGTCATCCGGTTTGATGGGTATGGTAAACTCGGTGATGAAATCTGCTAATGCTTGCCCTCAGATGGCTCTCCGCGGTAAGTATGCGATATCGAACTGGCTCAACTCGATGTTCCATCTTAGCAATCTTCCAGAAGTTTCCGGCCGTTGGAGTACCTGCCTCAGGGGTTGATCGGTATAAACACCGATTGAATGTGCTTGAAAGTATGGGCGCAGCTTACGTGATGCAATCACCAAGCAATAAGCCAATTTCTCGATTTTAGGGTAATTCCTCTCTGCCCCTGTTAAACGCTTGCTAACATAATACACCGGCTTCTGGACTCGATCCTCCTCACGAACCAAAGCCGCACTTATCGCATGCGGGGATACAGCCAAGTATACGTACAACATTTCGTGGTCAACTGGTTTTGATAGCATTGGTGGACTCTCCAGATGCCTCACCAGATTCCGGAATGCTTCCTCACAACTAGACGTCCATTCAAAATTTCTCTTCCCTTTCTTTATTATATCGAAGAATGTGATGCACTTGTCAGTTGCCCTGGATATAAATTGACTTAGCGCAGCTACTTTTCCGTTCAAGCTCTGTACTTGCTTTATGGTCCTGGGCGCTTGCACATCTCGAATAGCTTGGATCTTTTCTGGGTTGGCTTCGATTCCCCTAGCATTGACGATGAATCCCAAAAACTTCCCTGATGCAACGCCGAAGGAACACTTCAAAGGTTTGATCTTCATCCCATAAAACCTGAGTATGTCGAACATTTCAGCCAAGTCTCGAATGTGGTCGTTTGACCGTCGTGACTTCACGAGCATGTCATCCACATAGACTTCCATCGTTCTACCCAACTGGTCCTTGAACATTCGATTCACTAAACGCTGGTAAGTTGCTCCTGCATTCTTCAATCCAAAGGGCATCACTACATAGCAATATAGTCCGACATTTGTAACGAAGCTGGTGTGTTCTTGGTCCAGAATATGCATCGGGATTTGGTTGTACCCTGAGTACGCGTCCATGAATGACAGCAGCTCGTGTCTTGCGGTGGAGTCGACCAACTGATCGATCCTAGGCAACGGGAAACTGTCCTTAGGGCATGCTTTGTTCAAGTCGGAATAATCTACGCAAGTTCTCCATTTCCCATTCGCCTTTTTTACGAGCACGGGGTTGGATACCCATTCAGGGTAAAGGGCGTCGCGGATGAACCCATTTGCTTTGAGTTTGTCCACCTCCTCTCCAAGAGCGGTGGATCTCTCCGGATCCATTCCTCTCCTTTTTTGTTTAACTAGGACGTATTTCGGGTCTATGTTCAACATATGACTCGTGATGGCGGGAGAAATCCCACACATATCAGAATGCGTCCAGGCGAAAACATCAAGATTCGCCCGGAGGAAGTCGCTAAGGTCTTCAGTCATCGTGGGACCAAGCTGTGATCCGATTTTCAGAATTCGCGAAGGGTCGTCACGGCTAACTGAGATGTCAATTGTTAATTCAACCGATGCCGCCTTCTCTTCCCTGGGTTTCTCATCGTCGTCTCTCGGATCTATATCTCCGAAGATCCGAGAACTATGCCCGAGCCAGGGCTCGGGCACTACTTGTCAATTATCCGCAGTAAGGATGCGGACGGGATTGTCCGCAACCTTTCCCTTCTCCCTCCGATGGGCTTCTCGGAGCTCAGCCACATAACAGGAACGACCAGCTGCTTGATCGCCATGAACAATACCTACTCCTTTGTCAGTCGGGAACTTCAAAGTTAAACACCAAGGGGCTAACGCTGCCCTAAACTCAGCCAGGGTCGGCCGTCCCAAGAAAACGTTATATGGAGAATCCACATCCAAAACTACGAAGGGTAGAATCCGCACCCTCCGACGCTCGCCTTGTCCCAGTTCAACTGGTAACTCAACGTACCCCACGGCGTCGTTTGCCGCACCGTTAAAGCCGTGTATACGAGCCTTGGACGGTTTCAGGTCTTTTGTTTCCAGTTTCATTTGGTCGTAAGCCTTCTTGAAGATGATGTTGACTGAACTTCCGCAATCAATCAGAATTCTCTTTACATAAGCTGGTCCGATCGTTGCAGATATGACCATCGGGTCGATGGTCGGAGCTTCTACCTGATCAGCGTCCCTGTTTCTGAACACAATATCGTCTGTCATTACGCGCTGCTGCTTAGCAGGGGTCCCGTCCTCCGCGTTCGAACAACACTCAAAATCGGCATGCTTCATGGAACTTGCATATCGCTCCATCTCTTGCCAATTCTTATCCGCGGGGTGAGGTCCGCCGCTAATTGTATTTATGACTAGTCTACCTACGGTTCGGGCAGGCTCCTCGGGATGACGCGGAGCTGGTGCACGACCTGGGTTGGACGTTCCCTGTCCTCCTTCTTGTGGATCCTTCACAAATTCTTGCAATTTCTTCTGCCTGATCAACTTCTTAATAGCGTCGTGTAGGTGTCTGCACTTCTCCGTATTGTGCCCATAAGTCTCATGGAAGCGACAATATTTCCCGGTCCGCTTCTGTTCCTCGGTTGATTCTTTCGGACGTGGCTTTCTGTATTGAAATGTATTGCAGGTGGATAAGTAAATGTTCTCAAGCGGTGTGTTCAGCGGAGTACACTCGCTGTAGCTTGGGATTCTCGACTTCCACTTCCCCGCTTCTCTCTTTTTCCCTTGACTCCTTCCGCCGGACTCCTTGGGTTGCCCAGGCTTGTTCTGGACATTGACTTGGACCTTTCCCGAGCTGTCTCCAGACTGCTTCACAGCAATGTTGCTCTTTATTGACTCTTGGACAGGTCCTAGCGCCTTATCTCGTCGTACCCACCTAGCTTCCTCTCTTCTTATGAACTGGTGTGCCTTTGAGTAGAAACGCTCTAGTGTAGCCGGAGGTTTTCCTGCCAGCCAGTCTCCAAACTCAGAGTCTGGATCCATACCTCATTACAGCCATCAGAATTGCATAGTCATTGGGATTACTGACTTCAGTTGTTGCTACGTGGAATCTTTGTAAATATTCCTTCAACGACTCCCCGGGATTTTGGATTACACTTGACAGAGACATCACGTCCTTTGGGCGCGTAGTGTGTATCCTGAACTGCTCAATAAACTTCTTTGCCAACTCCTCGAAATTTGATACGAATCGCGAAGGAAGTCGGGTGAACCACATAGTAGCGATCCCAGATAGAGTAATCGGAAAGCACCTACACTTGGTGGCATCATTCGCTCTAGCTGAATCCATCATCCATTCGTACCTCATGACATGCTGTCTGGGGTCAGTCCTCCCTTCATACACAGGGATAGTAGGCATACTAAACTTCCTGGGGTACGCTGCTTGCAACACAACATCCGTGAACGGAGTATGACTTCTTGACACTCCCCAATCATCATTCGATAACCCCTGATTTTCCTTCATCAACTGCCTGATTATGGCTGTCAGATCTGGTGTTTGAATGGAAGGCGGAAGGTTAGTGTCTGTTCTACACGCCTGTCCATGCTGATGCCTCCTCTCCTGGCGGTCTGCCAATCGTGCGTCTTGAGGTTCGACATTGTTAGCATTTTGATGATCCGGGCCTCTATCCTCCGTCTGTACCCCGGTCCTGAAGTTTCCAGCTCTTGCTTGGTCACGGTCTCCAGTTGTTTGAACAGCAACTTCTGCTCATGCAGCGTCAGTCTTGCGGCGTCTGCGCCTGGGAGGTTCATCAGAGGAAGTTGAGCTGTCAGATGAAGAGTAAGGAGCGGGATTGCCCCCAGCATTCTGTTGCTGCTGTTGAGTGATTTGTGCCATCAGGTTGGCGTTAGCTTGCATCTGCTCTCCTAGTTGTCTCCTGCTTTCCCTGAGTTCTCTCATCAAGTCATTGAACTCTATTCTGGTGACAACTGGAGTCTGTTCTTGAGCGGCAATTCCTGCACTCGGAATCGCTGGTTGATTGCTAGGTCCTGCTTGTTGCACACTAGCAGTTTCGTGGGCATCCGCATTATGAGAAGCTGACCTGGTACGTGGTCTTGCCATTGTAGAGTTATCGGTATGAACTCTGAGTAGAATCAACGGATGTCCTATCAGTGAGTCGGATCTTCTTTGGGGGATTTGTTCAATCCAGTAGCTTCAAAGCAGATCCTTGAGGTTTGAGAATTCAATTCTCAGTGAAAGCACCAAAGTGTTAGCACCAAAATTGGTCACTAACCTCATAGAGAAAGATTGTGTAGAGATATAAGTGATGAAAGTAAATTAAACAGAGAAGACAATGCTAATCTAACTGCAGAAAGTAAGAACACCAAATTTATAGTGGTTCAGCGTAATTGCCTACGTCCACTTTGAGGTTAAACTTTATTGATCTTCTTTATAGTTAATTACAAATACAATTCGTGAATCAAATGCTTGCATGAAGTTGTTTAAGTAGAGAAGATGAGTCTCGAAAATGGCAGAGTCTCCCCAGTGTTCTCTCCCAAAAAAGGATCCCTTTCACTGTGACCCTGCCCCTCTATTTATAGGCAAATATGGGCTGGACTTCCCAAGTGGGCTCGGTGGCCGAACGCTCTAGCCCAGGTGTTGTGGTTGCTGCATGCCGAACCTGGTATGCCGAACGCTCTGATGCCGAACAGTCCTTTCTATGCCGAACGGTACGCTGGATGTGTGGGAAGTGCAGGATGATTGTCAGTTGAGGCCGAATGTGTCTCTATCCGAAGCTCTTGAATGAACAGTGCATGTAGGCCGAACGACATTGTTACCTTGAGTAGTTGTGCATACTGAATGTCTTCTGGATGCCGAGTACTACACCGAGCACCATGGGATGCCGAGTACTCCTGCTGCCGAATATGCCGAGTACCTTGGGATGCCGAGTACTCCTGCTGCCGAGTACGCCGAGTACCTTGGGATGCCAAGTACTCCTGTTGTCGAGTACTACGCTGAGTACCTTGGGATGCCGAGTACACCTGTTGCCGAGTACTACGCCGAGTACCTTGGGATGCCGAGCGCTCTTGTTGCCGAGTTCTCCTATCACCGAGTTCTAATGATGCCGAACGCTAGCTGACGCTGAGCATTGGTTGTCGCCGAGTGCCAGTTGACGCCGAACACTACTTGACGCCGAGTCTTCTGGTCGTCGAGCACTACGGATGCCGAACGCTATGGATGCCGAGTGCTACTTGATGCCGAGCACTAGTTGCCTGGTCAAATCTCCAGGAAACAAAGAGCAACAACTCTTAATCTGCACCTCTCTAACTCTATAAATAACGTCTTGATTGAGAACTAACTCAACTTGCTTTGATCAATCATATACTCTCTTGATTTCTAAGCATTCTCTTGCATATACACTATTTACATACTCTCAATCCATTATAATCTTTTGGTTAAATTCACTTCCTACAACTCAAAGCAATCATATTCATATACTCAAGGAGATCATAGGAAGATTTGTACTGTAAGTCAAAAACTGTGTTATTGGAACACAAGATTGTCAAAGACACTTTATTATTAAGCCTATTCCTCTGGGCGAAGTGAGGGTAGTTTGTTTAAAGGAAATACCGAAGAGGATCTTCGGGACTGGACGTAGGACGGGAGGTCCGAATCAGTATAAAAACTCTGGTTTGCATGTTTTGTATATTCTACTATTTATTATCTACTATTGCATTTATATATATATATATATATATATATATTCACTTGCATATTATACACAAGTTAGATAGTATAGGATCCACTAGACTTTCAATTGGTATTAGAGCACAGTTATTTCAAGTTATAGTAAGAGGTAAATAAAACATATTTAATATGACAAGTACATTTTAAGAAGGTCAATCCACTGCACGTTCTCCACTATTCACTGGAACTAATTATGCTTACTGGTCTACACATAGGCATATTTTTATGGAAGCTAATGGCCTAGAAATTTGGTTAGCAACTCAAAATAAATATGAAGCAGCTAACACTGATATAGGCACATGGACTGATGCACAAAAAGCAGAGGCATCTAACAATGCCAAATCTATTAATGTTTTATTTTGTTTACTTGATAAAAATGAATTTTCTCGAGTCATGTTGTGCACTACTGCTTATGATATATGATGTACATTACAAATTACTCATGAAGGCACAAATAAAGTCAAGCAAACAAAAATTTCCATTCTACAAAATCAATTTTCATCTTTTAAAATGAAATCAAATGTGTCAATTATTGACATGTATGCTAGATTTCAAACTATACAACACGATCTTATGGCACTAGGAGTTAAATTCACTTATTTTAATTTAGTCACACGAATTTTGAACTCTTTGACAAACGAATGGGAAATAAAAGTTTTAGCTATCGAAGATGCTAACGATCTTTCGCAACTCAAAGTCAAAGAGTTAATAGGAAATCTGATGTCATATGAAGCTAATTTACAGGCAAGAAAAGAATAGAATAAAGAAAGGAAAAAC
Organism: Allium fistulosum; assembly: GCA_030737815.1. NCBI lineage: Eukaryota > Viridiplantae > Streptophyta > Magnoliopsida > Asparagales > Amaryllidaceae > Allium > Allium fistulosum. The sequence goes on along the minus strand of CM060904.1, from coordinate 968,569,788 downwards.
TTTGCATTTTAGGAAAACAACGACAACTCTGACTTGGAAGAAGATGAGATTATTTTCATCGCCAGAAATTACGACAAATTCAAGAAGTTCAAAAAGATGACGAAATTTCAAAACAGCAGCAGCACTAATTCCTCAAATCAAACTTTAATAAAATGCTTCGGGTGTGACAATTTGACCGTATGTAGAAAGACTGTCCACTACACAACAATGATAAAGTGAAAAACAAATTCGAAAATTTCAAGAAAACGAGAAGAGCATTTCATGTAACTTGGGACGACTTCGACTCTTCCTCATCATCCGATAGTGACAGTGACTCAGAACAAGCAAATGTTTGCTTCATGGCTAACACAGATGAGGTACGTCCTCAATTAACATATGAAGAATTTCTTGAAATTAGTATGGAATTAGATGACAAACATAGAGAATTAAATAAAGAAAATATAGGAAAATTAAATAGAGCTGAATTAGAAATTAAAATGTTAAAAGATGAGAAAAGTATTTTAGAAGAAGAATTAGAATTAGCATAAAAAGAATGCAAAGAATTATCATCTCATATTGCAACTCTAAAACATGATATAGAGAATAACAAAATAGAGAATAATAAACTTGAAAAAGAAAAATATGAATTAAAACAAAATTTAGAATTAACTAATATAGAAATTTCTAGTCTTAGAAATAAATTAGATTAAATTACTAAAAATGTTCCAAAATTTAATAAGGAAAGCAAAATCTAAATAATTTGATAAAGATTTCAAAACCATCAGGAAATAGGAATGGTTTAGGATTTAACAAAAATAATCATAAACATTCTAGAAATAATCTAATCTCTAATCAAAGTTTAAAGAAGTATAGTACATTATATACAAATTTTAGAATGAGTTTTTAAAAATAAGTTTGACTGTAATAATGTTTGGGAATTAGTACCAAAGCCAACCGATCAATCAGTAATTTGAACAAAATGGGTTTTAAAAATAAAGCTGGAAAATGGAAATATCATACGTAATGTGATAACCCTGATTTTTGTGAGTAATTTCATGATTTAATTTAGTTTGTATTTGTTTGAAATTGCATTGGGAAAAATAGGAATAGGAAGTTGATTTGCAGATACAAAGTATAAAACATGTACATGTGCACAAGACAGTGTACACATGCACACAGATTTCTGTGTAACAAAATTTGGCAGAAATTAATAGATAAAATAAAATAACTGATTTAGAAATACATATGCATAAAGATAGAATTTTGTCTTTAAATAAAATATAGTACAAAATTAATAAGAGCTAGGCTGAAATAAACTTAAAAAAATTATTTACAGAAAGAAAGAAAAATAAAAGGCTTAGGTATACATAGGTTATACATGTATACAATCAATCAATCTCTGGAAGGAAGCAGGAGTTGCATGAAAATGGCATGAGTCCCTAAACAAGCACTTTATCTATTCTCAGTAATTTCTTTTATTAAGAAAATAATAACAATAATAATAAGAAGTCATGCATATGACATGACCAGGGAAAATTAAAAGAGAGGAACTAATTTCTGGAAAGAAAGACAAGGACCACATACCCTTTTATTTTCTTGAATCAAACCAGAGGCAGGCTATGTTTATGATGGGGTAGAACTGACATTGGGTAAGTCCATAAACCCTAGAAACAGCCAAGATTTATATAAAAGGCCTAGTATAGTAAGACCATATATTTTTGTTCTTCATTAACCTAAAGAAAAATATACAAGGCATAAACCAGAGAAAATAGGAGAAGGCAGAAGACTAAAAAGGGGTTCATAAGGCATAGGAAGAAGAAGGATTAAGGTGAGTAACCTCACTGAAAACTTGGGCATTAAGACCTGAATATTGAGGCAGCCAGTTTGAACTAATTTTCTTTTACAAGTTATGTTTTATGATTGGATGACTTTGGTTTGTTAATGATTTGTTTAAGGGTAAAAACCTCTATCTGATTTACCCAGAAAAATAAGAGGGTCATTTCAGTTGGTATCAGAGCTATGTTGTTAAATAGCATAGCAAAATTTTTCTTGTATGAATTTGTTTGCATTGGATGTATAGAAGTGTTTACTGCTTTGGATGTTTTGTTTTTTTTACACTATTGATATCTATTATGACAGAATAAGTGATAAATTAAAATGAATTAATCTATAGAGCATTAGGCAAAACAGACTAACCTAAGTGTTATACCCATAGAGCTATGGTAGGACCCAGACATCAAAATGTAGGAACAAGTGAACCACCCATGGTGAATGTGCAAGAATTCATGAGGGCCATAAGAGATGGAGTAGGCAACAGGCAGGAAAATCCACATGAGGAACTTTCCAAACTACTCAAGACTTTTACCAATCTTGGAGGCAAAACCTTTGATGGCACAGAAGGAGTTATGGGGGTTCAAAATTGGCTTAGAATTTTGGAAAGAATCTTTGCAGACATGCAAGTTGAAGACCAAAGGAAGAGGCAAATTGCATCCAGGCAATTGAGAGGAGCAGCTTTGGATTGGTGGGAGGTTATCATAGCTGGAAGACCTGAAGGAGAAGTAACATGGGATCAATTTAAAGCAATGTTGGAAGGCAGATTTATCCCTGCATCAGCTAAGGAATCTTTACTGGAGGAATTCATCAAATTGAGGCAAGGGACTATGAGTGTCACTGAGTACACTCAGAAATTTGAATCATTGGCAAAGTATGGTGCAGTGCTCATCACTACTGAGGAAGCTAAAAATGGCAGATATATCCAAGGGTTGAACTCTAGCCTTAGTAGAGCCATGCTACCATATAAGGATAAAACTTTTGATCAAGTTTTGGATTTGACTCTGAGCATTGAACAACATGATAAAGCTAGAGAGAATTTCAGGGCATTCAAAAATAATCAAAACAAGAAGGGAAAGGGTAAATTTCACCCTTATGATAAAAAGAAAACAGACATAACTTCCACCAAGAAACCAGAAGAAGCCAGAACTGCTGAAGTTAAGAAGAGGATCACTTGTTACAACTGTGGACAAGAGGGGCACATGAAAAATAGGTGCACCAATCCTAGACCAGCATCCTTCAATTGTCATCATTGTGGGAAGGAAGGTCACATAAAGAGGAACTGCCCAAATTTTAAGCAAGGAAAATTAGGGGCTTTGGAAGGGAAAGGCAAGGCAGCTGAGGGATCAAATGTTGAAAAGCATGGTCAAGTTGAAGGTACTTTGCTTATCCATTCAATACCTTTAACAGTAGTATATGATACTGGGGCTACACACTCATTGATCTCTCATGATATTGCACAACAATTAAAATTGAACTGTATGATTGTTGATAAACCACTGCTAATTAGAAGCCCTATAGGTAGTTCATGTGTCATGGGTATGATGTGCATGCAACTGGGATTAAATATAGGAGGACATGTGTTTGAGTCAAACCTATATGTGTTGCAATATCCAGACATAGGAATTATTTTAGGAGTTGATTGGTTGAGTAGATATAAGGCTATCATAAATATGGAGACCTCCACCATATCATTGAAGGTTTCTGATGGACAAAGAATAATCGTTCTTTGTGAGGCAAACAAAAATAGAAGTATAGCCAACCTTTCTGCATTGTCAAATGAAAAACCCATGCCTGCATTAGAAGAGATCCCCATAGTTAATCAATATGATGATGTGTTTGGGGAAGTAAGAGGAGTTCCTAATCACAGGCCAGTTGAATTTTCAATTAGGATAATTCCAGGAGCTAGCCCAGTGGTTAAAAGACCAACCAGAATGGGGCCTAAGGAATTGATGGAGTTGAAAAAGCAATTAGTTGAACTAGAAGAAAAAGGTTTTATTAGACCCAGTAGCTCATCATGGGGAGCACCAGTAGTCTTTGTTAAGAAACATGATGGATCCCTGAGATTATGTATTGACTATAGGGAATTAAATAAAGTCACAGTTAAAAATAAATACCCCTTACCAAGAATTGATGATCTCTTTGATCAATTGAGTGGTGCAAAGATATTCTCCAGGCTTGATTTAGCTTCAGGCTTTCATCAGATGAAAGTAGAAGAGGAAAGCATTAAGTATACAGCCTTTAACACCAGATATGGACTTTATGAATTTTTGGTGATGCCATTTGGCTTAACAAATGCTCCTTCCTATTTTGTTGATTTGATGAATAGGATTTTTAGAGAATACTTGGATAAGTTTGTATTAATATTTATTGATGATATACTAATTTATTCTAAGTCAGTTAGAGAGCATGAGAACCATTTGCATATAGTATTTGAGAAATTGAGACAGGAAGACTTGAAAGCAAAGTTTTCAAAATGCACTTTTTGGCAGAATGAAGTGAACTTTCTAGGCCATATTATATCAGAAAAAGGAATAGCTGTGGACTCCAATAAAGTCATTGCAGTACAAGCTTGGAAAAGGCCTACTAATGTCACTGAAGTCAGATCATTCATGGGAATGGCTGGTTACTATAGAAGATTTATAAAAGATTTTGCAAAAATCTCAATTCCATTAACCAGATTGACTAGGAAAAATCAAGTGTTCACTTGGACTGAGGAATGTGAAAATGCCTTTGGGAAATTAAAAGAAGCACTGGTACAAGCTCCAATTCTTAAAGTACCTGAGGGAAATGAAAACTTGGTGGTGTATACTGATGCAAGTGGACAAGGGCTTGGAGCAGTGTTGATGCAACAACATCAGGTAATAGCTTATGCTTCTAGGCAGTTGAAATCAAGTGAAGTAAGGTATGCTACTCATGACCTTGAATTGGCTGCTGTAGTGTATGCCCTTAAGCTATGGAGACACTACTTGTTAGGAGCAAAATTTGAAGTATATACAGACCATAAATCACTCAAATATTTGTTTTCACAAAAAGAATTAAATATGAGGCAGCAAAGATGGATTGAACTCTTAGCCTCATATGATTTTGAAATATTTTACACACCAGGTAAGGCTAATAAAGTAGCAGATGCCCTAAGTAGACAACATGCTAAAGTGGCTAGATTAATGATAGAAGAGTTTAACACTTTATCATTATTAATTGACTCAGAGATAAAAAGTGATAACATAGAAAACATGAGCTTATGCAGTGGGAAGGTAGAAATGGGAAAATTAAGTTTTATTACTCTGGGATCAGAATTGAAAAATAAAGTTGCAATGCTACAAAACCAAGATCCATTTTTATTTGGAAAGAAGACACAAATATTAAATGGTGAGACAGGAGAAGGTTTTCAGTTGGATGATCAGGGCCATTTGAAGAAAGGAGAAAGAATATGTGTTCCAGCAATGGATGAGTTGAAGCAAGAAATTTTGGATGCTTACCACAAAAGAAAATATACTATACACCCAGGAAGCACAAGAATGTATCACAACCTCAAGAGAGATTATTGGTGGAGTGGTATGAAGAGTGCAGTGGCAACCTATGTATCAAAATGTATGGTTTGCCAGCAGGTGAAGGCTGAGTATCAAAAACCCTCAGGAATGCTTCAACCTTTACAAATACCACAGTGGAAATGGGAAGACATATCAATGGATTTTATTGATGGTTTGCCTAGAACTAGGAGGGGAAATGATAGTATTTGGGTAGTGGTTGATAGGCTAACCAAGTCAGCCCACTTTATACCAGTGAAATCAGAAAGAAATGCTAATACCCTAGCCCAGTTGTTTATTAAAGAAGTAGTCAGACTGCATGGTATACCAAAGACCATAGTGAGTGATAGAGATACCATCTTCACTTCAAAATTTTGGCAGAGTTTTCACAAAGCAATGGGGACTGATTTATGTTTGAGTACAGCATACCATCCTCAATCTGATGGCCAAACAGAAATTGTGAACAAATTGCTTGAAGACATGTTGAGAGCATGTGTATTGGATTGGGGAGGAAGCTGGGAAGATTACATATATCTAGCTGAATTTGCATACAATAACACCTATCACAGTAGCATAGGCATGGCCCCCTTTGAAGCTCTCTATGGAAGGCCATGTTTATCACCTTCAAGTTGGCATGAGTCTGGAGAAAAAGTGGTCTTGGGACCAGAAAATGTGAAGGAGACTTCTGAAAAGGTAGCCTTGATCAGAAAAAGAATTGCCTCTGCCCAAGATAGGCAAAAGAAATATGCAGATCAAAGAAGGAAGGCAGTACAATATGATGTTGGGGATTATGTGTTCATCAAGATTTCACCCATGAAAAAGGTTCTAAGGTTTGGGAAACATGGAAAGTTGATTCCTAGATATATAGGACCATATAAAATTCTAGAAAGAATAGGGACAGTAGCCTATAAATTAGAATTGCCAGAAGAAATGAGAGCAATGCATGATGTCTTTCATGTGTCTCAACTAAGAAGATGGGTTCATGATAAGGAAACAATACTAGAATCCTCTAAGGATGTGCAGATTGATCCTAGAATGATCTATGAAAAGGAACCAGTGGGCATAGTTTCTAGAGAAACCAAGAAATTGAGAAACAAAGAAATTAAATTAGTAAAATTACAATGGAGTCTAGACCCAAATGATTGCACTTGGGAAGTGGAGGATAAAATCAGAAATGATTATCCCCAGCTGTTTGATTGAAGAAAAGGTAAATCTATATATATATATATATACTAATGAATGTGTTGGTAGAATATGCATTGTGATTTTTACCTTGTATTGATATGCATAGTGCTTAATAAGTGATTGGTTTGAAAATGGTTTTGAAATCAGAAAAATTCATTTTTCTGAAGAGATGATACTTAAGTTAAGTATGAAAGAATTGTGGGACACAATTCCTAAAAGGAGGGGTATATGTGATAACCCTGATTTTTGTGAGTAATTTCATGATTTAATTTAGTTTGTATTTGTTTGAAATTGCATTGGGAAAAATAGGAATAGGAAGTTGATTTGCAGATACAAAGTATAAAACATGTACATGTGCACAAGACAGTGTACACATGCACACAGATTTCTGTGTAACAAAATTTGGCAGAAATTAATAGATAAAATAAAATAACTGATTTAGAAATACATATGCATAAAGATAGAATTTTGTCTTTAAATAAAATATAGTACAAAATTAATAAGAGCTAGGCTGAAATAAACTTAAAAAAATTATTTACAGAAAGAAAGAAAAATAAAAGGCTTAGGTATACATAGGTTATACATGTATACAGTCAATCAATCTCTGGAAGGAAGCAGGAGTTGCATGAAAATGGCATGAGTCCCTAAACAAGCACTTTATCTATTCTCAGTAATTTCTTTTATTAAGAAAATAATAACAATAATAATAAGAAGTCATGCATATGACATGACCAGGGAAAATTAAAAGAGAGGAACTAATTTCTGGAAAGAAAGACAAGGACCACATACCCTTTTATTTTCTTGAATCAAACCAGAGGCAGGCTATGTTTATGATGGGGTAGAACTGACATTGGGTAAGTCCATAAACCCTAGAAACAGCCAAGATTTATATAAAAGGCCTAGTATAGTAAGACCATATATTTTTGTTCTTCATTAACCTAAAGAAAAATATACAAGGCATAAACCAGAGAAAATAGGAGAAGGCAGAAGACTAAAAAGGGGTTCATAAGGCATAGGAAGAAGAAGGATTAAGGTGAGTAACCTCACTGAAAACTTGGGCATTAAGACCTGAATATTGAGGCAGCCAGTTTGAACTAATTTTCTTTTACAAGTTATGTTTTATGATTGGATGACTTTGGTTTGTTAATGATTTGTTCAAGGGTAAAAACCTCTATCTGATTTACCCAGAAAAATAAGAGGGTCATTTCAGTTGGTATCAGAGCTATGTTGTTAAATAGCATAGCAAAATTTTTCTTGTATGAATTTGTTTGCATTGGATGTATAGAAGTGTTTACTGCTTTGGATGTTTTGTTTTTTTTTACACTATTGATATCTATTATGACAGAATAAGTGATAAATTAAAATGAATTAATCTATAGAGCATTAGGAAAAACAGACTAACCTAAGTGTTATACCCATAGAGCTATGGTAGGACCCAGACATCAAAATGTAGGAACAAGTGAACCACCCATGGTGAATGTGCAAGAATTCATGAGGGCCATAAGAGATGGAGTAGGCAACAGGCAGGAAAATCCACATGAGGAACTTTCCAAACTACTCAAGACTTTTACCAATCTTGGAGGCAAAACCTTTGATGGCACAGAAGGAGTTATGGGGGTTCAAAATTGGCTTAGAATTTTGGAAAGAATCTTTGCAGACATGCAAGTTGAAGACCAAAGGAAGAGGCAAATTGCATCCAGGCAATTGAGAGGAGCAGCTTTGGATTGGTGGGAGGTTATCATAGCTGGAAGACCTGAAGGAGAAGTAACATGGGATCAATTTAAAGCAATGTTGGAAGGCAGATTTATCCCTGCATCAGCTAAGGAATCTTTACTGGAGGAATTCATCAAATTGAGGCAAGGGACTATGAGTGTCACTGAGTACACTCAGAAGTTTGAATCATTGGCAAAGTATGGTGCAGTGCTCATCACTACTGAGGAAGCTAAAAATGGCAGATATATCCAAGGGTTGAACTCTAGCCTTAGTAGAGCCATGCTACCATATAAGGATAAAACTTTTGATCAAGTTTTGGATTTGACTCTGAGCATTGAACAACATGATAAAGCTAGAGAGAATTTCAGGGCATTCAAAAATAATCAAAACAAGAAGGGAAAGGGTAAATTTCACCCTTATGATAAAAAGAAAACAGACATAACTTCCACCAAGAAACCAGAAGAAGCCAGAACTGCTGAAGTTAAGAAGAGGATCACTTGTTACAACTGTGGACAAGAGGGGCACATGAAAAATAGGTGCACCAATCCTAGACCAGCATCCTTCAATTGTCATCATTGTAGGAAGGAAGGTCACATAAAGAGGAACTGCCCAGATTTTAAGCAAGGAAAATTAGGGGCTTTGGAAGGGAAAGGCAAGGCAGCTGAGGGATCAAATGTTGAAAAGCATGGTCAAGTTGAAGGTACTTTGCTTATCCATTCAATACCTTTAACAGTAGTATATGATACTGGGGCTACACACTCATTGATCTCTCATGATATTGCACAACAATTAAAATTGAACTGTATGATTGTTGATAAACCACTGCTAATTAGAAGCCCTATAGGTAGTTCATGTGTCATGGGTATGATGTGCATGCAACTGGGATTAAATATAGGAGGACATGTGTTTGAGTCAAACCTATATGTGTTGCAATATCCAGACATAGGAATTATTTTAGGAGTTGATTGGTTGAGTAGATATAAGGCTATCATAAATATGGAGACCTCCACCATATCATTGAAGGTTTCTGAAGGACAAAGAATAATCGTTCTTTGTGAGGCAAACAAAAATAGAAGTATAGCCAACCTTTCTGCATTGTCAAATGAAAAACCCATGCCTGCATTAGAAGAGATCCCCATAGTTAATCAATATGATGATGTGTTTGGGGAAGTAAGAGGAGTTCCTAATCATAGGCCAGTTGAATTTTCAATTAGGATAATTCCAGGAGCTAGCCCAGTGGTTAAAAGACCAACCAGAATGGGGCCTAAGGAATTGATGGAGTTGAAAAAGCAATTAGTTGAACTAGAAGAAAAAGGTTTTATTAGACCCAGTAGCTCATCATGGGGAGCACCAGTAGTCTTTGTTAAGAAACATGATGGATCCCTGAGATTATGTATTGACTATAGGGAATTAAATAAAGTCACAGTTAAAAATAAATACCCCTTACCAAGAATTGATGATCTCTTTGATCAATTGAGTGGTGCAAAGATATTCTCCAGGCTTGATTTAGCTTCAGGCTTTCATCAGATGAAAGTAGAAGAGGAAAGCATTAAGTATACAGCCTTTAACACCAGATATGGACTTTATGAATTTTTGGTGATGCCATTTGGCTTAACAAATGCTCCTTCCTATTTTGTTGATTTGATGAATAGGATTTTTAGAGAATACTTGGATAAGTTTGTATTAATATTTATTGATGATATACTAATTTATTCTAAGTCAGTTAGAGAGCATGAGAACCATTTGCATATAGTATTTGAGAAATTGAGACAGGAAGACTTGAAAGCAAAGTTTTCAAAATGCACTTTTTGGCAGAATGAAGTGAACTTTCTAGGCCATATTATATCAGAAAAAGGAATAGCTGTGGACTCCAATAAAGTCATTGCAGTGCAAGCTTGGAAAAGGCCTACTAATGTCACTGAAGTCAGATCATTCATGGGAATGGCTGGTTACTATAGAAGATTTATAAAAGATTTTGCAAAAATCTCAATTCCATTAACCAGATTGACTAGGAAAAATCAAGTGTTCACTTGGACTGAGGAATGTGAAAATGCCTTTGGGAAATTAAAAGAAGCACTGGTACAAGCTCCAATTCTTAAAGTACCTGAGGGAAATGAAAACTTGGTGGTGTATACTGATGCAAGTGGACAAGGGCTTGGAGCAGTGTTGATGCAACAACATCAGGTAATAGCTTATGCTTCTAGGCAGTTGAAATCAAGTGAAGTAAGGTATGCTACTCATGACCTTGAATTGGCTGCTGTAGTGTATGCCCTTAAGCTATGGAGACACTACTTGTTAGGAGCAAAATTTGAAGTATATACAGACCATAAATCACTCAAATATTTGTTTTCACAAAAAGAATTAAATATGAGGCAGCAAAGATGGATTGAACTCTTAGCCTCATATGATTTTGAAATATTTTACACACCAGGTAAGGCTAATAAAGTAGCAGATGCCCTAAGTAGGCAACATGCTAAAGTGGCTAGATTAATGATAGAAGAGTTTAACACTTTATCATTATTAATTGACTCAGAGATAAAAAGTGATAACATAGAAAACATGAGCTTATGCAGTGGGAAGGTAGAAATGGGAAAATTAAGTTTTATTACTCTGGGATCAGAATTGAAAAATAAAGTTGCAATGCTACAAAACCAAGATCCATTTTTATTTGGAAAGAAGACACAAATATTAAATGGTGAGACAGGAGAAGGTTTTCAGTTGGATGATCAGGGCCATTTGAAGAAAGGAGAAAGAATATGTGTTCCAGCAATGGATGAGTTGAAGCAAGAAATTTTGGATGCTTACCACAAAAGAAAATATACTATACACCCAGGAAGCACAAGAATGTATCACAACCTCAAGAGAGATTATTGGTGGAGTGGTATGAAGAGTGCAGTGGCAACCTATGTATCAAAATGTATGGTTTGCCAGCAGGTGAAGGCTGAGTATCAAAAACCCTCAGGAATGCTTCAACCTTTACAAATACCACAGTGGAAATGGGAAGACATATCAATGGATTTTATTGATGGTTTGCCTAGAACTAGGAGGGGAAATGATAGTATTTGGGTAGTGGTTGATAGGCTAACCAAGTCAGCCCACTTTATACCAGTGAAATCAGAAAGAAATGCTAATACCCTAGCCCAGTTGTTTATTAAAGAAGTAGTCAGACTGCATGGTATACCAAAGACCATAGTGAGTGATAGAGATACCATCTTCACTTCAAAATTTTGGCAGAGTTTTCACAAAGCAATGGGGACTGATTTATGTTTGAGTACAGCATACCATCCTCAATCTGATGGCCAAACAGAAATTGTGAACAAATTGCTTGAAGACATGTTGAGAGCATGTGTATTGGATTGGGGAGGAAGCTGGGAAGATTACATATATCTAGCTGAATTTGCATACAATAACACCTATCACAGTAGCATAGGCATGGCCCCCTTTGAAGCTCTCTATGGAAGGCCATGTTTATCACCTTCAAGTTGGCATGAGTCTGGAGAAAAAGTGGTCTTAGGACCAGAAAATGTGAAGGAGACTTCTGAAAAGGTAGCCTTGATCAGAAAAAGAATTGCCTCTGCCCAAGATAGGCAAAAGAAATATGCAGATCAAAGAAGGAAGGCAGTACAATATGATGTTGGGGATTATGTGTTCATCAAGATTTCACCCATGAAAAAGGTTCTAAGGTTTGGGAAACAAGGAAAGTTGATTCCTAGATATATAGGACCATATAAAATTCTAGAAAGAATAGGGACAGTAGCCTATAAATTAGAATTGCCAGAAGAAATGAGAGCAATGCATGATGTCTTTCATGTGTCTCAACTAAGAAGATGGGTTCATGATAAGGAAACAATACTAGAATCCTCTAAGGATGTGCAGATTGATCCTAGAATGATCTATGAAAAGGAACCAGTGGGCATAGTTTCTAGAGAAACCAAGAAATTGAGAAACAAAGAAATTAAATTAGTAAAAGTACAATGGAGTCTAGACCCAAATGATTGCACTTGGGAAGTGGAGGATAAAATCAGAAATGATTATCCCCAGCTGTTTGATTGAAGAAAAGGTAAATCTATATATATATATATATATATATACTAATGAATGTGTTGGTAGAATATGCATTGTGATTTTTACCTTGTATTGATATGCATAGTGCTTAATAAGTGATTGGTTTGAAAATGGTTTTGAAATCAGAAAAATTCATTTTTCTGAAGAGATGATACTTAAGTTAAGTATGAAAGAATTGTGGGACACAATTCCTAAAAGGAGGGGTATATGTGATAACCCTGATTTTTGTGAGTAATTTCATGATTTAATTTAGTTTGTATTTGTTTGAAATTGCATTGGGAAAAATAGGAATAGGAAGTTGATTTGCAGATACAAAGTATAAAACATGTACATGTGCACAAGACAGTGTACACATGCACACAGATTTCTGTGTAACAAAATTTGGCAGAAATTAATAGATAAAATAAAATAACTGATTTAGAAATACATATGCATAAAGATAGAATTTTGTCTTTAAATAAAATATAGTACAAAATTAATAAGAGCTAGGCTGAAATAAACTTAAAAAAATTATTTACAGAAAGAAAGAAAAATAAAAGGCTTAGGTATACATAGGTTATACATGTATACAGTCAATCAATCTCTGGAAGGAAGCAGGAGTTGCATGAAAATGGCATGAGTCCCTAAACAAGCACTTTATCTATTCTCAGTAATTTCTTTTATTAAGAAAATAATAACAATAATAATAAGAAGTCATGCATATGACATGACCAGGGAAAATTAAAAGAGAGGAACTAATTTCTGGAAAGAAAGACAAGGACCACATACCCTTTTATTTTCTTGAATCAAACCAGAGGCAGGCTATGTTTATGATGGGGTAGAACTGACATTGGGTAAGTCCATAAACCCTAGAAACAGCCAAGATTTATATAAAAGGCCTAGTATAGTAAGACCATATATTTTTGTTCTTCATTAACCTAAAGAAAAATATACAAGGCATAAACCAGAGAAAATAGGAGAAGGCAGAAGACTAAAAAGGGGTTCATAAGGCATAGGAAGAAGAAGGATTAAGGTGAGTAACCTCACTGAAAACTTGGGCATTAAGACCTGAATATTGAGGCAGCCAGTTTGAACTAATTTTCTTTTACAAGTTATGTTTTATGATTGGATGACTTTGGTTTGTTAATGATTTGTTCAAGGGTAAAAACCTCTATCTGATTTACCCAGAAAAATAAGAGGGTCATTTCAGTTGGTATCAGAGCTATGTTGTTAAATAGCATAGCAAAATTTTTCTTGTATGAATTTGTTTGCATTGGATGTATAGAAGTGTTTACTGCTTTGGATGTTTTTTTTTTTTTTACACTATTGATATCTATTATGACAGAATAAGTGATAAATTAAAATGAATTAATCTATAGAGCATTAGGCAAAACAGACTAACCTAAGTGTTATACCCATAGAGCTATGGTAGGACCCAGACATCAAAATGTAGGAACAAGTGAACCACCCATGGTGAATGTGCAAGAATTCATGAGGGCCATAAGAGATGGAGTAGGCAACAGGCAGGAAAATCCACATGAGGAACTTTCCAAACTACTCAAGACTTTTACCAATCTTGGAGGCAAAACCTTTGATGGCACAGAAGGAGTTATGGGGGTTCAAAATTGGCTTAGAATTTTGGAAAGAATCTTTGCAGACATGCAAGTTGAAGACCAAAGGAAGAGGCAAATTGCATCCAGGCAATTGAGAGGAGCAGCTTTGGATTGGTGGGAGGTTATCATAGCTGGAAGACCTGAAGGAGAAGTAACATGGGATCAATTTAAAGCAATGTTGGAAGGCAGATTTATCCCTGCATCAGCTAAGGAATCTTTACTGGAGGAATTCATCAAATTGAGGCAAGGGACTATGAGTGTCACTGAGTACACTCAGAAGTTTGAATCATTGGCAAAGTATGGTGCAGTGCTCATCACTACTGAGGAAGCTAAAAATGGCAGATATATCCAAGGGTTGAACTCTAGCCTTAGTAGAGCCATGCTACCATATAAGGATAAAACTTTTGATCAAGTTTTGGATTTGACTCTGAGCATTGAACAACATGATAAAGCTAGAGAGAATTTCAGGGCATTCAAAAATAATCAAAACAAGAAGGGAAAGGGTAAATTTCACCCTTATGATAAAAAGAAAACAGACATAACTTCCACCAAGAAACCAGAAGAAGCCAGAACTGCTGAAGTTAAGAAGAGGATCACTTGTTACAACTGTGGACAAGAGGGGCACATGAAAAATAGGTGCACCAATCCTAGACCAGCATCCTTCAATTGTCATCATTGTGGGAAGGAAGGTCACATAAAGAGGAACTGCCCAGATTTTAAGCAAGGAAAATTAGGGGCTTTGGAAGGGAAAGGCAAGGCAGCTGAGGGATCAAATGTTGAAAAGCATGGTCAAGTTGAAGGTACTTTGCTTATCCATTCAATACCTTTAACAGTAGTATATGATACTGGGGCTACACACTCATTGATCTCTCATGATATTGCACAACAATTAAAATTGAACTGTATGATTGTTGATAAACCACTGCTAATTAGAAGCCTTATAGGTAGTTCATGTGTCATGGGTATGATGTGCATGCAACTGGGATTAAATATAGGAGGACATGTGTTTGAGTCAAACCTATATGTGTTGCAATATCCAGACATAGGAATTATTTTAGGAGTTGATTGGTTGAGTAGATATAAGGCTATCATAAATATGGAGACCTCCACCATATCATTGAAGGTTTCTGATGGACAAAGAATAATCGTTCTTTGTGAGGCAAACAAAAATAGAAGTATAGCCAACCTTTCTGCATTGTCAAATGAAAAACCCATGCCTGCATTAGAAGAGATCCCCATAGTTAATCAATATGATGATGTGTTTGGGGAAGTAAGAGGAGTTCCTAATCACAGGCCAGTTGAATTTTCAATTAGGATAATTCCAGGAGCTAGCCCAGTGGTTAAAAGACCAACCAGAATGGGGCCTAAGGAATTGATGGAGTTGAAAAAGCAATTAGTTGAACTAGAAGAAAAAGGTTTTATTAGACCCAGTATCTCATCATGGGGAGCACCAGTAGTCTTTGTTAAGAAACATGATGGATCCCTGAGATTATGTATTGACTATAGGGAATTAAATAAAGTCACAGTTAAAAATAAATACCCCTTACCAAGAATTGATGATCTCTTTGATCAATTGAGTGGTGCAAAGATATTCTCCAGGCTTGATTTAGCTTCAGGCTTTCATCAGATGAAAGTAGAAGAGGAAAGCATTAAGTATACAGCCTTTAACACCAGATATG
The DNA here is from genome assembly GCA_030737815.1 of Allium fistulosum. Taxonomy (NCBI): domain Eukaryota; kingdom Viridiplantae; phylum Streptophyta; class Magnoliopsida; order Asparagales; family Amaryllidaceae; genus Allium; species Allium fistulosum. Next base: position 968,554,215 of record CM060904.1, on the reverse strand, counting down.
GACTTTATGAATTTTTGGTGATGCCATTTGGCTTAACAAATGCTCCTTCCTATTTTGTTGATTTGATGAATAGGATTTTTAGAGAATACTTGGATAAGTTTGTATTAATATTTATTGATGATATACTAATTTATTCTAAGTCAGTTAGAGAGCATGAGAACCATTTGCATATAGTATTTGAGAAATTGAGACAGGAAGACTTGAAAGCAAAGTTTTCAAAATGCACTTTTTGGCAGAATGAAGTGAACTTTCTAGGCCATATTATATCAGAAAAAGGAATAGCTGTGGACTCCAATAAAGTCATTGCAGTGCAAGCTTGGAAAAGGCCTACTAATGTCACTGAAGTCAGATCATTCATGGGAATGGCTGGTTACTATAGAAGATTTATAAAAGATTTTGCAAAAATCTCAATTCCATTAACCAGATTGACTAGGAAAAATCAAGTGTTCACTTGGACTGAGGAATGTGAAAATGCCTTTGGGAAATTAAAAGAAGCACTGGTACAAGCTCCAATTCTTAAAGTACCTGAGGGAAATGAAAACTTGGTGGTGTATACTGATGCAAGTGGACAAGGGCTTGGAGCAGTGTTGATGCAACAACATCAGGTAATAGCTTATGCTTCTAGGCAGTTGAAATCAAGTGAAGTAAGGTATGCTACTCATGACCTTGAATTGGCTGTTGTAGTGTATGCCCTTAAGCTATGGAGACACTACTTGTTAGGAGCAAAATTTGAAGTATATACAGACCATAAATCACTCAAATATTTGTTTTCACAAAAAGAATTAAATATGAGGCAGCAAAGATGGATTGAACTCTTAGCCTCATATGATTTTGAAATATTTTACACACCAGGTAAGGCTAATAAAGTAGCAGATGCCCTAAGTAGACAACATGCTAAAGTGGCTAGATTAATGATAGAAGAGTTTAACACTTTATCATTATTAATTGACTCAGAGATAAAAAGTGATAACATAGAAAACATGAGCTTATGCAGTGGGAAGGTAGAAATGGGAAAATTAAGTTTTATTACTCTGGGATCAGAATTGAAAAATAAAGTTGCAATGCTACAAAACCAAGATCCATTTTTATTTGGAAAGAAGACACAAATATTAAATGGTGAGACAGTAGAAGGTTTTCAGTTGGATGATCAGGGCCATTTGAAGAAAGGAGAAAGAATATGTGTTCCAGCAATGGATGAGTTGAAGCAAGAAATTTTGGATGCTTACCACAAAAGAAAATATATTATACACCCAGGAAGCACAAGAATGTATCACAACCTCAAGAGAGATTATTGGTGGAGTGGTATGAAGAGTGCAGTGGCAACCTATGTATCAAAATGTATGGTTTGCCAGCAGGTGAAGGCTGAGTATCAAAAACCCTCAGGAATGCTTCAACCTTTACAAATACCACAGTGGAAATGGGAAGACATATCAATGGATTTTATTGATGGTTTGCCTAGAACTAGGAGGGGAAATGATAGTATTTGGGTAGTGGTTGATAGGCTAACCAAGTCAGCCCACTTTATACCAGTGAAATCAGAAAGAAATGCTAATACCCTAGCCCAGTTGTTTATTAAAGAAGTAGTCAGACTGCATGGTATACCAAAGACCATAGTGAGTGATAGAGATACCATCTTCACTTCAAAATTTTGGCAGAGTTTTCACAAAGCAATGGGGACTGATTTATGTTTGAGTACAGCATACCATCCTCAATCTGATGGCCAAACAGAAATTGTGAACAAATTGCTTGAAGACATGTTGAGAGCATGTGTATTGGATTGGGGAGGAAGCTGGGAAGATTACATATATCTAGCTGAATTTGCATACAATAACACCTATCACAGTAGCATAGGCATGGCCCCCTTTGAAGCTCTCTATGGAAGGCCATGTTTATCACCTTCAAGTTGGCATGAGTCTGGAGAAAAAGTGGTCTTAGGACCAGAAAATGTGAAGGAGACTTCTGAAAAGGTAGCCTTGATCAGAAAAAGAATTGCCTCTGCCCAAGATAGGCAAAAGAAATATGCAGATCAAAGAAGGAAGGCAGTACAATATGATGTTGGGGATTATGTGTTCATCAAGATTTCACCCATGAAAAAGGTTCTAAGGTTTGGGAAACAAGGAAAGTTGATTCCTAGATATATAGGACCATATAAAATTCTAGAAAGAATAGGGACAGTAGCCTATAAATTAGAATTGCCAGAAGAAATGAGAGCAATGCATGATGTCTTTCATGTGTCTCAACTAAGAAGATGGGTTCATGATAAGGAAACAATACTAGAATCCTCTAAGGATGTGCAGATTGATCCTAGAATGATCTATGAAAAGGAACCAGTGGGCATAGTTTCTAGAGAAACCAAGAAATTGAGAAACAAAGAAATTAAATTAGTAAAAGTACAATGGAGTCTAGACCCAAATGATTGCACTTGGGAAGTGGAGGATAAAATCAGAAATGATTATCCCCAGCTGTTTGATTGAAGAAAAGGTAAATCTATATATATATATATATATACTAATGAATGTGTTGGTAGAATATGCATTGTGATTTTTACCTTGTATTGATATGCATAGTGCTTAATAAGTGATTGGTTTGAAAATGGTTTTGAAATCAGAAAAATTCATTTTTCTGAAGAGATGATACTTAAGTTAAGTATGAAAGAATTGTGGGACACAATTCCTAAAAGGAGGGGTATATGTGATAACCCTGATTTTTGTGAGTAATTTCATGATTTAATTTAGTTTGTATTTGTTTGAAATTGCATTGGGAAAAATAGGAATAGGAAGTTGATTTGCAGATACAAAGTATAAAACATGTACATGTGCACAAGACAGTGTACACATGCACACAGATTTCTGTGTAACAAAATTTGGCAGAAATTAATAGATAAAATAAAATAACTGATTTAGAAATACATATGCATAAAGATAGAATTTTGTCTTTAAATAAAATATAGTACAAAATTAATAAGAGCTAGGCTGAAATAAACTTAAAAAAATTATTTACAGAAAGAAAGAAAAATAAAAGGCTTAGGTATACATAGGTTATACATGTATACAGTCAATCAATCTCTGGAAGGAAGCAGGAGTTGCATGAAAATGGCATGAGTCCCTAAACAAGCACTTTATCTATTCTCAGTAATTTCTTTTATTAAGAAAATAATAACAATAATAATAAGAAGTCATGCATATGACATGACCAGGGAAAATTAAAAGAGAGGAACTAATTTCTGGAAAGAAAGACAAGGACCACATACCCTTTTATTTTCTTGAATCAAACCAGAGGCAGGCTATGTTTATGATGGGGTAGAACTGACATTGGGTAAGTCCATAAACCCTAGAAACAGCCAAGATTTATATAAAAGGCCTAGTATAGTAAGACCATATATTTTTGTTCTTCATTAACCTAAAGAAAAATATACAAGGCATAAACCAGAGAAAATAGGAGAAGGCAGAAGACTAAAAAGGGGTTCATAAGGCATAGGAAGAAGAAGGATTAAGGTGAGTAACCTCACTGAAAACTTGGGCATTAAGACCTGAATATTGAGGCAGCCAGTTTGAACTAATTTTCTTTTACAAGTTATGTTTTATGATTGGATGACTTTGGTTTGTTAATGATTTGTTTAAGGGTAAAAACCTCTATCTGATTTACCCAGAAAAATAAGAGTCATGGATACATGAACTAAAATGTTTGTCTGAGATATGGGTTAGCTTTGAGATTGAGTGTTTTCTTTTATAAGTTTTCTTTATAAGTTGTTTATAAAAATCCCCGGATTCAAGTAGTGGGTGTATGGTCTGAAGGTAGAAAGAAATATGGGCTGTAACATTGTGTTGTTGCTTATGTCTCATATTAACTAAAACAAAAGAAAATGTAGAAGTGCAATGTTGTACATGTGCTGAGCTTCTATGTTTTATGAAATACCCAAATCAAATATACTTATGGTTTAGCCAGATCATGAATCTGATTGAACCAGAGGTAAGGGAAAATATATATATCTAGCAAATTACTCAGGACCATATGCTTACATCTGGATCCAGTGAAACCCATAGGCAAAATAATGTGCTAAGAAGTCACCTCCCTCTTTCATGATAAAATGTTTGCTTATGAGAATATAACTTACCAAACTCTGGATGAATACATATTGCTTGCATTATTATATATTTCTCTGATTAATAAGTGAGATGCAGAAGGGATTAGCACTGCTATGAAAAATAATAATAACACTTAGTAATTTAACTAAGGACTTGGGATCTTAGGGCTACCAAAGTATAGCTTGGCAAGGGGAATATTGCAAGTTCACACATGGTATGTTTATACCCAGGGGCCTGAGTGTGCTGGGTTAACAGAGAGATGTCCCAGGCAGTGTGTGTTTAAAAAGGAGAAAGTAGCTAAAGACCCTGTTATATTTGATAATGAATTCTAGGAATAGATTCAGGAGAGGCCTGGGCAAAATCCCTGATGGCCAGTAAAGTTGAAAAGGGGATGATAACTGAATTGATGTTTGTATTTGGTTGTTTTGGTGCTTTATATGGATGAATCTTATGATTGTTTTCTATGAATCAAGTCATGGTGATTATATGTGTAAATAATCTGTTAACACTGAGATGAAGGAACATGCTTCACAAAAACAAGCATAAGGAAGATACTGAGTTTCTTATTCATGTAAAGTTTGTTTATAAAAAGAATTGAATGAGATCATGTTTTCAGTTGGATTATTCATACCAGACAAATAGTCTGACCCTTTTGTGTTTATGCACCATTGGGTGTCTCATATTCATATGGGGCAGTTCATGGTGATTTTGCAGGGAAATAGGAATTGCTTTGATCAGGCTTTGGATGTTAAACTGCTTAAGATTTGGATGCTATGTTTTTAAAAAAGACTTTGCTGAAGTAAACTACACCTTCATGATGAACTAGATTAAGACCTATTGTTTAAAATTACTTTGAGAAACCAATGTATGGTTAATTACTGTTTTGTAGTTGTTGAACTTATATGTCTCAGCTGAACTATGTGCTTTGTTTTGTTAAATGCTTTGCTAAGAAAAATGAATTCTAAGCTTCAAGAACAGTTAGGCTATAATGGTAGAAGATCTGAGATTAAAAGAATTTATGGTTTGTATGTATATCTATAGAACTGGCATAAGAAAATCCATGTTCAAGTCAAAAATAAAATCTGATAGAAAGAGTTTGAGTTGCTTTGAAAAAAAAAAATATAGCAGGTATTTTGTAACTAAGTAGTGCAAACCAGAACAAGGCTAACATAGCCATTTTTCTTGAGCCTGGGTCAAGCCAGCAACCAAGGATTTAAATTAAATTCTCAGATATGTTTCATAGCCAAAGTATGTAATAGGTTCAGTAAATTTTGTTCACAGGAGAAAAATAAAAAGAAAAAAAAAACAAAAATTGGGTTTGAACCGACCAGCATAGCACTCGAACTCGTGACCTCTCATGTGTAAGTTAGGCGCGTTTTCATTACGCCTAGATGTTGCTTGTGTTCACTTAGGATCCACTTTCTTTTAGCCTGAGTTTGATACTATACAGACTTTAACACAATCATCCATATTAAAAGCTTGCTTTCCACTGATTATTACTTGATCATTTCTTTCTTAGAATATCAGACTAAATTATCAGGGAATTATCACTTTTTAATAGATTTAGAAGGATTTCTACTTACATATTAGCATGCTCTGATTCTAGTAGAACATAACATAGATATCTTCATATATGTATGTTAGGAATGATTTAGATTTAAAACAATATTTTTATATTGTGAAAGATCCTGGATATATTTTGTTTATTGGAGAAAGAAAATGACCCTGGGAAATATATTTGTAATAAATGATATATCTATATATCATCTCTAAAAAAAAAATCCTTATGAAATTAGGGTAGGAAAAATAAGAGGGTCATTTCACGTAATAAAGCTAGATTAGTGGCACAAGGATATAATCAAGAAGAGGGCATTGATTATGAAAAGACTTTTGCTCTTGTCGCACGTTTGAAGCCATAATAATATTACTTGCTTTTGCGTGTCATCATAACTTTAAGCTTTTTCAAATGGATGTTAAAAGTGCTTTCTTAAATGGTTTTATAAAAGAAAATGTTTTCGTAGAACAACCACCACTATTTGTTCATGAAAAATATCCAGATCACGTTTTTAAACTTAAAAAGGCATTATATGGTTTAAAACAAGCACCTCGAGCTTGGTATGATTGATTAAAATCACATTTAATTATTTCTGGTTTTCAAATTGGTAAAATAGATACAACATTATTTATTAAAAGAGAACAGAAAGATATATTAATTGTTCAAATTTATGTTGATGACATTATATTTGGATCCACTAATGAAAATTTATGTAATAAATTTTCTACGATAATGACAAAAGAATTTGAAATGTCTCATATGGATGAATTAAATTTCTTCTTAGGATTACAAATAAAACCATTAAATAATGGAATTTTTATAAATCAAGAAAAATACTGTAAAGAACTAATAAAACATTTTGGAATGGATAATACATCAAGTAAGCCCACTCCAATGAGTACTACTACTCATCTAGACAAAGATGAACACAGAAAAGAGTTTGATCAAAAACTATATCGAAGCATGATAGGATCCTTACTATACTTAACTGCTAGTAGACTAGATATTATGTTGAGTGTTTGTTTATGTGCAAGATTTCAAGCACAACCTAAAGAATCACATCATCGTGCAGTTAAACCGATTTTACGATATTTAACCAACACTAAAGATTATGGCTTATTTTATCCAAAAGGCAGTACGTTTGAACTTGTATCTTACACTGATGCAGATTTTGGTGGATGTAAATCAGATAGAAAATGTACAAGTGGCACATGTCACTTTATTGGTCAATCGTTCGTTTCATGGTTTAGTAAAAAGAAAAATTGTGTTTCTCTTTCAACATGTGAAGCCGAATATATTTCTGCTGCCTTAGCTTGCGCTCAAGTAATATACATGCAACAAACACTTAAAGACTTTGGAAAAATAATTAACAAATCTCCAATAGATTACCATAATACTAGTGCTATAAATTTATCTGAAAATCTAATTAATCATTCTCGGACAAAACATATAGATATTCGTCACCATTTTTTGAGAGATAATGTTGAAAAAGAAATAGAAACTCTAGAATTAGTAAATACCGAAAATCTAATAGTGGACATTTTTACAAAACTATTAAGTGAACAAACCTTTATTAAGTTAAGACGGGATCTAGGAATTTCTTCGTACACTGATTTGATTAACTAAAGTTATAATGTATAGTTCACTTAAGTCTGTGATAGCTTATATAAAATTTCAACTAAAAATTAATTTTATAATTTTGAATTAATTACCCCCACATAAATTATTTTCAATAACAACATTCAAAAATAAGTAATTAAATAACAACCATTTAAAATCCTATGGTTTAACTCAATTGTCTCAACCGCTTTTCTAAATATAACTATATTTTATCTTACAAATTCAGTTATGTATTACTTAAAAATAAATAAACATAGATAAATTTTATAAAAGAAAATAAAAACGATGTCTTCCGATTACGACTCCACCTACTCAGCAATTGACTACAAATCCCCATCATCCAGCAGCACTTACGTATCTCTAACAAAAACCACTCCTACATCATCTCATTCTCTAAACATTATCGCTTCACCAACATACCATATTGGCTTCTCTCCAAAAGGAAAGAAAGTTAAACATTCAATTGATCTAAAATCATCATCTCTTTTTGACAAAGTCGATGAGAAACATCACTATTAACAAGAGATGATCGACGTTCAACGTGAAATGTACTACGAGCAACGTCGTCAAGAATCCTATTTAAATTTTCTCGAAAAGTGTATTCTCACAATTTGTGGTCATTCACCAACAAAAGATTGCATACATCAAAAGTCTCCACGATTACAAGAAATTCCTACGAGAGCACACAACATTACTCCGAGAATATATGCAAATCAGGACCCTTAAACCAACCTTGGATTGACTCCCCAGCTCGTCCAAGTTGGTCTCCACTCAAGCCATTACTTAATGATACGAAAGTTGAACCAAATTCGTGGGATATTCAACAAAATAATAATTCTGATTTCTGTGACAAACACTAAAAATAATATATATATATATATATATATATATATCGTATATTAATTTATTAATGGTTGATATGTATTCTGGTTAATGTATTTTAATAAATTGTCTTTATTGATATTGAAAATTTTCTATATATCAGAAATATGCATATCATAGATGTCTGTGACTAGCCCACAGACATCTGTCAGCACTTTCAGGAAAAGTTTCCCTGTAGCCACAGACGTCTATGGATACATAATAGACGTCTGTGAGAATTCTCTGTTCAAACCTCTTTCAACCACATACGTCTATTGATCCAACATAGACGTCTGTACAATCTTTTGGCCACAGTATTACGGAAGCTATAGATGTCTGTGCCCTATTGACAGACGTCTGTCGCGACTCAGTAAGCAACCTCACATAAAGAAATCTATGCCTCCTTTTACCATTACCTTCATTCCAACTTCTAAATTTTAAAACCATAATTCTCAAAAACTTCCAAATTTTCAAATCAATGGCTCCCAAAAAGATTTTCGTCTCCAAAAAGCCAAAATAAGGCCAATCATCTTCCGCTCAAGCACCGGTTACACAAACCCTTATTACCTAATGGCATCGAAATAATCCTAATGCAATTAGACGGTTTGAGTCTCTTACCCAAAAGAAGATTCACTCCGGACCTTTTACTGCCTTCCAAATGTTATGGAATATGAAATTGTTGGAATTACCATGGATGTCGGCTGCTGCAATTTAATTAGCTACGAAGCTAATAAGGTAACCATTGACACTATTTATCTCTTCTACTCCAATTTATGTAGTTCAGAGATTTGGAATCCTAAGAATGAAGAGGGTTGGTTATGGTCTAATGTGCATAGAAAAGTAGTTAAAATAGATGTATATACTCTTGGTAGAATTCTGTGTTGTTGCTATGAGGGGATTGATTTGACCGATATACTGGATCATAGTCTATTACCTAGGGATGAAATTGCACATCAAATATGGGATGATAATATGCCACAATGGAAATCTATCTATCTTCGACCTCGTGCCAGACTTTTAAATCGTATGATAATTAATACCATTATTCTTCACTTATATAATCATGTACAAATTTATGCCAATTATCATAGAGCTTTATATGCCATATTTGCTCAACAATGGGTTAATTGGGCAAAATTTATTTTGAAACAAAAATAAAATTTAAAACATCAAAGTTTAATTTAAAAAATAAAAATAATATTTTAAATTTGGAAGGTTAAATTTAGAATACGTAATGAGTTTTTAAATGTTATAAAATAACTTTCAAAATTATTTTGAAAATAAAATAATTATTTACGAAAATTATTAATGATTAATTAGATTAGTCAAATGAATTATTAATTAAAAGTTAATTAATAAAATTAAATAACGTATATATTGATATATGTAACATTATCTTAAGATGTTAAGGTGTTATATATATAATTTTCGAAATTAGTTATAATCATTTAAAATTGTTTTAACTAGATAAATTAATTAAATGTTAATTGATATACGATAGAATACATATATGTAAGGTTTATGTATATAACTATAAATGTGTGTAACATCCTCACGTCGTTACCTATTCTCATGACATTCTGCATGTTTGCTTTTGTAATCGAGTTTCCACGATCATTCACTATTCCTCTTCTCATTCACCACATCTTTCATTCACTTTATCAAATTTTCTCCTCTTATATATATATATATATCTAAATTTCAAACCATTTTCGACCATGGAATTGAGTGTCGTAGATTAGGTAGTGAAATGATCACTCTAAGGTATAAATACATGACAAAAAGGATCGATCGGTATAAAGGTTGGGATGGATCGGCGCGTGGTGGAATGGTTGGAAGATGGTTAATAAATGGATCGGTGAACTTACTGCTCAGAGATGGATCGGTATTGTCCTTGGGTGTTAAACGATTGACCAAACACATTTTCTATATAAGACATGAGACTTAGTAACTTTTTCTTCACTTTACTCTTTATCTTCCTCCTGAAACGAAGACACGAGACGAACCACTCCCCTCTTTCTTCCCCCGATCCTCACAGCAACCATCATCTTCCTCCATACCTGGACTTCGAATTTCCTTTTTTATTGATCAGAGAATCCACGACCCCTCCGGGTCCATATCCAAAGCCAGGACCCCTCCGGGTCCATATCTAAATCCGGGACCTTATCGGATCCATATCTCAATCCGAGACCTCTCCGAGTCCTGCATCCATAGTCGGGACCTCTCCGAGTCCTGCATCCATAGTCGGGACCTCTCCGGGTCCATATCCAAATCCTTTGACCTCTCTGGGTCATTTTATCTGGCCTCGACTCTCAGATCAAGGACTTAATCCGTGGGGTATCCTTCTCCGGCCTTGATCCCCAGTCGAGAACTTATATTCTTCGGCCTTGACTCTCCGGTTGAGGACTTGTATTCTCCGGCCTCGACTCTCCGTTCGAGGACTTTTTATTCTCCGGCGTTGACTGTTCGGTTGAGGACTTTTCATTCTCCGGCCTCGACTCTCTGGTCGAGGACTTTAAATTCTCCGGCCTCGACTCTTCGGTTGAGGACTTTATATTCTCCGGCCTCGACTCTCCGGTCGAGGACTTATATTCCCCGTCCTCGACTCTCCGGGCGAGAACTTTTTATTCTCCAGCCTCGACTCTCCGGCCAAGGACCTTTTATGCTGTGTTCGAGTCCATTCCATCGCTCTCCGTTGAAGGGACTCATAACCCGCGGTTACTGCCTCATCTCTCCAGTCGAGACCGTAATCGCGTGACCTGTATTATTTATTACATTGATCCAAATCCATTCATCACAGAATTCAATTGATAAAATAGAAGTCCATACAACCCAGAAAATCAAATAGCCATAGTACCAAGAAAGAAACCAAAGTTTGCAGAAAACAAAAAAAACAAGATTTCATAAACTGAGCATCACGGTTTATCATCATCCCAGAGCATGCCTAGGGATCGTCCTCAATACCGTACATGTGTAAGTGACTTAGCCGTGTTACTTCGAGGTTTATTACTTATTCCATGCCATAAATCTAATCAGCTGATAATAAGCTGACGACAATGCCTAGATCCAGTGCCATCTTCGTCTGAGGTGGGCGGTGGCTGCTCCTGTTCCACTGCCACCGCTCAATTCCTTACGTATTGTTGTAAATGACCATTCCTTATATGCTCCTCAATGATATCCTTCAAATGCCTGCAGTCATTCGTGTTGTACCCATCCAGCTCATGCAATAGGCAATGCTTCCTCGATGCCCGCTCGTATTTGGAGGGTTCCCTTTTTGCCGGCCTTCGATACTGGAGGTGTCCTCGAGTATCCAAATAAATCATTTCCTGAGTTTCAGTCAAATCCGTGTAAGAAGAGAATGTTGATTCCCTCCGTTGCATTTTCGATGTGTTACTGCCGTCATTCATTTTCCTTTTGCCCCTATTGTCCTTGTTTGAATCCTCCCTAGGTGGACCTCCACCTTTTACCATGTAAACTTCAACCTCTCTCCCTTCTCTTTCAACCTTCGCATCTTCCTGTCGTAGAAACCTTTTTGCCTCATGGTAAAATTCCCCAAGATCCATCGGTGGATCCCGCTCCAAAGATATCTTGAAATCTGAATTATTTGCAATCCCTGAGACAACTGCCATCAAAACCATCGACGGATCGGGTCGATCCACTGAAGCCACTGTCGCATTGAATCTAGTTAAGAAATCCCTAAGTGATTCTCCCTTCCATTGCTTCATCGATGTTAAAGTCATCACATTCTTGGGTCTCACGATGTGGACCCAAAAGTGCCTCATAAAACTCTCAATCAACTCCGTCCAAGTGCCGATAGAGCCGCTTTCCAGTTGTCTGAACTAGAGTGCTACTATATCCGTCAAATACAAAGGGAAACATCGTGCCATGACCTCCTCCGATGCCCCCAGTACTTCCATGTGCCTCATGTACCTTTTCAAGTGAACAGCATGATCCGTTCTCCCATCATACATCTCCAGCGATGGTAGTTTGAAATCCAGCGGATTCCTAGCCTTCTTGATCATAGGGGTGAAGGGGCTCCTATTCACATCCTCCAAATCTCCATTCACCAACCCACCCCTCATAGCCCGTCTGATCATATCCACTAATCTGTCGTTATCATCAAGTGGTAGCCTCTATCTTTCGCCTCCAACCTGCCCCCCGAGTCCGCGAGGGAATCCTGAAATCTGCTCTTTTGGACGAGCATTCACTTCCCTATTAATGTCAAGTTGCATAGCACTACCTGGTATCCTTCCTAGAATTGAGCCAACATGATTTGGGGGCATGCCCCCTAGTTCAGGGGTCATTCCCGATGGTCCCTCTCTGTCCTGTATTCCGGTTGTCCCATTTTCTCGGTCCTGATTCTGGATTGCCTCCGTTCCTACTGCTCCAGCTTCGTGATCCTCATTTCCAGCATTCCCTGCAACTCCATTCCCTTGAATTTGCACTCCAGCTTGTCCAACCTGTCGGAGTAGGTTCTGTATCATGTCCTCTTGCCTTTTCAGCATCGTTTCCATCTCGTCTCTAGTAATATAGACTGAGGCCTGATTAGCTCCTGAGGAAGCCTCTTGACTTCCTTCATGCTGACTCCTTTCCGTTCTCTATCTCCTTATTGATTGCTTTGCCATTGCTTCCCAAAATCCGAGTTCCTATGCCTTTAAATCCAAAATCCAAGCTTCAGAATCCCTAAGTGTTAGCTCTCTCAATGAAAGAACCAAAATGTTTGCGCCAAAAATGGTCACAAACACCCAATCGTAGATGAAAGCACCAATTCACAGTCTCAAATCACAGATAGAATATATGAAGAGGATATAAATATGAAGAACAAAAAAAATAATAAAAAAGCAATAAAAAGATGAGATTTATAAGGGTTCGGCTGACTCCGACCTACGTCCTCTCCAGAAATTTCCTTTTTTATTGGTCAGAGAATTTATTGCAATTACAATCTAGAGTTTTTAAACAAAAAATGGCAGAGTAACTTTCACATCCTTTGTAGAAGTTAAGGAAGAACAGAATGAGAATCCCTTTTCTGAAGCCCCACCTATTGTATTTATATGCAAAACCCTAGTTATTGGGCTTCCTCCGTTATATGGGCCCACCAAAAACATAGCCGAGCCTACATATTTCATCGATGTCGATCCCAAGTTGTTAACATGCCGACCCAGAGTTGCCTCGAAGATGACCCGAAGCAGATTCATAAGTGACCCGGAGTAAACTGCACTATGACTCGAAGAAGAATGATGCCGATCCCAGAACCTTTTTGCCGACCTGATTTCTTAGTGCCGACCCAAGGAAAAGCTATAGCCGACCCGAAGTTAGCAGAGTATTGACCCGAAGCACGCCGACCCCTCATATTATACTGATTCCAATATGATGTCGATCCCAAAGAAAAATGCCGACCCGAAGACCTGCAAGTACCGACCCAAAGGGATCATAACATGCCGACCTGATTTTGATGCCGACCCTATGATTCATGCCGACCCGAAGAATACTGGATGCTGACCTGTAGTGTGATGGCTGTCAACCCGAAGTAAACACCGACCCCATGAAAACATGCCGATCCCAAGTGACCCGAAGCAAGGCCTTATTTGACTTGAAGTAACCCTCTCGAAAACCCGAAGCAAACCCAAATGTGACTCGAAGCAAACTCCAAACATCCCGAAGCTACTCAATTTTTGTCGAAACTCATATTTCAAGTATCCTGCGCTTTTTGTCCATCAACTATGTCGAATCCCTGCCTTATAATCATGTTTGTCATCCGTGATTGATCGTCTATCCATCGTTTGAACCAATACCATCATATTCCAGCCTCGATAACCGTGCAGTCGATTGGATTAAATCCGCCTATATGTTGCCTTGCTAAAAGGTGGGTTAACAGATGTCTAATATAATATAATGTTATTCGAATCTTGTGGTAATTGCTATTCGAATTTATGCTATTGTAATGTATTGTTATTAGAATTAATTTAAGTACATTCGAACTATGTACATTCGAATTTACGCTAATGTAATGTAATGTGTTTGTATTTGCTACTCGAATTTGGCTGCTGCTGGATATGCAGCAAGGTAATAGCAGAGCAGCATTTAAAATGTCGCCCCATGCGCAACATTTCAAATGCCGCCTACTTAAAAACCAGTTGGCAGCGTTTGAAATGCCTCTTATGTTGCAGCATTACAAATGTCACTCTGCTATTACTTTGCTGCATATCTAGCAGCTTTATTTTATTTAGCCAAATAATACAACTATGAAATTGTCAAAATAATACTAATAATACAACTTTCCAATTACAAACAAACTCAAATGTCGAAATTCGTTAACATAAACAATTGTCTTTGAATATATTCGATTACAGCCGATCTAAAAATACAACCAAACTCAAATGAAAACATTATGTTGCCAAAGTGCAATGATTTTTCTTATAACCCACAACACGACATTTGTTGCACCTATTTCCTTTAAAAGTCTGCATCTCGTCCATCGTACCTTTAATTCTAGTAGAACGTGGATGTCCAGGTTGCCTTTTAGCTACAGGAGGTAGGACCAACTGATTGTCGCTTAAACTCCATTAGCTTTTATCACGGACAGGATGAAACTTGAGGATGTAAGCGGCCAAGTATTCCTCAGCTGAATAACATGTTGAAGCGAAGTCATAATGGGCTCTATTAGCTCCATTGGAAACTATTAAGCAAGCGACCATAACATGAGTACAAGGTAAGTGTTGTAATAGAGGTAGGTTACACGTACATGAGCAAGTGTTACCATTGATCAGTACTTTGAATTCGTCACCAAAATAGTGCACAACTTATCATTCGGCTTGAGTAAAGCGAATTATTCTTGTATGCCTTGCTTCGTTAGCTCTATTGGCAATCTTTGCTTCCCACTTCAGAGTAAGACAGGTTGTAAGTTTTCCTACTGCTTCTCTTCTTTGACAAAAATAATCGACCGACCTAAAAAAGGTGCGTGCAACCAAAGCTTTAATAGGTAAAGACTGAGCTCATTTAAGTACACCGTTGAAACTTTCTGCGCAGTTAGTGGTCATGACATAAAATCGACCGCCATCATATTTACACAATGCCCAATTTTTCTCTTTCCTTCCCAAACTCCTTTCTATCCAGTTGTGTGCCCTACTGCTTGTAGTTTTGATTTCTTCTTGGATTTTGTTGTACTCGGCTTCCTTTGTAGCACATGCTGCAGCATAAAAAAGGCCCATCAGTCGTTTTTCTCTAAATCCTGCAGCTTGAAAATTGGCCTTTAGATGTCTAGCACAGAAGTGGTGTTTATGAGGCACACCCCATTTCGTTTCCAATGCTGTCGGTATTCCTTTCATTCGATCGGAAATGAAGGTAATTCGTCGATTGTTAACACTATGAATGAACCGCCTCATGCAAGCAAAAAACCACCCCCAACTATCACCAGAATATGACTCTACAATTGCACAGGCTAAAGGGTATAGATGGTCATCCACATCAATAGCAGTGGCTACAAGTAATTCCCTTTGTATTTCCCATGCAAATGTGTGCCGTCAATACATAACAACGAACGACAATGAACAAAACCTTCAATACAAGGGCCAAAGGCCCAAAAAGCTCGATCAAATAGTCCATATTCATCCATAGTAACATGTCCATTGCTTCCCGGGTTCGTTCTAGCAATTTTAGCAAAATATTGTCTTAGAGTGGTATATGATTCTGCCCAATTACCATAAATTCTTTCCACCGCCTTACTCAAAGCTCTCCAAGCCTTCATATAACTAATTTTCACGAATAATTGTTCTTCCATCAATACTTGCACCGTCCTGGCTGTTATATTCAGATCGGCTTTCACGAAAGGTAAGATCTTTGATACTAGAAAATTAGAAGCCGTTTGCTTGTGACTGGAGTGCACTATTGGGTTAACGCAGTTGTGATCGCTTGGATATTTCCTTATAATCCACTGGTTCTGCTCGGATTTATTTAAAACAACAGCACGAATTCTGCATGGACAGTTGGCATCTATATTACAAAAGGCAGTGTATTTGGTTTTATTTGATTTTATAGCTTTAAAAGACACGGCAGGTAAAATTGACCATTCGCTCAACTGTTGTAACAATTTAGCATTCGTCTCGAAAATCATACCGACTTTAAAGCCACTCTGAACGCTAACGTTTGAAAATAACTCATTGTTGAACTCAACATTTACAACAATAGACCTAGCCATTATTTGTGCATTGCATAGATCATCATCCAAAGGTACCTCCATTTCCACCTCATCACTGTCTTCGGGAATATTGTCTTCGACCGCAAAATCATAGGTCAAAGCATCATTGTTCACTTGCATACTACCGATCCACGACACATCATTCTCCGCCATATTCACTACATCCATACTATATACAGGGGGATCGTCATGTACATCTTCACCTACAACCATGTCCATTTCAATATCAACATTTGCTTCATTTGCGGTTACGTTCACATTCTCCACTTCGACATTAGATTGTGTCGCAATATCATGTGTGTGTATAATTCACAAAAAAGTAATAATTTAAACACCGTATCAGAAATAATAGTTAACAAAGTTAGCTTGTTCTAAGCAAATACCACTCACTAATATCATATAGCTCAGATGGAGTTGGATACATATAAGGAGACATATGACAATTTGATGGTCCAACATTACTTGGCGGTGTTGATCGACAAGGAAAATAACTACATATAGAACGATAAAACTTTCAACTATTGCATACCTTACATGGTAACACGACATAAAAATTATAAATAAATGTTTCACCTTCCAAGCAAATGTGAAAAGTCGCCTTCACTTGGATATGGATAGTTATACTGAACGCCTTGTTGATAACTCATACATGGCGGATATCTAAAAAGGGATTGTTGTTGACCGTAAATCGCTGTCATAGGTGGATTACTAAAACTCGAAGATGCAGTTCCATGATTAATACTTACTATCTCAACCATTCTACTGTAGTCTTCAGTTACACCATTAGCTACTTGTTCTCGTACGGGTTCTTCTTCTTGCAACTGCCTACTTTTCCCAACAAACAGCTCTATTGATTTTGATGTCGCTAAAAACATTAGCTTCACATCGTCATCATCAACTATTTTAATGGCTTTCGATCCTGAATCTGTAGGGTAGTTACACACTAACTCTATGTCAAATTCATCGGATTTTATCGTAGTCGCTTTATAAATCGATTCTTTTAAATGTAACAAATTACAACCTTTAAATACTTTTGCTGGTTTACATGACCCACCAACATATTTGCCACAATTAAGTTCATCAATAACCAGTTCACCATCATAATAACAAATTGTTGGTACACACATGGAAGCCATTCTACATTTCAATTAATCAACTTTTGAACTACTTCCATAAATTACCAAATGGCATATGACAACAGAAACACAAAAAAATACTAGCGTTTACAAAATAACATACCAAAATTGTTCAAGAGGAAGAAATAGGTGTTGCTCCTGGACTATATCTACTTTCGATCAAGATTTAACTATAATATATATATTATACACTCCTTAGTTTGGGAAAACTTATGAGATTTGGGTATTTGGGTTATTTAAAGATTTGATTTTTTGAGGGTGGAGTGATAAATGAGAGAGAGGGCTAGCTTAAACAGCAGGCACAACATGGCGGCATTTGAAATGCTGCAAACTGGCGATATCTCAATTGCCGCTAACTATATAATCAATATAACGTGTACTGGCGGCATTTGAAATGTTGCCAGTACACGTGGCAGCTGATGTGGCCAAAAACTGGCTTATTTTTGTAAATAGTTTCACAACTGGCCTAAATTTGTAATAACTTTGCAAAATTGGCCTAAATAGAAAATTTATCCTAACCACACTATTACTATCACTTTATTTATGGACAACCATGTTGATAATGCGTTTAGAACAAAGTATTTTCTACTTTATTTTAAAGTTAGCACATCTTACTTTTTTGACCACAAATATCACAAATATTATTTTAAAATATTTTTCTGTTAAAACCCTTTTTAAATGTTTCAGTTATAAGTTTTAATGACATTTAATCCGATTCATGGAAGCAAAATTATGCCAATAAACTAAAACATTAGCAAACTGAAGGTTACATCGCACCCTGATCGGTTACGCTATTTTTTAGTTAATGTAACGGTTTTACGGATGATTATGGCACAAAGTATTACTTAAAGTGTCATACGATGATGGAGAGTTCTACCAATTGATAATCTGAATCGTATCTACGTATTAAATGCACACCAACTAACAACTATTGTATTTGCTTGAAATTAACAGGTACCGTGTCAACGTTAACACATTGGACTCTACTATGTCAACTACTGTAATAGCCTTTGACAAGAAAGCTGAGGGACTAAATGGTCAGGAGGTTTGATGGAATGTTTAACATTTACAAACTGGCACACTTTAAATTTTTTACTTTAACCTTTGGTAACTGATCCATATATACTAGTACAACCGCACAACGATGGAAAAACTAACCGTTTGAATATATCATTTGAAATAATACTTATATTTGTTGCACTTTAAATTTAATTATACCATCAAAAACAACATATTCGATAAAAAGATTATTTGAGTTATATGCAACAAAAATAAAAATATTGAAGAATAAATGTATAGTAAAGAATTTTTTTTTCAACTAATGTTCAAATGATGGAAATAATATAGTAATAAATTACTTAGTATATTAAATGTCTAACTTAATATTCAATCAATATGCAAGGAAATGATTTATACTCCACTAAACACATTGAATGCAATTAAAACAATAAATTAGTATAATATACAAGACAGCTTAAGTAGTCAGTATAAGGTAAATAATGCATATAAGAATTCCAACTTTAAAATGATCCACTGGCTGCATGTAAGTGTAGCTTATTAATAATGAAATAAAAAAAATCAAATAAAAAGAAACAGAAGAATCAACTATGGAACCTACAGCAACATAGCAAAAAGTCCATCTATTACTTAAGAATAAGACAACTGATATCTTGATTCCATTTCAAATCAATAACTTGGAGAATGACTATTTGTATAGCAAGCTCCTGATGCTGTCCATGTATACAAACATGTGATAACCCGATATTATGAGAAAAGAAATGTTGAAGAAATGTGCTATTAAGCAACTTGGAATATATTGCTTCTAGATATGCAAATATATTGGGTAGTAGAAACAGCCATGCCCCCATATACTTCTGATACACCTTAAACAGAAAAGGATATATAGGATTCCAAAATGAAGTTCAAAAATGCCTATAAAACACGCACTATCTGAAGTATCAATAAAGAGTGGTACATAACCCTTTGGTTCCTCCACCAGCCATGAGTAATACACCTACATACTCTAGTCTCAATAGCTATACCGATATCTTGTCTCGATACATCTTGACTAGGAATATTTAATATGGTATGTTTATCTTATAGTGATAAATCACTCATGATTACAACACATTGTAACTATTGTCATAAAATATACCATTTATGAATTTTCTATTAAATATGCTTTTTAAACTAATTAATTAATATAGCGTATTTTATTAAGTATATAATAGAAAGATAACACCTTTTATTTCAAACAAGAATGGTTATCGAGTTATATTTATGTAACAGTTACATAATAGCCCCTAGGGTAGACCCCTAACTCTATCAATCTCCCACTAGTACTAGAGGACAATTATGGAATCTCAATCCTATCTCTTCGATCAGTCTTATGAGAATTGATCGAGTTAGACTTTCGCAATTGGATATACTTTGTTTTAATTATCTA
The DNA here is from genome assembly GCA_030737815.1 of Allium fistulosum. Lineage (NCBI taxonomy): Eukaryota > Viridiplantae > Streptophyta > Magnoliopsida > Asparagales > Amaryllidaceae > Allium > Allium fistulosum. Next base: position 968,534,318 of record CM060904.1, on the reverse strand, counting down.
CTCTGTCAATCAACTCTCTCCAATGCTGATAAACTACCTTTATCATATGGAACTAGTCGGAGTATGTTTCTCGACTTCTAGTAAGCTCTTACCATTACATTCTTATCATATAACAATGTTTTATTCTTAATACTTGGAATCACCCTTAGCTCAGTTATAAATTTATGCATTTATATTTATATATTGCTTTTATCGTGATGCTATTCAAGTCAATGTACTTAGCTTTTTCATTAAAGCGGCCACAAACCTTTGTGTGGAACATTTCCAACTTTAAGCACCTCAACTAAAGTTTAAACATGAATTTAATATTGACATGTTAAACTCAATATCAATTATAAAGTTTGATTCTGAATACTCCTTCATAAGGAGTTTGTTGTTTCTATAAACAATTATGTAGTATTTCGTAGATACTCCAGAACACTCTAAACTACCATTCACCGATCTTAATTTTGGATTTGATATATGCTTCATATATCAAATACATTAGCAAACTACGATATTGTAGATAATAAAACATGTATGATTATTCCTATTACCAATGCATAAGAAATTCATCTTGCATATTCCATATTAAACAATGTGTCTTTGCATGTCATTTGGGAAATTATGAACATCATTTATACTTATTATAAAAGATATCATTTACAAATTCAATGTAGAGTTTTAAACAACTAAACTATTAATGATTTTAATATTAAGTACATATAATAAGCAATATATTGTTTACCTACAATTTAAATATCTATGTACCTTTTAATGTTCGTTCTTGTGCATACATGCTTCCTCCGTAGTTTGACTGAAAATTAAACTATACGATATTCTACGAAATACTTATTCAATTATAATACTTATAGAATGATACTTCCGTATCAATTTTTGGATCATATCCTCAAAACCTACAAACTCAATATCGCTCCCATTGACTTCAAGGCACTTTGGTTGTTATGTTCAAACAGTCTATTCTAAATCATTATTTAGAATTTTCCATTTCAACACATATGTGCCAAAACACAAAGTTATATCAAGCGATAATTTTATGAGTAAAATCTGAATCATCTTGAGCACATTGAATGATGAATCTGTTACGTTAATTTTAATAATTGAAGTTTATAATTTTATTTTTATCAATATTGCTCACCATATTCCAACTGCATTATTCTTTCTCTTGAAAACACATTTGCAGCCGATGAATCATATTCCTTTAGGTACAACTATCAAAATCATTTTGATAATCTACTTGGAATCCTTTTGGATTTGTACATCATACCATATGGTGGAGTCAATACTCTTAATGGTTCAATTGACAACTGAGGATTATCTATTCTTGACATTAATAAGAAACTCGTAGTTTCTTTTCAATATGCAAGAATACTTATTAGACATTCTAATGCCTTGTCTTCATTTAGGTTGGGTTAATTTCATTTCATCCATCATAATCAGTTTTATCCTTGGATCGTATCCAAATCCATTTTACTACCAATAATTTTAAAAGAAATTTTTTCGCTATGAAGTTGGTATTTCTTAAAACAACAATTGTTTCTTAGTGCAACAGAATAGGTATTCATAAGTACCTTTTGAATTTCCTTATATATAAAATTGATTATTTTTTTAATTTACAATACATATGTTTAAAATATAATTTGGTCATCTAATGACTATTGTTCCCAAACTACTTTGGGGCGATTCATACAAGATCCCTTATGTAAAATTATTACATGCAGTCTTTCAACTTGCACAACTTATCAACTCTATGACCTAGGATATGTTGGGGTTTCTTATAAACCATTAACTTGTATGCCTTTGTAACCTATTCTTTACATGAAATTAATTTTAACCTTCTGTACTACTCTTAAGTACACAACCTTATAGAAAGAAGTTAACTCAACTTCACTCACAATTTATCATACTTTGTTTAACAAAGTTCGATTACTCCTTGTCGATACATCATTATGTATCATGGGGAGGATTGACTTTAGAGATTGAATTTTTATTCATTTTAGGTACATTCGAAACTCTTTCCAATATACTCACCTATTCGATCAAATCAAATTATTTTTATTTTCAAATGCATGTTATTTTATTTACTTTTATTTTATATTTAATGAGCTTATCGTAGACATACTACGTGCGTATCAAATACACATGTTCATGTTTGTGATAACTCGTCGGTAAATACAATGAAGTACATGAAACCATTTTGGTATTAGTAGACTTACGATTGCATACATCTATATGTATCAATCCGAGGAGTTTATCAACTCTTATAATGCTTCTACTAAATGGGTGCTTTTCCCTTTAATTTTCTGGGAATAAAATTCACTAATACCATATGATTCATAATCGTATAATCGGAGAATTATTTCTCAAAAGTGGTGGCTAGTATGTAATTCCAAAATAATTGTAAACAATTTCAAATACTTCTGTATTTTCCAATGCATCGCTTTTGTTAGGAAAAAAAATACATCTAACGTATATTCGTAATATTAATATTAAAACAAAACTATGTCTATGTTTAAATTAACACTAAAAACAATTATTATTTCATAAATAATGTTTGATATGTTTTGCAAAACCTATTTTCGTAATTTGATGAGATCAATAAATGCTATATGGCATGCTTTCAATATTTCCACCATTACTATAATAGCATATTAACTACAGAGCTCCATTCAACAACTTAATGTAGGCTATTTATTCCATTTACAGTAACCAGTTTACATCGAGAGTTTTTAGATCAACATCTTAAACTTAAAGAAATAAATCTCATAGAAAATAATTTTCTATTTGAAAATACATTTTGGAATGGAAATCGTATTTCTCATTCTAATGTTAAGTATCTATTATTTTACAATTCTTGCTTCCTGTGTTTCTTTATGAAGCATAAGTGACCATTCACTCTCTTCATCCTACCCGTGCCTTAAGTTGCATTTACTCTTGTACATTCACTTTCCTTTCTAAATGATCTAACCATTCAAGGAAAACCTTTACTACAACATCGTAATAAATTCTTTATAAAAGTGCATTAAGTCATCCTTAATTTTAAGGATATCAAAAAATTTGCACTTTATACAAACCGATCAAATTGACACCTCAGTGATCGAGTTCTTAGACCTCTCTTGTAAGGAATACACGATCTCATGCTATGGTTTACTTGCTTATTTTGAGTGAACTAAATTCATTAGGTTTCGTACATTACGAATTATGACCGTTCACCATATAACATTTATATTTGATTATATATGGGTCAAAAATCCATATTCTTATATCATTCATAGAACTCGAAACTCATATAAGGAAATACATGTCTCGGGCAAATAAACATGTAAGCGACCAAATTACGATTGCATTTAGTAGGTTTATAATTAGGTGCTTGCATGGGTCTTAAAAACAATATGCAATTATTTATTACTGAGTACATTTTATATTTCTATTTGTCAATACTATTTTAGTTCAATAGATAAACATTTTGTCAATTTTATTAGTTATACAAATTTATCGATGTGGATTATTTTACGTTATACATAGCAGATGTTCTTTGAATATTAGAAAAGATAAATGTCACCATTTCATTTCTCTAATAAGGTTCCCACCAGACTTTTATGTTTCTTAAAACCTTAAAAGAAAGAAATCTTTCAATTTCTCTAATGGGTGTTAGGACTCGTTTTCCTTGGAATTCTGACATTGAGTTGTCATAGCCCCACAAACGATGGATAACTCTTTATCGGTTATATCATATATAACTCCTAAACCTTGGTTCCTTGTCTTAATCTCATTTCGACCTTGAGTTTACTCAACAAATCAAAAGAGATTATTCGCTCGTACCTACCATTGCGCGACAGCCTAAGTATAGTATATATACTTGAGTTTGCTCAATAAATACATAAAGCTATCTTATCTCATCTATTCTACATATTAATACTACTATAGTAGCTTGAGTATTCTCAACAACCAGAGAGTATGCAAGTAATTTGTTAGTATATAAATGGTATATGACAACTTTATATTAAAAATTCACAATCTTTAATATATTATGTTGAATGATATCGAATTATGGAATAATGTATTTCTTATGAAATACCCTTGTAACTCAAGTATCGAACACATCAGAAATCATAGTACATGTACTGTAAATATATTTATCCCTTAAGACTATTTGGGTTTCTTACTGTTCAACCTTTAATTTTTACATTCATATTATACTAGTTTTAATCATTATATAAATTTTATAATTTAATTAACTTATATAATAGTCTTATGCATATCATTATATTAATTAAATCATATTAATTTAATTTAATTAATTAACATTTTAATTTATTTTTTATTATTTAATTAAACATTTTATATTGAATATTTGCACATAACATTTATAGTTATATACATAAACCTTACATATATGTATTCAATCGTATATCAATTAACATTTAATTAATTTATCTAGTTAAAACAATTTTAAATAATTATAACTAATTTCGAAAATTATATATATAACACCTTAACTTCTTAAGATAATGTTACATATATCAATATATATATTATTTAATTTTATTAATTAACTTTTAATTAATAATTCATTTGACTAATCTAATTAATCATTAATAATTTTCGTAAATAATTATTTTATTTTCAAAATAATTTTGAAAGTTATTTTATAACATTTAAAAACTCATTACTTATTCTAAATTTAACCTTCCAAATTTAAAATATTATTTTTATTTTTTTAAATTAAACTTTTAAGTTTTAAATTTTATTTAGTTTCAAAATAGATTTTGAAAATTAGCCCAAAGCCCAAATCAATTTGGCCTTTATATTGGATATAACCTTTGGGCTTTCCTTATCCTTTTGGGCTAGGCTAGTAGCCATGTAGGGCAGAGCACTTAATTACCCAAACCCAACCTTAGACACTATTTTTCTAGACACCCTACTATATGGGTAGGCTTTAATAAGTTAGCCCTAATACTGCTATTTTAGACTGCATATGCTATTTGGCTTTGATATCATTGTTAGAACTAGGCCAACATGCAATGGGGGTAAATTGGTAAATTTCAAAATATTTCTTCCATTTGGATCTTATTGGGCCTATGAAGTCTAAATTTATTCAGATCTTGTCCAAATTTATATTAAATAAAATCAATATTTTATTTAATTTATAAATAAAGTTCTATATAATGTTAACTGTATATTATATGATATAATATATGTATAATATATACATATGTGTGTGTGTGTGCGCGTGCAACATAAATGGTCTACATGGTTTAACATACCTATCTATACATTTTGGGATTTACATCTAATGGACGTATTAGTCCCTCTGTAATTACGTGCTTTGTCAATATATATGTACATATAAATAATATAAATATATATGGTTTTGTATATTACAAAACACTGATTACAAATGTAAAAGTATATATAAAACATATATATATATAATTAAAATGCAAACTAATTCTTAATTTTAATATAATAATTTATAATTACAAAGTCAAATTTAAATTCAAATTTCATATTTTAGATCTAGATCTACACAATTCCAGATTTAGTATAACAAAATAATTTTAATATATATATATATATACTATTTTTCAAAATAAAAAAATCTTTTTCTAAGAATAAAGGTATAATGTTATATGTTTATTAATATTAGAGTAATGTTTAAAATAGTATGTGTGTATATATATGATGTAAAATAATAATTAAATATGTACATTCAAAAATATACTTTCGGCCATATGATGTTTTCTTTTTGGTTTTAAATTGTTTTGAAAATTTTAATTTAATTGATTTCCATACGGAAATCTATACATATAAAAAGGTTAATTTTTTTATTTTCGATAACATATATATAAAAAAATCATTTTTTTAATTTTTGAAAACAATTTTAAATGTGCATTTTTTGTTAAAATTTACATACATATTTTTTTTGTTATTTGTATATATTTAATGCATGTATAATTATATTCTTTTTTTGTTTGAAAGATAAAGTTTTCTACTACATGCACACCAATTATGATCTCAATCCGATGCCATTTGTTCCTCTGTTTCCTGCTTGGAAATTGAACCCAAGATGGTTTCAGCCCTGTACATTTTTGGTTTTTGAAATGTTGCAAACATGGCCTGAGTCCATGTTTGAGACAGCATAACTCATTCGTTTCAAATCGGATTTGAGTGATTCTTTTTGCAGATTGAAGTAGGAGTGTTGATTTACATTCCTTCCAAATTTCATAATAATATAGGTTAGTTTGCTATTTAGAAACTGCTGTCGAACTTGTATCCGCAGCATGCTGTAATTCAGTGTTTAAAACCATGTTTTAGTCCAACTTTGAAACGACGCAGATTCTTCATTTCAAATCTGATTGGAATGATTCTTTTTGCAGATTGAAGTAGGAATGTTGAACTACATTCTTGCAAAATTTAAAGTCGTTTTGATACAGTTAACTTGTTCAAACCTGATGTCCAATATTGAGTCGAAACTTGTTTTAAACGGATAAATTCTTAACACAAACACTTAGCAATTCATACCTTTCATTTTAACCTTCGGTTAAATACCATTTATGAATTAAATTTCATTTTAAAAATTAAATCTTTCTAATAATTCTTGTGGTAGCTACAACTTGAAGACACTGCAATTTCTTATCATTTGCATTGAGTAGGTTTCTAACTCTCTATTATACCACCTACTCAATATTATTTCAACAATTACTATGCTAACACACATTCATGCAATTATCATCCAAATAATCATTTATTAAAAACAAAACATTAAATGTGCCCAGCGAAAACGGTCACACAATTTCCGCTACGCAACTCTAATCTCTAAGGTTCAAAACACATAATTTAAATCTAAGCCATATGAGGTCTAATTTCTACTATTTTAAAAATAGTGATATTTAAAACCCTTATAATGTTTTTAAACTTATTATCCATTCAAATAAAATGAAAAGACTAAAGGCACGATTGAGGGATACGATGGTGGGAAACTATGTTATCACTTGTATTATACTTGGATGTACTGTAATATGTGTTTCTATTATGTGTTTATCATATTTTGTTCTGAGCTCAGCTCGATTTTAGATTATATAATATACACATACATTCATATTATATATGAATTTAAACAAATGTGTGTGTGTGTGTATAAATATAATTTTGTTTTTATAGTTGAACATTATACATACATATATAAATATTAAAAAGAAAATACAAACTTTATGGAATTTTGTTTTGTTCAAAATTAATCATTATGTTAAAACTTTATTAGATTCAAAAATAATTTGGTCGTGCACATATTTGTAATACACATACAATTTTATTTACTAACATCTACACATATATAAGTTCATCCAATGAAGATAGCACCAACATATACAGATTCGTGATAAATGTATACTAACCGACTATATATGTAACATAATAAACAATCATTTATACATATATAAAATGTAAATTATGGATTATTACCTTTCACCAAAGCCTAGGAAAAACACCTTGAGATGTTGAATCTAATCACTCCTTGAATAAATATCCAAGCCTTCAAATATAGCAACCAATATGGTTGCAGCTACCATGGATCTACGAATTTGATTTGATTTGTATACTTGGAAGTTTGAAAATGAGAAGGGCTGGTATTCGGATCGGCCAAATTAGGTCTTCGAAGGCGAAAAAAGAAGAACAAGTAAAGTGGGTTTAAAGATGAATATATAGAGAGATACTAAGCAACGAAAAGGGGATCTGGATCCACCTTTTTATCGTACCATTTCATCTCTTTTGAATCAAATTCAAACCACTTGGCTCTGTCTTATGGCCGGCGATAACAACCACTATTTGGGCCTCCTCATTGCTTCAAGTTCTATTAAATGAATATGAATTTAAATCCAAGTCAAATGCACATCGATATTGTATATCGATGCATGTGTTTATGACTAATATATACACATTATTTAATATTGATCAACACAAATTAAATAAAATTTTATATTTAAAATTTCACAAATATTAATTAATTAAATTAATTTATAAAATTATAATTAATTAAAATATAAGTATTCAACATTTCAGTTGTGTGACTCTTAGGTATAAATTTGATCAACGATTAATATTAAACAATTAGAATATTAACATTTGCACTTCACTTAGCAGGTGGTGCGACATTATAGAAAAATTTAGCTCTTACTTAGCTTTGATAAAATACAATTGTTCTTTATTTAAGCGTTACCTAGTACTGACAATTATTTACACCAATTTTCTTCGTCAAAACTATATCACATTAGGATATATGAAATTTGGTAATCCTCAAAATTCCAATATCATTCATATTCGACTTTATAGTCCAAATATAAAGTCCTTGGTTCGATAATAACAAATATTAATAACCGAACTACTTTGTCTAGAGACTTTGACTTAATTTGATCATGATATTAACCTCATATAACCGAGGAGATGAATTATCTCTTGAATAGTATCTCAATTCCAATGCTTCCACTCGACCCATACATTAAGCTCGATAGTATTCTCAAGTCGAGGGAATTGTGTAATATTGTCACATTGATATTTTCTTTTAACCTTAGTTATATTAATTAATAGAAAATTATCGAGTAGTCATTCTATAGTTATTCAATAACTATCAGTACATAACCCCTTGATGCCCTAGTAGCCACAAATATCGATATCCAGTCTCAACGGATGAATCGATATCTAGTCTCAATACATTTTGACTAGGAATATTTAAAAAGATATATTTATCTTATTGTGATAAATCACTTATAATTACAACGCATTGTAACTACTATCATAAAACATCCCATTTATGGATGTTCTTTTAAATATAATTTTAATTAAATTAATTAGGTAATATAACATATTATATTAGCTATATAATAAAACAAAAACACCTTTTATTTCAAACATGATTAGTTATCGAGTTAAATTTATGTAACAATTAAATAATTGCCCCTAGGGCATACTTCTAACTCTATCAACTTCACCCAGCTACCAGGAAGAGAATTAGCATAAAGTAGAAAGAGGACCCACTATGTGCCAAAAGGATTAAAGGACTAAAGAATGGTGCCGAGACCGGAGAGCCAAATGACTTCGATATTGGTAAGAAGGGTTGGCCTCGGAAGAAGGGATGGTTCTATGTTTCAAATAGTGGAGACCCTCGGAAGTCGGTTTTGGAAAAATGCCATCATTCAAAGTTTGCTATTCATCCGAGGGCACAAAGATTTACCAAGACATGAAGAAGAGTGTGATGACCGCCCTACAGCATCGGTTCCCAATATAACCTGTAGAATGCTCTGTAAAGATACCCGGTCGATGTAGGATGTTAACCAACCTTTTGCTAAGGCAGTATACAGGCGGATTTAACCCAACAAACTTCACAATTATCAAGGCCGATGAGTACAAAGCGACGATTGTAGGGCCTAGAAATAAGGTATAGATAATAGTATCAAGTCAAGATTGAATGGAATTGATACATATGTAAGGCAGAACATTCGTAGTATGAAATATGGCCAATGCAAAAGAGGTATCGGCATAGATTGGCTCCAACAAGAGGAATCGACATACTTCAAAGTACAAGAGCATTCTTGTGGAAAACAATCAATATCTCAAGATCTACAATTCTGATGCATATGAAACTTTGTGAGCAAGATGTGGGGACCCTAGGGAGCCTACCCTAGAGATCGCATATCATTTGGATGAAGAAAGAGGGATCGGTACCTATCCCTCTTAGGGGTCGGCTAAACCCAACTTCATAGCAAAGATTGATCAATATCTCAACATCTACACATCCAGTTGGCATGAAATTTGGAGGACAAGCTAATTAGAACATGTGAAACACCCTATGGGGATCACATGGCATTTGGAGCAAGTTGGAGGGATCGGTACCTATCCCTTCATAGGGATCGGCTATAATCAGCCTTCACAACATATTGCAATAAAAGATTGATCAATAACTCGAGTTATACTAGTCCAATTGGCGTGAAACTTGGAGGCTAAGCATAATATAACATGGAGAAGCTCTTCTAGGGATCACATGGTATTTGGAGCAAGTTGTAGAGATTGGTACCTATCCCTCTAGATCGGCATAAATCAGAATTCAAGAAATACTATTTCATAGAAAATGCGATATCTCAAAAACAGTACCTCGGAATTGCACGAAATTTGGGGAACAAGTAGCTAACATTATGTGGCACCACTCATAGGGATGGCAGCCCATTTGGATGCACTAATAGGGATCGGTACCGATCCTTATTGTTGGCCCTAATGGGCCTAGAAATTTTTCCATGGCCTCGTCTTGGTCTCCTGAACCTTCTGCCAAAATTTCAGTCTGATCCGTACACGTCTTCCCCTATAAATACAGCAGGAATGGCGTCAGAAAAGGGAGCTTCTTTCTGCTTCTCTTTATCTTCAACGGAGGCTACACTCCGTCAATTTTATTCTTGGATTTCGGATTATAATTGTAAACAAACTTCAGTATAATAAAAAGTATTATTTGGGAGTGGACGTAGGCCAGAGTTAGCCGAACCAATATAAATCGTGTCTCCTTTAACTTGCTTTTTGATTGTTTCAATTTTGTTCTTCATTTATTTTCTCTTCATATTTCTGTAATTGAATTGGATATTGGAGCTTTTGCATTATTGGGTGTTGGTGGTCAATTTTCACGCCAACATAAGACGACTATCAAGGGTGAAATAACTAAAACTCCAACCATAGATCATCATATATCTCATAGCGCAACAAATAAAATAATATATCAACATTGATAGAAAATGGTCCAAACAAATAAGTATAACTGAATAAACCAAAATAGATATCACAATGCAAGGCTCACAGTAGTCATACAAAGAAAATAGAGTAGAGTTATACATCATCAAAATAAACTTAAATGAAGTTTGTCTTTAAATAAAGTAGAACACTAATAAAGCTCTATAGTGCTACAGAACAGAATAAACTACAAACTCTAGTAATAAATATATAATAGTGCCAGCCTTCTACTCTTCCTTTGAATAGCTCTATGAGCTAATCTTAGTCCTACTATCTAGTCTTCTCATTTAAAAGTGCCCGAGATAATAAGAAGAAAAGCATAAAACCTCGAGTCAAAAAATAGTCTGGTTTGAGCTATAAATAATCTCAAAATACTATAAAAGTCAATATAGTAAGACAAAGACATTGAGTATGGAAATCATACCTGACATGTCTCTTCATCGAATAGATTAGCACATAACATTATATATGCTACACTACCATCATAATCATATGGATATACTACGCTAAGTATATATGGGCGTTGGGGTTCCTAACTCAGGAATACCTACATCACAAGACATCCATCCATCACGTGATAGTCACACTAATCACAACTATCATAACAAACACATAGTGAATACACAATGACAACGGCCCTCAAGGTCTCATACCACCACAACTACCACCGAGGTCTTGGGTCACTATGCATCACCATGACCATCACCAAGATCTTGGGTAACCATGACCATTCCTAAGGTCTCGCGCCACCACGATCGTCACCACTTCACACAACCATCACCAAGGTCTCTTCGATACATGATAACTTGCTCAATGACCTTCCAGACTAATGACATATCATATCACAATTAGATTAGGTGTTTAATCACATACCTATCTCATAAATACCGCCCTCCAAGGGTAGGCTAGACCATCTCATTGTCCAGGGTACAAAAGCGAGCGTCCTCACGTACTCTTGCCTCCATAAAAGACACGTCACATCAAAGTTATTAGCAATTCCTTTGGCACATGAATTGATTCGAGACATCCCATGTCCCATCATATTTCTTCCTTATCGTACGTGCCTCCTCGGATTATTCTTGTCCTATACACACACTTCCTACTAGAATTACCCGATCAAACGCCTCACATCATTGAAGTTCAGAACATACCTAGACATCCATCATAAGCCATAGAGTCACTACCACCAAATTTCAAAGTCACCAAGCTAGTACGTTGCATCATCACTCCACTACCAAAATCACTCATCGTAGAGTCATATCCTAGAAACCAAATATTGTACAAATGAACGAACACTGCATAATCCTCGAAGTCTATGCCACGACTCCTCCTTGGACCTGCATGTCGTCGCCCCTGCATCACTCATGTTGGTACCATATATTTTAGGTTGATAATAAACCATACATGTCCAACCCAATTTGAATGAAAAATCAGATAGTTAGGTAGAAAAGAAAATAAAGATTGAAATATAGTAGAAATCAGAATCTCATACGAATGGAATAACATATATTATTTCAACATATAATCTTTACAGCGGAAAATTTTAAATACATTTATCAGAGTTTAACATAACATTAACATGGATAGTTATAAATCTCTGTCCCTACAAATGCGAAATACAACAGTACATAAGCGTGGTGGAAATGGATAACAATCTTCAGAAGAATCTTCTAGCTCAATGCTCCGAGCTCTTTCAAGATGTTCCAAACTAAACCTAACTACTAGGCTGCCCAAAATAATAGGGCACCCAAAGTTTAAAGGAAAATGAATAAACTCCGGGCCAGTCATGGGGCTGGTGTGAGAAAATCAAAATACGAGTATTTGGAAAACAAAGGATATCTCATAAGACCATGCCGTACAAAAATACAGAATGAGTTTTTATCTTATGATAACCAAAACAATTCAATACGAAATCCAGTGATATTATTTTTAATGACATTCTTTTGAAAACCTTTCAAATAACATATTCAAATAGCCGAAATTGTTACATTATTAAATTCTAGCATAATAGGTTTACAACTAAGTCCGAAGGCACTTATTGGAGAATGGATTTCAAGCGAATGCCGAGGTATTGGACTACCTCCCATATAGTACATTTCTAGAGGAATGTACCGAGGATCGACATCTTCAAAGACTTTACAAATTAAGACCGGCCTACCTGCAAACCCATCTAGTGGTAGATAGCACCGAACATGATATCACCCCACCCGTTCCCGACCTATCCGAAATCTTTCATACAATACAATACATATATTTTTACCCACATCATAGCGGGCGCAAAATTAATTTAGGATGGTGATATCATACCCTAATAGTAACGAACCACTTAGCCTTAAAATAACCACTGCTTCACTATTCCCCGGGTGTGAGGCTTGAGGTAACTTTTACCTTTCTTAGAACATTTTCACTTAAAATGCCACATTGCCATTTCCAACAATACACTATTGATTTCAACTAAAGTACAAACTCTAAGCTTGTACGTCTCAAAGAAGAGTGTTAAGTATAAGAGAGTTACCTCCTACACTACCAAACAGATGTACGTTTATAGAGATCAATGAACGGTGATCTAAGAAATGCAGTGTCATACATTCATCCATACAAGTTGTCTAGGAACAGGACAAACCGAAGGTACTCTGCTACCACATTCTGTCGGGAACTACTCCTAGGATTAGTAGCGAGTAGTCCTTGCATATGAAGATCCCAGAACGAAGCGAAAACTGCTATTTATTTATCTCAGGAGCTACTCCAAAATTATCAATAAGCGGTCCTTCCGTTATGAAATTCCCCGCCTTCAACTTCATTGTCTTTAACATGTCTTCACTTTCGAACTCGTAAATTGGTTCAAGGTGGTTTTCGGATAAGAATTACCCAAATCCGACCCCGGTTCCTTCGAACCAATCATTGAGAAAAAGATATTAAGTAAATAAGTACTTTTCATTTGATTTATTACTTTTCTCTTTATCAAAAATATTTTCTAGAGATATATACCTTTAAAACAATTCTTTTAAGTATATACGGGATCATTAAACCTCATGTATTAAATCTTTGTTCAATTGAAACCTTTTTATACTTTGGAGTAATTCCAAATCATTTCATCCTTTTCTTAGGACTCGAAATCATAAATCTTAACAAAGATTTCTTATTTCCAAATCATAACTTTTAAATGGGTCAAAGACAATGTTATTTAAGACATCGTTTACTATAAATCCAAAATAATTAATTTTAAGTAAAAGGATCCATATGGATTAAAATAATTCCAAATTATTTATTTAAATCTTGACAAAAGATTTCTTATTTTCAAATCATAACTTTTTAATAGTTTGAAACCATGTTATCTAAGACGGTGAATCTAAATTAGTTAGTATTCAACTAAAACATATCCATAGAAATTATACTAATTTTACTCGACATTAATTTTCGTATTCAACCTTTGTTATCCATCTAATAACGGTAAAATCACCTTTTAAATTCACATGGATAGTACGGGTTCCCTCCTTAAAATTTAATACCAAGTATAAGAAGATAATCTCTATTAAATCCAAGTTGTATTAAATTTTGACAAATTAAATCTTTTATACTTGCCTCGTTTCCAACATTTCGACCTTATCTATTCCTCATCCAGGAAAAAGGCCAGGTGAGCCAGCGCATTGGTTTCTCCTAAACATCTCCTTAGTTTAAACACCTCCCAACTGGATCTCACAAATAAAAAAATCTAGTCTACTCATCGGCTTTTAGAGCCAGGATTAAATCATTTGATTATAACAGCTTTTCTTTAAATCATTTATTTAAAAAAATGAATTATAAAATCTTTAAATCATCTTTAAAATACTTAATTATTTATTTGAAAAATATATAAAAGATTTGGGAAAGAATACTTAAGTTTAAAACCATATTTCAAAAGTTATTAAAGTGCTGCAAATAGTGTTACGAATAGTTGTGACACCCCACCTCTATGCTCACAATAACAAAGAGTATTAAAAGAAATACTGTCTGTTATTATGAAGAATAAGGCTGGATAGGAGCGGCCATCCGTAGTTGGCCTTACACTAGTATTGGTTACCTCGATAGGAGTGGTATATATATTTTTCAATTTACATCTCTTATTTATTTACTCCCATCGGCATACCCAATTCCAGTATAAAACAAATTACGTTGGTTCATAATAGTTTAGGACAATATATATAATAATAACACAGATAATAAAATGCGGAACACGGATAACAAAAGTCTCATATATATATATAACTGATGTTAGTTACAATACATTTGACACAATACATATGATACAACTACAACTGTCGACTCTGGAAGTTATATATACAAGTACATTATCGACTAATATACATGAATACATATCAACCTATACTATGACACGACTACTACAAAAAGACGAAGACCACTTCAAAAGATATGAAAGTCTTCATAGCTCAAACAGCAACCCAAAGCAAGATATCTACAACCTGAAATAACTCGGATCTGACCCGAGTATTAAATTCAAAAGAAAATAATACACGGGTCAGTCTAATTCAAACTCAGTTATTAATGCACAGAAGCAATAATAATCAAATAACAAATATACGACAGTCACAGAAATCTCGTATATCCAACTCCCCGATAAGAGGATCGGATAACGGCAGATATAACACTAAACAATGTTAAACAACAAATCAGCAAATTCAACCCGTCAACAAGATAACTAAAAAGATGATCAATGAAGATAATTTAGAAAACAACAGAATTGTCTAAACGACAATTAACACAAAATCCAATTATTAAATAATAATTAGAAACTCAGAATCTAATTATTGAATAGATAATTAGACACAACAAAATGATCAATCGAACTGAATCAAATACAATTCCCAAATATTGAATCGAACACAAAACAATTCAAATAATTGAAATATCAATTAAAACGTCAATACTGTGTGGCTGCAGTACACGCACGCATGCACTGCCTCGCCACAACAGCATATGAAATCATCACAACAGTGAATACCAATAGCAATCAAAACTGCAGAGGTCAATATAAACGAACCAAAAACAACTGGTACTAACTCAAATCAAAAGGGACGAATTACATATGAATGCACAATGAAAGTTTACATCCGAGTACAAGGTCAAACCCAGTCTTTGAGACTGGATTCAACTCAATGTACGAATCATAATACAACACTGTCTGGATCAAATGCCACCAAGTAAGCAAGACCAAAGAGTGATCATACCATCAATACACACAGAGGCAAAAGACTCAAACCGAACTATAACAGAGACTACATGGTGAACCAGCAAAAGCAAAGCCCAAATGGTCTGGCAACTATGTAAAAGTCAAGCTACAAAATGAGCACGACTAAGTGAATATGCATGATGTACACATAGGAGTGCAAAACAAATAGATCAAGTGACAATGCAAGCCAGCATCAAAGACACAGCCGAACCAAAATCAGTGCATCAATGATGTCAACAAGTATGCAAGTGAATCACAAACCAAAGGAGTGACATGAACAAGCTATAATAGGTATGCCATGTAAAACTTAACAGTGCAAGCTCCAAAAAGTATACACATGAAGATTACACTGCAACAGGTCGGGAACAAACATATGCAACATCAACAAGTGATGTACACATGAATGCAACTACCCTCGAATACCAATGAACCACAAAACTGTCCAGACTAAAACCCAATACAATACATCACAGTCCAATATGCTATGGACAGTGGAAATTACAACACCAAGCTCAATAAATTCTAGTGCAAGCAATACAAATTCGAACATACATACATACATACATACATATATATATCAAATGAAATAGGGTAACAATCAATCATGTATATACATACATGAATGCCTATATACATGAAGCAATGCCACAGAGATAATAGAACTGCAGTGGGTCGAGCATTGAAAATGTTCCAAAGCCAAATCTAAAAGAAATATGCAGTCCAACACCAAAGTCAGTTTTGAAATCGATGCCAATAGAGAAAATAACTAACATAGCCAAAGTAGTCGTGGCCAAAGTCAAAGCAAGGTGTAACCCAAAAGTCAATACAACAAAACTGCAAACTGGTCTAGAAGAACAACATCAAGAAGCCAAGACCAACAAACAAAGGAATCAGACCATCAAGCAAGTGCACCACTAAACCACAAAGGCAGTTCACAAGTCAAAGACCAGAGAGACCAGGAAAACACACATGAACACAATCGAAGATGCTACAGGGATACTACAAAATCAATAGTCATGAAAATACCAAGAAACGAACAGTTCAAAACCAAGTAAATGCCAAAGTCACAATAAAAATCAATTCAATGTCAAGGCCGATGCCAACAGAGAAACGCACGAAGCAAGTTCGAACTCATCAAAACAGTGGTAGCCAAGAAGCAATGGCCCAAAACAAAATAATTGACGAATTCAAGAATATAAGTTCGAACTCGTCAAAACAGTGGTAGCCAAAGTATAGCTTTATAACAGCAGTTTCACTATCAAAGAATTAGCCAGAGTCGAACGAAATAACTTCGACAAAATCAAGTCAAATAAAATTTATCAACATCGAACAAATTCGAACCAAATCAGAAAAGCTTGAATTAGATGTGAGCGACAAGAATCACTCACCTTTTTCGATGCGACTCGAAGGAATCTTGAACGAGCATGATGCAAAGAAAACATCAATCGACAGCGCTCTCGATCGAGATAATCATGGACGCAACTTCGAACGATTTTCTCAAAAGCCCCAAATTGAAGAGAACGAACGAGCGAGCCCTAATTGGAGACGAACGAAAACATTGAGCCGCCATTTTTATTTTTCTTTCGTTTGCTTTTGTTTAGGGTTCGAATGAAAAATTGATAAGGGGAACAGGTTTATGATTGAGGTAACACGGCACAAATCAAGGAAACATGGGCCAAGATGATTTTTAAAACTCACAAACCCTTAACCAGTTTTATTAAAGAATTTCAACCCGATCAAAAATTCCCAAAAGCTATTAGCCAACGGATTAATCGTTTAACGACGATTATAAATTTTCACAAAACCCCGGGTTGTTACAATAGTGCTTTTAAGCTTATTTGATCAAAACAACTTTTTTATCATTTATAAATTCATTTTATAACTAAAACTCTTTTGAAACATTTTAAAATATTTATTGAATTTATCCCATATTTTTAAATAATAAAAAATATTACTTTTAAAGATTTTATCGCTTTTTTCCAAACTGCCAAAGTGCGACTATTTTGAAAACTTGTTTTGCTCATATTTCAAAATCTACTAAACAAAATCTCAATATTTTTATTTTATTTGAAAACTATGATTATAAGAGTCTTGGAAAATTTTTATTACAAAGAATTATGACTCCGAATCAATCATATAAATGGATTTAACTTTCTACGGTACGAAATCATGAACTGCCGTTACACGACACGCCTATTTTTGACTCAATTTTCATAACTTGTCAAAACTTCACCAAAATATATTTTAGTGTTTATAAAACATTTGTAAACCATTTTAAATCATTTCAAAGGGTTTTAATTATTCCATATTACTTTTATAACATGATTCAGAAAGTGATTTCTTTGTGTAATATTGACGTGTATTTAATGTTACTTGTTTACACAGTTCAACAACTATATTTAAACAACCGAACTTGATGATCAAAGCATAGTAAATATTCATGGCAATCATATCACATCATATATATAGAGTTTCTCACCTTCATTGGTTTCTAACTTCTCGAAAATACACTATAGCTTCGCTATGATTGGACCAGAACCCACGGGATCGAGCCTTGGACCTTAGGAAGGGCATGGCCTATGCTGAAAGAGGTGGAGTGCTTGGCTTTGTTTGTAGGAGGTGGCGGCCGTGGGGTTCCTGTAGGGAAAGGTGGTGATTTGCCTTGGTTTTGAAGTGGATTGCTTATGTATATATACTTATATAAATTTAATTTCTTTTTATAATTTTTTTTTCATAATTTCCTTAAGGTAGGAAGCCATGGAAAAGCTTGAGAATGAGGAAGATGATGAAATAAAATAGTGTGTAAAATTATGAAGAGAATGGTGGGTATTTATAGGAAAATTTTGGAAATAAATATCTAAACGTAAAATTACCCTTTTGCCCCTTTCCCACACCCCCTCCATCCCTTCCAAATGCACGACAAGGCCACCCTCCTTGTGCCTCCATATATGTGATGATGATGGTGTGTAAGTGAGTTGATGTTTGCTTTTTAGGATAGAAAATATCTTAGATATTTATACTTTTTACTATATGTAAATTCTAATGTAAACGGTAAGTATATTTATATGTATATATATATATATATTCATGTATATGTTAGGGTGTGTATGTGTATGTTAGATATGTGTTGAAAAGATATAAACAAGGTTGCAATAACTTTGAACAACTTCCATGTGTTAAACCGTTGAAAATCGAGAAGCTGATTCTTGATCACATTTTCACTTATAAATTAGTTTACGTATAAATGTAAAAAAAATTGAAAACTAATTTCTTATCATTTTTAACTAATTAAAATGATCGCATTTGATTTATAAAACCATATAAATTAACATTAAACAATTGTTTACAAAAAATGCTGTTATATCGATAAAGCGATACGAATTTCCTTATATTTTCAAATCATGAACATATCATTATAAAACTATTATAAATGCTTTATTCTCACTATATAAATAATTAAAATGAATTATTATCATTTAAAAACAATTATTTGAATATTTTTAAAAATTATTAAATCATTAAATCTCAATAAATCAATTATTAAATATGATGCCATTATTGATGATGTCATAAATACATTTTATTTTCCAAAAAATTAAAATAAATAATTTTATTTCATATTCTTGTTTAATAGATAAATAAGTGTATGTATCCAGCTCCATGCGTGACTTCTGATAATTATAGAGCTGTTTATTGATAAAACAGTTTTCGGTTATTTTATCGATATTTTTCCAAAGTATATATTTTTGTAAATACTTGTTCAAAATAAGATTACAATCATTATTTATTATTCAAGACAATATAAAATATGTTAAAAAGCTTATATTTGAATATTTTAAAAATAAGTATAATTTATCAAAGTGATAAATTTGCGTACCGGCATGAGCATGTCGATGCCAACATCATACCATCGGGTCTGACATGATTTACTTAACAAAAATGGTTAAGTCTTTCCTCAACTCAAAAATTAGGCACCCTAAAGTCTCTTCTTCCACACCCTAGAGCTTCTATGTTTCCACCTTAGAGCTAATCAAGTCAGTACCGGCTTGTTTCCCTAGTTGTGGTTTCTCTAAGTCCAAAAATTGAAACTTTACATTGCCAAGCCTTGTCCCCAAGTTCCCCGACCTAAACCCGAATCAACCACAAAATGGCCAGAAGAAATCATGTCGATGCCAACAAGTTTCCTTAGCTAAATTTTCTAATTCCAAATATACAAAACCTCTCATCATTTTCCCCATGCGAGAAGCAAAGTCTTCATCATCCTGAAGATCTTTGTTATGCAATCTGAAGACAAGCTCTAGAATCCATAAAGTCCCTCCACCACCGACTTATTCTTGAATCACCATCGAGTTGTTTTAGAACTCACCAAAACATCGCCAAATCTCTTCCAAACATCACATGACTAGAATTATAGGGGCCTTAGGCCATCATCTACGCCCAAAATCAACCACAAGCAAATTTGACCACTTTTGGTCATCGAATCACTCAAAGACGACCACTCTTTAAACACATTAAAATAGAATATAAGTACTAACAAACGACTTCATACAAACATTACATATCATTCATACATCATATATAAGCAATCCAAGTAAAATTCAAGTAATTATACTATTTCAGATCTAACTAAATAGAAAATGGTGATTTGTATGGTTTAACACCCAAAAATGAATCAAAATCAATATCTAATCTTTCAAACAGTTTTAAAATCAATATTAAGGTTAGATCCAAGTTTGAAATCATTTTATCATTCAAAATTCACTTTAAAATGTTATATTTAACTATATAGACAAGGATAGTATAGTGAGAAGGATAAATGACTCACCTATATCCAAAATAACATGAATACCAAGGAAATCTGACGTGAATAATACTTCTTGAATCTCAATGCACCCCAAATTAGCAAATCTCGAAATCCACTTGATCTCCTTTGTTAATCGCTCACTGATTACTCGATTTGGCTAATTAATGTGAAGAAAATGATTATTTTGGTCTAGCCAAGATTAAGGGAGATTTTGGAATGTTTAGAAATGATAAAATATGGCAAGTAACCGCTAGAGGAGGCTGCTATTAACCCTAATTCTGAAATTGGTCAATGGGCTACAATAATCACCTCTTAATTACCCGCTAATCTACCTAAGTATTGTTCATACTTAAAACAACCATAACATCTAAACAATAAGTCCAAAATCCTATTATAACCACTCTACAGAATGGTAAACCATCATATCTTTCATTTGGAAGATGTGTTTGACCCTTATTCAACTTCTACCAAAGTTTATAGCCTTACAAGATTTATCAGGGTCAAAACTGTTCAATAAAAATTATAAAGGTCAAAAATGTCACTACTCAACATTACCCGAAGTTATAGCCTCATACGACCAAATTTGGATTTAAAACATAATATTTTACAATTATGCGATATGTAAAATACGGGTCATTAAACTCTCCCCTTTAAAAATTTTGCCCCTGAAAACCCATCGAATAAGGTGAAGTCAAACAATAAAATTGCCCCGCATGTCTAATATCCATAAGCAAGCATATCATCCATCGCATATGCTACACTTCATCGCACATGCACACATAAGCAAGAAAGTGTAGCACATTCCTACCCTAGCATTCAAGGTACCAAACTACTCATATGATATCATATGTGAAAGTGAATGCAACAAACAAACAAATTTTACCAATTAAATAACCCTGTACAAGTGATCCGACTCCCTTCTTGGTCTCCTCCGTACTATCACCTGTGCTTTCAATCCAAAGAACTCCTAAATTCCTCGTCTTCCTCTTAAGCCGCTCTGTATCAAATCTTACTATACGAATAGGCCTACGAGGTCTCGAAGCTCCTAGTTTAACCTCGATATCATCAAGTTGATCCAGTGATATCTTTCCCAATGTAAGCCCTTCCAATATCCAATCATGGATAATGGGTCTCTACCCCCCTACAATGTTCTTTGGTGCACCCTAGGATCATACAACCCACTTCACATGCAACTTAACCAATCTCACTACCGTTCCACTCAACTTATGGGTGCCCCTTATCAATCTACTAACTATGACTCAGAGGCCACCATATCCTTCTCCAATCTTTAGCAGTCCATCAATATCTATCCCCATTTCTATTTGGGACCCCTAGTAGTTGCAACAGCCCACTAGGCTTCATCCTCCTAGCTTTCAATAACTGCTAATCAACATACCTCAATCATGACATCCCCCTTTAACCCCTTCAAATAAAATTTCCATCTAGTACATTTTATTGCTGCCAAAACGTGTAATCAATCTCAAATTATAGAACTCTTATAGTAACTCATCCCTAAATCAACCAATCTTAGGTATAAACCATCTACCCTCCACATGGACCCAATTATCTCTATTGAGCATGTACTGCCTCATCTCGGTTGGAAATCATAACCGGTAATATACTCAAATTGTATCTGCGCTAGGAATACCACTCCTTAGCTGGTATGTCTACTTAGTACCTTAGGTGCTATCCTCAAGCGTAACTTGTGCTTATCCTTGACTAGAAGACAAGAATATCACTTAAGAATATCAATATATGATTCCTTAATCCTCGGCACTCCACACCATCAAAAAGAGCCATCCGTCCAACCCTCATTGCTCTTTGAGTATCACCCTCCTCAAAGCCATAACAGTGGCCTAGCATCCTTCACTAGATCGATACAAAATTCAGTCTCTCTACTTGGTGATAGTCTGATCACCTTCAGATATTTCCTGACTATGGGTAATGATGACGACTCCTTATGTGGGATCCCAAGCGATTACACTAAGCTAACCATGACTAAACACTCAAATGTATATTCTAACTCTAGCTTCCAATCTCCCATGTCTTATTCGTCATATATTGCACCTCTTAATTTCACCACGATTCCATATTTCTTTGATCACTCCATCCCTTAATAATACTAAGCCCCATGACCTAAATAAAGAAATCACATGCAAACAAGCATCCAGGACTCGACATGTTAAGCCATGATGAACCACACTTAAGTTGGTCGAACCATCACCAAGTTTGAAACAACTATAAGTATGTCTACAAGGTCAGAAAACAACCTTAACCTACTCACTAAGTCATTGGATATAAAGGGTCTAACGTTCAAATAAAATGCATATGGGTATAACATAAACGAAAAGCATACCTCGGGTAAGAATGCCCTTCCCTTACTCCTTCGTTGATAGAGCAGTCGACGAAGTAGGAGCTACATCCAGTGCATAAGTAGTCACATTTTACTCATCCTTCCTTAGATCTGGACATCCCTTCTTCAAGTATCCAGCCTTATCACAGATGAAGCACTTCCTCGCCCCACTCATCGGGGCTCTACAGTTCTTACTGAGATGATCCTTCTCATTGCAATTAAAGCATTTCAGTTCACACTTTCCTTTCTTCTAGCCATCTTCTTCTTGAGACTGCTTCCTTCATTTTTTGTTCCTTTTCCTCTTATCTCCCTCGCTTGCTTGCAACTTTGGCTCCTTTGAAACAACTTCATCTTTTGGATTTAGGTAAAAGCTAATGTGTCTTAAAGCCCACTCCACAACCTTCTCAAAGGTCTCATTAATATGGCCAATTATCCTGTCCCCCAGACACTCATTCGGGCTAACTATGAACTTCATGTTCTTCTTCAATAGAGTGTGAATAAAGGGAAAACCAAACTTCAACAACATGTCGAATTCAACTACATACTCCAAAATAGTCTTCTTCTTGTTTCAATTCAACGAACCTCTTAAACAATACCAACTTCTGGGCGTCGGTATGACTTCTCCTCATATCGGTCTTTGAACCGCCCTTGAGTGATTTGATCCTCAAGAGTAGCAAACTTAACATCATTCCACTATCCTATAGCCCGAACCTGAAATTACTTAGAGGATAACTTCTTCTTCATTGCATCTTGCAGCTCCAAAACCTCAAAGATATGCTCATAAGTATCCAACCATTCCTATGCTTCCATATCCAATTTTGTTCCAAGGAAATGTTTTCCCAAAGGCTGGAGTAATCCTTATTCGGCTTGGCAATATCGGCTCCAGGCATTTGCATGTGAGTACCATAACCAATAGCAATCAAAGCAACGCCTAGGACATTCTACAACATGCTCCTCATCATCTTCGTGAACATTGTTTGTATTTTGCCACCCCCGGGACTACTTCCTCTCCTCTACTTCTGACATGGAACTTCTAGCAGTGTTCCATATAAGTTAGCTCATTATTAAAATATGTAATAATAACGATCAGTCTCTCATTAAGGAAACCTGCATCTACGGTACTTAGGCATGTAATGCGATTTATATACTATATATACTACTAATAAATAGTTTTGAAAACCAATATATATATATATATGTATGTATGTATGTATGATGTATAACAAGTATGCTTTCTCATTTATCGCTTGATCCATTCTAAGGTGTTTCACTTACCTTATCTCTAATTGATTCAAGTACCAACCTAGGTCATCCACTCAACCTAAACTCTGGCACCACATGTGACGACCGCCCTACATTTCTGGCTATAACGGTAATCGACCGATGTAGGACGACTATTAAGGGTGAAATAACTAAAACTCCCAACATAACATGTTATATATCTCACAGTGTATCGAATAAAATATGGTATTAACATAGATACAAAATAGGTGTAACAGATACATATAACTAAATGGACCGAAACATATATCATAATGCAAGGATCTCAGTAGTCATACAAAGAAAATTGAGTAAAGTTTATACATTATCAAAATAAATAGGGAAATCTGTCTCTAAATTAGGTGAAGCACTGATAATGCTCCACGGTTCTATACAGTGGAATAAGAGACACACTATAGTAATAAATATATAATAGCATTAGCCTCCTACTCGTCGTTCGAACAGTTCGCCAATCTTATACCTGCTATCTAGTCTACTCATTTAAGAGTATCCTAGATAATAAGAAGCAAATAATAAAACATCGAGCCAGATAACAGTCTGGCGTGAGTGAAAAATTATCTCAAAATACTATAAAAGTCGATATAGTAAAGTAGAGACACCTAGTATGGGAATCATACCTGACATGTCCTTATATCCAACAAGTTAGCACATAACACTACGTATGCTATACTACCATCATAGTCATGTGGATATACTATGCTAATTATAATATTGGTGTTGGGGTACCTAACTTAGGAATACCTACATCACAAGAAATTCTTCCATCACACAACAATCACACCAATCACAATAATCATAACTAACACACATTGAACACACATCGACAACCACCCTTAAGGTCCCGTGTCGCCATGACTATCACTAAGGTCATGTGTCACTATACATCACCACGACTATCATTAAGATCTCATGTCACTACGACTATTCCCAAGGTTTCATGCCACCATGATCATCACCAAACCATCGCTTCACCTGGACCACTACCAAAGTTCCCCCAAATACTTGATAACTCACTCAACAACCTCCCAGGCTAGCGACATCCCATATAACCAATGGATTCGGTGTTCGATCATATACCTATCTTATAGGCACTGCCCTCCCAGGGCAGGCCTTAGCATCTCATTGTCTAGGGTACACAGGTAAGCATCATCACATACCCTTGCCCTACAAAAGACACAGCACATCTAGAGTTATCAACGATTCCTTTAGCACACGACTCGATTTGAGATGCCCAGGTCTCATCACATTGCTTCCTTATCAAATGTGCCTCCTCGGACTATTATAGTCCTATATATACACTTCCCACTAGAAGTACCTGATCAAATGCCGTGTATCATCAAAGTTAGGAACATATCTATACATCCATCACAAGCTACAGAGTCACTACAACCATGTTTCAAAGTCATCAAGCTAATACGTTACATCATCGCTTCACTGTCAAAACCACTCATCACAGAGTCATAACATCAAAACTAAATGTCAAACAAACAAATACTACACAATCACTAAAGTCTACACCTTAACTCCCCTTCGGACCACACATGTCTTCACCCTTCCTCGATTATGTCGATACCGACATGATCATGTCGAGGCTGACATGATTTACTTAACCAAAAATGGTTAAATTTTTCCTCAACTCAAAACTTGTTTTCCTTAAGTGCCTCAAAGCATTTCGTTCACACCACAAAGTTTATGCATTTCCGCATCAAAGCATATCTACTCGGTGCTAAGATATTTCCTTAGATGTAATTTTTCGAAGTCCATAAATTGAAACCTCTCATCGACAAACCTTGTGTTGAAGTTCCTTAGCCTAAACCCCGAAGTAATGGCAAAATGGCTCGAACCAATCATGTAGGTGCCAATATGTCGCCTTAGCCAAAATTTCTAACTCCAAACACACAAAACCTCTCATCATTTGCCCCATGCTCGAAACCAAGTCTTCATCATCCTGAAGATCTTTACTATGCAACCCCAAGTCTCTAGAATCCACAAAGTGCCTCCACCTCCGACTTGTACTTGAATCACCATAGATTTATTTTAGATCTCAGAAAACGTCACTAAATCTCATCCAAACTTCATGAGACTAAAGCTATAAGGTCTCAGGCCATCATCTAAGCCCAAAATCAATCATAAGCAAATTTGAGCACATTTGGTCATGGAATCACACAAATGGCGACCACTCTCCAAACACGCTCAATTGGACTAAAAATACAAACAAACGACTTCGTACAAACTTTATATATCATCCATACATCATATATAAGCAATCCAAACACAATTCAAGTAGTATATTGTTCTAGATCAAACTGAATAGAAAATGACGACTTGTTTGGTTCAACACCTAAAAATGAATCAAAATCGATATCTAATATTTTTAACACATGTTAAAACAATAATTAAGGTTAGATCCAAGTTATAAATCCTTTTAGCATTCAAAGTTCACTTCAAATATCATCTTTAACTATATAGACAAGAATAATACAATGAGAAGGCTAAACGACCAACCTAGACCCAAAATAGCATGAATACAAAGGCAAATCTGATGTGAACATTACTTCTCGAATCCTAATGCACTTTGGATCAGCAAATCTAAGTACCCTTGATTTCCTTTGCTAATCACTTAATTTGTCTAACTAAAGGGAAGAAAATGATTTATTTTTGTATAACTAGGATTAATGGAGGTTTAGAAATGTTTAGAAAAGATAAAATATGGCCAATGACTACTAGAGGAGGTTGCTATTAACCCTAACCCCGAACTTGGTTAATGGGCCATACTAATCACCTCTTAAATACCTACTAATCTTTCTAAGGATTGTGCAAACTTAAAAACAACCAAACTTCTAAATTGTATGTCCAAAATCCTATCATGACATTTCTATAGAATGGGAAACCATCGTATCTTTGAGTTAGAAGAGGTTTCAAACCTTAATTCGGCTCATATCAAAAGATAGGCCTTGCAATATTTCTCTAGGTCAAAGTTGTCCAATAAAAATTCTAAGGGTTAAGGATGTCAATACTCAACATTACCCAAAGTTATAGCCGTATATCCAATTTGGATTCAAAGAATAATAGTTTATAATCCTCCGATACGTGAAATACAAGTTGTTACAAAGAGCTTCTACCGAGAAGGGATGAAGAGAAATGATGGAGAATGTGTGAAGAGATGTTTCACATTCCTTAATACCAAATATTAGAAGCCTAGTGGACTTTTTCAGCCTTTGGAAGTTCCAGTGTTAACTAAGGATTCAATTTCAATGGACTCCATGGATTTCTTACCCAGGACAAGTTCAGGGAAAAAAGTATGTGGGTGACAGTTGAAAATTGGACTAAGTGTGTCCATTTCATTCCAGTAAATTCCATAAGAACGATAACAAGCTTAGTTGAGATATATGTTAAGACTATAATGAGACTTTATGGAATTCAAGTACTATAGTTAGTGATTGAGACCTTCTATTTGCCAGTGAGTTTTGGTAAAGCATATAGGGTGCTCTGGTGTTAAATTGTTTATGATTTATGCTTACCATCTAAATAGATGGTTAGACCAAGAGGGTCAATGAGTATTGGAAGATTTTTTAAGGGCATATTAGACGTTGATGGATCTTGTAAAGATCATTTGCACTTAGTGGAATTTTCATATAACAAAGTTACCAGTCCAGTATTGGGATGACAATTTTTGAGGCGTTGTATAGAAGATCTCTTAAGAAACTAGTAAGTGGGCATGAGACAAGAGATAGACTTGTTCCAGGGTAAGATCTTGTAAGAGAATCTTTGGAGAAAGTCGAGTTGATTTGACAAAGAATGAAAGATTCTGAATCAAGGCAGAAGTGCTACACCAATAGAAGGCGGAAGGATTTAGAATTTAATCATGGGGATCATGTTTTTATTATATGTCATTAATAGGAGGCAATATGAGGTCCAAAAAGACCTGAAGTTAGCATCAAGATATGTAGGCCAATTTTCGATACTAGAGTGGATTAGTAAAGTAGCTTATAGAGTTGAATTGTCGAGTACTTTTGCTAGGGTCCATAATGTGTTTCATGTATCATATATAAGGAAGTGTGTTTGAGACCCTATGGATGTTGTGATTTTGAGAGCTTGTTGAACCAAACATGACCTATGTAAGGAATCCCATTTGGATTATAGACCGAGTTATAAAGAAGCTTCAAAATAGGATAGTGAAACTAGTGCAAGTTAAGTAGAGTGAGGACTGAGATGATTGTACTTGGTAAACAGAGAATAAAGTCAAGTGGACTTATCCCGAGTTATTTGTTTAGAGTAGTATGTATGTTTTCTATTGTTTTTTATTTAAATCATGTATATTTATGATATTATGATTGGTTTATGCATTGAATTGTTACACATTTGTAAAGAGAGTGTGTTTTCGAAAAAATAGTAGGAAATAAAATAATTGCTAATACCCAATTGGAATTTCAAGGACAAAATTCCTTTAAGCGGGTAAGCATGTACTACCCCATGAATTAATAAATAATCAATCAAAAGGGCTCATCATGAGAATAAATATTAAGTAGTTAAATTATGAGAATTTGATAATGAAATGTGATATGTGATTGGGTGTACATTCACTTGACAAGATTATTACTTAATGAGGCTTAAATTAACATGAACTAAATAGGAACATCGGTAATGGGCAGATGGCCCAACTATTCACAAGAATGAAGTTGGTTACTTCCCTCCCTTTATTTCATTTTATATTCGACTAAAAATTAAAAGCTTTGGAGAACTTTAAAGGCAGTTGCAACCTAAGCTAGAAAAGAGGAAAAGAAGAAGATCAAAGCTAAGGAAACTAGAGAGATCAATCAATTAAGAAATATATGCGAGTAATACATTCCAAAATCATGTTTTCTTTCCTAAAGTGCTCATGGCTAAAGTAATAATGAATGTTTCTTATGCTTCATGTAATCTATTTGATTTGAAAACTTAACATGATGTAAGGAACAAATTATTAGACATGGGTTTTTTTTTATCGGCAAATTTCCCATAGTCTTCGAAAGGACTCAAAGGACTGAACTGGACTAAGGAATGATAAAGAAATGGATTTGAACACTTAGGAAACATCATAAGACAAAAAAGTTGAGGTTCGCAAAAGAGACAGCTAAAAATGAACAAAAAAGTACAACTTGGCTCCCATTAACTTGGCACCAAGTGACAATGTAAACAAGAGATGAGTTGGCAAGCAAGCATATGGAAAAGACAAAGATTTCCTCCTTAGAATTTTTTTCTATTTAGGGTCCAGCCTCTGGTAATGAACCCAAATAGGAGAAAATCTGAATGAAAAAATTAGCTAGGCCTGAGGTCTTATTTATAGTGTAGTTTAGGGAACTCAGACCATTAGATTTGAAGATTAAATCTAGTGCAACCATGTCATAGGCTCATAGGGAACCGTCGGATGGAAGCACGAACGCACATGATTGGAGAGAAGTTGAAAAACACGTCATATACGAAGATGGACGAAATGTCATCCAAATACAGGGGCGGGTCGACCTTGGTGTCGACCCAGGAATGCTAGGGGTCGACCTATATGTCGACCTAGCAATGGTGAGGGTCGACCCTAGGGTCGACCTGACCTTATATATATTCGTTTTGTTTTTAATTCTTGTTCAATTCGTATCTTCTTCATATTAACTCGGATTTTAACAAACTATATATGGAAATTGATCAGAAAATCACTACAGATACAATAGTTCAACTTTCATAGCTCGATTCTTATAATTTCACGAACTTATTTTATTATTTAATTAATTCGTTAATTAATTATTATAGCTTAAATTTTGGGTTGTTACAGGATCAGTATCACGATCATATATAGTCTCCTCAAATAAAGCTTTTGAAATGTCAAAAGAGATAAAGTTTATGAATATGATAAGGATTTTTTTGTCATTTGTAGAGTTGTATTATATCAAGTTCTCATGCATTATTCAGCCGTAGTAGATGGGTTAGTTGGCAGTAGACACATTATCTTCCCCAAACGACCTACCACAGAAAAAATTTCTTGCATAAAAAACCAAAAATTGAACTACGTCTTTCATACCAAACATTATCCTGGAAACCGCAAGCGCCAAGATCAAAGAAGATCAAAACTTCCAAGCTGTAATGCTTGAAATCAAGAAGAAAAGGGAGAAGGGTAATTTCGCTTGTAGGTTCTATCGTTTGAGGAGGAAAAACATTTCTACGAACTGAGAGGTAACTGTAGGGAATGCAGATTATGGATCTTAAGGCAGAATTAACACTAGAGGGGGGTAAATAGTGTTTAATTGATTTTATGGAATATTTTGAAATCTTTTCAAATTAAGCACAAACAGATGCAATTCACAAACACAGAAACAATCACAGAATCAGACACAGATGAAAATAGTAAATAAAAGCAGTAAAGGAAAGAACACACTGGAATTTTATATTGGTTCGGAGTTACCTTACATCTAGTCCCACACAATTTCTTTTGTAGATTTCTTTGCAAATATAATGTCAATATTACAACCTCGATTTCAAGGCCATGATATACACCCTCCTGTCTTCGAGTCCAAGGCAAACTCTCTTGATTTAACCAGGCTACAAGATCACCTAATTGATTTACAGGATACAATCACACCCAATTGATTTACGGGCCATAATCACACCTTTCCAATATCACTTTGATAGATAGAGAGACTCGATATACTTCTTTGATTACAAATGAACCTATAACTCTGAATAGCACTAAGATCTTTGAGAGAGAGTGATAGAGAATCAAACTAGAGATGATCGAGTTTGATTCACTTAGGATTTCGGCAGAGTTTTGCTAAAATATAGGAGAATATTTGAGTGGAGAAGAAGGAGTGGAAAAATGAAGAAAAACTAACTTAAAATTCGTTGAAAACAACTGGTATTTATAGAAAAACAACAATCATGTCCATTCGTGAAAGGTTATGACGAATAAACACTTCATTTGAAAATTTGAAATTTGAAATTTGAATTTCTACGGTCACCATGTCGACATGGGGGAATGGGGTAAGTCGACATGCCCTAGTAAAATTTGAAAATTGATTTTTGTTTTTAAAAGAGATTTTCTTTCTAAAATTTGTCAAAACAATTTCTGAAGTTTATAAACCATTTTGAATATAGTTTAAACTTATAAAAGAGATTTAAAAAGTAATCTTAAAAATATATAATCTATAATATAAAAGTAATATTAAAAACAAAGTAAATATATTTTTGAGATTTAAAGCTTATAATATTAAAACCAGGAGATAGTTTAAAAACAAGAGATGGTTTTGAAATCAAAATATAAAAGACAAAAAAATAGTTTAATAAAATATTTAAACTAAGAGAGATGACTTTTAAAAAGTTTTTGGAAAAATATTTAAAATAAATCATTTTGAAAATTTCGTGGATTTCATTCCACTAGAGAAGGTCGTGGGTTCATCCCACTAAAGAGGTAGTGGGTTCCATCCCACTATTAAAGCGAGAAGGTGGATTTCATTCCACAATTAAAATCCGAATAAAGATTTTAGTGCTATTATGAAGTTTTAACATAAATCTAAACTCTATTTCTTATCTTGATATCTTGAACTCTTGAACTCTTGAAATCTTGAACTCTTGATACTCACGAGTCTTCAGTTTTGGTTTCTTCAATCTTGAATTCGTCAGTCTTGAATCTCTGTACTCAGTCTTGAATCTTTATACTGTATAGTCTTTATTCTCAGTACCTGCATATACGTATATATCTAGACAAGAATATTAGTATTTATATTTTATAACAAGTCCTAAGGTATTTGTCATCAAAACCATCATCTTAGGAACTAACAATCTCCCCCCTTTTGATGATGACAACCTTTGTTTATAAAATCTACTCGACCAAACTCTGATTTTACTCCAACCCTCCCTTATTCCAACAACTCCCCCTTAATCTAATCCTATCTAACCTATTTTATAATTCACCCTCTTTGTCATCAACAAAAACTAATTCTAAACTACATAACTCCCCCTTAAACTAATACTATGGAACTAAATACTAACAAGTATAATTAAGCGAAACATAAATATAATTTTATTATATATACGTTGTTATGTTACACATATAAACACAAATAAATACAAATACACACAATATATATAAACATTAATATAAAAACAATCTAATGAGAGTCTTTGATAATTGGTGACTTGTGAATCGAACAATTTGGGTAATGGAGACAAAAGTTTCCACGTTGTTCGACCAAATTACCATCTTTACAAAACACACTTCTCCAATGCAAATAACTTTATCGTCTTCGTCCATTTGCGCTTCTTCTTCTTCGTCGTCGTTTTCCTCTAATGGATTATGAATATGAGTGTTAGAGGAGTCATCTTCAATCACGACCGGGTCCGCATGATTATCCACTAGAAATTTTTGCAAATTTCTAAGGATGTTGCCCTGTTTCTCTTATTCCTTTGCCATCTTTATTTTCATGACTTGCAACTCAGTCATCATTTGCAGAGAGTCCTTCAAAGTTTCCTCTATCTTCATGACTCGGGCCAGTGTAGTTCGTTGAAATGGACCAGCATTAGGAGAAGGGAAAGAAAAGGTCGCGTTTTGGTTTGATTTAGGAGAGGAGGCCGTTATATTATATTTTCAGAAGTTTATTACAGATAAAATGAAGAGAGAAGACAAAAGAATTCGAAATATTGTGGTTTATATAACCACCAAACTGATTTTAGAGGGAAAATCAATATTCAAATTTTACCGTTGTATGTCGACATGGGGGTACGGGTATGTCGACATCCTTATGGAAATTTTGACAATTTTATTTTTCTTTATTTATTTAAATATTTATGTTACTATACCTAAATTTTATATCTTAGTTATAGAGCAAATACCTAGTTCTCTTCTAAATTTAGTAAAGGTTGATTGATTCAAGGGTTTGGTCAGAATATCAGCTATTTGATTCTCAGTGTTGATAAATTCAAGAGAAATAATCTCTTTACATATATTATCTCTGAGAAAATGATGTCTAATATCAATATGTTTGGTTCTGGCATGATGAGTAGGATTTTTGGATAAATTTATTGCACTTGTATTGTCACAATAAATTGGTGATTTTGAAATATTTAATCCAAAATCCTTTAGGGTCTGTTGCATATAGATAACTTGAGAACAAGCCAAAGCAGTAGAGATATATTCTACTTCAGTTGTTGATAGTGAGACAGTATTTTGCTTTTTACTATACCAGGAAACCAGAGAATGTCCTAAAAAGTGACAATTTCCTCTTGTACTTTTTCGGTCTGATTTATAACTAGCATAGTCAACATCACAATATGAGAATAAATCAAATGAATCATTTTTACGGTAAAATAGGCCATAGTCTAAAGTGTGTTTAATATATCTTAGGATACGTTTAACAGCTTTTAAATGGGTCTCGTTTGGTTGAGATTGGTATCTTGCACAGAGACAGACACTATGCATGATATCAAGCCTACTCGTAGTTATCTAGTGTAGCGATCCAATCATTCCCCTATATAGTTTTTGGTCGACATCTGTTGACATGTCTACTTTATTCAAGGCTTCATTGGTCGCCATAAGGGTGGGTTTTCCACTCACAGTGGTCATACGAAACTTATTAATTAGATCCCTAGCATACTTTTCTTGATTAATGAAAATACCCCTATCTATTTGTTTTATTTGCAATCCTAAAATGAAAGTAAGTTCACCCATATGACTCATCTCAAACTCTTTTGTCATTATTTCAGAAACTCTTTATTCATTTTATTGTTTGTTGATCCAAAAATTATATCATCTACATATATCTGTACTAATTGAATATCATTTTTGTTTCTTTTTAATAAAAAGAGTATTATCTACTTTACCAATTTCAAAATTTGATTGTAATATGTAATACCTTAGTCTATCTTACCAGGCACTAGGAACTTATTTCAGACCATATAAAGCTTTATTTAATTTGTAAGCATGATTTGGAAACTTTTCTTCTTCAAAAAGTGGGGGTTGTTCAACATAAACATTTTCTTTAACAAAACCATTTAAAAAGGCACTTTTGACATCCATTTGAAATTGTTGTGGTTTGCGAAAGCAAGTAGAATTCTAATGGCTTCTAATCTTGCCATGGGTGCAAAGGTTTCACATAGTCTATTCCTTCCTCTTGACAATAACCTTGCGCGACTAACCGAGCTTCATTTCTAACGAACTCATCTGGTTCATTCATTTTATTTTTATAAACCCATTTAGTTCCTATTATAGTTTTATCCTCAGGTCCAGGAACAAGTTCGATACATCATTTCTGGTGAATTGATTCCGTTCTTCTTGCATAGCAAGAATCCATGAATCATCATATGATGCTTCCTTTAGATTTTTAGGTTCATAGTTGATATAAAAGCTATATTACTCATCTTGTTTAATTCTTATAATTTTCATTTTCAAATTCTCCACCGTAATCACTACGAATACTTTTGATTTTTAAAGAAAGTTGATTTTGAATTCTTTTTGCAAAATTTTTAAATGAATCAAAAGCATCACTTTTAAGTTTCAGTAAAATTGTCCATGTAAATCTAGAATAATCATCTACAATTACAAAAAGATATTTACTGTGATTTATTGACTGAATTTGAGATGGACCAAACAGATCTAAATGAAGTAACTCAAGGGGTTTTGAAGTTGAAATCATATCTTTCAATTTAAATGAACTCTTTCTAAGTTTTCTTAATTGACAAGCATCACATATACTATCTACTTTAAAATCCATTTTAGGGAGACCTCTTACTAAATCAAGTTTCGAAAGTCTAGTTAAGAGTTTAAAATTCAAATGCCCAAATTTTTTATGCCAAATCCAAGGGTCACTTGTATTAGCCAAAAGACATAGGTTATCATTTGAGATTTTCATCATAAGAATATAAATATTTTTCTTCCTAATTCCTTCAAAGATAATATTTGATTTATTATCTTCGATGTGACACACTTATCCTTTTCAAATATAATTTTATAGCCCTTATCACATAGTTGACTTATGCTATGTAAATTGTTTTTTAGATTCCTAACTAACAAAACATCAGAAATAGTAGGATTTTTAGAGTTACTAACATTGCCGATGCCAATCACATATCCTTTTGAGTTGTCTTCAAAGTTGACCAGTCCTCCATCTTCAGAAATGATGTCATTCAATATCTCCGGAATGCCGGTCATGTGTCTCGAACATCCACTATCAAGTATCCATTTATTTTTCTTGATTTGCACCATTTGTCTATTGAGTGTTGATTCATCAAAAGCCATATAACACATCTGTTCCTACACAACACACCAATTTGGTAGATAACTTGATTTTCTATAATAACAATATGCAAACTTATGAAACAATGATGATATGGACAGTTTTGAACTAGTGTTAACAAAATCTCCAAAAGTTGACATTTTAAACTTTTTCAAAATTCAGATTATGATAACTTTGAAAACCAATGCTATGATAACAAATGTAGGGAATGCAGATTATGGATCTTAAGGCAGAATTAAAACTAGATGGGGGGTGAATAGTGTTTAATTGATTTTATGAAATATTTTGAAACCTTTTCAAATTAAACACAAACAGATGTAATTCACAAACACAGAAACAATCACAGAATCAGACACATATGCAAATAGTAAATAAAAGCAATAAAGGAAAGAACACACCAGAATTTTATACTGGTTCGGAGTTACCCTACATCCAGTCCCACACAATTTCTTGTGCAGATTTCTTTTCAAATATAATGTTGATATTACAACCTCGATTTCAAGGCCACGAGATACACCCTCCTGTCTTCGAGTCCAGGACAAACTACCTTGATTTAACCAGGCTGCAAGATCACCTAATTGATTTACGGGCTACAATTGCACCCAATTGATTTACGGGCCACAATCACACCGTTTCCAATATCACTTTGATAGATAGAGGGACTCGATACACTTCTTTGATTACAAATGATCCTATAACTTTGAATAGCACTGAGATCTTTGAGAGAGAGTGAAAGAGAATCAAACTAGAGATGATCAAGTTTGATTCACTTAGGATTTCGGTAGAGTTTTGTTAAAATATAAGAGAATATTTGAGTGGAGAAGAAGGAGTGAAGAAATGAAGAAAAATTAACTTAAAATTCATTGAAAACAACTGGTATTTATAGAAGAACAACAGTCATGTCCATTCGTAAAAAGTTATGACGAATAGACACTTCATTTGAAAATTTGAAACTTGAATTTCGACGGTCACCATGTCGACATGGGGGGATGGGGTATGTCGACATGCCCTAGTAAATTTTGAAAATTGATTTTTGTTTTTAAAAGAGATTTTCTTTCTAAAATTTGTCAAAACAATTTCTGAAGTTTATAAACCATTTTGAAAATAGTTTAAACTTATAAAAGATATTTAAAAAGTAATCTTAAAAATATATAATCTATAATATAAAAGTAATATTAAAAACTAAGTATAGAATATATTTTTGAGATTTAAAGCTTATAATATTAAAACCAGAAGATAGTTTAAAAACAAGAGATGATTTTGAAATCAAAATATAAAAGATAATAAAAATAGTTTAAAGCTAAAATATTTAAAGTGAGAGAGATGACTTTTAAAAAGTTTTTTGAAAAATATTTAAAATAAATCATTTTGAAAATTTTGTGGAATCCATTCCACTAGAGAAGGTCGTGGGTTCCATCCCACTAAAGAGGTCGTAGGTTCCATCCTACTATTAAAGCGAGAAGGTAGATTCCATTCCACAATTAAAATCCGAATAAAGATCTTAATGCTATTATGAAGTTTTAACATAATTTTGGACTCTATTACTTACCTTGAACTCTTGAAATTTTGAACTCTTGATACTCATGAGTCTTCAGTCTTGGTTTCTTCAATCTTGAATTCGTCGGTCTTG
The DNA here is from genome assembly GCA_030737815.1 of Allium fistulosum. Classification (NCBI taxonomy): domain Eukaryota; kingdom Viridiplantae; phylum Streptophyta; class Magnoliopsida; order Asparagales; family Amaryllidaceae; genus Allium; species Allium fistulosum. The sequence continues at coordinate 968,497,004 of CM060904.1, read as the reverse complement.
AATCTCTATACTCAGTCTTGAATTTTTATACTGTACAATCTTTATTCTCAGTCCCTGCATATACATATATATCTAGACAAGAATATTAGTATTTATATTTTATAACAAGTCCTAAGGTTGTTGTCATCAACACCATCATCTTATGAACTGACAGTAACTGCTTTAAAAGATTATTTGTTTAAGATTTTTTGGTTTATTCTAAGATATACTGTTTACCTGCTTGACTTTGGTACGTGAATAGGGACTAATTAGGATTTATCAATGTCATAACGGAGCATTTCAATAATCTTGAAGTCCAAGGTCAATTTTATGAACTCTACTCATCGATAATCTTAACCAAAGCGATATAAACATTTTTAGATCTCATTCAGACAATCCAAAGCAACATAGTTCTTTTTGGACCTAAATACAAAACACATTGTTCCAATTTTTGATTTAGAATTGCTAGAGGGAAAGAGGCATTTTGTTATGTTTGTTTGGCAGTGGAAAAGAGAGAGAAGGCATTGGAGGATGCGAGTCATACGGGTGTTCAACAGCAGCCATTGTGGAGGTGATTAAGATTCTCCACTAATAATTATAGACATAGGGTTATATTGTTTTATCATTATATATTGTCTTTTTATATATTGCCTTTTCTTAAATGATGAGACTCATTAGAATATGGTGGTTGTTATCATTCTATAAGAACAATGCTACTGAAATATTCCATAAAATTGAACTTTAATTCACTATAGCTAAAATATCAGTGCAAAATTCAAACAATCAAGTGATAAATATTGAATAAGCTAAGGTTTTTAATGAAATAATAACATACCAAGTTTTATAATGTATTCATTTCTAAGCAACATTAATAATAAGGTTAATGTAGACATATTATGTATTGTTATTCATATATCTTTTTAAGTTAAGCCCATGAATTCATTTTGATAACAAGGATATTACAATCCCATATCTTAAAGCATATTTTATTCTATTAAAGTGCTTTAGCGGTACACTTTATACTTTAGTTCATTGACTTTATTATATGTTCTCTTTATAACATACATATATTGTATTATATAACGCCAGCAGTTCATTAACTTTATTTAAGAAGTTCCCTTTATGACATATTGTATTACAAGGTTAATAGGCGAATTAGTTTCCTCTTTGACTTGAGAAATTTGTAGTTGTAGGCTTATGATTAAATGATTACGACTTTAATTAATAACTGGACTACTCACCAACCATGCATAATTAATGTATAATCACATAAATATCAAGTTAGTACTATGCCGGTATATTTGGCAACTTCTCGGCACAAAAAGTTCATTTATACATCCATCAAAACCTTAAATTATTAAGTACTACCTACGTTCTGGTAGAAATGATCGATGGATTATCTTAAACTCATTTCTTATTGTTGTTCAAGTACTATTGTATAAAAAAGAAGCTTACAATATAGTCATATTTCCTACGTCTATTAGTGTGCTTTTAAACTATTTATGAGCTAGAAAAATTGAATTTAGTAGTCGGATTATGTGGTTTTGGCTAATTTACTTTCAAAGTCAAAGAAGAATGAATTTTGCTTCACTACCCATTTATTTCAAAGATAAGATAATGTAGCTTCTAAATTTTTTTCTTCTCCATGTTTTACATATTGTACTTATTTTGTGAAGTTTTTATTTCAAATTATTTTATTCACCTTTAATATCATATAGTTAAATTGGGTATTTATATTATTTTGCTCTATACTTAATTAGCCTTTAATATAGATCACTCAAAGCCAAAGTTTAAGACTAAAGTGGTGGGCAGCTTACAAAATAAAACAATCATGTAAATACGTCAAAGTTACTGAGCAACATAGATATAATAAGATGTATTTATTGGTTAATGCCCTATTTATTTGTATAGCGCAATTTTCATTGTCACCGAGCTTATAAAGTGGCATTTCAAAAATAAAAAGTACATGATAATCATGTTTTATTTATATTATTACGGTGATCGTCGAATATTCAAATATATTTAGATTCAAAGTAAATTGAATATATAAAGAATCTGAAATAAGTTACAGAATTTTGATTCATGCTTAAATTTAAAGATTATTGATCTCATTTTAAAAAAGAATATAGTGTATATCTTATAGTATATTTTTCCCACTCAATATTTACATAAAACCAAATTGTTGTCCGAAAATACATAGGGCTGTCAATGGATACACGAAAAATTTGAAATCCGTCCGCATCTGCATTCAAAAAGAGGATAAATATCCGATATCCGAAAAAACAGATGCAGATGCAGATACGAAGACATCTACATCCGAAAATTATCTGTCCGGTTTATGTCAAGATTATAGTTCAAATTATCTGTATTTTAATGCAGTAAATGATATTCGTTTATTATTTTATTAAGTTGGTAGTTTATATTATATGCACTTAATGCTTATTAACTGCTCGAAACTATTTGTTATCATCATATTTCTTAATTTTTAATACTTTTATAATCAATGAGATTGAAAAATATTTATGTTAAACTAAAATTTTATTTCTGTAATTCTTAATTTATCGGTCGTTAGCGGATACGATAATTATCTGATATCCGTCCGTATCCGCGGATGCAGATATCCGAAAATGATTTCGGATGCGAATGCAGATATGGCACTATCTGCATCTAAAAACTTCCGTTGGCAGGCTAGAAAATACAACAAGTTTTGTGTGCATTTGTTCTACTATTTCAAAATAAAAAAGAAGTTAACTCACATATTTATTTATGTTAATTATCATATGCATATGACCATTCTTTCACAACAAGTGAATTTGCTTCCATTTTTTTCACACTCCAACAGACTTGCCTAATGTACTGGTATATAAAATAGGAAAACTCCATTTTGAATTTACAAAAATGCTCAGTTGTGCAAATGAAGGAAAATTAATTGGCATGAGCATAAATTTGTCATTTCTCGTTACAGCTTTTTCGTAGCTTCTCACGTTATACACTATTTCTCCACGCTACCATCCTTGCCACAAAAGCTATTTCGTTCTTCGTTTTCCCTTTTCATTCGTCGTTGGTTTTAATGTCTCTATATAGTTTCATCTTCTTTTATTAGTAACTAGTGTGTTACCCGTGCGTTGCACACGGTATGTTGTAGAATAATAATATTTTAACTAATTTTAAAGAATATAATTTATTATGCAATACCTCGTGAATTTTTTAAGATAAATGAAATTACTATATTATAAGTGTGTATTTTTTATGACATTCGTAAATTTTATATTTGAATAAAGATTATATTATCATTTTTGTTGATAAAAATGAGTTATATATTAATTTATTATTTTTTAGGATTCATTATTCATTAATCAAATAAAGAAAAATAAGTATTCTTGATAAATTTTGAAATTAAATTTTTATAAATAAATATTCATGTACATATATTCTGAAATTGACATTTAGCTTTTGATACATTTAACTAAAAACTAAATAATGTATACATTAAATATCATATATTACTTGGGAGAATGACGACAATTACCTAAAAATAGAAGTGTAATACCAAAGACTCAATAGATCTGTATGCATTTAAAGTTCTTCCAGCACATATTTATAAAAATATTTATTTAACTACTAAAAGAATATTAAGTGAAAAAAAGACCTGAAAGGTTACAAATCACATTGTTTCATGCCTTGCTATTTTTATTTTATAGTAAAACTTTTCAAAAAATATTTAACATTTATGTAAAAAAAGATAATAAAATATGAAAGAAAAATATTTCTAATCAAAATATGGTATAGTTTTTGTCTATTGGTTGACTCGTATTACAAATATAAATAATCAAGTTGTAATTTTTTGTACAAAAACAGAGTATTTGAAAATATTTATTTTTTTCCCAATAATGCAAAATACAATCATTCATCAACTATAATTAATTGTAATGCTATTTTTCATAAATATAATTTAATAATGATAAAGTGTCCATTTGATGTACGATTTTAGGAAGGAAAAACGTTATATATGGTTGTAACGATACACCAATTTAGAAAGAATTTTTTTGTGTATATTTGTCTATAATGAAATAACAACTTTGAAAAGAAAAAATTATGTATATATTTCTTTGCATTAAAAAACTAATTTTAGAAAGAATTTTTTTATATATATTTCTTTGTATTAAATAACTAATTTTAGAAAAAAAGAAATTTTATAAACTTAAATGTAGAAAAATGTAAAAGTATCAAAGATAATTTTATATATAATTATGAAAATATTAGATTATACATACTTGAATGAAAAAATAGTTTTACCATTTATATCAGTACAAATGCGGTATACACATTGAATTATCATTTATTATGATTTATTAGATCAATTGGTAAACATTTGTTAGCTGGATTTAGTTTAAAAGTTTAAATTCAAGATCAATTAATAAATTCTAATATATGGACTTGAATGTAAAATAATATAGGAGAATTTAGAAGAAATCCGTAAATAATTGTAAAAATTATTGAATGTTGGCATTTAGATGCAAAATGATATGAGAGAATATTAGTAGAATATTGTATAATTTATATATAATTGTGGAAAATTAAAACTATGTGGACTTGAATAAAAAATTAGTTTTACCATTTTTGTCAATATGAATGCAGTACGCATGTTGAATTGCTATTTTTCAAAATTTATTAGATCAATTAATGGATATACGTTAATTGTATTTATTTAAAAAGCTTAAATTTTAGATTATCAAACTAAATTTAATATATATGGACTTAAATGTAAAAATAATAGAAAAATTTGGAAGAAATACGTAAGTAATTGTAAAAATTAGTATTAAATTTTAATGGTACAATAAAAACATTATAATAATTATAATAACAATAAATTGTGAGGATGCAAAAATAAAATATATGGAGAGAATTAAAAAGAAAGGAGGAAATTCGTTTAAATTCTTCCGCTTTACTATTATTTAATAGATAACTTCCAAATCTCGACCAGAGCTCGAAAATAGAATGTTAGGATCTGGACTCAAATCGTTAGAGCTAATTGATAGAAACCCTAGCTTTTCTACTCATCTTTCTTTCACTTCAGATTCAAGATTAAACGAATGGGGTTCAACTGATTTAAGATATTTTTGTTTCAGATGAAAAGGAGAATAACATCTGAATAAACCATCGATTAACTCTAGATTACTATTGATGATGCCACTGACCATAGTTATTTGGTACACGCGTACAATTTTACCACACTTCACATTTTTGACATGGTAATTTGGAACATCATAAGAAACTATTAAAATTGTCGCGACCAGTTTCTATATTCGAAACTTTAACCGCAACTGATATTCTAAAATGTTTGAATTTTCCTTTAGTAGCATGTTTCCTTTTAACTTCAACTAAGAAGATGCTCGATGTTATTTTTGCACACTTCATTAGGCTTCTTATTTATCGCCGGTTCATCATTATTTCCCTACTGAAACTATCATTGTTGTTGAAACTATGAACCTTTATTATTGGAGGGACAAAAGGTTAGCAGATTAGGTTACTTGATCAGGTATTCTTAGTTTATTTTATGCATAACGTTTTCAATTGTTGGTTTGTTTATATTTTTTTGCTCATCAATATATTCTGTTGTGTGGCAGCATGGTCATTTGATTCAATTATATAATTTTATTTTTGATAAGTGAAATTCTAATTGTTTCAAAATATTTTCAATACTTAAGGTCCTCAAGTTCATATGTGAAAGTTATTTTTGTTTCTATTGCAGCTAAGGTGTTTGCTGAAATATACACGAGCTCATGAGAAAGCAATGTGGAAAAGGAAAAAAGATATAATCATAATGCATTCATGTATTATGCTGACATGATTGTTATATATCATCTAAGCTTTCATGTAATAAATGGATTTAAATGAGCAAGTTGTTAAGCTAGAAACACCCAATGTTATAAACATGGTACTCATGAAAAGATATTCATCTGAACTCACAAAATGAGGTAATGAGCAGTAGTATGTAAGGCACGTCCAATGGGTTGTGCTAAGTATATTGTACTTTATCCTATCTTTTCAGCTATTTAAATGAAATTATGAAGTTCAAATTTTAGCACAACTTAATATAATAATATAATATGCTGACTTTAATCTGTATGACTATTGATGTATGTAACTTTTTTTCAAGTACAATACATTTTTATGGTGCTTTTTAAAAAAGTACTACTTTAATGGAAAACGCATTGAATAGTATAACTATACCTACATGTCAAGGTTTCATTTACTAACAAAAAATACATTAATGGACAAATATTCTAATTTGAAATTGCCTTTTCATTTAACATCGATTAAACGCATTTAACAAAGATAAATGCTTAAACAAATAACCACTGGACTATACCGAAATACATTTAACCCGTTAAGATATACTAAAGCAATGTATTTATTTCTTTTTCATAAATGATGGAATTTCAGAATGATATTTAGTGTTCCTTTCATATATCTGATAACTGATTATCTTTATTACTTACTTAGAGAAACCACATAAGACTAATCAATTTGTTTTCATCATGTTTTTTCTTAGTGGTGTCTTGGACTATCATATTTAATTGGACATAACAAATATATTATCACTATCCATAATGTGTTTATCGGAAGTAATTATCTCACATTTGAATTTACCGAATTACCCTTACTTTCTCTGTTGTGTTTTACCTCCGATCCAAATTCTTTCCCACCTCCGTGCAGTCATTTCCCACCTACTGTTTCAACATTTACACAAAAACCAAATTGATGCCTGAAAATACAACGAGTTTTGTGTGTATTTGTTAATAGTAATTTACAATAAAGAAAAGTTAGCTCGCATGTTTAATTATGTCAAATATTATCTATGCATATAACCATTATTTCACAACAAATAAATTTATTCTCAGTTTTCTCTGTACACGTGCCTAACGTACTAGTATATATACATATATGTATCTTTAATAATAGTTGTAATACATTTAATGTCACACTTTTTATGTGTCAGTCTGAACTGTCAAAAATGCCCTTCATCTTATCTATTCTAAATATCACATAAAAATAGGATCTGGCAACTATTTTTTTTTACAAATTCAAAATGTCTCTCTACAAATATTATCAAATTTTCATATCACTTAAAAATAGGATTTAATAATTAAATTTTCTTTACAAATTCAAAAAGTCCCTAAATATTAACAAATCTTAATATCACTTAAAATAGTAATCTAACAAATAAGCTTTCTTTTCAAATTCGTTTTTTATGAATTAATAATATAAATAAAAATTTAAAGTAACGAAAAACCGAATGTTGTAACTTAGAAATAAAAATTCAAACTAATCACACGTGATTTTAATGTAAAAATATGACTAAATATTTGTGCAAATAATTTTCTATTGAATGCATTAAACACATACAATTTGTTAAAAAACAATTCACGCGCAAAACGCATGCCATAATCACGTGCAGAGCGCGTGTCGTAACGATTATATTTATCTTTAGTACTAACTTGATTCTCTCCCGAGTAGACTAACTAAGAAATAGTTTAAGATATCATAAGTACCCTTCGCTCTTTTTACTCCGTTTATAGCTTCTTCTCGAAACTAAGAAACCCTAACTCCCATACCTTCATCGCTGCAAAATGATGTAAATCGATTTCATGCTCTGCTAATGCATTCTAACACAAGATGTGTGCATATTTGATAGGCTCCTAGAATGATTCAGTGGACATTGTTTGATAGGTAAGAAAAATATGGGAAAGTTGCTATTGATTTTTCACTATGAGTAGTTGATTTACGTTATGTGTTATTCATATTCGTAGTGCTTTCCATTTTGTAAATATTAGGACCATTTACCATTCGACTAAAAGCAAATTAAATACTATTATTTCGATATATACTCAAATAATGAAAATCAGTATTATATGTTTGTTAATGAAGCATAGAAAGATAGGAAACCATTTTTATGGCTATATGGTTGTGTAAGTTGTGAGTACTGTATCTTTAATCTATTAAACAAGTCATATTGTATATTCATCTACATTATGACAGCTGAATCGATATTTTCTTGGATATAACAGAAGGCGTATAAGGATAGAAAATCATTTGTTTATGGCTATATGTTAGTTTATGTGCAAGGTTTGAATAATATTAGTTTGATACTAAAATCGATAATTTTTTTCAATCGTTAGGCTTGGCTGCAAGTTTTGCAGGCAGGACCTATGATTGAGTGTGGACTGGAAAAGAAAAGCAGCAAGAGGAAATTAGGCTTCAGAGGAACGTAGTGCGTCTAAGTCATCGCAAGATATGTATTTCACTTGGGTGCAACTGCAGTATTACAGGGATTGGTGGCTTGCAAGTAGAAATAACAGTAGAAATAGATGGGGGACGTGCACCAGAGGTGGTATGAATTTCATTTTATGCAATCCCGACCATACTGCTGACTAAGCTTTGGTGGAAGAAATGTTTAGATTACACAATATGTGATTATTTGAGAGAGCTGGAGTATATGGAATTGTTACAGGACTTGCTTGATGTTCCATGTGGGTCGTACTAGGAAATGGTGCGACAAATTGTGAGGTTGAAATGATTTATTTGACATTATTGTTCATTATTGTCAACACCATTATATATTTTTGTATATTATACATTTTAATTGAGAATGAATACATCAACATGTATATGTCAACCTTTTTTTAGTGAAAGACCTACTAAATTGTACCATTTTTGTGTGTGCCAGGTGTAAACCAAAAATAATTTTATCAACCTTATAACCTCCTTAATTCCATTGGATTTGTTCATTGTACTTGCCTTATAAGCTTAATTTTTATTGCCACTTCCATCAAATACTATTGTTTGATTGTAATTTTAAATAATTTGGTGTATATGTTAATATGGCTAAGTGTAATAATTTATATTTTTGAGCTTTAGAAACTGTTCAGATATCAACTAAATTCCTTGCTATAGCAATGACCGAAGAAGAACCAAAATACACGACTGAAGTATGTACAGTTTCTCAGATAACTCAAAATTTAGGAGATCTTATACGGTTGCTTTAATGTTTTTTTTTTTGTTAGGAATAAGCGTTAATGCTACTTGAAATAATACCAACTAAAGCATGAAAAATGAACAGTGCCTGCACTATTATGCTACTTAATGTTTCCACTTACCTGTTTTGGGATAAATGAATTTATAAATAATAATTTTCTTTATTTTAAACTCTAAAAATAGTAAGATGGTTATATTTCCATATATTTGTTATAAAATATGATTCTCAAGATAGTGCAAGGATCATATTCTTTGCAATTTCATTTTTGCAGGACTCGGCTGAAGTTTGTTCATATCTGTACCTAACAAAGAACTGTGGGCATAAAAAATTAGTTTGACAATAAATTGTTAAGGCTGGGTATTTTATTTTTTAATATATTAGGACGCACCACTGTTTATTGTCACGTTCTACCAATGTTTTGAAAACCGAACCGTAAGTCGGACCGTTGTATCTCAAGGTTCAAGGTTTTGATGGTCGGACCGGTCGAACCGCTGAAACCTTGCATTTTTATTTTTTTAACGATTTGTACATTCTAAATTGAAAAATATAAACTCATGTTGTTTAATACATGATATTGACTCATGTCATAAAAAATACCAAACACATATTATTACTCAAACACAAACACAACATATCTCATATAACATGATCTTAAACATACAGACCGATAATAATTCACATATAATAGTTGAAAACATCGTATAAATACCACAATAACATAAACTTGAACATTTCATCATGGTTTTAACCTCAATCACACATTAAAATTAACATGTATATAATAGTTGACACCTACATATTAATAATAAAATAACATGAACCTGCAACATGGTTTTATGCATAGTGCTATTAGAGGAGTTTGCAGCAGCAAAGAGCCAAATGATGGAATTTGTAGTTTAGATTTTAGTACCATTATGATTTTTGAAATATAGATTTACTTGTTTTTTTCAAAGCAATATAAAAGATGAAAATGAGAGAGAATTATAGGATGAGAAAATAGAAAAAATTAAAAAAACCGCGGTTCAACCGGATAAAATTAATGGTTGGACCGTCGGTTTGAAGGTTCGACCGGGGTTCACGCATGACTAAGGTCTGATTGAGTTTCGAACCGTGATGATCCAAGGTTCAGGGTTATTCGAGGTCGAACCGAGGCTGGGTCGGGTTTTCAAAACACTGCGTTCTACACATGGACAATTAGCATGAAGTGGCTTCATTTATTATTGCCACATTTTCTTTCTGTTTGCAAACTTTAAGCTGAAGTTTATCGATGTGTTCTTTAAATTCCCTATAATGTACCCTGCAGATCTCTCTGCGAGAGCTAAAAATAACACAATACTAAATTTGGTAACTTGAACACATGTTATCAGTTTAAATTTGCTGTATTAACATTTGAATAATGATAATATAGTAGTTTGGTGAGTTAATTCTAAATAATAGTTTGCCCTTTTTATTATTTTAATCAATTATATGAAACATCTCAATAATTTCTTTTGTCCTTGCTAGAGTGTTATAATTGATATAATTTACATTCTTAATCAGAGTTTACAAACAAAGCTTGGTTCTTTAAGTCTTTAAAAGAATTAGTAATAATAATAATAACAGATAAATAAAGAGTAAGTGATGATTAATTGCAACATTGAATTATTGCACATAAAAACAAGAAGAAGTTAATATCTAGATAAAAATAAACATAATAATCATCAAACAGGCTATAATCAAGTAATGAAAACAAATGCTTACTAGAAATAGTAGTAGAGGCGATATATAAACTCCAAGCCAAGTAACTAGATTCAAGTCCATATGGATATGCATGTATAGTCGTATATATAATTATTATAATTTATATTTCAAAAGTAAATTTTGGACAACAAAGGTGTATATAAGGGACAAATGTGTCAGTTGCGGTGTAAATCGCAACAAATAAACATACATATACACATTAATCGTGACACTGTTTATATATTGTACTTACACTATACATATATATGAGCGTATTCGAAATGCTCACTATAATATATTTAATTTAAATTAAATTTAAACTCCTTTAAATAAATAAAATAAAATAATTATTTTTTAAAATAAAATTTAAATTGGATCTAAATCGGTTAGATTTCATAGGCCCAACAAAGGTTCAAAATGGAAAAAATGAAATTCACCCATTTAACCTACCGCGACCCGTACTGGTTCCTTTAATGGTATCACAGCCTAATGACCTATGCAGTCTAAATTAGCAATGTTAGGGTTGACTAATTAAAGTCTACCCAAGGGTCTCAAGAAAGGTAGTGTATAAGGTTAGGTTAGTCTAATCAAGTACTCTACACTACATTGGCTACTGACCTGACCCGGAGGATGATGTAAGCCTAAGATCATCCTCAGTAGAAAGGATCAAACTGATTTTGGGCCCTAGGCTAGTTTTTCAAAATATGTTTTAAAATTTTAAAACTATATTTTAAAATTAAAAGTTAAGTTTAAAATATAACATGTTATAAATGTTATAAAAATTTCAAAAGGTTGTTTTGAAAATTAGTAAATTGGTTTTGAAATTTTTATTCTAGTTATTTAATTAATTTAATTAATTAAATTAAAATACATATATAATAATGTATATTTATCCTGAAATGTTTATGGTAAAGGATGATAAAATTTTGAATTTAATTAATATTATTTTAATATTTAAAGGTTAACTAATAAATAGTATACATGTATAATGATATATGTATATAATTATGATAAATGTTATAGTTTACATTCAATTTTAAAATGATTAGAATGAATAAAACCAAATTAATTAAAGTGTTAATTAAATTGTTAATCAAATAATTAAACATGATTTAACTAATAAAATCAATACATTAAAATTAATTAAATAAGTTTTAATTAATAATACACATAAGAATATTATATAAGAGTTAAATTTTGAAAGGTTATAAATAAATTAAACCTATATAATACGAATGTATAATACAAGTGGAACTGTAAGAAACCCAATTTAGATTTAACGAATAAGTACATATGTATTGTAAGTATATTGTGATTTCAAATGTGCTCGACACTTAGATAGAGGTTATTTCATAAGAAATGCATTGTTCCTAAATCAATACACTCAAAATACACACACACATATATATTAAAGATTATGAATTATTAATATTAATTATCCTCTACCATTTATATTAATAGATTGCTTACATACTCTTTAGTTGTTGAGTTTTCCTCAAACTAGAGATGTTATGTGTATGACCAATAATATATTGACTAGACGACATAAAATACATGCAAAAATTTGTTGAGCTTTCCTCAAGATAAGTGCATTATACATAGGCTGTCATGAAATGGAAGGTATACATGAATAATCTCTCTTGATTTGCTGAGCTTTCCTCAAGGTCGAGATGAGATTAGGATAAATACCAATGGTTAAGAGTTGTGTATGATACAACCGATAAGATGTTATCCGTCATATGATAAGCTTTCCTCAAGGTCGAAAACCCAAGACTAGTAAGTCCTAACATCCACTAGAGAAACTGGAAGATTTCGATGTTTTCTCTTAAGGTTTTGAGTAACATAATAGATTAGTCAGAGCCTTATTAGAAAAATAAAATGAATACATTTAACATTACTAATATTGTAAGAATATATGTGAAAGTCTATATGGATCGTGTGTGTATATATATATATAGTATATGACAAGTACGTGTATGATAGTACAGAATAATAATGCAGGTAAAAATAAAAAGAAATCACGCCAGAATTTTTATATTGGTTCGGAATTCCCGTCCTACGTCGAGTCCCGAAGCTCCCCTTCGGAAATTCACTAACCAATTGCCCTCGCTTCGCCCGGAGAAATAGGCTTTTATACAAGAGTATTTCTTTGACAAGTGCCTGTTCTAGGTAACACTAATTTTGACTACAAGTACAGTTTCTTCCTATAATCTCCTTGAGTAATGTAAACGTGTGTGCGCTTGAGAATATAGAAGGATTTAGAACAAAATGAATATAATTTTGATTGTATACTTTGAAAGCAAGAAGGCAAAAGTAAGAACTAAGATTTAGAGATAGAGAAGATAAGTTAGTTTTTAATCTCAATCTTGTTCTATATTTATAGTTGTAAAAGGTTGCGATAAATCATTGTTTCCATTTCTTTTTTTCTCTAGAGATGCTTCCATTCAGATACGAAAAGTTTTGGAGAAGAGACATAGAAGCATCTTTTTAATTTTGACAGTTATGGCTTTTTTTTAAAAATCCCGAGTCAAGTTTCAGACGTCTGACCTGGTATATTTTAAAAAATCCAGAGACAAAACTCAAACGTCTGGTGTTCTACATTCAGACGTCTGACTGAAGCATTTTTCTATGTTTTTGAAGTTTTATGCATATGTGTGTATATATACTTTAGGAGATTTTACATAACTATTCTATGACCATATATATACATACTAATAACTTAATACTGGTGCTTTGCCTTATGTCTTTAGAATTGTCTTCTTGTTTGTAGTGAATTATCCATGCACAAAGATATTTGAAATATATATACGTTTGTATAGTTGTCATCATCGAAACTATAGAATGGAGGTTCTAACATTCTCCTCCTTTTTTATGATGACAGCTATACAATATATATAAAAAAATGAGTTTAATCCATGTGTTTAAGCATTGATAATCTCCCCCTGCTTTTATGAACTCCCCTTTGTATATGAAGCTTATATACAATTTTTCTCCCCCTTTGGCATTATAAAAAAGAATAAGAGATTATATATATGATTCAAGAATAGCCCATAGAACAAAAAACACAACAATAGTTCACAGATCAGTAACCCACAATAACAGAATAGTAGTCCACTGAACAGTAGCCCACATAGGAAATCCCACAAAATAATTACAGAACAAAAAGTTTTAAACATTAGGTAGAGAACAAGACTAAGAAAGGTTACCACCAAGAGCATCTCCACCTTGATGTGGTTCATCCTGCATAGAAGTTCCAGCTTCATGCATTTGAAGTGAAGATTGAGCTGGTGGTCGTGTTGGAGAATGAGATGAGGATGAACGAGAAGAAGACTGCCCACGAACTTTCCATATAATCTTTCCTAAAGTTGAAACTACCTTTTCGGGAGTTTGTTCCATTTTTGTCATTCGGGTAGAAAAAGAGTGTTCAAGGTGGCTTACTTTCTTGTTTAAAATCAGTTGACTGCGAGATAACAGATGTTGGTTCCGAAGAGACAAATCTCGAAATGACTCATTTGGATTAGGTTCAGTACGTGCTTCCAAGATGTCGGAATCGGAATGATACTCTAGAGGTTGTTGAGAAGTTGATTGTTGTTTTGGAGGTGGTGGCATCGGTTGCTTGGTTTCTTGCAATAATTTCCATTGTTGAAAAGAGATGAAATTTGGTGGCTCGTTAGGTAAATGCATAAGTTTGAAGAACTTTGTGCCACTATCCTTAATGAATAATTACTCGAAGCCAGATAAATATGAGGGCATTCCTTGAGCTTTGAGAATACACATTATATATGCAGGATATAAAATTGTAGGTCGACTTCGATTCCAAACCTTTTTGATTTCATCGAATATGAATTGAGCCCAATTTATTTGTATACCACCAAAGATAGCGTACATGGCTTTATGCTCTGGTTCATAGATTTGTTCATGACTTCCAAGCCTTGGGATGATAGTATTGATGAGCATTCTATTTAGCAGTCTTTCCCGGGGTCGTAGATATTTAGAAGACCATTATGGCATTTGATCTTCTCAGAGTTTATGAGTGACTTCATCCCACGGTTTGAAACTATTGTCTGGTAATTCATCAAGAGCCGGAATAAGAACAATTGAAGATTCGTCCAATCATACCCGGAGTTAGTTTAATGATATGACCGTATACACTAGACCAAAGCCAACCATCATCATTTTTCGGGTTCCATACTTCACTACTACACAAATTTGCGAAAAATAGATAGATTACAAGTTGATCTATGGGTACGTCATTTGCGGAAGAAGCAACCAGACTTGTAATCCCGGCTTGTTCGCATAAATCAAGAATTTGATATAGTGGATACTGAACTAAGGAGTAGAAAGGACCAAGATGGAACTTTTTTACCTTCAGATCGTCAAATCTCTTCGTAGAATTTTGGCTATTGTAAAGCCATTTTTGTATGTGATTGTCGGTGACTAGTTGAGGCTGTGAAGAAGATTGTTGATCTTGCTTCCGACGCTTGGAGACGGTTCTTTTACCTTTGGGAGCCATTTTTCTCTTCTTCTTTTTTTTAATTGAGGGAGGGAGTAAAAACGATTTTAGGGTTTTTAGAGAAAAAAAGAATGGAAGGATTAGTTTGTAGAGGAAGAGAATGGAATTTGTTTCCGTTCAGAGCTGTAATCCGAGTCTTTAATCAAACGTCTGGATAGATGGGTCAAACCTCTGGTTCTTTGAGTCTGTGATAACCCGGGAGGAAAATCAGACGTCTGACTCTATATTTCAGACGTCTGGATTTGACAGAATAGCGATAATTGTTGATTTTAGTTAGAGACTTCTGATTTTTATTTTTATTATTATATATTTTTTCATTTTTATTAAAAACAAGATATAAATTACAATCTTGAATTGTTTTAAACTTATTATAACAAGAATATATATACACACGAAATATAGTTATTAATAAAAAAACAATATTAATTTTTCTTTCACAAATTTGGTTCCACCTTTGTATCTTCTTTTAATGGTCATAGCGGAGACCAAGAAGAAGGTACTGGACTTAATTGGGCTTCCGATGTTCCTTCTCCCCATAGTTTCCGTGGAGTTATTCTATGAGCACGTGGAGGAGTTTCTATCACATGAGGAGATCGTACATGAACACAATCCTTTGCAGGAGAGTGTCCACATATCGCAAGGATGCACTTTTCTAAAAAATTTAGATAATCTCCTTGATTTCGTTATGTATAATACATTTCTTTTTGAACGTCCATCATTTCTTTTTGATAATGATGGACTTCGTCAATTTTGTCATGAAGAGAAGCATTTTCAAGATTAATACCATATTTGGCCTTTTTTCCTTTCAGAGAATAGCCGGTATGATACATAGGAGTAGGAGTAGGAACAATCTTTATAGAAGGAGACGATTTTGGTGTTGTTTTGGTAGGAGATGTATATGTACTGCCAGAAGAAGGTGAGGAGAAATCAATGGCTGAGTAAGTTGAATCCGGATTAGACGACATTACATATAAAAAAATTAATGTTTTAGAGAGTGAAAGATTATATGGTTAAAATTTTTATCTTTGAGATATACACACACACACATATATATATTTCAATTTCTAATTAAGGAAAAAGTTATTTGTTAGTTAACGAATTTTATTGTTAAAAAAAATTGTTTTTGTTAAAACAATTAGTGGTGTTCAGAAGGTTTTCAAAACGAAAGGTGAAGAAGGTTTTTGTTTGTTAGCTTTTATGAGTAACCATTTAGGATAATAAAGAATATATAGTTTAGTTTATTAATTCATTATATGAAAAAATTCCTAAGTTTCGTCTAAGTTTTACAAATGATTGTTCATTTAATGGTTTGGTGAATATATCGGCAATTTGATTGTCGATGTTAACAAATTCAAGGGAGATAATTCCTTTTTCTACATTATCTCTAAGAAAATGGTGTCGTATGTCTATATGTTTAGTTTGAGAATGGTTAACTGGATTTTTAGATAGATTGATAGCACTAGCATTGTCGCAATATATCGGGGATTTTTCAATTATTTTAACAAAATCTCTAAGTGTTTGTTGCATATATATTACTTGAGCACAAGCTAAGGCGGCAGAGATATATTCTGCTTCACACGTCTAGAGTGAAACACAATTTTGCTTTTTGCTAAACCACGAAACCAGGGATTGACCTATAAAATGGCAGGTACCACTTGTGCTTTTTCTGTCTATTTTACATCCTCCAAAGTCTGCATCACTATATTGTAAGAGTTGGAAAGCCGTACCTTTAGGATAGAATAAGCCGTAATCTTTGGTGTTAGTTAAGTAACGTAAAATTCATTTGACTGCTCGATAATGTGATTCCTTAGGCTGAGCTTGAAAGCGAGCGCACAAACATCATCATTATATTGGGTCGACTAGCTGTTAAGTATAAAAAAGAGCTGATCATACTACGATAAGATTTTTGATCATAGTCTTTTCCATTTTCGTCTTTCTCTAAATATAAAGTTATGCTCATAGGAGTTGGTTTACTAGTGGTGTTTTCCATTCCGAAACGTTTAAGTAAATCTTTACAATACTTTTCTTGATTTATAAAATGCCATTGTCCAATTGTTTTATTTGTAATCCAAGAAAAAAATTTAATTCTCCCATGTGTGACATTTCAAACTCATTTTTCATTATTTCAGAAAATTCATTACACAAACTTTCATTAGTTGATCCAAATATGATGTCATCAACATATATTTGTACAACTAATATATTATTATCTTTATGTTTTATAAATAGTGTAGTGTCTATTTTGCCGATTTGAAATCTAGAATTTTGTAGATGAGTTTTGAGTCGATTATACCAAGCACGTGGTGCCTGTTTTAAACCATATAAAGCCTTTTTGAGTTTAAAAACATGATCTGGATATTGTTCGTGGATAAATAACGGTGGTTGTTCTACAAAAACTTTTTCTTTGATAAAACCGTTTAAGAAGGCACTCTTAACATCCATTTGAAATAATTTAAAGTTGTGATGACACACAAAAGTAAGTAAAGTATGAATTGCTTCGAGACGAGCCACGGGAGCAAACATCTCTTCGTAATCAATTCCCCCTTCTTGGTTGTAACCTTGAGCAACTAATCTTGCTTTGTTACGAATAATATTTCCATTTTCGTCTGCTTTGTTTTTGAAAACCCATTTTGTTCCTATTACAGATTGATCTGATGGTCTAGGAACGAGTTCCCATACATTATTATGTTCAACTTGATTTAATTCTTCTTGCATTGCTAAGATCCAATAATTATCTTTAGACGCTTCTTTATAATTTTTAGGTTCTGTATTTGAGATAAAAGCAACGTGACTCATTTGATTTAAGTTATTTCTAGTGACTCGAGAATTTGAGTCTCCAATTATATTATCCAAAGGATGATTTTTTAATATTCGTGTGGGTGAACTTAAAACATTTTCATTATTATTGGAGGATGAATTATTCACATTATTTGTATTTTCAGTTTGTTTTTTAGTTAAAATTTCATCTTCATCTTCTTTAATAGTTCGTCGGAAATTTTCATCAAAAGACCCATGTAAGCTTTCTTCTATATTATTTGTTCGTTTATTATAAATTCTATAGGCTTTACTACGTTCTGAATAACGAATGAAAATTCCTTCGTCGGCTTTAGGGCCAAATTTTCCAAGATTATCTTTAGTATTTAAAATAAAACATTTTGACCCAAAAGTTCTGAAATACAAAACTTTTGGTTTCTTTCCATAAAATATTTCATAACATGTATTTTTAGTCATAGGTCGAAGTGTGACACGATTTAATACATAACAGGCCGTGGCAATAGCTTCAGCCCAAAAATGTTTGGCTAGGTTACTACTATTTAGTAGTGTTCGTGCACATTCCTGTAAAGTTCTGTTTTTCCTTTCAACTACACCATTTTGTTGTAGTGTTCGTGGAACCGAAAAATTATGACTAATTCCTTTTTTGTTACAAAAATCAGTGAAAAATTCATTTTCGAATTCTCCTCCATGATCACTGTGTATATTTTTAAATTTTAAATACATTAAGTTAGTAATCCGTTTTGCAAAGATTTTACACATTCCAAAAGTGTCACTTTTATGTTTTAAAAATAATGTTCAAGTATATCTTGAAAAATCATCTACAATTACGAACACATATTTTTTATGATTTATTGATCGTACTTGGGTTGGTCCAAATAAATCTAATGAAGTTATTCTAATGTATGCTTAGTAGATATATTATTTTTAGATTTGAAAGAAATTTTCTTTAACTTGCCCATTTGACAAGCGTCACATAAAATTTTAATTTTATAGTTAATTTTAGGAAGACCTCTAACTAGATCATGTTTTGCTAGTTTGTTAATATATTTAAAATTTATATGACAAAAACGTTTGTGCCAAATCCAAGGATAATCACGATTTGCGGCTAGACATAAATCTGAATTATTTTTAATGTTCGTATTTAGGATATATATATTACGATTTCTAAATCCTTCGAAGAGTAAATTTTTGTTTTGATCAAGAATTTTACATTTATCCTTTTCAAATTTTATTTCGAACCCTTTATCACACAACTGACTTATACTAAGAAGATTATGTTTTAGGTTTTCTACTAATAAAACATTAGAAATAATAGGAGAGTTAGAGATACCGATATTGATGACTTCTCCAATGCCAATGACGAACCCATTTGAATTATCGCCAAAAGTTACAGTGCCACCGTCAATGTACTTATATTTGACAGCCTGTGAGCATTTCCCGTCATGTGCTTGGAGCATCCACTATCTAATATCCATTTCTCTTTATTTTTGTATTTGGATACCTGCAAAAAATAAAAAAGTTTAAATTGGTACCCTTTTTATTTTTGGGTCCTAAGTATTAGTAAATGAGGGTAACCATACCTATGATGGTCTGGTTCCTTTTGAAATATAATTATTATTGTGAATTACTTCTTTCATATAATTACCTATATATTTCTGTTTAATCTGGTTGTTATTTGTTTTACAAACACATATTTTAATCATTTTTGAATTCGAGATCAATTTTTTATTTTTGGAAGAAGGTTTTTTTATCTTAGTATAAATCTTACTATAGTTTGCAATTTTTGTCTTATTCTCAAATCCTAGTCCATTTCGATTTTTGAATGGCTTGGAAATTTTAATTGAATTCTCCAAGTCTTGTTTTCCTTTGTTAAATTTTGTAACATTATTAGTTATTTTATCTAACTTGTTTTTAAGATTAGTAATTTTGGATTTTGAAGTTTCTAGATTACCTTTTAAGATAATGTGTTCATTACTAATTTTATTATTTTCTAGTTTAACTTTTCCTAATTCACAAGATAAAGCATTATTTTTAATATAAAGATTCTTGTATTTTTCTTGAGCATTCTCTAATTCTTCTTCTAAAATAGATTTTTCATCTTTTAGTAACCCTATTTCAAGTTCCAATCGATTTATCTTAGCAACATATTCATTATTTAATTTCTTAGTTTCTCTATATTTGTCATCAAGTTCCATGCTTACTTCTAAAATCTCATCATAAGTAAGATCAGGAAATACCTCATTAGTGTGTGCCATGAAACATAGATTTGCTTGCTAAGTATCACTTTCACTGTCACTATCGGATGAAGAGGAAGAGTAAGAGTCATCCCATGTGACTTGGAATTCCTTTCTCTCTTTTTTTAAATTTTCAAACTTATTTTTCTTTTTCTCGCTGTTGAGTTTTGGGCAATCCTTTTTCATGTGTCCGAACTGATCACATTCAAAGCACTTTATCGAAGTTTGATTTGATGAGTTTTATTTTCCGCCATTTTGGAATTTCGTCATTTTCTTGAATTTCTAAAATTTGTTGTGGTTCTTGGCAATGAATACAATTTCATCTTCATCCAATTCAGAATCTTCATTGCTTGCTTGAAATGCTATGTTCTTCTTTTCATGGTTTTGTTCCTTTCTGGCCTGCAAATTAGCTTCATATGACATTAAATTTCCAATCAACTCTTCAACTTTGAGTTCAGAAAGATCATTAGCTTCTTCGATAGCTAATACTTTTCTTTCCCACTCAATTGTTAAAGAGTTGAGAATTCGAGATACTAAATCAAAATCAGTAAATTTGACTCCTAGTGCCATAAGATCGTGTTGTATAGTTTGAAATCTGGAGTACATGTCAACAATTGACTCATTTTGTTTCATTTTGAAAGATGAGAATTGATTTTGTAAAATTTATATTTTTGTTTGACCTTAGTTGTACCTTCGTGTGTAACTTGTAAAGTACGCCATATATCATAAGCAGTGGTACATAACATAACACGTGAAAATTTATTTTTATCAAGAGAGCAAAAAAGTACATTCATAGCTTTAGCATTATTAGAAGCAGCAGTTATTTGTGCATCTGTCCATTTGCTAATATTTTTTTCAGGTGCTATATACTTAATTTGAGTTGCTGACCATATTTCTAAACTATTTGCTTCCATAAAAATTCTCATACGTGTTGACTAATATGCATAATTAGATTCGGTGAATAGAGGAGGATGTGCAGTTGACTGACCTTCTTGAAAGATACTTGCCATATTAACAGGCTTCAAATACGTGTTACTATGATTTGAACTAACCTTGCTCTGATACCAATTGAAAGTCTATGTGGATCGTGTGTGTATGTGTGTGTGTGTAGTATACGACAAGTATGTGTATGATAGTACACAATAATAATGCAGGCAAAAATAAAAAGTAATCACACCAGAATTCTTATACTGGTTCGGACCTCCCGTCCTACGTCCAGTCCCGAAGCTTCCTTTCGGAAATTCATTAACCAATTGCCCTCGCTTCGCCTGGAGGAATCGGCTTTTATACAAGAGTATATCTTTAACAAGTGTGTGTTCTAGGTAACACTGATTTTGACTACAAGTACAGTTTCTTCCTATAATCTCCTTGAGTAATGTAAACGTGTATGTGCTTGAGAATATAGAAGGGTTTAGAACAAAATGAACATAATTTTGATTGTATACTTTGAAAGCAAGAAGGCAAAAGTAAGAACTGAGATTTAGAGATAGAGAAGATAAGTTAGTTTTTAATCTCAATCTTGTTCTATATTTATAGTTGTAAAAGGTTGCGATAAATCATTGCTTCCATTTCTTTTCTGCTCAAGAGTTGCTTCTGTTCAGATACGAAAAGTTTTGGAGAAGAGACATAGAAGCATCTTTTTAATTTTGACAGTTTTTTTTTTAAATCCCGAGTCTAGTTTCAGACGTCTGGTAAGGAAGGTCAAACGTCTGACCTGGTATATTTTAAAAAATCCAGAGACAAAACTCAGACGTTTGGTGTTCTGCATCCAGACGTCTGACTGAAGCATTTTTCTATGTTTTTGAAGATTTGTGCATGTGTGTGTATATATACTTAAGGAGATTTTACATAACTATTCTATGACCATTTATATACATACTAATAACTTAATACTGGTGCTTTGCCTTATGTCTTCAGAATTGTCTTTTTGTTTGTAGTGAATTATCCCAGCACAAAGATATTTGAAATATATATACGTCTGTATAGTTGTCATCATCGAAACTATAGAATGGAGGTTCTAACAATATGTTATACTCATTATAATAATTTGCTATTATAAATTTGTGCAATCAATATAGTTGATAAAATGTTTATCGGTTAAAATATACAAAAACGGAGTCAAGATAGACATAAAAATATAAAATATACCTACCAATAATTTTTTTGGCATGTTGTCACTTCCAGACCCATGTAAGAACCTTGCACAATACCAAAACACTCATGCCTTGGTCGCATTGTCTTTTATGAGTTTTGAAATCTTAAGTTGTACAAGAATATGGATTTGATCCATTTCGATCACATATAAATATTATATGGTGAACAGTCATGATTCGTAGTGTATGGAACTTCGATGAAATTAGTTCATTAGAAATATGCAAGTAAACCATATTGTGAGGTCCCATATTCAATACGATTTATTACAATAAAGATCTCCTTGTCTGAGATATAGAACGAGATCAAAAGCTACAAGATATACCTAGGAAATCGATCGTAGAAATGTCAGCTTGATTGGTTTATGTAAAGTGCAACTTATTCGATCTCCTAAAATGTTAAGAATGACCTAATGCATTTGTGTAAAGAGTTCATTACAGTCTTATAGCATGGTTTTCCTTTTTTGAATGGTTCGGCCATTTGAAAGAAAAGAAAATGTACAAGAGTGGATGTAGATTATACATAGTTAGGATGAAGAGAGTGAATGGTCACCTCTCCTTTATAAAAAAACATTGGAAACGACAATTGTATAAAATACTAAAAGATCCCATGGAATGAGGAATATGATTTCTATTTCAAATTTATCTTAAATAGAAAATTATTTTCTATAAAGGTTATTTCAATGAGTTTAAGATATTTGATTGAAAACTTTAGATTATAAATTAGTTATGATAATAAAAAAATAAATAGCTTATACTAAGTAGTTAAATAGAGCTTAATATTTCATGCACTATTATAGTAATGGTGGTTATAGTGGGAACATGCCATATAATACTCATCAATAGATACATCAACATGCAAAAACATGTTTTCATAAATATACCAAATATTATTTTTGAAATAATAACTGTTTTTGTTATTTACTGAAAATAAATATAGTATTATTCTGTTATGAATATTTTGAATATTTGTGATGAAATAAATCTATTAGAATAACAGTATTTGTTGCATTAACGACATAACACAAAAGTATTTAAAAAATTTACAATTATTTTGGAATTATGGAAAAAGCCACAAATTTGAAAAATAATCCTTTAGTCTGACGATTATGAATCATATGGTATTGCTGAATTGTATCTTAAACGATTAAGGGTAAAACACCCACTCAGTGGAAGCGACATAAGAGTGGGTGAACTTTTAGGATTGATACATATAGATGTATGTGATCGTAAGTCTAATATTACCAAAACGATTCCACATAATACATTAAATTTGCCTATGAATCATCATAAACATGAACATATGTGTTTCATAAGTCTTACCCTTCACCCCGTCTTACCTAAGCACTCATTCTTGTCTACTCCGTATTTAAAATTTTGGTTTGCTCTTCACCATTTTTTTTCCAAAAATTTAAAAGCTTCAAAAATTTTAAAATACTTAATTCCAAAACCTTTTGTCTTTAAAAAGTACAAATTAGAAACCTTTTATTAAATTCAGAAATAGTTGGTGTCTTAACTTTAAAACTTATAATTTAGGATTTTTGAATTTGGCTTATTTATTAAATTTAGAGAAAATGTTAGTAGATCAAATTTTAAAATGTTTCTTTTCTTCTTCTTCAAATCAACTATTTTTTAAAGACATTTTTTTCAACTTTTACTTCTTAAAAAGTGGGACTTTTCGCTCAAACTCTCTATTAAGTTTACCTTTCAAAAACTTATTTGTTACACCAAACCATTTCCTTCAAAAATATACTTTACAATGTTTTTAAAATATCTTTTTATAATTTTCAACAACAACACTGGAATAAATAAGAACAATTCACATTCCAATATTTTCTTACCGCTAATGCTATCTCCACTTCCAATCCTTGGCGAAATCTCTAATATCATGTAAGAGGAACTTCTTTTAAAAAAAGTTACTTGTAATAAATGCATACAGAAATGGAAAATATCCATTTTCCTTTGTTCCGTCTTTAATTTCTTATGTTGCTTCTAGTTAGATCACTTAGCATTATTTTTAACATATTATGCTAACATTATTTCTAATCACTAACATGTTTTATTTTAATTCTCAATATTGTTTTTATATTTTACAATGCTATTACAATTCAACTTTCCTCTATCTAAACTGCACCAATTCCAATTTATTTTCTCTCAATTTACTGTCTTCTTACTTGATCCATTTTATTGCCTTCGTCTACAACTTTGTTTTAGGGTTCTAAATCTTTTTTCTGTACTATTTATTCTATTCCAAACTTGTACCACTTCTTATTGACCACCTATAAAAATGTTTTCATAGTTTAAAAATTCTCATTACATAGAAATATCCATGAGCTATATTGCTCTACCATTTTTATTTCAAAAGAAATAGCTTTTTACAGAATTTCCATTGCTGAAATTTTAGATTTTAACAAATTTCAATTTCTACGAGAACCTTATATTTACACTTTTATTTCTTTACAAAGAACTAGCGAGCTATATATACACTAACATTTTCAAACATATTGCTTTTGTAAAACCATTTTATGAAGACTTTTCAATTTAACTAATATATATATATATATATATATATATATATATATATATTACCGAATAACTTTTATTATATAAATATATTCTTCCCAAAATCCAACATTTGCTTACTTTTCCAAATATATTAATTATATATTTTTCTCAACTTTAAAAATTATTTTCTACTGGATTGGACACAAGGTGGGTTCCTATTTATTCTTTCTATAGAACTTTTTCTCTCCAACTAATTGACTTATCTTCTTTCCAATATTAGAAATCCGGCTCTTAACTTGGAGTGACTACTTCGCACCATCCTTCAGCGAACCAATCACTTCAAGATATCTATAACATATGGATTCTTATTTTCCCATTATCGGACCTACTGTACATCATCAATCGACATTATATGAGGATCCACAACCATTGGGCTATCAAGGCCTGTCTAGGGACTCATGTACCATCCAACTTCCGGGATTTTCCATTTGTAACTATTATATGGTCGGAATTATTAGTATTTGGCATACAATATATTTTTAGTTATAAGCAAAATATAAATAGGCTCACTCAATGTTTCCTAATTTTTTTGAAGATCGACTAACCTAAGCTCTGATACTAAATGTAACAATCCGCACCCCAGTGGGCCTAAATTTTAGCTAAATCGCAAACCCAAGTCCACCAAAGTACGGATCTTTAGTTTGGTATCCTACAAATAAAGCAAAAGAATGCGTATCAGAGCTCTAACAATTAACTTACAGTGAAATAATAAAATATAATAGATCACATAAATTACTGATCAAGGTTCGTTGTCAGCACCAAACGCGCCAAGCACCAGTACCCGTCCTTCTTACTATCCTGTGGGTTGTAATGAGGAGGGGGTCAGAACAACGTTCTAGTTACGGGTGAAATTATACATTCTGTACATAACACTAATTTATGCCGATTATCTTCAATATCATGTTATGTATGTTTACATTTTATTAGTCGTTTTGACTCCATATCCACATACGAACCATTCCCAACTACCCTCTATGGAATCATGGCTATGTGTATATATATGTATATCCCATAGTTCCTAATTAAGCCTAGATACTATCCCTGCTAGTATCCTTCTATTAGCAGCCCGTCGGGATCCCTTGCTCTCGTCATATCACGGTCTCATCGCTGCATATATCGAGGGACTCCCATAGTGCCTAATGATGGCTTTTCATAATTTTTCCATATTCTATCCCGCTTTGGGGATTTACTACTTCGTCTACTTTCTATTCTGGACTCGGTTCCATGGACCACCCTAACCATTTTTAAGGAACTCTTTTATGGGTTAACTAACATTGCCTTAATAAACAAACTAGCTAACAACTGAGGCAATGCATAACCCAACATGGTCTATGCTGGTAGGTAGATAAAGACCAGCTTTGTAACAACCCGTACCTCCATGGACCTAAATTTTGAAAAAATCGAAACCCAAGTCCATCAAAGCACAGATCGTTGGGTTTGGTACCTGCAAATAAGCATGAGCATTATCAGAGATTGGTAGAAATCTAAACTCACAATGGAAACAATAATAGGATAAGAATACTGACTATGACCACTGCCTTGGAATTAATGATATTCCTTGGATAGAAGATTTTCACATCAGCGTTGAGCATGAGAGAAAAAGAATACTTCTCTAACAACAAAGCACATCCAGCTCCAATGACATGTTCCTCTAAATCTATCATGCGGATTGTAATGAGGACGGGGTCAGAACAACGTTCTAATGAATGGAAAATTTATAAACTGTCCATAAAATAAATTTATACCGATCGGTTTCCATTTAATAGTTATGACCATTAAGGTTAGCAATTCTAATCTACCTTGCATTGCACACACGATTACTTACTTACCCCTTCCCAAGATATAAAATACTGAGAAAGCCTTATCCACCACCCAATACTTTCAAACCCATTTTCCACTTAGTACTTCTAAATATGAAGCGGGCTTCTATAATAATTTTAAAAGAGAATTACGCAGACTCTGCCATTTAAGACCTCAATTAAGGTAGACCCCGTCATTTAAGACGTAAGTCAAGATAGACCCCGTCATTTAAGACCTATTCCCAAGGTGGTTTCCTAACAATGTTGTCAATGGTCGATGGGTCCTAGCTACAAATATCTCTAACCACTATTTAAGGCTTTCGACATTTAATATCTAACTATTACCACATCTATCGCCGATAAAATCATAGCCATGTAATAAACAATACCCAAGCCACTGAATACCTTTTAAATAGGACTAGGTGGAATTCTAACCATTTAATACCTATATTCTATGCAAGTACTCATCACTTAATACCCATCCCCAGGCAGAGTCCTCACTGGTACTATCCTTATTACGGCTTTAGCAATATGAGAGACTATACCCAAGTCGCTTAATACCTCATTAATAAGGACTAGGCAGACCCCTGACCATTTAGCACCTATTTATAGGTAGGCCTTTGTCATTTAATACCTAACCCTAAGGCGGATTCCTTATTGGTACTATCTAGCCAACATTGTTTGGAAATCTCTTTAGGCTAATTAATACTTCTTTTATAGGAAAGAGGTAGACCCTACAGCCACTTAATACCTCAAACCGAAGCAAACCCTTCCTGAGATATCCATTATCACTCTTAATTATAAATACAAAATCTCATTAGGTTACTTCTTTCGGTAGGGAGGCAGACCTTATAGCCACTTAATACCTCAACACTGAAGTAAACCCTTTTATAGACATCCTTATTTATTTGGATTCTCATTTGGTTATTTAATACTTCCTTTTAAGGGAGAGGCGGACCCTACAGTCACTTAATACCTCAAATCAGAAGCGAACCCCGATGGAGATATCCCTCACCACTCCTAATTCCAAATTTGGACCATTTCATACTTTCCAATTAAGAAAGTAGGCTTAACTTCTCACGTCATCACGGATCCTAGGATTGGTGATATCTCACATCAGTAGTAAGTGCACCGGACTGCTGGTTGCCTCAAAGTGAAGGGCGGTCTTCCGTCGAGTGATTCTACTGACCTCGCATCACTAACCTACTAGGTCCAATTAACCATCCTAAGTCTTTACCTATATTATCTTAGGTAGACATGGACTTAGCTTACTAATTACTTTTTTATTTAAGGCAATAAGATTTACGTTAAATACTTATCTACCCATAAATCCCCTTTTAATGCTTATAAATGTCAATTTGTCCATAAAATCCTAATGGACAATTCCTAAGACATTTATTTATGATTACTAATTTCAAATTAGTAACCTTTTTAACTATTCCATAGTTATTAATTCAACTTCTTTATTTATCAGTCCTATTAATCCATTTACCCTATCAAATTATAGCAACTCCCATGTTTATTGCCTTTTATTCCCCATTTATTGGAATTACAACCTTTTAAATTCCTTTCCCATTAATTAATTATCCTAAACGCAAATATTACGTACAACTGTCGTTATTAGCTAAGTTTTATCATTAAGAGCACGGTAAATTACGTACAAATATCTACTTTTATCAAATATATTCTAGTTATGTATCTTCATTGGAATATTCTTTTCCATGTTCAATTATTGGAACCATATCTAAAAAGATTATCCACTATAATTTCCGTAAATTAGCCCAAAACAAAAGATTTAACTTTAAAAGATTACATTGTTTGAAATTACAAGGAATAATCATTTCCTTTTATTAATAAAATAGACAGTGTAAACTATAATGAATTCATATTTTATACATCTCTTACTCTTTCTATTTGCATATATTCCTTGTTAGATCAAACGCTGTATTTTTCAAAAAGGGAAAGAAATCAAACTAATTTACAAATATCAAACGGATCTAAATTCCAACGATTCCAAACATAGAAAAATTTACATTCCAACAAGATTAGGGTAATAATCCAAATTTATAACATTGTTATACAACATATTTCAGATCTGGAATAAATTTCATTCAAATCAATATTCTAGATTCATACTTTTGGGGCTGATATCCAGATCCGGTTGTAACAATTCTAAATCAATTCATAAATAAGAATATGTCGACAATATTTATTATATTCAGATAATATTCAATTTGTTGCCTATAACCCATATACAATTATCTAATTAGGCATAAAAATCAAATAAACACCCATGGGATAATTTTCATATTATAACAATCTATATAATTTCCCACTTACCTTTTAAAAGTGATCCAAATCTCCAGATCTGAAGTAAAAACTTTGATTCATCTCCAAATCCTTTATAATCCAAAAAATATGTATAAAAGAGTGTATATATATACATTAGAATTACAAATCTGAGAAGAGATTTGGAATTGAGGGAGAAAATAGATACAATTATATAAATATATATAAATTAACTCAAATATGCGTATAGGTTATTCTTCTCATCTCCTTTTCATTCGATTTTTATTCTTCTCCAATTTGTATGAATATAAATGCAAATATCTTATTTTTATAATTTAGAAAGAAAGTGGAGAAGAAGAAATGGCAAAGCTTAGTTACTGCCTTCAGAAAAATATGAGAAGGGAAGGGAGGGTTAGACTTGAATTTATAGGCGTAAGAATCAGCCTCAACCGTGATGCATTACTTTGAACACATGATTCAAGCAACCTACATATATACTGGCAGTTATATATATGTAGCTTTTGAAAAATCTTTTCAACCAAAACCCCCATACTCCTACAAATAGAAATATGAAGCAACCAATTTTGCATCCACTTCCTACCATACAATAATCTAATGCATCGAAAATCGCTTTCTAAACTCTACTCCTATGCTGGAAAAAGGAACTTAGGCGGAGAATTTAACATTCTTACCACTCTATAATCTTCCTATTCCCGTAGTATGGTGGAAATTTCCTTGTTGTCCCGGATTTACTCCAAATTTTCCATGTACAAAACGCATAAGGATGCTTATTTTCAAGCTCTAAAACAGAATTAAGTCTAAAAATAGACTCGCGCGTGTTGACGAAAAGGTATGAAAATAGAAATTCCAGGGCTCAAACAGCTTTTCCCTTATTATCGCTTGTATTTATCACATTGTCGATCCTAATGCACCGTTAAATTCGCAAACTCTAACTCTATTTGACTTCCATACACCTAACATATGACTCTCAAAATCAAAGATTTCACAAAAATCTTTCTTACTTTTCAAATACGTCATTTGGAAAATAAAATCCAACAATATTTAGATGCATATTTTCCCTTGAAATAAAAATTTTGGACAAAAACTCTAAAAATATTTTAAGAGTCAAAAAACACAAAAACACAAAACTTCTTTTTTTGTTTTTTTCAAAAGAGAACTTTTCAAATCAAGGGGAAACTTTTCAAAATATTTTCGTTCTCAAAATTTATGATAAATCAAGCCACACTTAGGCGTAGTCTGAAGTCCATTATTCACTAAATGCATAAAACGAATTCCAAGTCTAGTACTAACCTTTGCCCAAAAACTTGACATTTTATTTAAAAATGTCATCGCATCTTTTATTCAAAAGTTTTAGCTTTTAAGGAACATGAGTAATAACCCGTGATACCAAAACAACTTTATCACGTTCTTTGCTAAAATTTTCCAACTATCCTAAACTTTCAGTCTTATATTGTACTTACTGTTAGTCAAGCGTCTTTATGAGATTTCCATATTTATACTGCTTCTTTACTATGCATATATATAGGAGCGGTTTGCATATCCAGAAACAATAACACGGTAAATAAATAGAAACTCATAATATCATGTGCGCCTTTAACCATAGACAACTAACAGTTTTACACCCAAACAACCTAAAAGAAAACGAACAAATGCTGGAAGGGAAAAGACAACAACACCATAACTTCTAAAACAATGCCTACAGACTACGAGATGCCTTGCTCAAAAACAGCTAGTGCTATATCCTTTTCACGACCCTTAAATGGTCGTAGCATGGTGGCTATGCACCCAATCTCATGCTGCTGGCGCTGCTGCTGTTGCTGACGATTTCAGAGTTTCCATCTTCCTATGGAAGAATCCAATGATGGAAAAGGAACCTTCTACTAAACTGTCTCTTCATGGAGGTTCACCCTTATTACCTAAAGACGAGAGTGGATAGGTGAAAATACAAAAAGTGACTCTATGGAGTGCGAATCCTTGATCAACAAATTGAATCAAAATGATGCGGGTCCAATTGATAACGATGCCGCCAATACTAGCATAGGTGGTCTTCCACACCTTGGGATAAATCTGGTTGTAACTTCCCCTTTTAGGGATGACGTTATGTCGAATGATACACATAATCAGAAGGGCAGTCGGACGTAGATTACCCATCTTCCAAACACTGACATCTTGGAGAAAAATCTGTTGCAAAATCTTTTAGTTGGTCACTTCAAAATCATCTGAGTCCACGTCCTTTGCAGAGGCCTCCAAAATCTCAACGAGATCATTATTAGTCAGCTAAATCAAGACACCCTTTACCTCCGAACGAATCAAACTATTGCCTCCATCGAAAAGGCAGATGCAGCGTGGGTAACATTCCAGCTCAAAAGTCTCGAAGAAGAGGATCGATGCAAATCCTACCGTAACGAATAGCTCTTCTTGCCCAAAAGCGGCGAAACCATCTGATCATTCCATTCACCAATTAGCCTCCTGAGGGTTGAGACCATAATGGTTTGAGGAAAAACAACAGTGCGGAAAGGTATCTTGGGCTAAGAAGTGGTCGGAGTGAGGAAATAAGGTTCAGATCTAGAGTGGTGGTGGGACGAGATTTAACGTGCAAAATCAGCACGAGGGGGAGGCGAGGCTGCTGCTCCTTGGGAAAAATGGCGTCGCCTAAGGGAGGAACGAAAGAGAGAGACTGATACTTGGATGAGGATGAGGATGGAGAAAGTGGGTTTGGATGATTAAGGAAGGAGGAATGAAAGAATGCAATAGGGGAAATTCGAACGCAACTTTTATAGCCCCGTTCCAGGTTCAAGTTGTGTCAAAACTTGTTAAATGCTAGACCATTATAGGTTTACCGCTAACTGGTCAACCGCTAGACGGGCTTTGGACATTAATTGAACCTACACCCAATTAGGGTCGGATTAAATAAATAATAATAATCATTTTGCGCCATCTCCTTCGATTCGACATGATTCGAAAAATTCATGTCCTCATCACGGTGGTGTTAAAAGCCTACCGCCTAGTCTCGAACCATACTCCAGCTTCACAGTAGTCCCAACGAAACTGTTGCAACCAACAACAATACCCGAAAATATTCCAACTGCTAATTCCTACCTACTTCACACGGAAATATTTCATCCAATAGCTGGTGGGTGCAATAACACTTCAAACTATATACCCCCAATAAAATTGAATGTCATTCCTATTTTGTTTGTATCTTAAAGAGAGAAGATATAAAAACCTTGATTTTATAAACCAAAAAATCATTGAGCTAAGTATATGCACCTTTGTACTTGTTTCTAAATAATAGAAACCATTTCATACCAAAACTTACCTTTAAATATCTTATATATATATTTTAGGATTCCCAAAAACTTCTTTTTAAAACACAAATTTCCCGAATTGGAAAAATATTTCCTTGCCAAAAATCAAAATCAAGCTTTTACTGATATATGTGAATATTTAAGGATTTAAAGAATTAATCTTTTATAAACTAAAAAATTCTTAACGTAACCAACTTCGTGATATACGTGTTTCTTTTAAAATAAAATTTCAAAACTTTCCCAAATAAAATTTCCAAAATAAAACCTTGGGAAAAGAGATCCTTTGAAAACTCTATTTCCAAATTGTAAGGTATTCCCAACACATACTTCATAAAGGTTCTCTCAAAGGTTTTAAACTAAGGAATTGAAATTGATTATCCAAATAAAAATCCGATTTTCCATCAAAGAGGTGATCAATGAATGCATCCTAACAAAAACTTGCTTTCGGACAATTGTGACATACATAGTCTAATTTCCCGTCCATTTGGAATAAATGTGTGTCTCCGACTGGAACTCGTCATCAAAATCCAAAATCACAAGGTAGCTAGAATCTCAACCATCAAGTCGAACACCTCCAGTCTCTGGGATTCTACCATATGTCATACTCATGCTCTTCATTAACAGCACCTTACTCATCACCAACACTCCGTGGGGTACTTCGGAGTCGACGTGAAAATCTTAGCTCTAAGATATTTCCAACCCATAGTTGCTTTGTCCATTCCTTCGAAGTGGAACTAAACTACTTATATAGTCGGAACTCTTAGAATCTAGTGGAAAAATATAATATTACTAGATAGGAAAGTACAAATATGTTCTCTCAATTTATCCTAATTCCTCTGATCTACTAACCTAAGCTTTGATATAACTCCACAGGACTAAATTTCAAAAAAAATCGAAACCCAAGTCCATCAAAGCATGGATCATTGGATTTGGAAACTGCAAATAAGCATGAGCATTATCAAAGATTGATAGAAATCTAAACTCACAGCGGAAACAATAATAGGATAAGAATACTGACTATGACTACTACCCTAGAATTAATGGTATTCCTTGGATAGCATAAACATGCCAATAAGGTCTGGTGACTGGAAAATCTATAAACTATATATAACATAAATTTATACCGATTGGTTTTCATTTAATAGTTATGTCCATTAAGGTTAGCAATTCTAATCTAACCTTGCATTGCACACACGATTACTTACTTACCCCTTCTTTAGGTACAAAATACTAATGAAGCCTTATTGACCACCTAATACTTTCAAACCCATTTGCCACTAATTACTTCTAAATATGAAGCGGGCTTCTATAATACTTTTAAAAGAGAAATAGGCAGTCTCTGCCATTTAAGACCTCAATTAAGGTAGACCCCATCATTTAAGACCTAAGTCAAGTAGACCCTGTCATTTAAGACCTATACCCTAGGTTGTTTCCTAACAATGTTGTCAATAGTCGGTGGATCCTAGCTACAAAGACCTCTAACCACTATTTAAGGCTTCCAACATTTAATGTTCAACTGTTACTGCATTAATCGCCGACAAAATCGTAGCCATGTAATAAACAGTACCCAAGCCATTTAGTACCTTTTAAAAATGACTAGACGGACTTCTAACCATTTAGTACCTATATTCTAGGCAGGTCCCCATCACTTAATACCTATTCCCAGGCTGACTCCTCACTGGTACTATCGTTATTACGGCCTTCGCAATATGAGAGACTCTACCCAAGCCGCTTAATACCTCATTAATAAGGACTAGGCAGACCCCTGACCATTTAACACCTATTTATAGGTAGGCCTTTGTCATTTAATACCTAACCCCAAAGCGGATTCTTTACTGGTACTATCAAGCTAACATTGTTTGGAAATCTCTTTAGGCTAATTAGTACTTCTTTTATAGAAAAAAGGCAGACCCTACAACCACTTAATACCTCAAACCAAAGCGAACCCTTCCTGAGATATCCACTATCACTCTTAATTATAAATACAGAATCTCATTAGGCTACTTCTTTCGGTAGGAAGGAGGACCCTACAGCCACTTAATACCTCAACAACGAAGTAAACCCTTTTAGAGACATCCTTATTTATTTGGAATCTCACCAGGTTACTTAATACTTCCTTTTAGGAGAGAGGCGGACCCTACAACCACTTATATGTCAAATTAGAAGTGACACCTACAGAGAAATCCCTCACCGCTCCTAATTTCAAATTTGGACCATTTAATACTTTCCAATTAAGAAAGAAGGCTTAACCTCTCACGTCGTCATGGGTCCTATGATTAGTGATATCTCACATCAATAGTAAGTGCATCCGACTGCTGGTTGCCTCAAAGTGAAGGGCAGTCTTCCGTCGAGTGACTTTACTGACCTCGCATCACTAACCTACTAGGTCCAATTAACCATCCTAAGTCTTTACCTATATTATCTTAGGTAAACATGGGCTTACTAATTACTTTTTTATTTAAGGCAATAAGATTTATGTTAAATACTTATCTACCCATAAATCCCCTTTTAATACTCATAAATGTCAATTTGTGTATAAAATCCTAATGGACAATTCCTAAGACATTTATGTATGATTACTAATTTCAAATTAGTAACCTTTTTTAACTATTCCATAGTTATTACTTGAACTTCTTTATTTATCAGTCCCATTAATCCATTTACCCTATCAAATTATTGCAACTCCTATATTTATTGTCATTTATTCCCCATTTATTGGAGTTACAACCTAAATTCCTTTCCCATTAATTAATTATCCTAAATGCGAAAATTACATGCAAGCGTCGTTATTAGCTAAATTTTATTATTACAAGCGCAATAAATTACGTACAAATATTTATTTTTATCAAATATACTCTAGTTATATATCTTCACTAGAATATTCTTTTTCATGTTCAATTATTGGAATCATATCTAAAAAGATTATCTGCAATAATTTTCATAAATTAGCCCAAAACAAAAGATCTAGCTTTAAAAGATTATATTATTTGAAATTACAAGGAATAATCATTTCTTTTTATTATTGAAATAGACAGAGTACACTACAATGAATTCATACTTTACACATCTTTTTCTCTTTCTATTTGCATCTATTCCTTGTTAGATCAAATGCTATATTTTTCAGAAAGGGAAAGATATCAAACTAATTTACAAACATTAAATGGATCTAAATTCCAACGATTCTAAACATAGAAAAGTTAACATTCCAACAAGATTAGGATAATAATCCAAATTTATAACAGTATTATACAACCTATTTTAGATCTGGAATAAATTTCATTCAAATCAATATTCTAAATTCATACTTTTGAGACTGATTTCCAGATCAGGTTGTAAACAATTCTAAATCAATCCATAAATAAGAATATGTAGGAAATATTTATTATATTCAGATCATATTCAATTTATTACCTACAACTCATATATAGTTATCCAATTAGGCATAAAAATTAAATAAACGCCCATGGAATAATTTTCATATTATAACAACTTATAAAATTTCCCACTCACATTTTAAAAGCGATCAAAATCTCCAGATCTGAAGTAGAACCTTTGATTCATCTCCAAATCCTTTATAATCTAAGAAATATGTATAAAAATGGTATATACATACATTAGATTACAGATATGAGAAGAGATTTGGGATTGGGGGAGAAAATAGATACAATTATATAAATATATATAAACTACCTCTAATACGCGTATAGGTTATTCTCTTCTCTTCACCTTTTCATTTGATTTATATTCTTCTCCAATTTATATGAATATAAATACAAATATCTTATTTTTATAATTTAAAAAGAAAGTGGAGACGAAGAAATGGCAGAGCTTCGCTACTGCCTTCAGAAAAACATGAGAAGAGAAGCAAGGGTTAGGCCTGAATTTATAGGCGTAAGAATCAACCTCAACTGTACGATTTAAAATATTAAATCTAGACCGTACATGGCTTAGGGTGACTGGAGCCGCCACACATGAAGCAGTCGACAGCCCTTCCTAGGGGTTAACCACTCCAATATGGGGGTTGACCTATGGGCCCTAGATAATTAATTAAAAACGTTAATTTTTCTTATTTATTTATTTTCATTCTGAATTCGTTTTTCGTCCATAACTTCTTCATTTGGAATCTGATCGCAACATTCCAAATATGAAAGTTGCTTAGAATTTTTCCATGAACGCAATGGAGTTTTCTAGTCAAATTCCTTCGTTTGCATAAATTCCATAACTACTTAAATAACTAATGCTAAATTACAGGGTGTTACAAGCTTGGTGTAACCCTGTCCTTCCCGTTTACCGCTAAGGATGACGACGTTCTTGACTTATGATAGTCCTACCTTTTTACCTTGGTCTCAATACTTGCTGCATATTGCCTAATCCCACTCTCCATCTTGTTTAGATTGCCTAATGCAATCAAGGCAATACCTCCCCTTTAATACATATGTGAAGCAGACTAAACTTTCTATTGAGGTATTTCTTTATCTATATGTTAGCATATACTCTCCATGGGTCCTACCGTTGGATATGTCTCACATCGTTATAATGTATATACAACAGTTAATAATCCCTTTCGGTGGGCAGACTTCTATTTTGTAACACCACTGTCCTCGCATTCTAACCCATACTAATGATTAATGTCATAATTATCCATTTAAGTTATTTACATACTTATGTAATTCACATCTGTCAATAATGAATACTTGAGGATACGTATGTATATCTTATCTATGAATGTGTGTGTGTGTGTATGTATGTATATATGTATCATTATTCATTCTTATTTAATTACCGTTCACTGCTATGCTTAGGTCTTTATTTCATTATTCATTCTTATTTAATTACCGTTCACTGCTGTGCTTAGGTCTTTATTTCGTTATTCATTTACCGCTTCCCTCTTATCAATTTAATAATATCATTGCTCATCCTTTTTATCCGTTTTCTATTTTCTATTTCCTATATTATCTCTTTATTTCTTCTTGTCTATCCCTTTCATTTTCTTTTCATTTACTTCCAAATTTTATTTGTATTTCACATCTTAACTTTTTAGGATCTTTTTACTTCGTTCCTACCTTTCCCATTGTTAACCAGGTTTTTAACCCCACAGAATTCAACTGGAGTTAAAACATCCGAATTAAGCCAGAATGACATGAGACTTGACCCAAAGGCCTAAAACAACTAAAAGATGGAATACAAGAAATATGGGACCAAAATACACAATCTTTTAGGATCAGCATCGATCTGATCCAATTGGATCGGTACCGATCTGAAATGGTGGTTGCTTCTACCCACTTGCATTGTACTCCCGTCTCTTTGCCCAGCTTATCTATCAAGTCTGGTGACACTCCAAGCATCCAAGTTCAAGAAGCAAAGACTTATCCAATTCATACTACAGTTCAGTCAAATCCACAGGTGAATCACCATCAGAACATGTCAACAAGCTATGAAATTAATGGAGAGCATCACAACCAAGCAAGGAAGCCATCTGAATAGAAAGTGTACAAATATTGTACAGCTATTTGAATTGGTACCGATCCAATCCAATTGGATCGGTACCGATATGAATAGTTTGTTCCTATGATACCCAATTTTCCTGAGCAGCTTCTGCATGATGGATACAAGCTTTTGGTGAAACGACTGTGGCCCAAGTGCTCTCCAACTCCTATAATACCATCCCATCTTCAACAAAAAAGGGATCTGATCTGATCTCTGCTGAACTAACGGCAACAACTCTGCCATTGTTTCTTCACTCTTCTTCTCCCACACAACAGCCATTAAGGGGCAACTAAGATCCTTCTGATTGTCTCTAACAGTGGTGGGTTGATCTAACTTAGGAAAGAAGAATCATATTGTAATCCAAAATCCTTTGTAACAGCAGTTGATCAATAAAAGCTATAAAGTGGACGTAGGCTTCATTAACAGCCGAACCACTATAAAAATCTCTTGTCTCTTTACTATTTCTGCTCTTTCTACATTTATTTTCTATATTATTTGCTTTGAGAAACAGGGTTGGTGCTTTCACACTCAAATCAGGGTGTTGATCCATTTTTTGGGTTAACATTTTCGTGCCTTCATTGAGAACTCGGTGGATTCAAGCATAGATCTAGCTTTCCTCTTTAGATCCACCAAATCCAGAAACTAGATCCATCAAATCAGCTTTAGGAAGTTTTAAGCTTGCCGTTGAAGATCAATGGCGGGAAGAAAGAGAACGGCCTCTGGAAAATCCGTTGGAGCTGTTATAGTTGGAGAAGACACCAATCCCCAGCAATTTGAAGTCAACAACACCAATAATCTGCTAATTGGAGCGAATTTTGGAGCTAATACCGGAGATCAGGTGCCGAGATCTTCTACCCAGCATTAGGTCATCACTAAAGGCGAATTGAACAAGATGGTTTATGAAATCAACCAAAAGGTGGAGGACAACAAAAAAGCTCTTATGGACAATTTAAATGCCCTCTTAAACTTGCAATCACTAACTGCTCCAAGAACCATGCCAGAACCCATGGCTGCCATGGAGTAGGAAAACTCTTCCATTTCTGGCTTAAATAGAAGAAACGAAAGGTAGAAGCAAAAGGAGTAGTGGGTGGAGCTATAGGAATCGTCATACAAGGAAACGCAAGCACTCTTCTAACTACAAAGAAACCTATTACAAACTTGAATATGGGGGCGAAAGCCCCACGAGAAAATATAGCAGTGGATCTCTCCAACTATGAAGATGTGAGCAACTTGATGACAACAAGTTGGAAGAAAATGCTAATGCACTCAATACAGGCAGGGATTCCCAGACTGCCCCTACCCAACCAACTGCAAGCCAACGGAACTCTGAGGGAGTGGCTTTCCCGAATATAGGAGGGCCTAGGCTTCAGCCCACTTACCAAGATCGTGTGCAGAATCAAACACTTGGCATAGTCTCCGACAGCCAACCTATGAACTACCGGACATCAGAGGCATATATCGTGGATATGATCAAGCGCTTGATGGACGAAAGTAAGGATATGAGGGATAATGAATGGGGATCCGCTCCAAGCTGGACTCCCTTCACTGATGATATTTTAAATGAGCAATACCCTGAAAAGTTTACTATGCCGACTATTCCATCTTACGATGGAGTTAGAGATCCAAAAGCCCACTTGTACAAGTATACTTAGTACATGGATGGAGCAAATGCTGCAAATGTTGTTCGGTGTAGATGTTTTTCTATCTTCCTAGAGGGAATTGCTTCTATGTGGTTCACCAGGCTTCCACCAAAATCCATCTCCGCTTTTAATGAATTAGCAGCAAAATTCCTTGATCAGTTTAGGCTTCACACGGCACAGCCAAAAGACATGATGTCCTTATCTGGCCTATTCCAAGGACGA
Source organism: Allium fistulosum (assembly GCA_030737815.1). Taxonomy (NCBI): domain Eukaryota; kingdom Viridiplantae; phylum Streptophyta; class Magnoliopsida; order Asparagales; family Amaryllidaceae; genus Allium; species Allium fistulosum. The sequence goes on along the minus strand of CM060904.1, from coordinate 968,457,263 downwards.
AATGAATCTTCGAAATCCTTCATGAGTTGATTCAACACCGCGGTGACTGAAGTAAGTAACCAAAATGAAGATATGGTCTTCATGGCCTTGGTCCACGCTATCCACCCCGACAGTGAATTCGGAAAATGGGTCAAAACAAAGCAACCTACCACTAGGAAGGACTTTAACCAAAAAGCAAGCCAGAACTTGAGATTGGAAGAGGCGGAGAAGCTAGAAGGAAAACCTGTTAACCCACAACCCACCAACGCTAGCTAGAATAGCGTGGCAGCTAACCAAGGTGTAAACACCTACGAAACCGCTGTAGGAAATGCAAGGAAGGATGGGAACCAGAAAAGAAAAACCAGAATTCCAACAAGAGAAATGGAGGTGACAAGTGACTTAAAGGCTTTAGGCCCGAAGATTACACCCCACTTAATGGTACTCCAGAGAACATCTACCTTGCGACACAAGGAATGGAGGAGTACGAGACACCACCTAAAAAGGAAGCAACTGAACAGCAAAAGCATTCTGGAATGTACTACCGCTTCCATGAAACACATGGTCACAACACGAATGAGTGCCGACACCTACAGAACCTAATTGAAGAGCTGATTCGAGAGAAAAAACTTCAGCAGTACGTGAGAAAGTCGTGGAACCTTGACCAGCCTACTGCACCCCAAGCTCCTAATGCCTGGGGAAATTAAGTTGGAACCAGCAAAGAGAGATCCAGATGGACTGACCAAAGACTCATCATCGGAACAATATTTGGAGGACCTCATCCCACACAAAAGTGTTGGGGAGAAACAGAGCGATATGCAAGCTCGTTGAAACATGCCCCGAAAGATTTATGCTTTGCGATTGAAGATGAAACTCCTGCCAAGCAGCAGAGAACCCTAAATGATGATATAGTATTTTGGAGCGGAGATACTAAAGGAACAAAATCTCCAACCCTCGACCCTATGGTCATGTCGGTAGGAATCAGATCAACCATGGTCCGACGAGTATTGGTGGACAGTGGCAGCTCTGTCAATATCTTTTTCAGGCACATGTTTGATCAGATGAGGATTAGTATGAAACATGTATCCACTTGTCGAACAAAAATCCAAGGATTAACTGGTGAACTTAAGCACCCTGTCAGAACAATTGTCTTACCCATGGAACTTGGGGAAGACAATCAAAGAGTTGTCCTTATCCAGACCTTTGTGATCGTAGATGAAATATCAGCCAACAATGCTTTCTTGGGTCGGCCAGCTTTGGTAGATTTTAGGATTGCTTTAGCTCAGTGGTGTATAGCAATGAAATTTCCAATGGAATTGGAGTGATCAAAGGAGACCAAAGTATCGTTAGAAATGATACGTCACAGAACTGCGTGAGTCTAGAAGAAAAGAAAAGGGGAAGAATATGGGAAAAACTCTCCACATTCATGAACCTACCACATAGCAATTACAGAGCCACCCCTGGCTTGGGGACCACAACTGATTTGACAAGGCTTTGGACCCTAGAAAGTAGAATTCAGGGGAGGATCGGGCAGCACCGACAGAATTGATGGTGCCTATCCCAATCGATATAGATGACCCAACCCGCTTCCTGAAAATTGGGTCACATCTTGGAAACAAGATGCGATGGGAACTAATCAAATTTCTTTATGCCAACTTAGACTAATTGCTTGGACGCATTCTGATATGTGCGGGGTATCGCCGAATATTGCATGCCATGCACTCAATATCGATCCCAAATATACACCAGTAAGGCAGAAGAGGCCCAGCCTAGGACCCGTATGGTCCAAAGCGCTAAGAGAAGAAGTGGATAAGATGATGGCGAATGGTTTTATCCGTGATGCAAGCTATCCCGAATGGGTATCCAACCCGGTCTTGGTCAAGAAATCCAATGGAAAATGGCAATCTTGTATTGACTACTCAGATCTAAACAAAGCTTGCCCAAAGGATAGCTTTCCATTGCCTAGAATCGACCAGTTTATGGACGGGACAGCTGGACATGAATTACTATCATTCATGGATGCCTATTCAGGATACAACCAGATTATGATGCACTAACCTGACTAGGAAAACATCAGTTTCATCACTGATCGGGGATTATACTGCTATAAAGTGATGCCATTTGGCTTAAAGAATGCTAGGGAAACTTACCATCGACTAGTGAACACCATGTTCAAACATCAAATTGGGAAGACTATGGACGTCTATGTAGATTATATGTCAGTTAAATCACGCATAGCCACAAATCACTTGGAAAACCTCGCCGAATGTTCGAAATACTCCGCAAGTATAGAATGAAACTCAATCCACTTAAATGCCACTTTGGGGGTAGCCTATGGAAAGTTCTTAGGATTCATTGTAAGTGCCAGAGGCATCGAAGATAATCTTCAACAAATTACCTCTTTACAGGAAGTCAAGGCCCCAAGGAACAAGAAAGAGTTACAAAGCTTGAATGGAAAAGTTGTAGCGCTAAGCCGGTTCATCTCAAATGTAGCCGACAAATGTATATTGTTCTTTGACGCACTAAAGAAGGGAAAGAAGAACTTTGAATGGAATCAGGCTTGTCAGACTGCCTTCGAGGAACTGCTACAACATATGAAGACTCCGCCAATCCTTTCCAAGCCAGTAGACGGAGAAGACTTGTTTATCCACTTAGCAGTCTCGCCACATGCATTAAGTGCCATGCTTGTACGTGAAGAAGCTAGGGTCCACCAACTCGTATATTACATTAGTAAACGGTTCACTAGAGACGAGAAGAATTATCCAAAGTTGGAAAAACTAGCCTATTGCCTCTTGATCGCATCTAGAAAGTTACGACCATACTTTCAGGTGGACACAATCAAATTGCTAACATACCAACCCTTGAAGAAGGTGATGTACCGCCCCTAGACCTCTGGATGGCTTATTAAATGGAACATTGAATTGAGTCAGTATGAAATCACTTCCATCCTTGAAGGGCGATCAACAGGCAGGCACTGGCAGATTTCATTGCCGAATTTATAATACGAGATAACGAAGAAGAAGTTACCCTAGACGTGTAGACACACTGGAGGTTGTTCATCGATGGTGCATCTAACAACTTTTGCTCGGGGGCAAAGGTCATGCTCGAAACCACCGAAGGACTTTCCATTTGCTACGCCTTATGCTTGGAATTCCCTGCAACAAACAATGAAGTGGAATATGAAGCATTGATAGCCGGACGGAAACTTGTAGTGGAACTCAGGATAAAGTCCATACATATCTATAGCGACTCTCAGCTAGTCGTTTATTAGGTAAGAAGCGAATATCAAGCCCGGGGAGAGAACCTCACCCCGTATCTATCCAAAGTGCAGGAATTGCTGAATGACATCAAGCATTACACCATATCTCATATCCTGAGGAAACAAAACATGAAGGCGGACTATCTAGCAAAACTGGCTAGTTTTGGAGAAGCTCAGTCAATGGGACATGCCCTAGTTGAAACTCTGACTGCTCCAAGAATAGGCGAGATGGATATCGACTAGATTTTCAAAATGACCGAAGAACCAGAGACATGGATGACACTGATCAAGGACTATCTACTCAGAGGAACACTCCCCACAGACAGGAATCACTGGAAAAAGCTCCTTTGAAAGGCGCTATGGTTCATAATACAGGATGGAATACTTTACCGAATGGGATTCTCTGCCCCCTTTCTCAGGTGTGTGACCAATGGCGAAGCTCGAAGAATCCTCAGGGAAGTTCATGAAGGTGACTGTGGAGATCAAGAGGGGGGAAAACCCTTGCAAAGAAAGTTCCCCGATATGGGTATTTTTGGCCAACAGTCACCGCAATGCAGCAGATTATGTCAAACGGTGCGACTAATGCCAAAGATTCAGCAAGATCAAAAGAACTCCTTCAACAGAGCTAACGCAGATGGTCAGCCCATGGCCATTCACAATCTGGGGAATCGATTTGATTAGTGTATTGCCAATAGCCAAAGGAGGAGCCAAATACGCTATCGTAGTTGTTGACTACCTTACCAAATATGCCGAAGCGGAACTGCTGGCCACTATTACCACAAAAAAAGTTATTAACTTTGTCACTAAAAATATTATTTGTAGGTTTGGAGTGCCACCAAAAATCATCATGGATAATGGGACTCAATTCGAAAGCGCTGAATTCAAAGACTTTTGCAAATGGTTCCAAATCGAGAAAAGCTTTTTCGCTATTGCACATCCATAGGCAAATGGGCAAGTGGAGGTGGTAAACAAGATCATCAAGTCCACCATCAAAAAGTGGCTAACTAAAGCTAAAGGGAATTAGGTTGATGAACTTCCATTGACACTATGGGCTTATAGAACAACGCACAAATCTGCAACCGGGCACTCTCCGTTTTCCCTGGCATATCGTTTAGAAGCAATGATCCCAGTCAAACTGGAAGTCCACTCTCATCGAAGGAGAAAATTCAATCAAAGGCAAAACTAGCAGCTCTTGCTTGAGTCACTCGATATGGTCGATGAGAAGTGGGAAGAAGTTGAGCTAAGGACCGCTGCTCATCAGAAAAGCGTCGCACGACATTTCAACTCCAAGGTCTGTAACCATATTTTCGAAGTAGGAGACCTTGTCCTCAAATGGGTCTACCCTGTACCAGGAACATTCGAACCAAACTGGGAAGGGCCCTATGTAATCGACTAGAAGTTAAGGGATGGCACGTTCAAGCTAACTACCATTGATGGAACCCAAATTCCCCGTGCTTGGAACAACAAATCACTACGTCATTGCTTTATCTAGGACTATCTTATGTATTTCCGATTTCTGCAAATAAGCCATCCCGAGATACCGGGCATTGTACATAGGCAGAACTTGCCCAACTTTTATTTCAATTAATTAAATGTCTTTGCTTTCTGAACCAATAAAACCGTGTTCACTAAGTAACATGCCGAGTCTGTAACAACCCTGTTGTTAGTTACCTGATTAATTAAATCTAGTTAGGGATAATTAATTCTAAATTTTGATTTTTGAAATTTAACTGTGAAATTAAATCTAGTTTTGAGAATAATGAAATTGTTTATCTTAATTAATTTTAAGATAATTTTGGAAACTGCTATAAATTTAGTTAAGTGTGAATATGATTTATTGTTTTAAAATGAGAATTTGTAATTAATAATTTATTTTGTTTTAATTAAAAATAATTAAAATAACTTGTATTTCAAAAGGTATAATCTAGTTTTAACTTGTTGTTTTGTTTTGGAGAATCTAAGAAATTAAATTATGATTTTGTAAATAATTGTTAGTGTAAATTGGAGGTTTAAATTAGTGATTAATCAAAAATAAATTATCAACACTTCATCTCTTAGGTATTAATTTTGCAACAACTTGCCTATTGGATCCTTAGCAAACTCAAAACCCATTAGGCCCATGTAGCTAGGTAAGAAATAAAATTATACATTTATTTCCTTCGTTCTTTCTCATTTCAACAAGTAACCAAAATTAGAAGAAAAAAAATTTCTCATGATCTCTAGAGCTAAAATCCTCAAATCCAAGAACAAATCAAAGCGCTTTGGTCTAATACTTATAGAAATTAAATAAGGTAACCTCTTATATCCTATAGTTCATTTATTAGGACTTTAATTTCAGCCTCATCTTGGTTGGTAATTGTGTTTGCAAAATTCTGAAATTAAACCTAGGTCTAGTTGATGGAAGAGACTAGCATAGGGGAATTTGGGTTTCTTTAATCAATTCAAGCTAAAAGGTGAGTTGAACACTCACCCTACTATCTCTAATCCATATGTATAATTGTTAGTTACTATTTGGATTGAATTAAACAGTTTGTTGATTAAATTGCTTTCAATTTAATTGTGAATTGGTTGCTTGAATTTGGGTGATTGTTTGATTGTTGTTTGTAAGAAATTTGATGTAAAAATCACTGTAGTAAAATAGCAATATCATGATGTAAAATAATCCAAAATAACCCAATCTTTTTGTAGTAGAATGGCCTTTCAGTTAGCTAAAATTTCACTTCGATCACTTTCTAAAATTCTGCTATTTAATGGGTCAAAATTGAGTTTGAATCAGATAGTGTTGCTCTGTTCCTGTAGATTTGCTAAGTTGAAATCTAAAATTAAAATGGCCATAATTTTTTCGTTGCTTATTGGAATTCAAAGATTCTTAATGTTCTGGAATGCTTAGACTATGTACTACACTTTAATGTTTTAAGTTTTGTAATATTTTGTGGTTTACATGGTCAAAAATACGTTTTAATGTCGTTGTCCCAAGAATAAACGACAGCGATAATGAAGTTAAAATATGATTGCATAACTTTTTCATTACTTATCAAAATTCGATAATTCTTGATGTTCTGGAAAGCATAGACTTTTATTTAAAACTTTCATGTTTTATGTTATTTTAAAATTATGAGATTTAAGTGGTCGTAACCACGAACCTTTAGACCCTAAATTTGAGTTAAATGAAATAAGTTGATAAGCTTCGTATACAAGTAATTTTACGAAAGATGATTATTTATATTTATAAATCTTAGAATTATTTCTAAATTATGTTAATAAATATTAAAAATGATTTTTTTAGCAAGTTATTTTATATATTAAGCATGTTTAGTAAAATATTTATGGATTTGAAAATATGACTTTGGAAATACAAATCTAATCTATTTTTACACAAAAGTGATTATGGATTTGGAATATAAGTATTACGGTTTTATTAAATAAATAATATAGGATTCATGGAAATTAGAAATGTAGTTTTGAAAAGTATAAAATTAGTTTATTTCTAAATAAAATGATTATTTTTTATTTGGATTTAGAAGAGTAATTAAATATGGTTTTAAAATATAGTTTTTGTGAATAATACAACTATATGGAAATTTGAGACAACTCTGTGCATATAAGTGAAATTTTGGAACAATTCGGGGTTATGGAATATTTTTACCAAATCCGTGAATATTTTGTAATGTTAAATAATAAGTAGATTGCGGAAAATTATAACAAGTGTTTTTAAACAATAAAAATCAAAGAGAAAAATTGTTTGAGAACCTTAATTCTATAATTTGGGAAGTACTATTATTCGACTTAATGTTATCGATTGTTTTAAATGCTTTCAAATAATGCTTTGTCGAATACGGTATAACTCATCGAACAGATTGTTTGAGTGGAATTTACTAACCCATTAGCAAATATATGAATTTCATTGGGTAGTATGGGATGCTTGGGTTAAGTTCTTGTGATCGAATTGGCAAAGTAATTAACACTTTAGAGTTGTGTTCTCTTTGGTTGTACGACAAGTGGTTGCTAGGTCCTAAAGAGAATGTAGTTAAAGTTTTCCGGTGGTATCCGTAACGAGTGAGATTTACTAGCTTTAGTAAATATTAGGATTTCACTTTACGGTATGGGACGTATTGGTTAAGTTCTAGTGATCTCTGAAAGCGATAGTATTTGGCACTTTAGAGTTTACTCTCTTTTGGTGTGCGGCAGGTGGCTGCTAGATCCTTAAGAAGTTTACTCTTGGATTTGTTTCAAATGTAATAATGTAAAATAAATCTGAAAAATCTGGTCATGACTGCTATCCTTGAGACCATCTTAAGATCCTATGATTTCCATCCTGTGTACGATCCTCGATATCAGATCGGTTCGTGTAATACCAAATTATTTGTTTGCTTGCTATGGTTCTGTGTATGATCATTACGATCGTTTTAAGTAAGATCTCTTTGATTCTGGATATTTGGATTCGGTGACTATTCTGTATTCGTGAAATAAAAATATATTCTTGTGTCTTGTGTTAGTGAAATAAATATATATTCTTTTGTCTTGTGTTAGTGAAATAAATATATATTCTTATGTCTTGTGTTAGTGAAATAAATATATATTCTTGTGTCTTGTATTCATGAAATAAATATATAATCTTGTGTCTTGTAATGGATGCTAAGTTAAATTAATTTTGCTATTCTATGTTTAGTGGCTAGTTCGTGTGTGTGACTTAAATTTATAACCCTATTCTGAGTTAAATTAATTTCCTGACTCGTCATATCCTGGACATCTGTATTTACTTATATGTTGTTTATTCTTTTGTTATATTCAATTCTCACCTTATTGTATATTACTTTGTATGAATACTATACACGTCAAATTCAGTTCTGATATTAAGTGAAAAAGGTATTAATGACGCGTCAGTGTTAGTTTAAAGATATATTAACATTCGATCTCCCTTAACAAGCCATATTCTTCGGATTAGCAGACGACATTACTTGTAATGTTCTTTGCTCATCTGAGTATTGCAGTAGGGTTGTTATAGAGTCAACGAGGTCAAATCGACTAAAAACCATCCGGTCGCTACTTGAAATAGTGGAACCACGCTCAAGTTTGCTCCATCTACCCGCCGAGTCGATGGAAGCAAATCGACTCAAACTGCTGATTGACGAAACTCGATCCCTACCTTCTAAGAACAGGTGTTGCTCTGGTGACACCAGGAAGGCCCGAGCCAATGTTGTGCATTTCGTAAGTCACGCACTCTCAAACCGTTGGATCGACCGAACTCGATCCCTGCCTTCTAAGAACCGATGTTGCTCTGGCGACACCGGGAAGGCCCAAATCAAAGTCGTTCATTTCGTAAGCCACACACTCTCAAATCATTGGATCGATGGAACTCAATCCATGCCTTCTCAGAACCAGTGTTGCTCTGGCGACACCGGGAAGGCCTGAATCAAAGCTGCGCATTTCGTAAGCTGTGGACTCTCAAACCGCTGATCGACGGAAGTCAATCTCTGCCTTCTAAGAACCGATGTTGCTCCGGTGACATCGGAAAGGCCCGTATCAAAGTCATGCATTTCGTAAGCCGCGCATCGCCTCTTGGATTATGGAATCATGTCCAAGCGAACATAATTACTTAAGCCGCGCATCTCGTAAACCGCGCACCACTACTTGGTTCGCAAAACTTCGACCGAGTAAGCTTCGATCGCACCGTGCGCATTTCGTAAGCCGCATACCACTGCTTGGATTAGCAAAATTGCATCCAAAGATAGGGAACTCTCATATTACAAAAAGACACGCATCGCCTCTGGAGCCAAGGAAATCGCACTCGAAGAAGCAACACATGTGCACAATAGCCTGAACATCGGCATTGCGATGGAATCACTTAATAGTATTTCAAGTAATCAGTGTTGCTTTGGCTTCACCAATCACTTAGTGCAATTCTTAAGTGCGTAAATCACTCGCCGTAAGGCTGCTAAAGAGCTTTATGGATATCTCAAGTCAGAAATCGAAATGGGATATCTAAAATGAGGACAATAAAATCAGAAGTTTCCAAAGATAGGAGTTGCAGTATACACCCGACTGGGGGCATCCAAAAGACTACCAAGGGCACCCAGCTTCGTATCAAGTAAACAGTCCCATGAACTAGGGGGCACACACACCAACAATCAACCAAAATAGTAAATATTCAACAGTTCTTTTACCGCAAACAAAGAATTTTGGCAGTAATTATGGGACTAAATAAAACAGTATAGGAAAAATATCAATGACTACTTACATGTACAAAATCACGTTGAATAAAAAACAGTGGTATATAAAATGCAATAGTGCATGAAATATAGATAAGTAGACAAGTGAAATTACAATCAAAATTTCAACAATTTTATCACTTGTAATATTTTTCATATACAACAACAAACAGCGAGGGTCGTACCCGCACAATATTAGCCAAGAAAAGGAAAATACAACATCAGCACTTGTACAAAAAGTAACCGAAAAAGAAAAAGCTCTGCTTCACGAGTACACGGACAGATCATGGCTTCTTGTCACTACCTCCCCAGCCACCTTTCCTGCCTCTGGTCAGCAACTTCTCAAGCTTCTCCAAATCCCCTCCCGTGGTGATCTCACTTTTTAAAACATTGCCACCGGCATACCCTCCTTTTCCATTGTGCTTGCTGGATTTGTGGGAACTCTTCGATGAATTTTTTGCTCTTCAACCTTCTCTTTCTTCACCGCTACCATCTGCTGCTCAGTCATCGGCTGCTCGCTCTCCACTATGTCTAGTTGGCAAACTTGATCTGCCTGCTCCGGTGTGTCAGTAGCTGCTAAGCCCTCCTCTTGAGATACAGAGAGGTCATCCAAACCATGCAGTGCTGCAATTTGCTCGGAGTGCGGACCAGGCTGCAAGCCGGGTGCGGAAATTATGGTTGATGCGGTAAGAATATCGGTAGATCCAGCGCCATGAGGATTAGGTAGTTCGGCAGGAAGAGAGGGCTGATTTATAATATCAGAATAAAGGGCGGTTATCTCAGTAATTTCATCCGGTGTAAACTGGAAACCTTCGAACACAACAGGGATAAGAAAAGCACCTGCCGTGGGAGTTTATTAATGCATCACAACTTCAAAGGCCTCTTTTGATGGCTGCATAATCACAGGAGAAGTAGGAATGATCCCCTCATTAGCACAAGGATATGAAGGTGACTCACCAGGACTTGAAGGAAACTGTTCGGCAAAAGCCTTAGTGGCGGCCGCGGCATCAATAGCTAATCACTCCTTCTCCAGTCTTAAAATCTCCTGGCCCTCCCTTAAAGCTTGAAGGGACTCTTCATTCAGATATGAGGGAACAACGAACCCAAATAACTAAGACTCCCCTGATGCAGCATAGAGTTGACATAGAAGCCAAAAATCATGGCATCCAAGCCCTTCATCTTCTTTGTGAAGGTATCTTGAAGCTCTAAAAATCTGGCATTTGTGTTAGCCTTCTCTACCGCCAGCTATTTCTTCTCAACATCCAAGTTCGAGACTTGTTTGCGAAGTGAGGCGATCTCTTGTGCCTGCTCGATGATGGTTTTCTTTTTCATCTCAACCATCGCCTCACTTATCTTCAACTTTTCTTTTAATGCCGCCTCTTTTGTATGGCACTTCTTTATCTCATCTTTAAATATGAGTACGACTCGATTAGTGGATTCTTTTAGCTCCTTAAGCAAAGAAGCACTTTTACTCTACCTCTTAAGGGCATCATCTCTCTCTTTCTTTAGCCTCCCGATATCCACATCGCAATCTGCGAGCTGCGTTTCATACTCATCCTTTTCAGACTCAAATGAGAGGATTTCCTGGTCGTTGTTCCGGTTAATAGTAGATAGCTGTATGAAAATTTTTTCCATCCTTCAGCTTGCTCCAAACCACTCCGAATTTCTTAGAAATTGGGTGAATAAGATACGGCATGAACTGACTTCGGATTGGGCTTATCAAACACAACCCCCTTTAAGAAAAAATTAGGGAATGCAGCTTGTAGACCCGGGGGACCAGTAGGAAGAATATAAGGAGCACGCCTAGAAATCTGGAGAGTGGCGGTCATGGCAGTATGGGTGGAAGAGGTCATGGAACCAGAAGCAGGGACATTTATCCCAGTGGAAGCATGAGGTTGTGAAGCGGATTCGTGTTCTTGATCTCTTTTCGGCCTCTTCGTCGGATCTCCCCGGTCAGTCGGGCTCTTCCTCTTTTCGTAACCGCCTCTCCTTTGTCTGCCGATCTCTCTCAGCATGGCGACGCTGTTCTACCTCTCTTTCCTTCCTTCTTTTCCTCTCATCGTCAGTCTCCCAAGGAGTATAGTACCTTGAAGAGTGTCTCTGCGTACGCTGAAACTCCAAAACTCGATCAAGATCATCGTAAAGACCACCAGACATGATTCATAAAGTAAGCGATAAAATGGCTTTATGAAAAGGCATTCGATGGACTAAAACATCCTAAAGAAAAATAATATAAAGTGTGTGGTCCTAGTGAAGTGTGTGTTACAATTGACGACTCCAGTAGAATACACAAACCAAATCGGTCACCAACTAATGTCAGAACATTGCCTCCTGCAGGGGTGATATGAGTAGACTGGGAAGGCAACACTTCCGAAGTAAAGTCGTCCATCAACTCATCCATATTCACAAAAATGTTACTTTTATCTTCCAAATCAATGTCAGCATCTCTCGGCAGAGAGCTAGGCACAGGCTCGGTCTTGGGAGAAGCTCCCACGATGGGCACTTTCAAAGAAGGTGAGGGTGCATGATCGGGGCTTAATTCTGAGGCCTTGTCGACTAGTTTGACGTCACCCTCATCAACATCCCAATCTATTTCTTCCTCATTTAGAAGATGCACCTCGCCGATTCCTTTTCTTCTTTCTCTTAAATAACCGAAGCCTTGTCCTTTTGTTGAATAAATTCTTCATATTTCTCTTCTGGAATCGAGGGCATTTTGGGTGGACTGTCGGCCCCAATTTGAAGTTCAACCTTCTTAGGGGTCTCCTCTGACCTATCCATTCAGAAGAATCTGGAAGGGGGCTAACCCCATGTTCACAATGGTGGTCATCAAGAGGTGATTGAACGGAGGCACTGCTCCGTACATGCACATATATCGATGGCAGGCCACGTACCCAAGAGGAAGTCTATGGGCAAACTCTTCTCTTGAGGGAAAAAGCACATCGTCCTTGGGAATACCATATTGTGAGAAAATGCTTCGTAGCATCTTATGTGTAATAATTGTAGAAACCTTTTTTGGAGGATCAAGTAGGGCTCTGAAATTAGGAGGAGTACGATCAACGACGGGTCCGATCGGAATTAGACGACCATATTGACCTGCAGTCGAAGGAGCGGCAGACCCAGTCGGGATCGTTGATGACTCCACTTAAGAATAAGGTGAGTTTCCTTCAATTGATTTGCGCCATGAAGATTTACGCGTCATTCTACACAACAAAGCTTGTGTTAAAAACGGTCAGGTATGCCTAATCTCTAAAGCATAAACCCTTATGTGGTCGACACTTGAAATCCAAAAGACAATTGACGTGTCCCAACCAATCGAATTCCAAGTGTTAGTTGGGGGAATGTGTAGTGTGCAATCTAAGTAAGAATGGGTCCAGTGTCCAAAACACCGCAAAATATCCATCTCGTATAGATAGCTCATTCATGCTAGGAAAAACGATCTGTATCGTTCGTTGAATTTATTATTTCTATACTTACCTGTTATCGATCAACAATCAATAACTGATCCGTTGTCTGAAGCAACACGGAAAGCTCTTTCTATTCCAGGAACACCGGGTGTGCAAAAACAAGGCTGTTTTTGGTGAAAGCAGCTCCCGATTAATACGTCCAAACTAAATGAAAATCTTCAGCATTGGTCGACTTTTGTTTTCTAGTGGAAGATAACAACATAAGTTATGTACAAGACAATACACCAAGCTATAATCACTCTCTCGGAAAATAAAATCAATATGCAATCACCACTGTCTTCACTACCAATCCAAGTTCACCACTAATCACCACCAAAATACCAAATCCATGTTACCAACCTTTGAATTGGAGAAGATAATTCGATCTTTAACTCAGAGAGGTCCAAGTTAGTGCTACAATCGGGTCAGATCGGTAGTCTTCACGAAGTTGGGGATTTTTTGGCATCAGTTCCTTGTTCCAATCATCGGCAATGGCTTCATAAGTGGCGGTTGATGGCGCTGGTGGTGGAGATCGACGGTGGTGGCTGTTGAATCATGAGTTTTGATTCATGACAAGGAGCATTAACAAAGACTATATGGCGATAGCAACAAAAAGAGAGTAACATATACATGGTATAAACTACAAAGAGAAGAGACTTCAAAACTAGTTTTTGTATGATTATTTATTATGTTTTTGAGTCTTAGATTTGTTTAGATACTGTTAAAATCATTCCTCAAGTAGTTACACTTTCACACAAAACAAATTATTTTCGTTTGTATATGCATTGAAATTCACTGTGCAAAATTGCACAGGTCAGTCGACTGATTATAGTCGACCAGTCGACTGACCTAGTGCAAAATGCACAGTGAACAGAGAATATATATACAAATTTGAATTTCAGTCAACTGAGCTTCTGAACTCAGTCGACTGACCTGCGTATAATGGCTATATTTTCTGAACGGATGCTTCCTCTTGCGAAGAGTTTCAATCCAATTCGAAGAGTAATGGCTACATCTATTGATTGAATCTCTTAGCAAAAGGTTGTATCTATCTATGCACTATATAAACACATCAAAATCATTTTCCAAATCACCGATTCTTGAATAATTTACTGATCTTACTTACTCTCTATATTCTCTGCATTCAAAAGCAATCAAACCATCTTCATTGCTTGAATCCTTGAATTCATATTCTTTGATTCATAGCGATAATCTTCCTTTCATATCTTCACACACACTCATATACTTGAGGATTTGATTATAGGAAGGGTGTACACACATTGACATATTTGTGTTATCAAGAACACATTAGTCAGACAATTTTATATACTAGTAGAAGTCTTGTTCTGCTGCTCAGGCATTGTGAAGTCCTCTTCAGTTGCTGAGGCATCCCTGTTCGGCTGCTCAGGGGTTGTATAGACCTGTTCCTCCGGGTTAAGTGACGGTTGTTGTTTTAGTGAAATTCCAGAAGGAGTCTGGGACTGGACGTAGGACGGTGCTCCGAACCAGTATAAAAATCTCTGGTGTTATTTTTATTATACTGCTCTTATATTCCGCACTATTTACTATATAGCTATCATCACTATATTCTGTATTATCGTATATCCATATTACACGATCCATAGCACTCTTTCAGTGGCTCCCTGATGGACAGAATGTTTGGATCGGCTCGACCTAGAGAGAATTCGGATCTATTGGAGGTTGGCTCATATGAAAATGGAAAGTGAAGTGGAAGGGTTGGATCAGCTGCATATATATGAAGGCTGAGAAAATTTTCAAATATTATTCAAGTACTCGGATCGGTACCGATCTAATCCAATCGGATCAGTGCCGACCCGAATTATTCTACCCGTACCTCTCCAACTATTATGTGTCTTATCCACTATAATGTGTGGGAATATCACTCCAACTACTAATATATATACTACTATATATATTATAATCATCCAACAGATAATTAAAATTTATCAATCCAATCAAGCATCCAGTAATTTAAATTTAAACATTTAAATTCAAAATGTGGTAATCCAAATGAGTGAGAAATTCTCACCTTGATTTCATTTTGCTAACGTTCCAATTAAATTCTTCAGCATAGATTTCCGCAGTTCTGAACCCCACACAGTTGAATCCATTTGATTTAAACCTCGTATGGTGAGATATAAAATTTATAAGTTATCGACTGATAAAATTACACTAATTATCTTGCTAACTAATACCATTTTTTTTAAAATTTAAAGCAAATCTCACCGTAATACTCCTGGAGCATTTCACCATGGCCGACCCCTCTACTCTGCATCATCTAAAGCTAGCATCCCCTTCATCGTGGCCACCAGAAAACACTGCACCATCCATGAGCTATATTGCTCGACCTTTTTTCATTCAAAATTAAAGCTTTTTACAAAATTTCATTTACTGAAATTTTAGATTTTAACAAATTTTAATTTCTACTAGAACTTTATATTTATATTTTTCTTTATTTACAGAGAATTAGGTGAGCTATATATATTGTATAACTTTTTCAAATGTATTTCTTTTGTAAAACCATTTTATGGAAACTTTTCAATTTAACTAAACACACACACACATCCAATATTTACTTACCTTTTCAAATATATTGATAATATGCTCAACTTTAAAAATTATTTTCTACTGGGTTGTACTCAAGGTGGGTTTCTATTTATTCTTTCTATAGAACTTCTGCTCTCCAACTAACTGACTAATCTTCTTTCCAATATTAGATATCCGATTATTAACGTTGCGTGTCTACTTCACACCATCCTTCGGGAAACCAATTGCTTCTGGATATCTATAACATGTGAATTCTTATTTTTCTATTATTTGGACCTATTGTACATCAACAATTAGCATTACATGGGGATCTACAACCATTGGGCTATCAAGGCCTGACTAGGGAATCATGTACCATCTAACTTCAAAGAATTTCCATATGTAACTATTATATGGTTGGTATTATAAGGATTTGATAATATTATTTAGTTATAGGAAAAATACAAATACACTAACTCAATCTTTTCTATAAAAAATTCAAGATCGACTAACCTAAGCTCTGATACCAAATGTTACACATGCACCCTAGTGGGCCTGAATTTCTGCTAAATCGAAAATCCATGTCCACCAAAGTACGGATCATAGGTTTGGTATCCTGCCAATAAAGCAAAAGAATGCATATTGGAGCTCTAACGATATAACTTACACCGGAATAATAAAATATAATAGATCACTTAAATTACTAATCAAGGTTTGACACTTCCAAAGTCAAGTGTCCTTGTCAGCACTGAACATGCCAAGCACCAATACCCATCCTTCTTACTATTCTATGGGTTGTAATGAGGAGAGGGTTAGAACAACTTTCTAGTGACGGGTAAAATTATACATTTTGTACATAACATTAGTTATGCCGATTATCTTTTATATCTTGTTATATCTGTTTACATTTTATTAGTTGTTCCGACTCTACATCCACATACGAACCATTCCCATCTACCCTCTGTAGAATCATAACTATTTATATATAAATGTATATATCCCATGGTTCCCAATTAAGCCTATATATTATCCCTACTAGTATCTTTCTATTAGCAACCCATCGGGATCCCTTGCACTCGTCATATCACGGTCTCATCGCTGCACTTATCGAGGGACTCCCGTCGTGCCTAATGATGGCTTTTCATACATTTTTCATATTGTATCTCTCTTTAGCGATTTACTACTTCGTCTGCTTCCTATTGTGGACTCGGCTCCACGAACCACCCTAGCCATTATAAAGGAATTCTTTTATGGGTTAACTAGCCTTTCCCTAACAAAAACACTTGCAAACAACCGTGGCGATGAATTCCTAACATGGTCTACCCTAGTAGGCAAACAAAGACCAGCTAGTTGTAACCCTGTCCTTTCCATTGACCACTAAGGATCGATGACGTTCACGACCTATGATAGCACTACCTTCTGACCATTGTCCCAACACTTGCAGAATTATGCCCGATCCCACTCACCATCCTACTTAGATTGCCGAGTGTAATCAAGGCAATACCCCCCTCTAATACATATTTGAAGTAGATTAAACTTTCTATTGGGGTATTCCTCTATCTATACGCAAGCGTATACTCTTTACGAGTCCTATTGTTAGATATGTCTCACATTGATATAATGTATACGCAACTGTTGTGTAACGAACAGGGCTTTTAGACCCTCGAAAATCGACATTAATACGTCCACTTTATAAAATCCTGAGCAATTGAGTGTCGGAAACACCGGTTCATTAGGGGTGAAGAAGAAAAAGATAGAAGAAAATAGAACACAACAACACAGAATCTCAAAATCGCAGCGGAACAAAATATAATACATAATAACATATTTTTACACAAAAGATCTATAACTGTTTAATACTTACAATCATCAGAGTACAACAATCACTACATCCAATCTGGACAGTTATAATAACTTGTCCTCATACAGCGGAAAATATACATCAAGTATGGAAATGCTTCTGTCATCCAGCTCGTCTCCTTAGCTCCATAGCATTCTATCCTGAATCTGTAGTACTCGGTCTGACACGAGCATTATAATAAAATAACACCCGATTCAGTCAGGAAAACCAGCATGAGAAAACACACTCAATTTGAATTATTAACTTTTTCAAAATCCTTTGAAAAACTAAGGTATGTCGTAAGACCACGCCACACATAAACACGACGAGTTGTTACGTTACAATAACCAAAACATTTTTATCAAATCCATCTGATATTATAATAGTGTCTAAATCAAGTAAATAAAAAATAGCTGAAATGCTTGCATCTCACGTTTCAACGTAGTTGGGCACAATCAAAACCGTACGGCGCTTATTGGGGATTGGATTCCATACAACGACTAGGAACTGGGGTACCACCTATCAAGGTACACTTCTAGAAGCATGTACCGAGGACCTCACCGGGATCCCCTGAACCATAAGACCGGTCCTATTCCTAACCTGGATAAAACCGAATATTACAATGGAAAAGGTTTAAACCCCACACAGCCGCTAGTCGTTCATAATGTTATACCTCTATTTTGAACACAATGGAAAAGGTTTCAAGCCTAATTCGATCGTATGGAGAAGATAGCTTTTTGGACCCAATTATTATATTGAATTTTCGATATTAAATTCAACGCGTTTATATACCGTACGCCAAACGATAACTCCAAACACTACGAAATTTGAAATCCGATAATAATACACTATTGCGGATCCAATGGAACTGGTTTTGTCGAATTCCGAGACTGTGCCCCGGATCGCTATTTAAACGTGTCAATTAAATTGACGATTTCCAAAATTTGCGAAATCGCTTTAATTCTAGTTTTAAATCTTACTAACTAAATTATAAATCCCAAATTCAATATTTAAAACCATTTAAATATTTAAAATTAATCGTTGAAAAATCCCGGTCATTTCATTCCTCCCCCCCTAAAAGAATTCCGTCCCCGAAATTGCTAAGTCAGGGAAAATGCTCCAAACCCATTACCATTTTCAAAACTCACTTAGTTAACTTGCTATTTCACTCTTCTAATCTTTTAGCTTCAACTATAACAATTAGTTCCCATTACTAATTCAAAACCCTCTACTTCAATTTCAATTCAAAAATCAACTTTTTAATTAACAAAAACTTTCAAAATTTTTCTAACACCTTAAATTTCAAAAATAATTTGGCAGAGTCTCCCTTGTACGGAGAACCTTTTGCAATATAACAAGAGAGATAAAAATGTATACATCAACCCACACGGTCGAAAAACAAAAATATATATCAATATTTATATATTTGCTGTATTTAATCCGAAAACGTACCTTATTTTAGCACTTTTAAGCATTATTAAGCAAGCAAGTTACTTCATACGCAAATACGCAACCAAAATCTAGTTTGACAGCCTCCGGTTACCTGTACTTACTCAATTTAAACCACGTAAGTACCAAATATGAAATTCACTAACATTTCATTCAATTAACTAATTAAGCACATAATTTTCATAGCATGAATATATAACCACAAGGTTCTAACATTCGATTATTCATTTTCAATCCATTTATATATCATTTCATTCAATTCGAATGATTTTCAACCCAATAATTTTCATTCAACTCATATTTATGCCAAACAATTTCATATCCATCTCACATTGATTTAAAATCAATTTAATCACTTCCAATTAATTCATAGAAATTTATTTACTTCTGTTTACGCCAAACGACTAATTTTTCTATGCAAATTCGGCGATGTTTATTTAATAAAATAACCATTTTAGTTTATAGCTATTTTAATTTGATTCCAAATCAATTTATACTTAATTTTATTCCAATTCAAATTCTATCCATTCATGTCCACATTATTTTCAAATCCATTTCATTAGCTCGGAATCATTCCACGCTATTTATTATGCATTATGATTTTGTTTGAGCCAAGCTTCCATCCAAAATTATTTACTTAAGTTGTTTCGTTTATCTCTATTTAATTCAATTCTATAATCTAATTTTGTTTCCATTGCAATAAAACTTCCTTTTATTTAAATTGACTCTTGTTCAATTTATTCCCCTTCAATTGATTTGCATTCTCAATTCAAAACTCAATTCCATACTCGAATTCATTTAAATTATATTCAAGGCCATATTAAATTTATTTCCGCTCACATTGAATTTATTTATAACTCAAGCCATTTTATTTCAATCAAATTTCATTTTATCACATTCAACACATATTTAATCAGCTTGTATATATAAGTCGAATTTTATTTATTACTCAAGTTCTATATTCAACTTCAGTTTCAGCCTACAATCCATTCTATTTAATCAAGCTAAATTCCATTCCATATTCAATTAACTAATTAATTTATCTAATTAGTCCACTTCCATTTTACAATTCAATATCTGATTTTTATTTCAAAAATCATTCTATTTAATCCACTTGAGTTCAAATTTATTTTATAATCCAGGTTTGGATTTTTATTTCTTTACTAGAACATCCAATTATTTTTATTTTGGTTTTTCTATTCCTCCCTTCCAATTTTTATAAGTTACACAACTCATTTTCTCACACTTCCCTCAATTTTATACTCGAGTATATTCACATTTATTTAACTCAAGATTTACATCACTTAGCAGCTTAAATATATATTTATTCCATAAATTTCAAATTTTATAAGCCATTCAAATTTATTTATTCAAATTCAATTCATACGCCATTCAAAATTTATAACTTATGGTTATAAATCTCTTTACCATAAAAGTTCTACATATAATTCCATTCGATTTCATTTAATTTAAATTTCAATTCCCTTTAACCAATATTCCAAACCATATTCGAACTTATTCATACTTAATTTAATTTCATTCCAAACAAATTTATTTTTAATTCATCCAATTTAATCAAGTAAGAATTTAATTCCAATTTCAAATTTTTCCCACACTCTCTTACTTATATTTATTTATTCCAATAACTTGCACATTCATATGCACTTTATACTTAGTTGATTCATTATATTCTATTCATTTCATTTTGTTTATTATAATCACTTTATTAATTTATTTTCTAAACTTTCGCTTAAGTTAAATTCCAATTCCTATAAATTTTCTTTTACAAATCCAATTAATTTAATTCACACAAGTTAAATTTTAATTTCATACTGAAATTTCCAAACTTATTTAACTTAGCCTGAGTTAATTTCAATTTGTTCAATCCCTTTAAACCACTCAATTTAAATTTTTGATTTTCAAATTTCAAATTCCAAAAATTTTAAGCACCTGGTACTCATTTCAAACCACTTGAAATAATATATAAATAAATATATAACTCTGTTTTAACAAACCATTTCCTTCAACTTTCAAAAATCAACTTGATTTTTATCCAAAACAATTCCCTCAGAATTTCTAAAACAGCATTTGTTTTTCACAAAAATCTCCATATTAAATTTCTACGGTAGCAATCCATCACCTAGAACCTCGAATATGAATACTGGTGATGCTGCAGTCATCACCATAATTATTTTCCAGCGACTGAATTAAGTCAGTGCTATATCTCTTCCAAAATACATTTTAAAACAATTTTCTTTCGAAAATATTCCCAAAAATAATATTCTTATTATTATTTTCCACACCACTTTGAAAAATATTTTTTTCAAACTTTCCAGGATTTTTAATTTCTAGATTCTTGTTTTGAATCCAATTTTAATTATAATCCATTTGTATAATTTATACTTATACAAATTTTCATTTGGTTATATAAACCATTTCTAATTTTATAATCTTATTTGATTATAATATTATCATCCAAACACTCCATGTATAAATAATAATTTTTAGAAAATTATTTCTTTTATAACAAAATATGCTATAGGTAAAATTATTTCATTTACCCCATTCCAAAACAATATTGTGTCGAATTACTCTATTCAAGAGTTTTAGAAACCCCTATCGATACAGTTGTACGGACTTTGTCGACCAGAGTTCATAAGCTACTCAATAAATCAACCAACACAATATAAAACATTTTATATTCACTAAAAAATACGTACACATATCTATTAATACACTCAAACTCATTCTAGGGTACTACTGACCCTATCTCTAATGAGTAATCTCCACCAGAACCAAGGTTCTCACTTAACCTTCAACTTTAATACCAACTGTAACAAACGGGGATTTTTGACCCTCGAAAATCGACATTAATACGTCCACTACATAAAATGCCGAGCAATCGAGTGCCGGAAACACCGGTTCATTAGGGGTGAAGAAGAAAAAGACAGAAGAAAATAGAACACAATAACACAGAATCTCGCAATCGTAGCGGAACAAAATATAATACATAATAACAGATTTTTACACAAAAGATCTATAACTGTTTAATACTTACAATCATCAGAGTACAACAATCACTACATCCAATCTGGACAGTTATAACAACTTGTCCTCATATAGTGGAAAATATACATCAAGTATGGAAATACGCCTCTGTCATCCAGCTCGTCTTCTGAGCTCCATAGCATCCTATCATGAATCTGTATTACTCGGTCTGACACGAGCATTATAATAAAATAACACCCGAGTCAGTTAGGAAAACCAGCGTGAGAAAACACACTCGATTTGAATTATTAGCTTTTACAAAATCCTTTGAAAAACAAAGGTATCTCGTAAGACCACGCCACACATAAACACGATGGGTTGTTACGTTACGATAACCAAAACATTTTTATCAAATCCGTCTGATATTATAATAGTGTCTAAATCAAGTAAATAGAAAATAACTGAAATGCTTGCATCTCACGTTTCAACGTAGTTGGGCACAATCAAAACCGTACGGCGCTTATTGGGGATTGGATTCCATTCAATGACTAGGCACTGGGGTACCACCTATCACGGCACACTTCTAGAAGCATGTACCGAGGACCTCGCCGGGATCCCCTGAACCACAAGACCGGTCCTATTCCTAACCTGGATAAAACTGAATATTACAATTATTGAAATAGAAGAAAAATGTAGTTGAAATAGAAGATCGGCCACAAAAGTATCTTCAAGAAGAAGAAAAATGTAGTTGAAAAACGGTAAGCTACATTGAAAGAATTACATCGTATATTACAATTATTGAAATTAATGTAATAAAATCATCATTCAACGTACTTAATTCGGGTTTTGCTGGCAAAATTAGTGCTCGATATGATTTTGAGTTCTGGTATATGTTTATTGAAATAGAAATACTATATAATAATAAAAATATGTTTTTTGCGCTTAATAACCGAACTTGAAGTCAGTGGGAGTGATTCTGAGTTTGTAGGTTATTGGATAAATTCAAAAACAAATACAAAACTATCGTTCAACTAGCATAAGAGTTGAGCAAATATTCAGATAGAAAAATCAAATAGTTTGAATTCCAGTCAAAATGTAGAGGAATTATGTGTCTGTAAGAAAGCACTGTAAAATTGGTAATATATTTCAAATCTACATGTAAGCAACAAACTTATGAATACTAAAGTTGTGCCCATGTTAAAATTATTTTTGTTTGTTTTGATTCTCAATATTGCATTTGAAATTGACGGATTTTACAATCAATATAAAAGTATCTGGGATTGTTCTAAAATGATATTCGTAGACACCATATTAAATTTTTTTAATATGGAGCATATATGATGGATTTCTCATGCATTGGCAATAGGAATTATCGTACGTGTATTGTCTATAGTATTGCATTCCGCCAATGTATTTAATATATAGGGCAAGTATCAAATCAAAATTAAGTTCACTAAATAACAATTTAAAGTGTTCTCGAGTATTTATAAAATACTAGAGGATGTTTATAGAAACAACAAACTCCTTATAAAGGATTGTGTGAACTCGAGCTTCATAAGTGATATTGAGTATAATATGTCAATCCCAAATTCATGCTCAATCTTTAGTTAAGAAACTTAAGTTGGAAATGTTCCAAACAATTAGCAGTGGGTTATTCAACCGAAGGCTAAGTACATCACCTTGAATAACGTTATATTAAAGAAGTATAAATAAATGCAAAAATTTATAATTGAGCTAGAGATGATTTTAAAAGTTGAGAGTCCCATACATTGTTATATGATAACAATGTCATGACACAGATCACAAATGAACCTAGAACTCATTGGAAATTGAGAAACATACTCCAAAAAGTTCCATATGATAAAGGTAGATTATGATTATCGAAGAGAGTTTGTTGACAAAGTAGATAAGTTAAACTAAGTAGTATAACAGTTCACTTAGGGATCGACCTGATTAGTTTTTGAGAAAATGATCAAAGAAGTTGGAATACGATTACATAATTAACCCTTAGTGCAAATAGGAGATTGATAGAGTTAGGGGTATGCCCTAGGGGCAATTATGTAGTTTGTTACATATATCTAATTTGATAACCAATCTTGTTCATAATAAAAGTGTTTAATTCCATATACGTAATGCTCTCCAAAATTTAGGTAGTATATTAGTCATGGCTACTGGGGGCACCAAGGGGTTACGTATTGATAGTTATTTGATAACCAAGGAATGACTCGCTAATGAGTTTTCTGTTGGTAATATAACTAAGGTCGAACGCAGAATCTTGAAGTGATGATTTTACACAGTTCCTTCGACTTAAGAATACCGTGGAACATCAATGTAGACACTCCACTTTGATTATAGTAATAGCATGACATGGCGATCCATCAAGCGATTATAGTTGGTTCTGAGTTGAAGCATTAAAAGTGAAAAACTATTCGATAGAGAATTCGTCTCCTCAAATATAAGGGGTTAGTATCAAGAGCAACTATAATCAACTCAAAGTCTCTACCCAGAGCAATATGGTTAATGATAATAATTATTATTGAACCAAGGATTTTCTCTCTGGACTAATCAAGTTGAATGTGAGTGATACTGGAATTTTGACCATTACCGGACTCTATAAGTCCTAAAATGATATAGTTTTAATGAAGAGAATTGGTGTAAATAATCATTACTACTACGTACCACTTATAATAGTAAAATTGGAATTTTTATTGAAAAGATGTGTAAGTGATAAATTCAGCTAAAATGTCACACCACTAACTAAGATGATATGTAACATCAATATTCGAATTGTTCAATATTAATCATTGATCGAACTTACACCTTTGACTCACAACACCATAACGATGAATGCTCCAAAAACCACACAATTTAATTAATTTAAAATCGTTGCAAATTAAACAAATAACGTAATATATATTGAAATATTTTTTATTCTATTTTATTTTATTTGATGTATGAATGTCATTAGTATTTAATGAAAAGCGTATATATTAAATTAGGTATGCGCGTATTGGTGTACGATATCGATAGTATATTTAAATTTGATTTAAAGCAACTAATTACTATATGGTTTTGGAAATGTTGAAAGCCTTTATAAGTCCTTTCTTAAAGAGAAATTCTTTCGTTAATTCATAGAATTCTTATGATAATTCATTTTCTTCTGCTCCTCTCTCTCTCCACTATAGTCGAAATTACATGGCTTTATGGAAAAGATTCCTAAAAAATCAAAACAAATAAAATAAAATAAATACATAAGTGGTGCTTCGATCGTTGTACTCTCTGGAGTCGATTCAATCAAATCTAGGAGTTTGATTATTCATTCAAGGTGTGATTTTTGGATCTCTTTTGTGTATATTTCATATTGTTTGTATTGTTTGGATCTCAAACATTATACAACCAATTTATATATATTCCCTAAGTTGTTTGATCTATTGTGTATTATTGTTTAAGAAATTAAGGTATAATAAAATATCATTTTCGATTTGAAACGAATTTTAGTTAGTTGATATGATTTTTTAACTTATTATATACACAAACATAAGTGAACTACATATGTTGATTACTTGAAATCATTTTTGATAACTTAAATACATGCTTTGTATATATATTGGTTTTGAATGTGGATTCATTAGTTATTCTTTACATATGTTTAGAATTTATTTCAATTCAAAATTAATAAGTAGATTTTTTTTGCAAAATCATGAACCTATTTTGGATCCTTCCTATGTTAAAGCTTGATTTCAACTTGTTAACTTTAACTTTCAAAATATATAAAATTACAAATTCTACATACATGTGTGTATATATATATATGTTATTTTGATTTTAAAATATAGTTTGCAACTATTTATACACACACACATGTATATTTATCCTATCTCAACTCAAAGTTTATTAATGGGACCTTTTTGTAAAATCATATATCTAATATTATATCCTTCCTAAGTTAATACTAGATTACAAATTGTTAGTTTTAAATTTCAAGACATATAAAATAGTCAAAATTAACTTTAAAATACAAACATATATAATTGTTATTATTTATATTCCAAAATTACTGTGGATAACAAAGGCGTATATTAAGGGACAAATGTGTCTGCTGCAGTATTAATCCCAGTCTATAAACTTACACATTAAATATGTACACTGTTTATATGTTGTGCTTGCATTGTATACATATGAGCGGTTTTGATATGCTCATTATAATAATATATCTAATATAAATTAAATTTAACTCCTTTAAACAAATTAAATAAAATAATATTTTGTTTAAAACAAATTTTAAGTTGGATCGAAAATCAATTAGACCTTACAGGGCCCAACAAAGGTTCAACATGACTTTTTTTTGAAATTCGCCCACTTAGCCTGCTGCGACTGACCTGGTTCTTTCACATGTATGTACAATAATTTACTGACTAAAATATTCATTATATATATATACACATGGTTATGATTTCAGTAGCAGCGCCACATCCGATGCCATCCATAAATGCATGCTTGCATGGATCACAACATTTTTACCCACATTTAATGACATTCCCAATGACATCAAGATAGTCATGTTTTACTAATTTATTGTAAAATTTTCACTCTATATAAATATGTATGTCATTTTATTCATATTATATACAATTTTCATTTGTAGAGGAAATTTGCTTAGAGAGATGGCATTTCAGAAAAAATTATGAGAAGGCCTTGGGTGTCCATAAAATCCAGAAAATATCGAAAATAAACATATGGTATGCACAGGAATGGCAAAAAGAAATCATCCCTTACCCAGGAGACATACGAGCGGTTCTTAGAGTATTGGTGTAATACCCCAAAATTTTGTGAAAAATCATTTTTGTAAAATGATTTAATTTTTGAAATATTTAGATTTAAATATGGTGAAATTTCTGGAATAAATAGTGTGCAAGTATATGTGTGCACGTGCACACTGAAATGGCACAAGGAAGAACTCCAGATTTCTTGGATTTAAAACAAGAATTAAAAAGCAATACAAACATGATTTTGCAACATGGATATTTGATTTCTGGAATTATATGGATCATCTTAGAAAATAAGAAAAGTAAGTTTTACTTTAAATCAGTAAACAAGATTTTATTTAAAACCCAGAAAAGAAAATTATACATATATATATGTTATAAGGATTTGTAAACCTGTATACATATAGGTGTATATGTTTCTGAAATTAAAGAGGAATTAAATAAGCCTAGATAAGATGTGTATACAAATATACATTTTTAAGTACTGAAAAATATATATATATATATAAGTAAGTGAAACTATAACATTAAAATGACATGAAATGTGATACAAGTCAATATGCTTGTGTAGGAAAAAATAGCAAAGGGGATTCTCAGAAATAATTAAAATATAAAATAGGATAGTCACACTTTTAACATGACTAGGTGAGTGGCCATTTTCTTAAAAGCAAAAGAAAGAAAATGCAGCCTTTAAATTGGTTAATATGGCCGGGGTATTATGAATGAAAAATGCATGATGCTAGCCAGGACAGAAATGGAATTCTGTTTTAACAAAACCCTAGTGGAAAAATGCATATAAATAGGCAGTTTTAGCCAGTAGAATTATTTTTACCCCGAGCTGCACAAAAATAAGAAAAGAAGAAAAATATTGGAAGGGAGGAGAAAACACTCATACAAGGATTTTCTGGATTAATAAGAAGAAATATTTAGGTGAGTAACCTCACTGAATTCATGGCATTAAGACCTGAGATGAGGCAGCCACTTTTTATTGCCATTTATATATACTTCTGGTTTTGATGTATATGATTTCATCAATGCTTTTTGGATGTCTTATTTTAAATCTGATATGATTTAATATGGATGATTTTGGTGATCTTTGATTTGCTGAGACATTTGTCTTTGGATGTGTATCATTACTGTTTTATTTTTACTCAAAAAATGTTAAAGTCTAGAATCTTAGAACTATATAGAGAATACTCTCAACTGTTATAGATCTATGGCATGGAAACTTTACAAAAATGTTGGGAGCTGCATTATACTTGGTATAAGTGCTGAGGCTTGAAAAGAAAAATGTTAAGGGTGCAACAGAAATTTTCTAAAGTGCTGAGCCCTTAATCAAATCAAAAAAAAAAAGGAAGAAACCCACAAGCTAAAATTATGATTGAACCAGATCCTGAATCTGAATCAATCATAAAGGCTTACAGATCAATATATTAAGAACATGCCATGCCTCTTTTTACATTTGAAAATATTCTTATATTTTACTAAGATTAAGACATATTGACCCCATTTAGGAAATAACTGTCTGCTTATTTCTGAGGAGAATTATGCTAGGAAAGATTATGGATGTTTCCATGTTTGCAGTGGCATGTTCACTTAGCATATTTGATGATAGGATTTAAGACAATACACTAGTAAATAAACTAAGGAAGGGAAGGCCAAGAAAGCTGCTGGAATGCTTGTCATATTTGAAGTATGCAAGTTGGCACATGGTTTGTTTAAGCCCTGAGATCTTTGTGCAATGATGTGAATTAGTTCATTGCAATGTGTCCCCGTGATTCCTTAATAGCAGATGAGGCAGGAATTTAAATTGAATTATGCAACCTATAAATGAAGAAATAGGAATATGGATATTTCTTAGGTTGAATGGTATGGAACCAAGATGGTTCCAGTGAATGCAAATGTTGCAAATAGATATTATGTTTGCATGATTATGTATGCAAGTGTAAGAATGATAAATGAATATATCATACCTGAATCAACTTAATTATACTATGTTAAAGTAATTGATTGCAGGAATTTGCTTAAATAACTAATTGGTGCTCTTATATTCTCTATTGCTTAATATCATGAATGTATTGATGTTACTCATACCAGATCATAGATCTGACCCTTGTTTGCTCATGGCATATGGGGTGTCTCATTTTAAAATGAGGCAGCCACTCATGCTCTTTCAGGTAACCCAGGCACTAAGTAAAAATGAAGTTATGGCTATTATGGAGGAGTGAATGAACATGCTAGCTAGTTTCAATAAGAGCTTAAATTGATTATATCTGCATGTATTCAGGAAAAATGTTATGTTTCTAAGATTTCCAGTCATGTAATGAATTCTATTATGGTTAGATGAACTAGTTGTATCATGTTAAATATATTGTTATGCACTAAGGTTTAAAATCTAAAAGAAAAATCTGAGTGGGAAACAAGGAAATGATCTTAAGTATTGATATGGATGTTTGGAAAAGAAATATGCATATGTAGGTTAGCTACTGTTTTGCACAATTTATATTATGTATTAGTTAATCTTGAGACATAACAGAGCACTGAGTTTTAGAATAAAAAATCTGGATTTAGCTAGAAGTAAACTTAAAAGGATTTTGGTTTCTTTTTACTGAAATGCTTTGTAAATAAGTTTGAATACATTTCTGAATCGTATTGAGAAAAGTAAAATGTTTTTAAAAGCTTCAGACAGAATGCAATGAATGGTATTTCCATTGCTTTGAACTAGTGTGTAGCAGATACAGGATTCATGAGTTAACCAGCTTCAAATAAATGAAGTATTGGTTGATCATGATAGATTGTATTTTGAATAAAAATGCATTTCAAAAGCTTAGTACATTTAGCAATTGTTTCACCCAGTTTTCTGGAAAATGAGCAAAGATATTAACATGTACATGTACATCTGTGTACATGTTGACATTTGAGCAAAAATATAAACATAAATTCCTAGAACAGTTGTAGGAATGAGTTTCAAAAATAATAAAGCAAGAAATATTGTTTTGTATGTTAGATTATAGGCAAAAATTAAATATATATATGCAGATATAGGTAGATATCAGATTTCAAACCATACAGGAGAAAAAAAAACAAAAATTGTGTTTGAACCGACCAGCATAGCACTCGAACTCGTGACCTTTCATGTGTAAGTTAGGCGCGTTTCCATTACGCCTAGATGTTGCTTGTGTTCTCTTAGGATCCACTTTCTTTTAGCCTGATTTTGATACTATACAGACTTTAACACAATCATCTATATTGAAAGCTTGTTTACCACTGATTATTACTTGATCATTTCTTAATTAGAATAACAGACTAAAGTACATGTTTCCAGTGGATTCTATGGTCAAAAATCAGAATACAATAATTAATCTTTTAAAAGGGAATTATCACATTTTAATAGACTTAAAAGGATTTCTACTTGCATATTATCATACTCTGATTCTAGTAGAATATAACATAGATATCTTCATATATGTATGTTAGGAATGATTTAGATTTAAAAACAATATTTTTATATTGTGAAAGATCCTGGATATATTTTGTTTATTGGATAAAGAAAATGACCCTGGGAAAATATATGTGTAATGAATGATATATCTATATATCATCTCTTAAAAAAAAATCCTTATGAAATTAGGGTGAAAATAGGAGGGTCATTTAAGTTGGTATCAGAGCACTTGGTTGCATTGATTGTTAAGTATTATAGAAATGTATTATGTCTGTTTGTTTTGGATGAAATAATTTAGATAAGAAAACAGAAATTATAGAAGTACTCATAATATACTAATACCATTTGCCCAGAATTTAGTTAGCAGACCATGGTAGGAAGAGGATCTCATCACAATGCAGGACCCAGTGCACCTCAAATGCTTGATATGCAAGAATTTGTGAGGGTTTTAAGAGATGGAATTGGGCATAGGCCTGAGAACCCACATGAAGAGCTTTCAAAACTATTGAAGACTTATTCCAATTTGGGAGGCAGGAGTTTTGAAGGAACTGAGAGTGTGATGGAAATTCAAGCATGGTTGAGAACACTTGATAGGATTTTCAATGACATGCAGTTGGATGACCAAAGGAAGAGGCAAGTAGCTTCTAGACAACTGAAAGGGGTAGCTTTAAGCTGGTGGGAGGTGATCATAGCTGGAAGAAATGAAAATGAAATCACTTGGAATCAGTTCAAGGAGATGTTGGAGGCAAGATTTGTACCAGCATCAGCCAAGACCATTTTGCTTGAAGAATTTATCAAACTTAGGCAGGGAACTTTGAATGTCACTGAATACACTCAAAAGTTTGAGGGGCTATCCAATTATGGAGCAATGCTAGTGGCAGATGAAGCATCCAAAAATGATAGGTATATAAAAGGACTGAACCCAGGACTTAGCAGAGCTATGCTACCATATGCAGATAGAACATTTGATCAAGTAATTGATCTGGCCTTGAAATTGGAACAACATGACAAAGAAAGAGAGAAATATAGGAATTTTAAGAGCAACAACAAGAAGGATAAGGGAAGATATCACCCTTATGATAAAAAGAAGGAGGAGGCAGACAACATGAAGAGTAAAGATACAAAAGCCAATGATACTAAGAAGAAATTGGTTTGCCATCATTGTGGAAAAGAAGGACACATCAAACCAAGGTGCCCAGAGTTAAAAGGAGGAGCCTTCAAATGCTACCTATGTGAGAAAGAGGGGCATATGAAGAGGAACTGTCCTGAGAATAAACAGCAAGGGAAATTGGCAACTTTGGAAGGTAAAGGCAAATCTGCAGTGAAAATTGATGCTGAAAATCATGGCCAAGTGGAAGGTACATTACTCATTTGTGCCATACCCATACCAGTAGTATATGATACTGGAGCAACACACTCTTTGATTTCCTATGAATTAGTTAAAGTGTTAAAATTAAACTGCATATTGGTTGAAACCCCATTGCTTGTACAAAGTCCCCTAGGGAGTTCTAGTGTTTTGAACATGAATTGTGTGGATGTGGAGTTAAACATAGGAGGAAATATTTTTATTTCCAATTTATATGTTTTAAATTACCCAAATATAGGAGTTATATTGGGGGTAGATTGGTTAAGG
Source organism: Allium fistulosum (assembly GCA_030737815.1). Lineage (NCBI taxonomy): Eukaryota > Viridiplantae > Streptophyta > Magnoliopsida > Asparagales > Amaryllidaceae > Allium > Allium fistulosum. The sequence goes on along the minus strand of CM060904.1, from coordinate 968,425,711 downwards.
CAATTTAAAGCCATAATTAATTTAGACTCATCCACCATATCATTGCAAAATTCTAGAGGCCAGAGGATCACAGTTCTATGTGAAGTAGCTAAGGAAGGGAAATTGTATCATTTAGTTGACTTAGAAAAAGATCTGAGTGAACTAACCATTGAATAAATTCCCATAGTTAATGAATACTTGGATGTGTTTGGGGAAGTTAAGGGTGTTCCACACCACAGACCAGTTGAGTTCCAAATTAATCTCATTCCAGGAGCAAGTCCAATAATCAAGAAACCTTATAGAATGGGGCCAAGTGAACTGAAAGAATTGAAAAATCAGTTGGAAGAATTAGAAGGCAAGGGATTTATAAGGCCAAGCAATTCCTGCTGGGGTTCTCCAGTAGTGTTTGTAAGAAAACATGATGGTACCTTGAGAATGTGCATTGATTACAGGGAACTAAATAAAGTAACCATCAAGAATAAATACCCATTGCCTAGAATAGATGATCTCTTTGACCAACTCAATGAAGCTAAAATATTTTCTAGACTAGACTTAGCATCAGGATTCCATCAAATGAAGGTTGAAGACTCAAGTGTTAAGTATACTGCATTTAACACAAGATATGGCTTATATGAATTTTTGGTTATGCCATTTGGTTTGACAAATGCTCCTTCATATTTTGTTGATTTGATGAATAGAATATTTAGAGATTATTTAGACAAGTTTGTACTGATTTTTATTGATGACATTTTGATTTATTCCAAGACAGTGGAAGAGCATAAAAATCATTTGCATTTAGTTTTGTCAAGACTAAGGGAAAATGATTTAAAGGCAAAATTTTCAAAATGTGCATTTTGAAAAGAAGAAGTGCATTTTCTTGGGCATGTTATCTCTGCCAAAGGAATATCAGTAAACCCTAATAAGGTAGTGGCAATCCAAGCATGGAAAAGGCCTAGTACCATCAGTGAGATTAGATCATTTATGGGGATGGCAGGATATTATAGGAGATTTATAAAAGATTTCTCAAAAATATCATCACCACTTACCAATTTAACTAGAAAGAACCAAGCCTTTGTATGGACAGAAAAATGTGAGCAAGCTTTTATCAAAATAAAGGAAGCTCTGATTAATGCACCAGTATTGAGAGTGCCAGAAGGGAATGAAAATTTGGTTGTGTACACTGATGCAAGTGGCTCTGGGTTAGGGGCTGTGTTGATGCAGCAAGACCAGGTGGTAGCCTATGCATCTAGGCAATTAAAGCCACATGAAACCAGGTATGCAACCCATGATCTTGAACTAGCAGCAGTTGTGTATGCTTTGAAACTTTGGAGACATTATTTGTTAGGTGCCAAATTCATTTTGTACACTGATCATAAGGCACTGAAATATTTATTTTCACAAAAAGATTTGAATATGAGGCAACATAGATGGGTAGAGTTCCTAGCTGCCTATGATCTAGATATACTGTATACACCAGGCAAGGCAAATAAAGTTGCAGATGCCTTGAGTAGACAACATGCCAAGGTAGCCATGTTGATGATGGAAGAGTTTAGGGATTTGTCTATACTTACTGATTTGGAAATTGAGGAAAACAGTAAGGTACAAATGATGCCCATTGAAGAAGGTGAAGGTAAAGGGAAATTAAGTATGATATCTCTGCAATCAGATTTACTTCTTAAGATTGGGAAAATGCAGGAACAAGACCTAAACATGGTGGAAAAGAAAATGCTCATATCAAAAGGGGAGGAAGTAATAAATTATCAAATTGATAAAAATGGTTATTTAAGGAATAAAAATAGGATATGTGTTCCAGAAAATATAGAATTGAAGGAGGAAATATTAAATGAGTACCATAGGAATAAGTACTCCATACACCCAGGTAGCACCAAGATGTATCAAAATTTGAAAAGAAATCTTTGGTGGAAGGGGATGAAGTCAGATGTGGCCAGATATGTTGCAAGGTGCATGACTTGCCAACAAGTCAAGGCAGAGACACAAAGGCCATCAGGACTATTGTAACCCCTTAGTATACCACAGTGGAAGTGGGAGGATATATCTATGGATTTCATAGATGGTCTTCCTAGATCTAAGAAGGGAAACACAAGTATATGGGTAATAGTGGATAGGCTAACTAAGGTAGCACATTTTATCCCAGTTAAAACAGAAAGAAATGCTCCAAAATTGGCTCAAATATTCATGAAAGAGGTAGTAAGGTTGCATGGCATACCCAAAACCATTGTGAGTGATAGAGATACCATCTTCACCTCAAGGTTTTGGAAAAGTTTTCAAGAGGCCATGGGGAGTGAATTGTGCTTAAGCACTGCCTACCATCCACAATCAGATGGTCAAACTGAGGTGGTGAACAAAGTCTTAGAGGATTTGTTGAGAGCATGTACACTGGACTTTGGAGGCAACTGGGAAGACCACCTCCATCTAGCTGAATTCACATACAATAACAGTTACCAAAGCACCATAGGGATGGCACCATTTGAAGCCTTATATGGCAAGCCATGTTTATCACCTATATGCTGGGTAGAGACTGGAGAAAGGGCTGTTCTTGGACCTGAATATGTTAAAGAAACTACAGAGAAAATTGGGTTAATAAGAAAAAGAATAGCAGCAGCTCAAGATAGGCAAAAGAAATTTGCAGATAGGAAGAGAAAGCAAGTGGAATATGAAGTGGGAGACTTTGTTTTCATCAAGATTTCACCTATGAAGAAAGTCATGAGATTTGGCAAGCAAGGTAAGCTTACACCAAGGTATGTTGGACCCTATAAAATTCTGGAAAGAATTGGTTCATTGGCTTACAAATTAGAACTACCAGAGGAAATGAAAGCAATGCATAATGTTTTTCATGTGTCCCAACTTAGAAGATGGGTACATGATAAAGAAGACATTTTGGAAGAGCCTACCAAAATTCAAATAAATCCTGACTTGGTTTATGAAAAAGAACCAGTGGGGATTGTAGCCAAGGAAGAAAAGAAATTAAGGAGCAAAACCTTGAAACTAGTTAAGATCCAGTGGAGTAGTGATCCTAATGACTGCACATGGGAGTTAGAGGATAAGATTAGAATGGATTATCCTAAGCTTTTTGCAAATTAAAAGGTAAATTTTTTTTTTCTGGAAAATTTTGTTATGCATGGTTGATATGGTTGAATTTGTTTGCTTATGCATATGTCTGATAAGTTTTCAGAAAAGAAAATAATGCTTGTTATAAATGTTAGAAAAATTGTGAGGACACAATTCCTAAAAGGAGGGGTGAATGTAATACCCCAAAATTTTGTGAAAAATCATTTTTGTAAAATGATTTAATTTTTGAAATATTTAGATTTAAATATGGTGAAATTTCTGGAATAAATAGTGTGCAAGTATATGTGTGCACGTGCACACTGAAATGGCACAAGGAAGAACTCCAGATTTCTTGGATTTAAAACAAGAATTAAAAAGCAATACAAACATGATTTTGCAACATGGATATTTGATTTCTGGAATTATATGGATCATCTTAGAAAATAAGAAAAGTAAGTTTTACTTTAAATCGGTAAACAAGATTTTATTTAAAACCCAGAAAAGAAAATTATACATATATATATGTTATAAGGATTTGTAAACCTGTATACATATAGGTGTATATGTTTCTGAAATTAAAGAGGAATTAAATAAGCCTAGATAAGATGTGTATACAAATATACATTTTTAAGTACTGAAAAATATATATATATATATATATATATAAGTAAGTGAAACTATAACATTAAAATGACATGAAATGTGATACAAGTCAATATGCTTGTGTAGGCAAAAATAGCAAAGGGGATTCTCAGAAATAATTAAAATATAAAATAGGATAGTCACACTTTTAACATGACTAGGTGAGTGGCCATTTTCTGAAAAGCAAAAGAAAGAAAATGCAGCCTTTAAATTGGTTAATATGGCCGGGGTATTATGAATGAAAAATGCATGATGCTAGCCAGGACAGAAATGGAATTCTGTTTTAACAAAACCCTAGTGGAAAAATGCATATAAATAGGCAGTTTTAGCCAGTAGAATTATTTTTACCCCGAGCTGCACAAAAATAAGAAAAGAAGAAAAATATTGGAAGGAAGGAGAAAACACTCATACAAGGATTTTCTGGATTAATAAGAAGAAATATTTAGGTGAGTAACCTCACTGAATTCATGGCATTAAGACCTGAGATGAGGCAGCCACTTTTTATTGCCATTTATATATACTTCTGGTTTTGATGTATATGATTTCATCAATGCTTTTTGGATGTCTTATTTTAAATCTGATATGATTTAATATGGATGATTTTGGTGATCTTTGATTTGCTGAGACATTTGTCTTTGGATGTGTATCATTACTGTTTTATTTTTACTCAAAAAATGTTAAAGTCTAGAATCTTAGAACTATATAGAGAATACTCTCAACTATTATAGATCTATGGCATGGAAACTTTACAAAAATGTTGGGAGCTGCATTATACTTGGTATAAGTGCTGAGGCTTGAAAAGAAAAATGTTAAGGGTGCAATAGAAATTTTCTAAAGTGCTGAGCCCTTAATCAAATCAAAAAAAAAGGAAGAAACCCACAAGCTAAAATTATGATTGAACCAGATCCTGAATCTGAATCAATCATAAAGGCTTACAGATCAATATATTAAGAACATGCCATGCCTCTTTTTACAGTTGAAAATATTCTTATATTTTACTAAGATTAAGACATATTGACCCCATTTAGGAAATAACTGTCTGCTTATTTCTGAGGAGAATTCTGCTAGGAAAGATTATGGATGTTTCCATGTTTGCAGTGGCATGTTCACTTAGCATATATGATGATAGGATTTAAGACAATACACTAGTAAATAAACTAGGGAAGGGAAGGCCAAGAAAGCTGCTGGAATGCTTGTCATATTTTAAGTATGCAAGTTGGCACATGGTTTGTTTAAGCCCTGAGATCTTTGTGCAATGATGTGAATTAGTTCATTGTAATGTGTCCCCGTGATTCCTTAATAGCAGATGAGGCAGGAATTTAAATTGAATTATGCAACCTGTAAATGAAGAAATAGGAATATGGATATTTCTTAGGTTGAATGGTATGGAACCAAGATGGTTCCAGTGAATGCAAATGTTGCAAATAGATATTATGTTTGCATGATTATGTATGCAAGTGTAAGAATGATAAATGAATATATCATACCTGAATCAACTTAATTATACTATGTTAAAGTAATTGATTGCAGGAATTTGCTTAAATAACTAATTGGTGCTCTTATATTCTCTATTGCTTAATATCATGAATGTATTGATGTTACTCATACCAGATCATAGATCTGACCCTTGTTTGCTCATGGCATATGGGGTGTCTCATTTTAAAATGAGGCAGCCACTCATGCTCTTTCAGGTAACCCAGGCACTAAGTAAAAATGAAGTTATGGCTATTATGGAGGAGTGAATGAACATGCTAGCTAGTTTCAATAAGAGCTTAAATTGATTATATCTGCATGTATTCAGGAAAAATGTTATGTTTCTAAGATTTCCAGTCATGTAATGAATTCTATTATGGTTAGATGAACTAGTTGTATCATGTTAAATATATTGTTATGCACTAAGGTTTAAAATCTAAAAGAAAAATCTGAGTGGGAAACAAGGAAATGATCTTAAGTATTGATATGGATGTTTGGAAAAGAAATATGCATATGTAGGTGAGCTACTGTTTTGCACAATTTATATTATGTATTAGTTAATCTTGAGACATAACAGAGCACTGAGTTTTAGAATAAAAAATCTGGATTTAGCTAGAAGTAAACTTAAAAGGATTTTGGTTTCTTTTTACTGAAATGCTTTGTAAATAAGTTTGAATACATTTCTGAATCGTATTGAGAAAAGTAAAATGTTTTTAAAAGCTTCAAACAGAATGCAATGAATGGTATTTCCATTGCTTTGAACTAGTGTGTAGCAGATACAGGATTCATGAGTTAACCAGCTTCAAATAAATGAAGTATTGGTTGATCATGATAGATTGTATTTTGAATAAAAATGCATTTCAAAAGCTTAGTACATTTAGCAATTGTTTCACCCAGTTTTCTGGAAAATGAGCAAAGATATTAACATGTACATGTATATCTGTGTACATGTTGACATTTGAGCAAAAATATAAACATAAATTCCTAGAACAGTTGTAGGAATGAGTTTCAAAAATAATAAAGCAAGAAATATTGTTTTGTATGTTAGATTATATGCAAAAATTAAATATATATATGCAGATATAGGTAGATATCAGATTTCAAACCATACAGGAGAAAAAAAAACAAAAATTGTGTTTGAACCGACCAGCATAGCACTCGAACTCGTGACCTTTCATGTGTAAGTTAGGCGCGTTTCCATTACGCCTAGATGTTGCTTGTGTTCTCTTAGGATCCACTTTCTTTTAGCCTGATTTTGATACTATACAGACTTTAACACAATCATCTATATTGAAAGCTTGTTTACCACTGATTATTACTTGATCATTTCTTAATTAGAATAACAGACTAAAGTACATGTTTCCAGTGGATTCTATGGTCAAAAATCAGAATACAATAATTAATCTTTTAAAAGGGAATTATCACATTTTAATAGACTTAAAAGGATTTCTACTTGCATATTATCATACTCTGATTCTAGTAGAATATAACATAGATATCTTCATATATGTATGTTAGGAATGATTTAGATTTAAAAACAATATTTTTATATTGTGAAAGATCCTGGATATATTTTGTTTATTGGATAAAGAAAATGACCCTGGGAAAATATATGTGTAATGAATGATATATCTATATATCATCTCTTAAAAAAAAAATCCTTATGAAATTAGGGTGAATATAGGAGGGTCATTTCAATTGGGAGACAGAGAACTTAAAACAAAACATCGGATAGAATGTCGAAATTAAGAATAGAAATCTTATGTTGCATAGTTGTGGCTCCAGATCAAACAAAAATCATCATAAAAATCTAATACATATTTATTTGTTAAATTTATTTACCATTTAATTAAATTAAATATGCTTGTATGATAATTTACTTAATTCAAATTTTGGTACAATGAGCAACATAACGAGCCTACATTTAGGCTAGTCTACTTAGGGCTTACAAGATTGGATTATTAGATGGGTCCACTGCTATTAGCTGGGTAGATGATGCTTCCACGGATTTTGTGGTAAGTTATCCATAATACTTCATCTAAATAAGATTTACATACACAACACTAAATAGGCAATTTTGCAATGTTTTTCCTTTTTAATTTGTAATGGTTATTACCGTTGCAATTTCCAGTGGATATTTCTATTAGGACTGAATATTCGCCATTATCTAAATATTAGTATAAACAAAGTAAATATTCGCCATCGTCATCTACTCCAACTCAATATTGCAACCTACAAATCATATACAAATATAATATTGACCGGTAAAACAACCTTAGTCTGACCGAGGTTGTCAAACAAATAACAAACCCTGAGTCAGGCTATAAATCTAGTTTTGAGTGTAACTGTGCTCAAAATACGAAATAATAAGTGTGACAATTTTAAATATATCTGTAAATTCAAATCACTCAAGTTTACCAACATAGTGAACACCCAAAAATAATTTCCAATAAGCTCTATGCTTAAAAACCATTTGAAAATAGATTTCAAATTCCTTTTCTTTAAAATCATTTTCCCAAAATCACCTCAAATGAATTTCCAAATCACTTCCAATAAGTCACTTTGTTAATGGAAATTCCTTATATTTGGAAATAATATATCAGAGATCTATTTTGCAAACAATGTCAAATTATTAGTTTTAAATTCAAATAATCTATCAAAATATTTCCCATTTTGTATAAAACCATTCTTTGCAATATATTTTCCAAACAAACTTGCAAATCTGATTTATCCAAAAATATTTTTTCAAAACATTGTATAAAATAGTATTTCCCTCTTTAATTATTTAAAATTGCAACTCTTCATTTATTGAAACCATTTCTAAAATATTCGATAATTTCACCAAGACTAGATTTCAAAATACAACACAGTTTCACAAAATCTAGTTTAAATAAATATCCTCACTAAGCGAATGCTCGTCAAAATAGATCATAACAAATCACAACATAACTCATTTGCAGTTGACAGGGATATAACCTTTTAATCCAATTCCTATGAGCGGTATCAAAAGCAATAATATCCATTCAAATTATAAAACAAGTAGCAATCTCCTCAAAAAGGTAAAATCATCAAAACTATTTTCAAATGGGGAAATACACAAAAGTGTAATTTTATTTCTTTAAAATTTGGAATTTTCTGTAGTAGAAATACTGTTAAAATACCTCCGATTTGTTTTATACAAAACCTGTAAAATAGCATTTCGAATAATTCTCCAAAATTTCCTTTTATCGAAAAGCTTGTATATTTAAACCATTTATCTATTACGGCTTAATTTCAAATTCAAATTATTTTTAGAAAAAATAAGCTTTATTATATAAAAAGCTTTTCCACTTCAAAATTATAATAAAAATATTCATATAGGATTTTAAATTCAATTTTTAATTGAAATATTATTATTTTCCACCTTAAACTAATTTAAACTCAAATTCAAATTCTATTAATGTTAAAATAGTTCAAAATCATTTTACAAAATCTTTTGAATTATAGAATTTGTTAAAATTCTTTTTCGAGGAATTAAATATAAAAATCCTCCTTTTAAATTCAAAATAATCTACCTTCAGTTAATAAATGTTATTCTATAACAATGCTTTTCAAAGAATTTAAATCACCAAATAACTTGATTATAATTCAAGTATTTAAATGTCACACACATACATATATATATATACACACATTTTTTTGAAAATGGATTTTGAACAAACTATACACTTTACTGAAAATTACTTTATAATATATAATACGCTTGAAGATCCTTTACAAACCATTTTTTGTGCAACAAATCATAATAGCAGAAGTTTATACAATGTTCATATAATGTAATTCATTTCAAAATCGCCATGTAGTAACTCAAAGAAAACAAAGGAACATTAAATTCTTTTTTAGAAATTCAATACTTGGTTTGTAGTAAACTTCAAAATTCTTAGTTATCATCGCTATGCATTAGATACTGAAACTAAGATGTTACATATTGTGTGTAGTGTAATTCAAGCTTCAAATCATCGAAACAATGCAAACAATCAAGATGAAGGAGAAAAGGGGGAAAATAGGAGATTTAATAAGGTTCTAGGCTACTATAAAATTATTCTATGATCAAACATCTACAAAATCACACATATATTTGTAACAATTCAAGCACAATAGGCTACCAAGCCATCAGAAATCGATGTGAATTTAAATTAAATAAAGTTTCACTCTAATTTTGAAAAAAATGGTTATACTCACAAAAATTAGATTTATTTCTCATTATAGGCCTTGAAAGATCAAAGCATCACCATACTTCATTCCCAGCCTCTGCCACCCAGATGCCTCTACCACCTTGCCTAGAACGCTAGCCTTGCAAACGTCGAAATCAGCGGTGTTCAAGCCCTTGTCGAAACTAACAACTCTCGCGTCCACTCGTGCTTGCTTCTCTTAATGTTCTCATGCACGCTTCATTTCTTTTTTTTATTTGTGGTAGGGTATGGGAGGGTGAAAACGGGTTGCGTTTTGACAGAAGAAGAGGCGGTTACTGAAGTAGATAAGGATAGAAATAAAGGGATGAGGATAAGGAGCGGTCCAATGAGAAGAGAGGAGAAATTCAACTTATCTTTTAATTTTAAATCAATATCTTTAACCACTCTATTACCCGACCACTATTTGATATCTTATTAAAATTCCACTCAAGGCGTTTTATCAAAATTTTATTTCATTCTTATAATGAGTTTTCTTTTTATTAATATTGCTTTTCAAATTTCAACAATTTATTTGTTTTATTTCCAAAATCAATTACAAAATTCCATAGGTATTATTTATTTTGTCAAAATAAATTCAGACAACTGTTGGATCTCTTAGACATAATTCAAATTTCAAATTTGAATTTTAAATAACTATACCAAATAAATATGAAAAATCAATCAAAAATATTTAAAATAACTTTTAATTTTATTTATCAATTTAAAATATAACCTTTTCAACATTTAAACTTGATTTTAAATCTCAATTCCAAATTTTATATTCAAATGTTTGAATTTCAAATTTAAATATCCAATTAAATTTCCAAAATCCATTTTAATATTTTTATTTTACTTTAACTTCGAAGAGGGATATTACGGTATGATATTTAAATGATAACAGATTTTATTTTCAAGAAGTGTTGACATTTTTGATAAATTTTCAAATTCTCATGCATATAGATATTAAGTTCAAACTTCAAACTTTTAGGATTTATTTATTTTTCTTTAAATTTGTAAATTTTTGGATTAAAAATTAGAAGTTCAAAACTTCTATTGCAAAACAAAAATTTTGATTTTCTTAAAAAAACAAAATTTCACATTTAATTGTTTCAAAATAAAAATTCAAATTTCTAAATTCATACTTCTAAAATTCAAATTCAAATTTTAAAGGTGCGAATTTTAAAAATTTTTTATTTCTCAAATTTTCAGTTTCAAAATTTTAAAACAAAAAATTCTCAGAATTTCAAATTATATGTTTTTCCATTTTTAAACGAGGTTGGCCATCTAACGTTTTCTTTTTTAAAATTCAAATTTTGGAAAAATTCCAAATTTTTAGATATGCTTAATCGTATTTTAAAACCTAAAATGTCATTTCAGTACATGCTGTTTTATGAATTCAATATAATGTAAACACTTACAAAATGATTTATATAATAAATTTTGTTGTTACTTTTTGTATTAATTTTGTAATTACATTAAATAATTAAAACATGTAAGAGTCCTTGCTAATGTCAAAACCTACTTTAAAAGAGTGAAAGGATGTCGACATAGGAATACAAATGAATATGTATAAGGACTTTAATACTTTATGGACTTCATGAAGTGTCATTCACCGCATGACTTTAGAACATGCAGTTGTCCTTGTATGAAGTGTAAAAATTCAAAAAAGTTGCTTTTTAAAATAGTTGAGAAACACTTGATCATTAACGGCACGGATCCAACATATAATTAATGGTTTTTTCATGAGGAGAGAAGTAACAATAGACGTAGTGGCAATCCAATGCCACATATTACCAATGTGGCTTGTAATTATAATCAATTTCAAGAGGAAAAACCATGTAGAAGATGCTCTTGGAAACCTTATTAATGATACATATGGAGTATATGATAGCATGGAAGGCATTGGTGATGGTAACCATTGGAAGAATGTATCGAGAATACAAACAAAAAGTAAATGAAAAGTTATATCCTTCTTCTGAAGATGGCCAAACAACACTAAGTGTCATCGTACAGCTTTAAAAAAATAACTAGTCAAGAAACAACATGACCGAGTTGTTAAAGCTGCTAAAATAGTGGCTTCCAATGGAAATACAATACCTGAGAAATACATCATCAGGAAACAAATGTTAAAAGAATTGGGAATGAAAGTAGAATACATATATGATTGTGAACATGATTGCATATTATTTTTAAAGGAGTACAAAGAGGTATTAGGATGTCCTTGCTACCATACTTCAAGATATAAAGTTAAAAATCAAGCAGAAGTAGTAAAACTTATAAAACAACCACGAAAAGTTTTGAAATACTTTCCAATAACTCTAAGATTAACAAGGTTGCACACTATACCATGGATAGCTCAAAAAATGTCATGGCATAGTGAAGCAAAACCATGTCGGAATTCCTTAACGACCCATCTTTTCGACCATCGAAAGTTAGCATTCAATACATCCACGGTATTCAAATGTCGAACATCCAACCGTCGAAAAGGTAGATTGTTGGGGTAAAAAGAAAAGGAAAACGAATAAAAAAATGGGAAATATAATCTTATAGTGGAATGACAACATATAATATAACAAAATAGTAAACCTATCACTCTAAGAGACAAGGTAAATCAGAGTTAAAAACAAACATCATCGGCCTGGGCCGTTATAACTTTTGGACCTTACAATTGTTGATGGGTATATATAATAATACATTGGAAATAACGTCATTCAGCTCCACTCCATGAGCTCCATGACCCACCAACGACAACTTGGAAAAATACTCAATTTGGCCCGAGAATTATAATAAAATAATACCTGGATCAGTCTGGAAATACCAACGTGAGCAACTCTAGTAGTATGGTGAACATAAAATAATTCCGTGAGACTACACCGTTAAACGTGGAACTGATTTTTATCTCACAAGAACAACATCCATAGATGAAGGAATGGGATACAAATCAGAACTGAAAGGATGTATGGATCGTATGTTTATATCTAATATGCAAGTGTAGTAAAATGCGAGCTTATAGTTAACAGAGTAAAGTAAATAATAGTAAGGAAACTATCACACCATAGTTTTTATACTGGTTCGGACCTCCCATCCTACGTCCAGTCCCGAAGCTCCTCTTCGGCTTTAACTAGTAAACAACCCTCGCTTTGCCTGGAGGAATAGGCTTAATACAAAGTTCTTTCTGAAACAAGTATGTGTTCTGGAAAACACAGATTTTGACTGCATAGTACAAATCTTCCTGTAATCTTCTTTGAGTGGTATGTGTACGTGAAGCTTTTGATTTCAGGAAGTGATAAAGACTGATATGGTTTGCTTTTAGAAATCAAAGTATGCAAAAGAATGTAGATATAGGATTCATAAAATTCAAGTACTTTTATTCTTAAAATCATCACATATATATAGATGGGGAAGAGTTTTGTGAAGAATAATATCCATTAGGGTTTTCTGTTTCAGTCTAAAGGTTGCAATCGTTGAGAAGGAAGAGGTGCGGTGAAGAGTTGTGAAAGTAGCCATTAGATTGAAGCGGATGTCTTTTCGGTGTATAAGGCCGTTGCTCAGCACAGACGTCTGGCTATAAGTTCAGACTTCTAAGCTTGTATATAATTTTTAGTTAGAAGCCAGAAATAGACATGTAAAGTTTTATCATACGTCTTATGTAAGTTTGGTTAAAAAAACAGAAGCTTTAGTCAAACGTCTGATATGTAATGTCAGACGTCTGATATGTAATGTCAGACGCCTGACATCTGCTATTTTCTTTATTTCAGCCTTTTGATATATGAAGTATTTAAAGAATTTTTCGTTCAATGCTTGTGTTTAAAAATAACTACTAAAGGAGATTTTACAAGTTATATCTATGACAATAACAACTCTATATTGGCATTTATAATACCGATGATTCTTCTCCTTTGTTAGTTGTCTTCAAGTTGAACTCTGAAAGCTTTTTCCTACAAGTAGACTGAATATATATTGTATGTGTATGATTGTATAGTTGTTGTCATCGAAATCATAGAATAGTGGTTCTAACAAGAACAACGGTCCAATCAAGAAAGTATGATCATAAACAAGATCCAAATCCAAACTTAAAGAAGGGACACAAATAATTAAACATCGAGAAGAGCTCCAGTCACTTCTTGATGCAATTAAGAAAACAATTCAAAGATTTGAATCAACAACAAGGGAAAGAATTTTCCAACAATGACTCGGAGGGTGCGCCCCCATTACTGAAAGTATTTCTCTAGACAATATACTTGAGAGAGTCATATACTCTGTGACACCTCTCGAGAACTCCAAACTGGACCCCGCCAAACATTACCGAGTATCCAAGTATTTCACATCTCCACGCGCATACCATCGAAACCAAATCTAAAGTAGATGTAAAAATATCCTAATGGGAACAACCCCACATAACTTGGTCCCACTCGCTTTCTAGTTTTAGTCATTTCCGACAAAGGATAACAAAGCTCAAATGAGCAATAAATCGTCTTAAATTGACGAAATTCAAAGAAGAAATCTGAACGGAGAGTCAATAAATCAACAATCGAGGATAATTATATGGATAATACATCTCATATTCTTATCACTACTCGTCGATTTCAAACTTGTACTATATCTTGGTTGAAAATGAAGTTAGACAACTGAAGGTAGTGTTACCTCTAGGCATCGCCTTGATTGACATTTTTAACTTTCGAGATAGGGACGAGTTTCTATACCTCGACGTTTAGTGCTAAGAGCATGACTAAGTCCTTTCCACCTAAGCGATATCTGATTATGGGAAATTAGATTTCTTATCCTTTCCGTAACCGAATCAAAACTTTCAAAAACCGAACTTGTGCTTGGTTTTTATATCATAAATAGTTGTAAAACACTTTAAAAATACTCTAAAAAAATATTCTTTTTAAAAGATTTTTCTCGTCTATAAACTATCATTTATAGATTTCAAACAACATTTATTATCCTGGAAGATAATAAATTAATTAAAATATTTTGTAAATTAAAACAACATTAATTATCCCAAAATAGAATTAATCAACTTTATAGCTATTTTAATAAATAAATCAATTATCTTTAAACACCTTTATTAAATTAGATAATTAATTTTAAACACCTTTATTTAAACTAATTAATTAAATTTAAACATCATTTATTAAAATGATTAATAAATCTTAAACCACATTATTAAAACGATAAATTAACTTTGTACTCCTTTCTTAAATCAGCTAATTAACTTTAATCACTTCTATTGAATCGGCTAATTCAATTTTAAACACTTTTATTAAATTAGTTAATTAACTTTTCAAACACTTTTATTTAATTAATTAATTAACTTTTAAACATCATCAATAACTTTATTAATTAACTTTATTATAATTAAAAATATATTTAAGCCCTCAAATTTCTTTCAAAACTAATACAGTCCTTACGCACCCGTTTGAAAAGAATTTACAAAATATTTAAGGTGAATAAAGTTTATAAATTTAGAGCAACTTTAATAATCCTGAAAAATAATTAAATCCAATTTATATGTAACAACTTTTGCAATTATTTTAAATTGAATTTCCTGATTTAAAAATTTTATTTTATTTATTTAAATTAGATAAAGTTTTATTTTAAATATTAATTATGATTTGTATGTGAATTATAATCCCAAACATGAATAAATAAGATATTTTCCAGAAATGTGAATCTTGGTCAATATTGTCAAACTTTGACTTTTAATTTAAAATTTTAAATTGTTGAAATTTTGAATTTATCTTTATTTTATGAAAGTAAATATAATTTCAAGAATACTTCTTTTCGTTTCGTTGAAATTTGATTTATAATGTGAAAGTTATGCCCTTTTAAACATTGTGTGTAAATTGCTGTATTTAACAAAATTGTTTATTTTAAATTATATAAATAATATTTTATTTGGTCATGTAATGTTCTAATTTATATTTATATGGGTAAATAACATGCTATGTATATATTTCAGTTTTAAAACATTTTAAAAGTGTAATTGACATTTTAAATGCCAGTTGTATTCTGTTTATAAACTTTAATTCCTAGTTTCAAATAATTAAAGTAATTCTTTATTTATCTTCCTATTTTCTTAAGAACTTATTTATTCTCATTCCTACTTTATTTTGTTTCTCATCTTATTTTACTTATTTGACTTTTTATTTGTTTTAAAGTGAAATAGAAATTTTATAAAGCTAGTGATGTTTTATTTGTAATTTTAAGCCTTGTTTAAATTAAATAAACTATTTCTTTATTCTTTTTCTATTTTCTCTAAATTTAATTATTTATTTCAATTTAGAAATGATAAATGAATTATTTATTTCAAAGTTTTTCTTTAGAACATTTTTAAATGAAGTAAATAATTTTCCAAAGTCAATGGTGATTTATTTGTAATTTCTGGACCATGTTACAATTTTTAAGCAATTTCTTTATTTCTTTTTCTATTTTCTTTAATTTTAATTATTTATCTTCATTTTTATTTTACTTTGTTTCAGTTTTAACATGTATTTACTGAAATTTATTTGCTTTATTTTGATTAAAAGAAATAGAAATACAAAGAGACATAAACCTTTCGCATACCCTAGCCCTTTCACCTTCTTGCCTTTTCATTTCAACTACCACTTGCCGACTCATCCCATTGCTTCAGCCGCATCTCTTTTCATTTTTCACGCACAAACAAAAGCTTCTCATCTCACAAAAAGTCACGGCCATTTCTGAAGCAAAGAGGTTTGGGAATTTTCTTCTTCTTTCTACTTGATTTCTTCTTGTTTTTGCTTTGATTCTTGCACTTGCCTTCACCTTTGTAGCTCAGCCCTTGCTCCTCCTTCACCATGGCCATCTCCACCACCACCACATCAGGCCACCATCTCCTCTAGCCCACTGACCATCCATAGCCGTGGCCATATATGATGAAAATCCACCAAAAATATGAGCAAACTCCACCTAAATTTGCATAGCCTAGCACCAATTGCCTTCACCACTCCAACCACCACCTTGGCCACCACTTGCACGACCTGCTCTAGCCACTTCCTGACCTGACACCACCTGCCACACCACCTCCTGACCCAACAAGGCCTGGCCATACCCATACTTGCCTTGGTCGTGGCTTGTAGTTGCATAGAAACCTTGTTTGTTGCCTTGTACTTATAGTTTCATGCATCACCACCTTTCACACCATCATATCCATGTTTGGCCGACCCATATGAACCCAAACCTGATCCAAATCCACACCTTAACCATGTATTTTCAACCTATGACCGAGCCTAGGGGTGGTTGAAAGCAAGTGCAAGTGATTTGGTGACTTGTTGAGCATGTATCTCTTGTGTTGTTTAATTTTGTTTAAGTGTATATTCATGTTGTATATTTGTTTTGTTTGATATATGACAAGACAAATAACTTTGGCTCTCCCACACTCAAATTGTAGTCGTGCTCTCGTGCCTTTGTGGATCTTTGTTGTGTGTATTTGATTGTCATCTCCAGCTTATACAAGTGAGTAAATCTCACCTGCATTTATACTTATGCAAATGTGAATTGACAACAATTGAATGTGTAGAATATTATATATGATGTTATACCGCCTATGATTATTAATTATATGATGTTAAACCTGTTATTTTACCTGTCATATTATCTGTTACTGTCATTTATTGTTAAACTATTCATTTATACCTGTTTATCACACTGCAAGTTCCCTGTAGATTAGATTCACTATGGGTTGAAATGATACATACCCGAACGGACTTTAGAATAGGGAAAAATCGTTATGGGCTGAAACGATAGGCCTGAACGGTTTTTATTTATTTATTTTAACTTGGGATTGCGGGTTTGAAATGATAGAACCCGGATTTTTGCTTTTTAAACTGCGGATTGAAATAATACATATCCGTATCACTTGACCTAGGTTAGAAAACTATATACAGGCCCGTGGTTATTTTTATAAAGTATTTTGAATATTTTAAATATTTTCAAAAGTGTAAATTATGAAAATTTGATTTAAATTGGATTTTTAATGTTTAATAAAGAAATTTGGATTTTTCTAGAAGTTAAAAATGTAATTTAAATGAATAGGAAAAGTGAATTTTTGAAATATAACTTAAGTTTGGAAATTTGGAATTTTGATTTTAAATTGATATTTAAGTTATATAAATAAATGAATGCTTAAATGTGAAATTTTAAAATATAACTTGACTTGGAAATGGGAAGTTTGGTTTTAATTAAAGGTTTAAATTAATTAAATAAATTGGAAATTTTGTTTAATTTGTGAAATGGTCATTTGAAAATGTAAGTGTTAATAAATTGTAAAAGGTAAAAATGGAAAAATTGTACATTTGAATTTGTTAAGTAAAATTATTGGAAAATTGGGTTTTATTGTAAAGTTTACTTTATAAAAATCATAAGTAAAAAGGATATTTAAATGAACATTTTCTTTGAGTGTTAAAAATATGATTTTTATAATGTTAAAAGGGTTTAAAATGAAGTTTATTATTTGCTAGAAATACACTAAAATCTTGAAATTACTTTAATAGGATTCAAAAATGCTGTGATTTCTGATTTGAACTAAAATTGAATAAAAGAGCTATTATAGCATTTCTGAAATGTTGTAGTTGCTGTAGTTGAACTAAATAGACTAAAACTTAACTCAGGTCTATTACAGCAGTCTGTAATTGCTGTAGTGGTCTGCTGTCTTTGCTGAATTTAAATAAAACCTTTAATTTGAAACCTGAGCTATTACAGCATTTCTGGAAATGCTGTCTTTGCTGTTTTAAACTAAATTTCAACTAAACTGAGATTTAACAGCAGTTTAAAATGCTATCTTTGCTGAATTAAAATGTTTTCAAGAATAACTTATAACAGCTTTTTCTGAATGCCGTAAAAGGCTGAAATTTTCAATGTTTATGGTTTTTAACTTAGTAAATGAGCTCAGAATAGTTTAAAACTTTGGAAATTGAATACATGATTTGAAAGTATAATAATTGCACTTTTAAATGGTTTAGATGAATTATTTTGATTGAAATATAAACTATTTAAAAGGTGACTTGAAATGATAATAAATGAATGATATCTTTGAATTTAAAAGGTATTTAAAGTTGAATATTTGGATTTGAACTCAAATGATGATTTGATAATGATGTTTTGGAAAGATATGATATTTTGATATATTGAAATGATTTGAAATGAAGTTTTGAAATGATATGATATTTTAAATATATTGAAATGGTTTGGAATTGATTTAATCTTTATTTTGATAAAGATTTGGATTTGAAATGATATTCTATTTTGAAGTATAAAATATTATTTTAAAATTATAACCAAGGGTTATAATAACGATTGGTTGGCAAAGAGACCGGGATCGGATATGGGCATACTCTCTGTCGATACCGAAAACCACTTTGACAACTGTGTACGCGGTGGAGATTCCAGAATGAAGTAGGATGGTGGCGACGATCCTAAGGTATATACGTGGACCCAACTACCGTGAGTTGGCATAAGGTGGCTAAAACAGGAGCGATCTTGGGCCAATGAGGTAGCACCTCTTATCGGACACACTTCTTCGATACCATTCTATTACTTTGTGATTGTTTGGGTGTACCCCTTGATTTGGGAGTGTTGTTCGAGGTGGAGCGGTACTGGCTGCTATGCGTTTCCATCAGTCCGTGTGCGTAATTGGTATATCTATCCTGGCATTACCTTGTGTGTCGTGTCACCTACCATATCGAGCTTTACTACAAGTTTTTCTATTTGTGTCGTACCTATGGAGTATCTTCTCATAGCCTTTCGAGGTATGCAGGTACTGTATAGACTATTGGCATTATTCGTGTTAAGGGGAATATTGGGTCACTCGTTAATGCTATTTTAAAGTATGTTTATTTTATAATTAGACATTATTATAATAGCGAATATTACTACATAGTAGATAGTTTAACGGATCCTTAAAGAATGGGCGATCCCAAGCATTCTTTAAGTTACTTGTACTTTTATTACAGTTCACTTGAGTTGGTTTACACTGTATAAGTATGTATGTCCTGACTCGAGTGTTTTGTGTTTTTCTTTACGCTCGGGTCAGACTGAGTGATACAGCATTAGAGACTCACCTTTGGAGCTGGAGTTTTGCTTTGAAGAACCAGATATCTATTCATTTTGTTATCCAGTTGATTCCAGTTGTATTTTGAGTTGTACCTGATTATCATATTGTTACTCCTGTTGTATCTTGGTATTCCTATTGTATCTTACTTAACTCTGATGTATTTACATAGTAGCTTCATGAACTACTATTTCTTTGTTTCCGCTGCACTTCTTACTCTGTGTCTGTGATCTGCGATTATTTATTTACTGTATATTCTGAGATTTTCCAAATTTTATTTAAAACGCGGTATTTTGAGCAATTCAAGTCCGACATGTGCGGATGCGAATGGTTGAAAATATCGGGTCATTACAGTTGGTATCAGAGCCCTGGTTTTAGGAAAACTCAGCATATAGAGTAAATTTAATTACAGAATCACTTTCATTCGAACTTGAATTCCTTCTTCTTCGATTCGGTTTCCTTTGAATTTTGGAACGTTCCCTGCGGCTCCAAAAAATCCATTCATGTCCCTCACTATTCATCTTCTTTTGATTCTGGAGTATCCCACAACTCCACTCCGAATAATCTTTCTAATGTATTGGCGGTCCCGCCAATATTCTAATGACTTGTAAAGGGGTGAAACTTCTTTACAAAAAGCATTGATTCACCGAAGACTTCTATATCCTCGATTTAGATGCTAGTATCTCTTATTATGCCTGAATTCTATCTCTTGGGAGCGAATGTAGATTTACCCCAGAAATCCACATCGATCTTATTCTTTAAGTCACGGTTGACCTGGTTAAGGTTGCCCGTAATATGTATAGGCTTACCCATCTACCTATTCTGTTGTTTAATCATTTTATCTTTTATCTCCAACTTATCTTCAAATCTGAATCTCTTTGATTTGAGTCCATCAAATCTGAATCTCTATCCTTATTTTGAAAATTTATCTTGTAGTTGAATTTTTTTATTTTAAAGATGTTTTATATATTGTGTTATTTGAGTTGTTGATGTTGATTTGGGTTTCCGATTGGTTCGTCTGATCAACGCTATCGATAGGATCTCCAAAATACTTGAATAGAACA
The DNA here is from genome assembly GCA_030737815.1 of Allium fistulosum. NCBI lineage: Eukaryota > Viridiplantae > Streptophyta > Magnoliopsida > Asparagales > Amaryllidaceae > Allium > Allium fistulosum. Next base: position 968,405,201 of record CM060904.1, on the reverse strand, counting down.
AACTGACACAATATGGTTTTTAAATTTAGTAGATGGATAAATTTTGTATAATTATAATATGTATAAGGTTAATTTTCTGAATTTTGATAATTAATGGAATTGGGTGTTAAGAAATAATATTTAACTTTGCATGTATTTTATAATCATTGGCTTTAGTTTCATATCTAAATAATTAAACATGGTTATAAATTAATTTGGAAATTTAAATGGATTTAAATCAAGAATGTGAGAATTTAATTTCCGATGATTTTGAACTTTGTTTTGAAAGTTTTAAAAGGATTTATTATTTAAAAGTATTTTTAAATCAGTGCTCTTTTCTTTGTCGCTGGAAAATAATTTCGGTGATGACTGCAGCATCATCGACATTCATTTTCGGGTTTCGAAGTGAAGAGACTATTCTATAGCTTTGCTATAGTTTTGCTTTGAAATTCAATTGATTTGAATTTCTAAATATGACTTGACTTATATTATATAGATATATGATTTAAATTTGATTTGATATATATTGTGTATGTATATATATGTTTATTTCTAAATAGTTTGAAGTTAATCGAAAATTTAATTCTTAAATTTTATCTTAAAGGATAAATTTCAATAAAAGGAAATCAAGGTTTGAATAAATATGTAAGCTTGAATAATTGAAATTGGAGAATTTATTTGTATAATATTCTATTACATTCCAATATAACTTACCTAAATTATTCAGAAGTTGAATATGTAATTGGATAATATACAAAATAAAGAGAATTTTATAAATAAAACTTAAGTGGTTATAATAAATGGTATACACTTAAATTTTATTTATAAAGGATCAATAGAGGTAAATAGGGAAAAAGGGTTAATTGAATAATTGACAATATAATGATATTTAAAAGAAAATTAAATAAATTGAAATAGTTATAACAAGTGAAATAACTTAATATATATAGGATTTGATATATTAAGTGGAATAAATTTAAGAATGAATTTGAATAAAGAAGAATGAAATTTAATGAATAAAGATGGATATAATAAATAATTGTCCAAATTCATGACTTTATAAATTGTTGATTAGATGATGAGATAATGAGATATAAAAATAATTAAGATTTATTTAACTTAAGTAAAATCAAATGAATGAGATTAATTATTAATGGAAGTTGGACTTTTCATGGTTTTAAATTTATTAACTTATTCTGTTTTCCAATCTAATTTCTTTCTGGTTGTTTCCATTCTCCTACCTTCTAAGTAGGAAATAAAATTCGAATTGGTTAGCCTTGGGACTAATGTTCTCTTTCAGCTTGATCTTGCCACTAATTCTCACCAACTCAGTGTTGCTGAAGAAATAATTCCCGAGACTGCTTTCCGTACTGAGAATGGTTTTTTTTTCTATGAATAGTTAGTCATGCCTTTTGGTTTGACTAATGCTCCTGCTTTCTTTATTAATTTGATGAAGCGTGTTTTTTCGTGTTGTGTCTTATAAGTTTGTTCTAGTCTTTCTTTCTTTCTCTTTTTCCTTCATCATTTAACTTTTCTATATCTTTGTGGTTTTTACTTCTCCCTATTCTGAATCTGAGCACTGCTTACCATCCACAGACCGACGGTCAAACGGAAAGGGTGAATCAGATTCTCGATGAGCTTTTTCGTGCTTGTGTTCTTGATTCTGGAGGATCTTGGGAAGATCGTCTCCACCTTGTTAAACTTACCTATAACAACAGTTATCAGGTATAATTTCAATCTCCTTGTCATCTTGTCTTAATCCTATTTCATTCTATCTTTTTCTATGTTTTCCCATACCACATTCCTTTTCGGGGAAGAAAAGTTTTGAGTGGGGGAAAGTGTAACAACCCTATATTTTGCAATTATTTTAAATTGAATTTCCTGATTTAAAAACTTTATTTTATTTATTTAAATTAGATAAAGTTTTATTTTAAATATTAATTATGATTTGTATGTGAATTATAATCCCAAACATGAATAAATAAGATATTTTCCAGAAATGTGAATCTTGGTTAATATGGTCAAACTTTGACTTTTAATTTAAAATTTTAAATTGTTGAAATTTTGAATTTATCTTTATTTTATGAAAGTAAATATAATTTCAAGAATACTGCTTTTCGTTTCGTTGAAATCTGATTTATAATGTGAAAGTTATGCCCTTTTAAATATTGTGTGTAAATTGCTGTATTTAACAAAATTGTTTATTTTAAATTATATAAATAATATTTTATTTGGTCATGTAATGTTCTAATTTATATTTATATGGGTAAATAACATGCTATGTATATATTTTAGTTTTAAAACATTTTAAAAGTGTAATTGACATTTTAAATGCCAGTTGTATTCTGTTTATAAACTTTAATTCCTAGTTCCAAATAATTAAAGTAATTCTTTATTTATCTTCCTATTTTCTTAAGAACTTATTTATTCTCATTCCTACTTTATTTTGTTTCTCATCTTATTTTACTTATTTGACTTTTTATTTGTTTTAAAGTGAAATAGAAATTTTATAAAGCTAGTGATGTTTTATTTGTAATTTTAAGCCTTGTTTAAATTAAATAAACTATTTCTTTATTCTTTTTCTACTTTCTCTAAATTTAATTATTTATTTCACTTTAGAAATGATAAATGAATTATTTATTTCAAAGTTTTGCTTTAGAACATTTTCTAAATGAAGTAAATAATTTTCCAAAGTCAATGGTGATTTATTTGTAATTTATGGACCCTGTTTCAATTTTTAAGAATTTTTTTAATTCTTTTTCTATTTTCTTTAATTTTAATTATTTATCTTCATTTTTATTTTACTTTGTTCTAGTTTTAAAATGTATTTACTAAAATTTATTTGGTTTATTTTGATTAAAAGAAATAGAAATACAAAGAGACATAAACCTTTCGCATACCCTAGCCCTTTCACCTTCTTGCCTTTTCATTTCAACTACCACTTGCATTCAATTTTTGGCCGACTCATCCCATTGCTTCAGCCGCATCTCTTTTCATTTTTCACGCACAAACAAAACCTTCTCATCTCACAAAAAGTCACGGCCATTTCTGAAGCAAAGAGGTTTGGGAATTTTCTTCTTCTTTCTACTTGATTTCTTCTTGTTTTTGCTTTGATTCTTCCACTTGCCTTCACCTTTGTAGCTCAGCCCTTGCTCCTCCTTCACCATGGCCGCCTCCACCACCACCACATCAGGCCACCATCTCCTCCAGCCCACTGACCATCCATAGTCGTGGCCATATATGATGAAGGTCCACCAAAAATATGAGCAAACTCCACCTAAACTTGCATAGCCTAGCACCTATTGCCTTCACCACTCCAACCACCACCTTGGCCGCCACTTGCACCACCTACTCCAGCCACTTCGTTACCTGACATCACCTGCCACACCACCTCCTGACCCCACCAGGCCTGGTCGTACCCATACTTGCCTTGGCCGTGGCTTGTAGTTGCATAGAAACCTTGTTTGTTGCCTTGTACTTGTAGTTTCATGCATCACCACCTTTCACACCATCATATCCATGTTTGGCCGACCCATATGAACCCAAACCTGATCCAAATCCACACCTTAACCATGTATTTTCAACCTATGACCGAGCCTAGGGGTGGTTGAAAGCAAGTGCAAGTGATTTGGTGACTTGTTGAGCATGTATCTCTTGTGTTGTTTAATTTTGTTTAAGTGTATATTCATGTTGTATATTTGTTTTGTTTGATATATGACAAGACAAATAACTTTGGCTCTCACACACTCAAATCGTAGTCGTGCTCTCGTGCCTTTGTGGATCTTTGTTGTGTGTATTTGATTGTCATCTCCAGCTTATACAAGTGAGTAAATCTCACCTGACATTTATACTTATGCAAATGTGAATTGACAACAATTGAATGTGTAGAATATTATATATGATGTTATAACTACCTATGATTATTAATTATATGATGTTAAACCTGTTATTTTACCTGCCATATTATCTGTTACTGTCATTTATTGTTAAACTGTTCATTTATAGCTGTTTATCACACTGCAAGTTCCTTGTAGATTAGATTCACTATGGGTTGAAATGATACATACCTGAACGGACTTTAGAATAGGGAAAAATCGTCATGGGCTGGAATGATAGGCCTGAACGGTTTTTATTTATTTATTTTAACTTGGGATTGCGGGTTTGAAATGATAGAACCCGGATTTTTGCTTTTTATACTGCGGATTGAAATGATACATATCCGTATCACTTGACCTAGGTTAGAAAACTATATACAGGCCCGTGGTTATTTTTATAAAGTATTTTGAATATTTTAAATATTTTCAAAAGTGTAAATTATGAAAATTTGATTTAAATTGGATTTTTAATGTTTAATAAAGAAATTTGGATTTTTTTAGAAGTTAAAAATGTAATTTAAATGAATGGGAATAGTGAATTTTTGAAATATAACTCAAGTTTGGAAATTTGGAATTTTGGTTTTAAATTGATATTTAAGTTATATAAATAAATGAATGCTTAAATGTGAAACTTTAAAATATAACTTGACTTGGAAATGGGAAGTTTGGTTTTAATTAAAGGTTTAAATTAATTAAATTGGAAATTTAGTTTAATTTGTGAAATGGTAATTTGAAAATGTAAGTGTTAATAAATTGTAAAAGGTAAAAATGGAAAAATTGTACATTTGAATTTGTTAAGTAAAATTATTGCAAAATTGGGTTTTATTGTAAAGTTTACTTTATAAAAATCATAAGTAAAAAAGGATATTTAAATGAACATTTTCTTTGAATGTTAAAAATATGATTTTTATAATGTTAAAAGGGTTTAAAATGAAGTTTATTATTTGCTGGAAATACACTAAATCTGGAAATTACTTTAATAGCATTTAGAAATGCTATGATTTCTGATTTGAACTAAAATTGAATAAAAGAGCTATTATAGCATTTCTGAAATCCTGTAGTTGCTGTAGTTGAACTAAATAGACTAAAACTTGACTCAGGTCTATTACAGCAGTTCTGTAATTACTGTAGTGGTCTGTTGTCTTTGCTGAATTTAAATAAAACCTTTAATTTGAAACCTGAGCTATTACATCATTTCTGGAATGTCTTTGCTGTTTTAAACTAAATTTCAACTAAACTGAGATTTAACAGCAGTTTAAAATGCTATCTTTGCTGAATTAAAATGTTTTCAAGAATAACTTATAACAGCTTTTTCTGAATGCTGTGAAAGGCTGAAATTTTCAATGTTTTTGGTTTTTAACTTAGTAAATGAGCTCATAATAGTTTAAAACTTTTGGAAATTGAATACTTGATTTGAAAGTATAATAATTACACTTTTAAATGGTTTAGATGAATTATTTTGATTGAAATATAAACTATTTAAAAGGTGACTTGAAATGATAATAAATGAATGATATATTTGAATTTAAAAGGTATTTAAAGTTGAATATTTGGATTGGAACTCAAATGATGATTTGATAATGAAGTTTTGGAAAGATATGATATTTTGATATATTGAAATGATTTGAAATGAAGTTTTGAAATGATATGATATTTTAATTATATTGAAATGGTTTGGAATTGATTTAATCTTTATTTTGATAAAGATTTGGATTTGAAATGATATTCTATTTTGAAGTATAAAATATTATTTTAAAATTATAACCACGGGTTATAATAACGATTGGTTGGCAAAGAGACCGGGATCAGATATGGACATACTCTTTGTCGATACAGAAAACCACTTTGACAACTGTGTACGCGGTGGAGATTCCAGAATGAAGTAGGATGGTGGCAACGATCCTAAGGTATATATGTGGACCCAACTCCCGTGAGTTGGTATAAGGTGGCTAAAACAGGAGCGATCTCGGGCCAATGAGGTAGCACCTCTTATCGGACACACTTCTTCGATACCATTCTATTACTTTGTGATTGTTTGGGTTCACCCCCGATTTGGGAGTGTTGTTCGAGGTGGAACGGTACTGGCTGCTATGCGCTTCCATCAGTCTGTGTGCGTAATTGGTATATCTACCATGGCATTGCCTTGTGTGTCGTGTCACCTACCATATCGAGCTTTACTACGAGTTTCTATTTTTGTCGTACCTATGGAGTATCTTCTCATAGCCTTTCGATGTATGCAGGTACTGTATAGACTATTGGCATTATTCGTGTTAAGGGGAATATTGGGTCACTCCTTAATGCTATTTTAAAGTATGTTTATTTTATAATTAGACATTATTATAATAGCTAATATTACTACATAGTAGATAGTTTAACGGATCCTTAAAGAATGGGCGATCCCAAGCATTCTTTAAGTTACTTGTACTTTTATTACAGTTCACTTGAGTTGGTTTACACTGTATAAGTATGTATGTCCTGACTCGAGTGTTTTGTGTTTTGCTTTACGCTCGGGTCAGACTGAGTGATACAGCATTAGAGACTCACCTTTGGAGCTGGAGTTTTGCTTTGAAGAACTAGATATCTATTCATTTTGTTATCCAGTTGATTCCAGTTGTATTCTGAGTTGTACCTGATTATCATACTGTTACTCCTGTTGTATCTTGGTATTCCTATTGTATCTTACTTAACTCTGATGTATTTACATAGTAGCTTCATGAACTATTATTTCTTTGTTTCCGCTGCACTTCTTACTCTGTGTCTGTGATCTGTGACTTTTTATTTACTGTATATTCTAAGATTTGCCAAATTTTATTTACAACGCGGTATTTTGAGCAATTCAAGTCCGACATGTGCGGATGCGAATGGTCGAAAATATCGGGTCGTTACATTATAATACTTTATGAATTTTTAAATGGCATTAATTATCTCGAAGGATGATTAATCAAATTTATAATCTTTTTATAAATTTTAAACAACGTTAATTATCCCCAAAGATAATTAATTAAAGTTATAACTCCTTTTAAAAAATTTAAATCAACATTTATCATTAATTTTCAAAGTTCTCCAAATATTTGAAAATATGGTTTAAACAACTTTCAAAATGTAAAAACACAAGTGTAAAAACACGACCAAACATTTATTTTGTAAAAATACAAGCTCAAGTTCAACACAGAACAAGGGTTTTGGGGATGATATTCCGTAAGTGGCGGTACAACGACAATCGTTGTAATGACACTTACACATTCAGTCAGTATATCATAAAGATTTTCAACCAAACGACAATATAAGCGATATAAGAATATAAGTAAACTAATATTGATGAGAAACCCTTTAGGGCCTCTCTACAAAAATTCACTGTAAATCACATATATGTATGTGTTTTTCAAAGTGTTCCATAGTGATCTATTCACTACGTACACTCCGACTTTCCTGTTGTTTTTGTCTCCTGTAACACAATGGTTATTTATGTCATCTACTTTTTAGACGGGAATTTAAAACCAAACTAACAATTAAACAACAATATAAATTATCAACCAAGCATTTAACAATAATCTATAGCAGCACAGATATTATATAATTTATTCAGAGGTGAGTAAACTCGTCGAAATTCCAGTTGGCGCTGAAGCATCCCAGTTTGGACTAAAATCGAACGACGTTCGATTTTAGCCCAAAGTTCCACTAGCTCTAAACTCGACCAAACTAATTCCATTATGTAGCTAACGTTCCTATGAGTTCAATGCAACTGACCATGTCCGAATCCAACCTCGTACGCAATAGTTATGAATTTTATAAGTAATATAACTGATTAAATTAATTAATTTACAATAATAGCTTAATTAATTTTTAATCACCTACTTGATTATCTTCTCCAACTTTGTAATAACTCTTGCCTGTACACGTCGATATCGAACACGAGATCACCATCCCCAAGCCACCGTTTGACGAACCGCCTTCACCATTCAACTCTCCTTTGAAATCTCTATCATTCCCTCACCTCATCATTGAGCTCGATGCTAGGATACCCTTCGTGACCTGTAGGGCTACACCCACGACCCCTAAATGTTACACCTTGCAATAGTTGATCGCACCATCCAAAAACTCCACCACCGACATCTCTTTTCATGAAAAACGTAGCCCCGCCATTGCCATCACTTAACTCTGCCTACACAGCCACCTACCTAAAACCCTAACTCAAACTGTCAACGTTCGAACCCAAAACATGATCGAAAACAATAAAATGGGTATGAGATGATAAATCTCATTGGTACAAGCACAAAGACCCTAAATTTATAATTCTTACCGGAGTATTTCATTCAGATTGGATTTTTGAATGGAGGCATCTAATGTTTTGTTTCACAGTCAACGAAATAGAGAATGAGAAAGGAAGAAAGAATTGTGAAGTGTTACCTTAGTTCATTCTCTTATGTAATTGTTGTATCCTTTAATCCAAATCCAACGCACTCTTTTACACATAAGTTCAACAAGATCTCCCAAATTAACCCAACACTACAAGCAACGTATCAAATCCCCATCAAATTTTATTTTTGAATTTGAGTTGATTATTAAAAAGGTTTTTAAAAGGAATATTTACGATGCTCCACTACATAATATTTCTTTCATTTACGGACCCCGAATGACAAAACAAAATTATGGTTACGCTCAAAACAGCAACACAACCCTAAAACAATAACAATATACTCTGTAAAATAACAGAAACACTGTTGTTTGCCGAAAAATCGTCAAATGAAAATTTAAATAATTTCAAAATTAAAAATTATGGAAAACAAATCAAATTAGTTAAATTAAAAATACCTCAATAAAAATCAAGTCAGTTTATTAATTTTTTTTTAAATTTATTTGAACTATTTAATATTGTAAATAAATTTACAATGAGTTCACCATTATCATTTATTAATTTAAAGGGGTTAAATAAGATTATTAAATCCATTTGATTTATATTTAATTCACAATTTAAATAATCACTATATTTGAATTCAAGTCAATAAACTCTAAAACCAATTATTTAAATATTCAATATTAATTAAGTATTAAAAATCAAAACGATCGAATTTTTGGGATTTTAAATTCTCCCCCCTAAAAGAGTTTCATCCCTTAAATTACCAAGGAAAAAAATGTCTCCAAACCCTTATGTTTAAAAACTATTAATTAAATGGAGTTCTTAAAATTTTAAAGCCTTTTATTTTACGGAAAATTTCGGCAGCATCTCCATTGCATGGTTCGATTGAAAAAACTACGAAGGGCCACTATAGGCTCAAACCAATGAAAGAAAAGAAAATCCAAGCGACATCCCATATCTGGGGCAAAAAATCATCAATCAATTTTAATTTCTAAATCTACTATGAACATTTTTACATTTAATTTTTTACTTCTGCAAGCAATTTACTATCTTGATGTGAATGCATGTGCGCAAGAAATCAAATAGAAATCTCTTGCTTACTTATACTCACATAATTCAAAAGAGAATCATGCTAATAAAAAAGAAATACACAAGCAACATAAAGAAGATTGCAACCATATGCAACCAAAAGTATAAAATTGTCCTGTAATAAAATACTATGCATCCAATCATTTCAAAAGTTAAATTTCAGAACTAAATGCCCGGTTTTTTATATTCAAAATATATTTTCAAATTCCTCAAAAGAGAATAAATAAAAATCATAATCATTTATGATAAGGAGGGGGCTCCTCCTACCGAAGCATGTATAACTCTAGAAATAAAACAACATGGAGCATCTAGTGGTATTCTATGTAACGACCCAGACTTTTAGTCGTTTGATTTTGAACATTTAATTTATTTTAAAGGTTGAATTGAAACGTAAATTGAATTTTTAATATGAAGTTTATCGATTAAATAAGTAGAATAAAATAATTCCCAGTTTGGTGATTTATTTATAAATTTAAATGTTGACTTAAAAATTGAAAATCATTTAAATAATTGAATTGGAGTTGAATATGAATCGAAAACGATTTCTAATGTTGATATAAAATTCCTTTTGAATTAGAATTGAGTTAATAAGTTTTTAAAACTGGAATTTCAAGAGATTTCGTCAATTTTGAAATTCGTTTATTTAATCGACGCGAACAAATAGCGATCCGGGACACAGTCTCGGAATTCGACGAAACCAGTTCCTTTAGATCCTTAATAGTATATTATTATCGAATTTCAAATTTCATAGTTTTTGGATTTACCGTTTGGTCGTGCGATCTGAAAATGCCTAGAAATAATTTAGTTGAATTTAATTTAAATAGTCGATTTAAAAAGCCATCTTCCACATACGATCGAATTAGATTCTGAAACTTGTTCAATTGAGTTCGGAACAGTGGTATAACATTAGAAATGCCATGTGGCACGCCTCGATGGGGATTGTAGATTTTTAGTTACCCAGTATGAGATATATTGAAGTTAATAATATTATAAAATTTCTAAAGTCAAAAACCTTCCTGAAGAAGCCACTCCTCTTCCTTTTATAATCACGTGTTCTTCCCCTCTTTCTTCCTGATATGAAATCAATTCGACACAAAAAAAGGAAAACAAAATCATTTCTTTTAAATATAAAAAAAAAAGAGAAGAAGTATATCGCGATCGAAGGATGGGAAAGAGCGACCTCGAAGATCGTGGGCGTTCGACCTATGCTTGAGCGTTCGCACTAGAGATCGCAAGTTGAGCGAGGTTCGTGCATAGGGAAGAGAGGCGATAGCGATGGTGGAGTGCGCGGGCAGTGGCGTGGCGAAGGAAGGAGGGCGTTCGAGCAGTTCCAAGGCTTGGGCGCGGTTGATCTTAGGGGAAAAAAGGGTTTGATAGTTTCATGTCAAAGCTAGGGCATGACTATCGCGATTGTATATGGGGGTGTAGGGCAATGTGGTTGTGACAAGGAGAAGGATGGCGATGCTGGGCGCACGCGCGAATTGGAATCGCGATGGCGCTCTGATGATGACGAGGCTCGTGTAGTGGTTCGTCGATGGAGGAGAAGGCAGTGCTCTGTGCGTGTACAGTAGCATTTTGGGAAAGATGGATTGGAATTTGGCATACTGGTAATCGATTTATTTAGAATGTAATTAGTGAATTTTATTTTTTAAAATTTATCGTTATATTAGAAAGCTAATAACTCTCTAATACGATGTCAGGATTTAATGTGGTTGGTCACGTTAGGCTCGTATCGACGTTGGCTTAGCTATGGAATTTGTTTGGAGATTTTTGGAGTCCATTGCAATTTTTGGATTAAATCGAACGTTCGATTTAATTTAAAATTGGAACGATCATCAAATTTGGAAATCAATGTGAGTAAATCTCACTCATTTTGGATTGCTAGTTTAATTTAAAATGTTGAAATTATTTATTGATTTATTGGATGAATTGATAATTATTATTATCAGTTGGATGTTATTTGTGACGACCCGGAATTTTTGTATATTTGAAATGGGAATATTTAATTTATTTTAAATATTCGAAGGTTAAATTTTAACTTTATTTTCAAATATACGGTATTTATTGGATGATAGATTATTGAATTAAACAATCGAAAATAGGGTAAAATAGAGGATCCTGAGTTTTGAGCCTGTTAAAAATAGTTTAAAGGTTCGGAAAATTTATATTGTTAATATTGAAGGTGGTGGAACTTTTAAAATTGAATTTCAAAGTGTTTTGTTCAGTTTTAAAAATATATCGTTGAAATTGAATTTAAAAATAGCCGTCCGAGGCACAGTCTCGGAATTTGACGAAACCAGTTCTATTGGGTCCGTAATAGTTAGTTATTATCGGATTTCAATCCTCATAGCAATCGGAGTTGTCGTTTGACCCTGGCAGCTCAAAACGTTTCGAATTGTTTGAATCGATTTAATTCGAAATTGATCGTTTTCTTCAGTAACTCGCGTATACGATCAAATTAGCCTCCGAAACGCGTTCCATCGTGTTCGGAATGCGGGTAAAACCCTGTAAACATCTGTTGGAATGTCTGGTTTGGGGTTCGGGATTTCGCGTTATGCAACGAGACGGTTTGAAGTGTTATAATATAATTTAAAATTTATAGTACAATAGTCAGAGATATTTGTAATGACCCAAGATTTTAGGAATCTATTCTGAAAAATATAAATGAATTCAAAATAATTTTTGAATTAATTTTGAAAGGGGAGTGATATAGCATGATAGTGTATCAGTATGTGTGTACATGTGTGCACAGGAAATGCACATGAACAAAAGCTAAAATCCCTGAACTCTAAGAATAAATACATATTGATATGTATGGAAATATATATATATATATATAAATTAAATCCTTAAAAGCTGAATGCATAAGTAAATATGCATATATGGATGCTACTGAATATTTTGAGTGTACATGTGCATGTGTGTGTCAATACAGTATGATGTATAAATATATATATATATAGGTGTACTAATTATTTCAGTAAGACTTATATAAATATATATATGTGTTAATAAAATACTAGAGTTCAAATTAGTAAGATAAAATATACAGACATATTTTAGTATATAGGAAGAAAGAAAGAAAAACTGAATATATAAAAAGGAGTAGTCCTCTTGTAAATAAATAAAGAAGGTACATACCAATTACATGAAAGCTAAAAATAGGAAAAATAAGACAAACAAGGAAATGTTTGCTATAGGCAAAATTAGGAAGAGTATTTGATAAATAATAAAATCAAGTCACATTTTTGGCATGATTGTAGACAAAGGAAAAAGTATTTTCTGAAAAGCAAAAATTCTGAAAAGAATGTAACCACTTTTCTCTTCACCTAAATTAAGCCGGGAAGGGTAGAACTTTGGGTTTAAATAAAATGCAGATAACATGATTTTTCTGGTGGGCAAAAATGGCTTTAGCCAATACCCAAAACCCTAAGGAAGACCCTGTATATATACATGTATATGCAGCAGCCTCCTCTCCTTCTCAGAAAAGAACTTTGAGAAAAAAAAAGAAACAACACCACAGAAATCATAAGGTAAGGAAAGGAAGAGAGCTTGAGGCTAAAGGCAGAAGTTCATCAATTAATTAAGGAAGCAAAGAAGAGAGCTAGGTGAGAAAACTCACTCAAAAATCTAAGGCAATAAGTCCTAATGTAGGCAGCCAGCTATAAGTAATTTTCTTAAAAATATACTTTCATATGAGAATGCTTATCTGTGATTTTAAAACTGAAAATGTTTTGATTCTCTTTGGTTGATCACTTGTTTTATTATAAGAAAGCTTTATGTGTTGTTAGTATACATATATGTTTTATAAATCCAGATCTATGATATGTTAATGTTTAGGAACATAAACAAATACCCAGAAAATAAAATGTTGAAAATAGGCAAGTAGTATTGGTTTTGGCTCAACCCAGAAAGATGTAAATAATGTTGAGCTGCAATATACTTATGTATAAGTGCTGAGGCTTGAGACAAAAAGGAATTAGGGGTGCAATAGGGTTGCCTATGTGCTGATGCTCCTGATTCAATGAAAAAATATATATATGTTCATATGCATAGCAAACAAAATTTTGTGATTCAGTGAAACCAGGTCATTCTGAGTTTAACTCAAGCACAAATGTTTGCAAAAAGGAAAAACTCTCTCAAAAGCCATAAGCCAATGTTAGTTGCCTACACCCTTTTTAAAATACCAGAATGTATACATATGCACACAGAACCTTATTTATTTAGTCACCAATGGTTGTTTGCTTGCTTGTCTCTGTATGGTTTTGAATAATATGAGATGCCATGATATGGATGTTTTAGTTAGTGAAATGGATCACTGAATGGTTTAGTCATGAAAAATCAAAAGAGTTATTATTAACTTAAACCTGATTAGGAAATTTGGGGTCAAGAACACTACAGGAATGACTTGTGTTCTTGAGTAGCACAAGTTGACACATGGCTTGTTTAAGTCCTGAGATCTTTGTGTAATGGAGTGAATTAGTTCATTACAGTGTGTCCATTGATTCATAAATATTGCAGGTGAGACCAGGATAGATAATTATACCAAGGGAATAATATTTGAGATGATGAGAAAACTAGAGTTTTTCCCAGAATTGAAATATGAGGATTGAATAAATGATTTAACTCATATTGGTTATTTTCCTGTTTGGTATGAATGATTGTTTGATTATGTCTGAATTATATGCTTGACTGTATATGTCATATTGATATATGTAGTCTCTGGAAAGGAAAATTAAAGTGTGCACATGCACAATGACACAGGGCATACACACAAGTATGATCTGATTCCAAAGGGCAGAACTTTATGTATATGTATTTAATTTGATTTTAACCTAATTAACTAGTTGCTTTTGTGAATTTTCTCATACCAGACATGTGTCTGACCCTAGTGTGCTAATGGCATCTGGGGTGTCTCATTTAAAAATGAGGCAGTTTCAAATGCTTTTTCAGGGATTGCAGCAACTAAGTAGGAGTAGGAGCAAGGCTTTGAGAAGAGGATTATAGCATGCTAAACTTAGTTAGATAAGAGCCAAAATGATAAAATCCGCATGTATTAATGATTTAAATTGTTACTTGTATTAAGTGTTGAATATGGGATGGATATTTTGTTAAGTATTTTATTAAGAGATTGACTTGTATCTGGAATTTATGAATCTGGTTAATATCTGATATTAAAGAAGTTAATCAAAATATTGTAAGTGGATTTAGTAAGAACACCATGTTGAAGACTGAATGATTACATTTTATAAATGTATTAGTCAATTTTGAGTCTTTATAAAGGATTTAAGTTTTGGGAAATCTGGATAGTTGATTCTCAGAAAAATTAAATGGTTTTGTCTTTCAAACATGGTAAGTGTATACAAAAGATAATAGGCATAGGTTGAATGTTTTTATGACTGCAAGGTTCCCATAATCTAACTTGTTTCATACAAATGTTTCATGTCTTATTTTTAAATAAAGGAAGGATCTGTAATAAGGGAATTGAAAGCCAGATCCAAATAGTTGCAGTTATATATGCACATAAACATGTTTTGTGCAAATATTAATACACCCTTTTCCTTTGTATCTGTAATAGGAATCTGAATTTTTATTCAGATTTTAACCAAATGCATTTTAAATTCCAGACAGATTTTATAAGAAGAAAATCAAACATGAATGAAATTTTTATTGCATATAACACTGTACTATGTGTGGATTGATTAAATTCAATCAATCCAATCTCCTCTTGTTTTCCAGAACTCTGATTTAAACAAGAGAGGCATATACATCCTCACATGTATGTGCTTAACTTTGTGAAAGTACTGATATATTTATATTGGTTAATTGTTTTGATCCTGGATGTATTTTGGTTTATTGGAAAAAGAAAATGACCCTGGAAAATATAATTGTAATAAATGATCAATCTATATATCATCTCTGATAGTTCTAAGGAAGTTTAAATCGAACTTAAAAGTGTAAATGAATGTAGGTGGACATCCAGACACATATAAATTGAATGTGCATATGCATGTACATAGAAATCGAATTTAGACGACAGTCTAAATAATTTAGACGTCTGAGATTAAACTTAGACGACAGTCTAAATAATTTAGACGTCTAAGGTTAAATATAGACGTCTGTCACAAAATAATTAGATGTCTGAATTCAGTTCAAAATGTCTTTTTCTCTCTGTTTCAATTAGGTTGAACTTATGAATAAGTTTGGGAAGTTAAAAAGGATGATTAGTGTATCATTAATAAAAGATTGTTTGGGTATTGTTAAAACTGTTTGAATTTGGGAAATAGTTAACGGGGATTGAATCATTCTTCCTAACTAGTAATTTCGGGGACGAAATTCTTTTAAGGGGGGAGGAATGTGACGACCCGGAATTTTTGTATATTTGAAATGGGAATATTTAATTTATTTTAAATATTCGAAGGTTAAATTTTAACTTTATTTTCAAATATACGGTATTTATTGGATGATAGATTATTGAATTAAACAATCGAAAATAGGGTAAAATAGAGGATCCTGAGTTTTGAGCCTGTTAAAAATAGTTTAAAGGTTCGGAAAATTTATATTGTTAATATTGAAGGTGGTGGAACTTTTAAAATTGAATTTCAAAGTGTTTTGTTCAGTTTTAAAAATATATCTTTGAAATTGAATTTAAAAATAGCCGTCTGAGGCATAGTCTCGGAATTTGACGAAACCAGTTCTATTGGGTCCGTAATAGTTAGTTATTATTGGATTTCAATCCTCATAGCAATCGGAGTTGTCGTTTGACCCTGGCAGCTCAAAACGTTTCGAATTGTTTGAATCGATTTAATTCGAAATTGATCGTTTTCTTCAGTAACTCGCGTATACGATCAAATTAGCCTCCGAAACGCGTTCCATCGTGTTCACAATGCGGGTAAAACCCTGTAAACGTCTGTTGGAATGTCTGGTTTGGGGTTCGGGATTTCGCGTTATGCAACGAGACGGTTTGAAGTGTTATAATATAATTTAAAATTTATAGTACAATAGTCAGAGATATTTTTCCCAACGCGTACTCGTGAAGCTTCCCAGCCGAAGAAATATCATCCTCTTCCTTTAAGAAAATGAATCCCGTTCTTTTTAAAAATAAAATAAAAATAAAATCCCTCTCGTTCTAAAGTTGAAACCCTCTTTTGAAGAAAATCACGATCACCTGAATCACTAACAAAATCTCGAACCCACCTCTTTTCGTTTCCTATTCAAACTCGAAGTCGAGACTTCCTCCTTACAGTCTCGTTCAATCGCTCCACCTCAACGAGAATCGAGAGCCATCAGTTTGGAAGCTAAGATTTTCGAGGGCGCCGGAAGGGGGTATCTCGCGAGCGGAGGTGGCGAACCGAGATGTCGTGGCCGTTATCGAGTGGGGTTTCGCGTTCGAGCTAGGGTTTCTGGAGTGGCGGCTTGTTCATTCGTGGTGCCTGAAGTTTTTCGCGACTGGGTTGTAAGGTAGGGGTCGCGATCGAGTTCGAAAAGGAGGGTGAGGCGAAGTCTGCAAGCTCAGATTGGGTTCGTGATGAGGGTTGTCGTGGCTCCAGTCGCAGTTATTGGGGCCGCATGTGTAGTTTTGATTCGTCAATAAGGTATAATCTTGTTGAAGCTGAGCACTTGATTTCAAAGTAAAGTATAATAATATATGTATGTATCTATAACAGCAGGTTATGGAATAAATTATTTTCTTTATATTTATAGAATATATACCAATAAGATGGAGTTATTACAGATTTGGAAATATAAGGATTTAAATGAGATATTGGGTTTTAAAATATATATATAAATTATTTTTACAAATATATACATATATTTCATTTACTAGTTATTTTAAGTAAAGTATTAGATGATTAACCTGATTTATTAAAAGATTTTGTTAGGGGAAAGATTATTTAGTTAAGAACAAATTGTTGGTTAATTAAATCTATTAAAAAGGAAATTGATTGTTCGATTATTTCAGATATTAATAAACCGTATTAATATTTATACAAGATTTAAACCTATGAAGACAACAAGCCGGGTTGGATCGAACTGAAATTTAAGGAGATAAAGGTGAGTTAATCTCACTCAGTTAAATTTAAATTTAAATGGTTAGATTTAAATAATTTATTGGATGATTGATTTGATTTGATGTGATATATATAGTAGTATATACCAATATATACATATTGGCATATGTATATATTTGAGTTGTTGATATTCCCGCATTTATATAGCGGATGAGACCCTATGCGCCGCATAATAGCGGATGATATTTTATAAAACCCATATACCGCGATATTCCACCTCGAAGTGGAATTGGTATTGTGCTAACATCTGTGGATGCAGGGAAACAGGTTGGAGGGATCCGACTGGATTCCTCAAAATATTTAATGTTGTTTAAATATTCTGTGATATGATTGTTGATATCCTGTGATGATTTATATTGGATAATCTGGTTGGATTGAATTTCCCAGTATAATGAGTTATCAAAAGCAATTGAATTGGATTTTTGGAAAGAAATAAAGAATAAAATTTAAGTTAAGTAATTCTAGTGAATTCGAATAAATTAAATATGGAAAAGAGGAATTTTGAATAAACCGAGAAATATTGAATTTAAAAACTTATGTGATATTATTTAAAAGAATAAATAATTTATTTTAATTCAATGTTTAAATGTATTTAAAAAGAAAGAAGGAATTTGGGAAATCTGAAACTTGTGTTTCGGTTTAAAGATTTTAAATCATAATGAGAAATAAAATCTGGAAGTTAATGAATTTGGAAATAAATGGATTAAGTAAGGAAATTTATTTCAAAGTAAAATAAATTGGAAAATCAATTGTAAATTGATTTAAATATTTGGGAATTTGAAATTTAAAGAGAAGTGAGATTTTGGAAACTGGGTTATAAAGTAAAATAAATATCAGTGGATATTTGAGAATATAAATTCAAGGTGGGAATTTATAAAGGAATATGAATTGGTTTAAAAATAAATGTTGATTTATTTTTAAAAGATGGAAATGAGAAGTGTATTTCTCTGGATAGCCAAGTACGTTTTCAAAGAAATTTTTAATATAAGTTAAAAGTTCTAATTGTGTTTTTAAAAGCATGTTTTAGAAAATTGATTATTTCTAAATGTTAATTTCCTAAGTAAGTATTTTCAAAAATCTATTATTGTAGTAATTATATAAAAGTGATTTGGTATTATGTTTTAAAGAGGAAATTTAGTTTATATTTGTAAAGTGGTTTATTTTAAAGTATATATTTTTAATAAAGTATTAAAGTAGTTTGATTTCAATGTTATAAAGTATATTTAAATAAAGTGTTTTTAAATTATTTTAAAATTAAAAGTATTTTGTACTTGGTGATTCAGTGGAAATAATTATTTGGGAAATGTATTCCGTAAGCGGAAACTGTTTTGAAATTGTTTTCAAATGAGCTTTGAAAATTTGGAAATATATCTTGGAAAGATATTTGGGCAAATAAATAATGTGGGAAATTATTTATTGTGTGATGGTTGCTTGTGGATGTTAATTGATAGTTAAATAACCGACTATCAATATTGGCCAAATGCGCTGATCGTTTCGAAGAGACCGGGATCGGGTTTCCGTATACCGGGATTCTAGGTCTGGAGACTCGAATACCACTTCGATTCGGTTTGTACGTTTCGTGTAACGTTTTCAGAGTCGAAGATGGAGCTGTGAAGTGCAAGGGCTAGTCGCTACTAATCCCGAGGATATTTCCAAAATGGATGTAGTAGGAATAGTGCCTTCGGTTCCGTTCGAACCCGGGACGGACTTGTATGGACGAATGCTTTCGTGACATCGTCAGGTGGACGATGGGCATTCTAAGGGATATGTTCTGAAAAGGTATCGTTTAGCCTCGAACCTCATCAACCGGGAATGACTGAAAATCAGGGGTTATGCAGCAAGGCTTCGTGGGTAGCCCCCACTTGAGAGTAAAGTCATCCCTGTCTAGATGTCCCTTTTATTTCGGCTTAGTGTTGCGGTTGCTGATCCCAACCGTGGGGTGATTTTATTTGGAATTATCCAGTAAGGGATGATTTCGGCCTTGTGTTGCAGGGGAGCGGGCGTACTCCTCGGTACTGTGATCTAGGCCACGTACTGTGTCAGGTGGTACCCCAGTGCCTAGTCATTCGTTGGAAATCCATTCTCCCTACGTGCCTTGTACGAGTTTTGTTTGTATTACCCACTTTGTGGCTAGTATGCCGGAATTTAATAGATGTAACAATTTCGGCTATTTTAATAAGTATTTGTGAATAGACACTATTATAATATCAGAGGATTTTTATAAAAAGTGTTTTAGCTATCGTAAGGTAAAAACCCGACATGTTTATTTGTGGCATGGTCTTACGAGATGCTTTTATTTTCAAAAGGATTTTTGAAACTTTAATAATCAATTGAGTGTGATTTTCTCACGCTGGTATTCCAGACTGACTCGGGTATTGTTTTATATGATGCTTGGGTCAGACCGAGTATTATAGTTTACAGGATATGATGCTATGGATCTCAGGAGATGAGCTGGATGGCGAGACGTATCTCCCGTACTTGTTTATATATATATATTCCGCTGTGTTGATTGTTGTACTCTGTTGTATTGAGGACATGATATGGTTATTGTCCAGTTGTATGTTATGTGTTCTCTGGTGTATACTCTGATGCTATATTATATAAAACTGATATAGTTTTGATTTGTGTAAAGATCTGTTAATATATATTATATTTTATTCCGCTGCGATGGTTAGATTCTGATGTTGTTTTCTATTTTTTCTTCTTCTACCTCTTCTTCTTAACTAAAATGGTTCGATTTTCCGGTCTGGAAAGTCGGGTCGTTACAGTGGTATCAGAGCTTAGTTTGGCGACAACCTTGGCTCTGGTGGGAATTTTGAGAGTATTAATAGATATGAGCGCGTATTTGTTAGTGAATATAAAATGGTTTTATATTATGTTGGTTGATTTATTGAGTGGCATATGAACCTTCGTCGGCACAGTCTGGACAACTGTATCGAAGGGGTTTCTAAACACTTGAATAGAACAGTTCGACACAGTATTGTTTTAAATAGGGTAAATGAAATAATTTTACCCAAATTATTTTTGTATACAAAAGATATAATTTTTGTAAATTATTATAGTATTTGGTTGCTTGGTTGTTAGAAAGTGATGATATTAAATTATTATCATCATTGTGTAAAAATTGAATCAGAAATTGGAAAAGTATAACCAAAGATGAAAGAATAAATTTATATAACAAAATGGAATTTGAAATATAGACTATAAATGAAATTTATAAATTGAGATAAAACTTTATATACAAATGTGAATTACAAATGTGATTTATAATCAAATGAGATAAATTCATAAACAAATGAAATTTGTAAATGTAAATTGTATATGTGACTTATAACTTGAAATAAAATGTGATAGAATTCCAGAGTAATGTTTGGATATAAAATTGAATGGATTTTGAATTTGAAGTTTTGGGAAAGGTTTAAATTCCTTTGGATTTAAAAATAGTTTTAAAGGTTTTGGGGAAATAATGGTGATATTATTTCATGAATATTTTTGAAATTGAATTGAAATCTGTTGGGATTTAGGAATTAAAAATATTTGAAAAGTTTTAAAGTGATAAAAGCATTAAATTCTCTTTCGGTCGCTGGAAAATAATTCCGATGATGATCGCGACATCATCGGTGTTCATTTTCGAGTTTCCAAAGAGAAATTGCTACCAAACTGTTTTTAAATTGGAAGTGATTGTGAACTGGGTTGGTTTTGAAATTCAAAGGGAAAATTGTTTGGTAAAAGCAGGTTGTTTTGGAAATTAGGATTTGATGTGATTTACCAGATGTGTATGAGTTATTTATGGATTCAAAATGGTTTTGAAATAAAACCGGGCAATTGAATTCTGGGAATTCTATTTAAAATATAAATGTGGAAATTTAAATGAATCAACAATATAAAGTATAGAATGAAGTTGATTGAAATAAGAAGGGAACGAAAGTTTAATTCTGGGATTATAATTATGAGATGAAAATAACTCAATGAGTAATATAAGTTGGTAGATAAAAGAGTTAGAGAACTTGAAGGTGAATGAATTGTAAAACTTGTATAAAATTGTATCCTAGAATTAAAATTTAATTTGAGTATATGAAGGTGAATAAAATATATTTGAATTTAACTTAAGATAAGTTAAATAAAATTGAGAATTGGAATTGAATTAAATGTAAATAAGTTGAAGTCGAATTGAATTGGATATAAGGGTAATGTAAAATGCTTATAATTGTGTAAAGAAATTCATATTCTTAAGTTCTTAAGTGTAATAATTTGAGATTTGATTGTAAAGATGAAAATGGACTTAAATGAATAGTCCCAGGTCTTCAGCAAGTAAGTTAAAACTTATGAATAGAAATGAAATTGTAAGTCATAAATGGGAATTCATTTCTTTGAACCATTAAGAGTTATAATTTGAAATTGTAATTATCAAATGGAAACGACTAAGATGAGCAATCTTAATTTTTAATAAATCCAAACTTGAATTATAAAATAAATTGAACTTAAGAAAATTAAGTGAAGTGATATTTGGAATTAAAAAGCAAGTATTTAATTTTAACCAGCGGAGGAACTAATGAGATAATAAATTAGTTAATGAAATTGAATTGTGAGTTAATGAAATTGGATTAAAATAGTGATGGTTTGAATTGCGAATGAAATCCAAATAAGTGAAAATAAATTGGAAATGGCCTGGTTATTAATAAAATAATTCCATATGAATTGAGTATGGAAAATAAAATTCATAATGATTGAGTGAATGAACCACTTATATTAAATAAATAAATGGATGGAATTTGATTAAATAAGAATCAAATGAAAGATGGAAATAAAACTTTAAAAGGTTGGTTAAATGGAAAATAAACTTAAGTATTGACTTAAGTAAATGTTGAATGGAAACTGAACTCAATAGAAGAGTGGTTTAAATAAGTTGAGAAATAGTTATTGAATGAATTAACTTGGATTGTTTTCGAGCTAAATAAAATTCAATTTTTGGAAGTTGGAGATGAATTGAATTTAAGAAAAAAATTGGAAATGAAGTAGTAAATTGAAGTAAGTTGAAATTCATATGAAATGGGAGTTCAATTTGAATATATACACTTCAGTGGTGAAGTAGTAAATAAATATAAGAAAATTTTATATTGAACTTAAGAATTGAAGAATGAAATTCTTAAGAAAATTGGTATTGGAAATATACTTAGTAATTTTGGAAAAAATATATATATATACTAAGTGAATAGTTGAATGAAGACTAAAACTGAAGTTGTGAAATGGGATAGTTGTGAATAAGGGGATAACGATCAAAAGAAATGCGAAATAAAGGAGAATTGATATAGCTGATAATCAAATGGAATTTATACGTAAGATGTACGTATATTATTTTATTCGCATAGCTATTTGGTCCAGATGTCTAACACAGAATTTCGAGATAGTTTTATCGATCCGAATCAGGATTTTTCACTCGATTTTCAACGGCGAACCTGGATATGGATCGTTGATTGATTCTGGATATTCTCTATCATAGTTTGTGGCTATGCAAGGAGAATGACGGTTTCTGATCAAGAAACCAGATCTGAGTCCGCACTAGGAAGTCGGGTGGACGATACTAGTTCGGAAGTGAAATTGTGTGATCGATTGAGCGATCGAATGTGATATTGCGTACGGATAATATATGTGCATCGTACGGACCTAAGTAAAGCAAATATTGAAAATTTGTAAAGGAAAGTATAAAATGACTTGGGAATTGTGATTGAATATTATTGCTTAGTAGGATATACAGGTGTATAAAAGCAATGGATAAATTGGGATTTCGATTTTAGAAGATAAAATTTAATGGCCCGACAAAAGGTATGTATTTGAATTTCTATATGAAATTTGATTGGGTTTTTGATCCAGCCACTTGGCTTTTTGTTTTCTTTCTGAGATTGGGAGGCCGTAGAGCCATTTTGTAGTAGTACCGAGCTAGCCGCGCAAAGGAGACGCTGGCGAAATTTTTCGGAAATTTAGAGAATTAGAAAATTTTTGAGAAATTTTGATAATTCAAAATTTGAATTCAAATTTAAATTTGAATGGATAAGTAGGTGGTATGGGTTGAACTTATGAATAAGTTTGGGAAGTTAAAAAGGATGATTAGTGTATCATTAATAAAAGATTGTTTGGGTATTGTTAAAACTGTTTGAATTTGGGAAATAGTTAACGGGGATTGAATCATTCTTCCTAACTAGTAATTTCGGGGACGAAATTCTTTTAAGGGGGGAGGAATGTGACGACCCGGAATTTTTGTATATTTGAAATGGGAATATTTAATTTATTTTAAATATTCGAAGGTTAAATTTTAACTTTATTTTCAAATATACGGTATTTATTGGATGATAGATTATTGAATTAAACAATCGAAAATAGGGTAAAATAGAGGATCCTGAGTTTTGAGCCTGTTAAAAATAGTTTAAAGGTTCGGAAAATTTATATTGTTAATATTGAAGGTGGTGGAACTTTCAAAATTGAATTTCAAAGTGTTTTGTTCAGTTTTAAAAATATATCGTTGAAATTGAATTTAAAAATAGCCGTCCGAGGCATAGTCTCGGAATTTGACGAAACCAGTTCTATTGGGTCCGTAATAGTTAGTTATTATCGGATTTCAATCCTCATAGCAATCGGAGTTGTCGTTTGACCCTGGCAGCTCAAAACGTTTCGAATTGTTTGAATCGATTTAATTCGAAATTGATCGTTTTCTTCAGTAACTCGTGTATACGATCAAATTAGCCTCCGAAACGCGTTCCATCGTGTTCGGAATGCGGGTAAAACCCTGTAAACGTTTGTTGGAATGTCTGGTTTGGGGTTCGGGATTTCGCGTTATGCAACGAGACGGTTTGAAGTGTTATAATATAATTTAAAATTTATAGTACAATAGTCAGAGATATTTTTCCCAACGCGTACTCGTGAAGCTTCCCAGCCGAAGAAATATCATCCTCTTCCTTTAAGAAAATGAATCCCGTTCTTTTTAAAAATAAAATAAAAATAAAATCCCTCTCGTTCTAAAGTTGAAACCCTCTTTTGAAGAAAATCACGATCACCTGAATCACTAACAAAATCTCGAACCCACCTCTTTTCGTTTCCTATTCAAACTCGAAGTCGAGACTTCCTCCTTACAGTCTCGTTCAATCGCTCCACCTCAACGAGAATCGAGAGCCATCAGTTTGGAAGCTAAGATTTTCGAGGGCGCCGGAAGGGGGTATCTCGCGAGCGGAGATGGCGAACCGAGATGTCGTGGCCGTTATCGAGTGGGGTTTCGCGTTCGAGCTAGGGTTTCTGGAGTGGCGGCTCGTTCATTCGTGGTGCCTGAAGTTTTTCGCGACTGGGTTGTAAGGTAGGGGTCGCGATCGAGTTCGAAAAGGAGGGTGAGGCGAAGTCGGCAAGCTCAGATTGGGTTCGTGATGAGGGTTGTCGTGGCTCCAGTCGCAGTTATTGGGGCCGCATGTGTAGTTTTGATTCGTCAATAAGGTATAATCTTGTTGAAGCTGAGCACTTGATTTCAAAGTAAAGTATAATAATATATGTATGTATCTATAACAGCAGGTTATGGAATAAATTATTTTCTTTAGATTTATAGAATATATACCAATAAGATGGAGTTATTACAGATTTGGAAATATAAGGATTTAAATGAGATATTGGGTTTTAAAATATATATATAAATTATTTTTACAAATATATACATATATTTCATTTACTAGTTATTTTAAGTAAAGTATTAGATGATTAACCTGATTTATTAAAAGATTTTGTTAGGGGAAAGATTATTTAGTTAAGAACAAATTGTTGGTTAATTAAATCTATTAAAAAGGAAATTGATTGTTCGATTATTTCAGATATTAATAAACCGTATTAATATTTATACAAGGTTTAAACCTATGAAGACAACAAGCCGGGTTGGATCGAACTGAAATTTAAGGAGATAAAGGTGAGTTAATCTCACTCAGTTAAATTTAAATTTAAATGGTTAGATTTAAATAATTTATTGGATGATTGATTTGATTTGATGTGATATATATAGTAGTATATACCAATATATACATATTGGCATATGTATATATTTGAGTTGTTGATATTCCCGCATTTATATAGCGGATGAGACCCTATGCGCCGCATAATAGCGGATGATATTTTATAAAACCCATATACCGCGATATTCCACCTCGAAGTGGAATTGGTATTGTGCTAAC
Organism: Allium fistulosum; assembly: GCA_030737815.1. Classification (NCBI taxonomy): domain Eukaryota; kingdom Viridiplantae; phylum Streptophyta; class Magnoliopsida; order Asparagales; family Amaryllidaceae; genus Allium; species Allium fistulosum. Next base: position 968,379,631 of record CM060904.1, on the reverse strand, counting down.
ATATGTGGATGCAGGGAAACAGGTTGGAGGGATCCGACTGGATTCCTCAAAATATTTAATTTTGTTTAAATATTCTGTGATATGATTGTTGATATCCTGTGATGATTTATATTGGATAATCTGGTTGGATTGAATTTCCCAGTATAATGAGTTATCAAAAGCAATTGAATTGGATTTTTGGAAAGAAATAAAGAATAAAATTTAAGTTAAGTAATTCTAGTGAATTCGAATAAATTAAATATGGAAAAGAGGAATTTTGAATAAACCGAGAAATATTGAATTTAAAAACTTATGTGATATTATTTAAAAGAATAAATAATTTATTTTAATTCAATGTTTAAATGTAATTAAAAAGAAAGAAGGAATTTGGGAAATCTGAAACTTGTGTTTCGGTTTAAAGATTTTAAATCATAATGAGAAATAAAATCTGGAAGTTAATGAATTTGGAAATAAATGGATTAAGTAAGGAAATTTATTTCAAAGTAAAATAAATTGGAAAATCAATTGTAAATTGATTTAAATATTTGGGAATTTGAAATTTAAAGAGAAGTGAGATTTTGGAAACTGGGTTATAAAGTAAAATAAATATCAGTGGATATTTGAGAATATAAATTCAAGGTGGGAATTTATAAAGGAATATGAATTGGTTTAAAAATAAATGTTGATTTATTTTTAAAAGATGGAAATGAGAAGTGTATTTCTCTGGATAGCCAAGTACGTTTTCAAAGAAATTTTTAATATAAGTTAAAAGTTCTAATTGTGTTTTTAAAAGCATGTTTTAGAAAATTGATTATTTCTAAATGTTAATTTCCTAAGTAAGTATTTTCAAAAATCTATTATTGTAGTAATTATATAAAAGTGATTTGGTATTATGTTTTAAAGAGGAAATTTAGTTTATATTTGTAAAGTGGTTTATTTTAAAGTATATATTTTTAATAAAGTATTAAAGTAGTTTGATTTCAATGTTATAAAGTATATTTAAATAAAGTGTTTTTAAATTATTTTAAAATTAAAAGTATTTTGTACTTGGTGATTCAGTGGAAATAATTATTTGGGAAATGTATTCCGTAAGCGGAAACTGTTTTGAAATTGTTTTCAAATGAGCTTTGAAAATTTGGAAATATATCTTGGAAAGATATTTGGGCAAATAAATAATGTGGGAAATTATTTATTGTGTGATGGTTGCTTGTGGATGTTAATTGATAGTTAAATAACCGACTATCAATATTGGCCAAATGCGCTGATCGTTTCGAAGAGACCGGGATCGGGTTTCCGTATACCGGGATTCTAGGTCTGGAGACTCGAATACCACTTCGATTCGGTTTGTACGTTTCGTGTAACGTGTTCAGAGTCGAAGATGGAGCTGTGAAGTGCAAGGGCTAGTCGCTACTAATCCCGAGGATATTTCCAAAATGGATGTAGTAGGAATAGTGCCTTCGGTTCCGTTCGAACCCGGGACGGACTTGTATGGACGAATGCTTTCGTGACATCGTCAGGTGGACGATGGGCATTCTAAGGGATATGTTCTGAAAAGGTATCGTTTAGCCTCGAACCTCATCAACCGGGAATGACTGAAAATCAGGGGTTATGCAGCAAGGCTTCGTGGGTAGCCCCCACTTGAGAGTAAAGTCATCCCTGTCTAGATGTCCCTTTTATTTCGGCTTAGTGTTGCGGTTGCTGATCCCAACCGTGGGGTGATTTTATTTGGAATTATCCAGTAAGGGATGATTCCGGCCTTGTGTTGCAGGGGAGCGGGCGTACTCCTCGGTACTGTGATCTAGGCCACGTACTGTGTCAGGTGGTACCCCAGTGCCTAGTCATTTGTTGGAAATCCATTCTCCCTACGTGCCTTGTACGAGTTTTGTTTGTATTACCCACTTTGTGGCTAGTATGCCGGAATTTAATAGATGTAACAATTTCGGCTATTTTAATAAGTATTTGTGAATAGACACTATTATAATATCAGAGGATTTTTATAAAAAGTGTTTTAGCTATCGTAAGGTAAAAACCCGACATGTTTATTTGTGGCGTGGTCTTACGAGATGCTTTTATTTTCAAAAGGATTTTTGAAACTTTAATAATCAATTGAGTGTGATTTTCTCACGCTGGTATTCCAGACTGACTCGGGTATTGGTTTATATGATGCTCGGGTCAGACCGAGTATTATAGGTTACAAGATATGATGCTATGGATCTCAGGAGATGAGCTGGATGGCGAGACGTATCTCCCGTACTTGTTTATATATATATATATATATTCCGCTGTGTTGATTATTGTACTCTGTTGTATTGAGGACATGATATGGTTATTGTCCAGTTGTATGTTATGTGTTCTCTGGTGTATACTCTGATGCTATATTATATAAAAATGATATAGTTTTGATTTGTGTAAAGATCTGTTAATATATATTATATTTTATTCCGCTGCGATGGTTAGATTCTGATGTTGTTTTCTATTTTTTCTTCTTCTACCTCTTCTTCTTAACTAAAATGGTTCGATTTTCCGGTCTGGAAAGTCGGGTCGTTACATATATATATAGTAGTATATATTAGTAGTTGGATATATTTCCCGCCTATTGGAGTGGATGAGACACTATGCTCCCTGCATATTAGCGGATGACCCTATATTACCGCGCTAACCCCCTTGAAGTGGGATTGGTGGTTTTATGTTGTATTAACATCTGTGGATGCAGGGAAGCAGGTTAGAGGGATCCAACTGGACTCCTCAAATATATATTAATTGTTTATATATAATAATATATGATGTGTTAAAATAATCTGCTATAGATTATTGTTGTGATTTGAATTATTGGATGTTATAATAGCACTGGCCTGAATTTTGGTATTTTAAATACCATAAATATTATTTTTGAATTTGAAGGAATTAAAGGAATTTTAGATATAAAAATATTTATATTGGAATTTGGATTATTTTAAAGGAAATCGAGTTGGATAAAATAATAATTTGATTTCTGGGTTTGTACTTAACTATACGGAAAATATTTTTAATAGAGCTTTTAAAATAATTTATATAAGGAATTTTTAACTATTGATTTTAAAGGGATATTTTTAAAAATATGGATAAGGAGTTTTAAATTGATATTAAAAATAGATTTGAAAAAACAACGGGATTTATTAAGGAATGGATTAATAAAATGAGATTTATAAATGAGATTTATAAATGAGATTAGTTTATAAAAAGTGAAGCTCAAGGGAGTTATAAATTTATAAACGATGTTATAAATAAAGGAAATCAATATCAGATGATAATTTGGGAATCTAAAATTCATAGGGTGAATTTATATTAGGATATGGAAATAGGGTTAAGGAAAAATATTGGATACTATTTTTGAAAGGTGGAAATGGTTAAGGAGATCGGAATGAAAGCGATGTGTTGGGAATCGAGAGAAATATATATATTTAATTGGTTATTGAGATTTAATATAAAAAATATATTTTTTTAAATTTAAGAAGTTAAGTTGTTTTTTTTAAAAGGGAAAGTTTATTTATCCAATTATGAATATTTAATCTATTAGTAGAGAAATATTTCAGAAAGTAGATTATATAAATATTTACTATTTATAGAAATGAATTCATATATTTATAATAAGCTTCGTAAATCAATTTGTTATTTGGAAATGAAATAGGGAATGAAATATCAATGTTTATTAAAGTATTTTAAAATTTTAAATAATTACTTAAACGTGTTTTAAAAAATAAGTTATCATTCTTTAAAAATACTTATTATACATATATAGAGTTTTGGAAATGACTTTAAATTATTTATAAACTCTCTCGAGATGTGGAAACGGATATGATTTTTAGAAGTTGTAAATGGATAAACGAGATTATAAGTGAGTATAATCGACTTTGGAAAATGTAAAAGGAATTGATATAAATTCCGGAAAGGAGATAGGATAAGAAAACTCCTAAGTATTGATATTAGAAATGATTCGGAAAAATGGATTATAATATTTACCTAAGTGAGGAAATGAAGGTTTTTGAAAATATTTAGAGACGAAGGATTTATATCGAGATATTTTCTAAGTAATGGATTATAAATCGAAGTTGGAAATATTTCACTAAGTGTTGAAGTGAGGTACGGTTGGAAATATCCTATTATGGAAACAAGTATTCGGAAATGTTTTCAAATATTGATAAATTTGAAAGAGATTTGAATATATATCTTTGTAAAGATATTTTGAAATGAATGTTGTAAAGAATTATAAACAATGGCCTAGTGACTGCTTATGGATGTTATTTGATAGTTAAATAACCGACTATCAATATTGGCCAATTTCGTTAATCGTTTCGAAGAGACCGGGATCGGGTTTAATTATCCGAAAAAACCACTTCGATCCAGTTTGAACGTTACGAATGGATATCGTGAAGATAGTGAAGACGGTGATTCGATTTGTCCAGACCCAGGACAACTTGTATGGACGAATGCTATCAAAACATCGTCATTGGAGGACGATAAGCATTCTAAGTGAAATTGTTCTTGAAAGGAAAAGGTAGCCTCAAGCCTCATCAACCGGGAATGATTAAAACAGGGGAGATGCAACAAGGCTAAGTGGGTCGCACCCAATTAGGGTATGTTATCACCTTTCTAGATACCCTCGAAAATATATATATATATATATATATATATTATGGATATGGTTGTGCATGGAAAAGTGAGCGCTCGATTTTAAGGGTGGGAACACCCGGGGTGATAACATATTCAGTACTATCCAAGTTAGGGGTAGGCCGGTCTTGTGTTGGCAGGGGATCCCGGCGAGGTCCTCGGTACATTTTTCTAGAGGTGTACTATGATGGGCGGTACCTTAGTAGCCCAGTCATTTTATGGGATCCATTCTCTAATACGAGCCTTTACGGTTTTGTTTGTAGAGCCTAGTATGCTGGAATTTAATTAATGTAACAATTTCGGCTATTTGAATAAGTATTTGTACTTATACACTATTATAATATCATGGGATTTTCTATAAAACGTTTTGGTTATCCTATGGGAAAAACCCGTCGTGTTTATGTAGGACGCGGTCTTACGAGATACCTTTGCTTTTCAAAGGATTTTGATAACTTTAATCATTCAAATTGAGTGTGTTTTCTCACGTTGGTTTTCCAGACTGACTCGGGTATTATTTTATTATAATGCTCGAGTCAGACCGAGTATTACAGATTCAGGATATGATGCTATCGAGCTCATGAGACAAGCTGGAGGATTTCAGACGTATATCACGTACTTGGTTATTTCCGCTGTGTGAGTTATGTATATCAGGGCAAGTTATTATAACTGTCCAAATTTATTGATGATTGTTGTACTCTGATAATTGTATGTATATTAACTGAAACAGGTACAATTATTGTATTTAAAAATAGGTTATTATATATTATATTTTGTTCTGGTACGTTTGTGATATTCTGTGTGGTTGTCTTTTTCTGTTTCTTCTTCTACCTTTTCTTCTTTACTCCTAGCAATCGGTATTTCTGGCACTTGAATTTTTGACATGTTGTATAGTGAACGTATTTAAGTCGATTTTCGAGAGTCGAAAATTCCCGGTCACTACATTCTATTTCCTCCTAAAACAACAACTAGAGTAAACTAATATACCCGGCAAGTCTTCCAAATTGGAAAACTCCCAATCGCCCAACTTTATTCATAACCAAAAGTATTTTTAAAAAAATACTTCACAAAACTCTTTTCGAATATCCTGAAATAACAATTCCTTCCCAAAGTTTTCAAAATTATTCTATTATTGTTTATTTCACAAATTCTTTTGAAATCACTTTTTCAAAAGCAATGGGATTTAAGTCCTAACAACCAACAACTTTATAAACCGTAGTCTATAAAATCACACAATCCATCAAATCAATCAAATTCCGTAATGGAATAAACTAACACTTAACATCATTAAAATGTTAAGTCACTTACCAAATAAGATTTAGAATTTTTGATTAGATTCATGATTTTATTAAGTCACGTAACAAGTACACAAATATTCTTAAGTCCGTATGATGTACATAAATCATCCGTATGCAATATTTGATCTAATCACTTGCCCGGATACATAGACCTTTACTTCCGAACTAGTATCGCTCACCCAACCTCCCTAGTGCAGACTCCGATCAGGTTCCTCAATTGAAAACTTCTATTATGCTTACATAGCAATATACTATGATAGAAAACTTCAGTATCATATCGAGAATCCGAATCAAGTATTTGCTGACAAGAATTAAGTGAGAAATCCTTTTCGAACTGGTGTGAATCATCTCAAAGCTATGTATTCGAACCCTAGATCAAGAAACTAAGTGAATAAGATGATCTATGTATAACTTACGTATTAAATCTAATTGGTTTCTTACTTACACCAATCCCTTTCCAAATCACTTTCAATTTTATTTATATTATTTCATTCAATCCTAAAATTATTTATGAATTATTTCACAAATTTTCACTTAAGTTTATACACATTTTATAAAGACAATTTTATAAAGCATTAGATCAAAAACTTATTATACTCTTATTTACTTGTTTAATACTCTTCTAAATCCTAAGAGTACATACGAAATATAAATTTTATTTTAATTTATTTATTATCTATTTTTATTTTTCAAAATCCAAATGGAGGCCCAATCAAAATATGGGTTTATTTAAGACCGAGTCAACCCTTCGACCACTTTACCTCGGAGTGTTCTAAGGAAAGAAAGTTACAGGTTGTCCCAATATCACAAAAAAGTTTATGCAACTTAGATGATTAACAAAACTATGGTTTTAATAAAACAACACTTATTAAAATCTTCCTATCAAACTCACCTATTTGAACTTAAGTTAAATTATCCATTTTTTCTCATTTATCAAATTATTTATAAAAATACCTTTTAATTTGAAATTTGTTTCCTTTAATGCAACTTAAGAACTAAATACCCGGGTTTTTTTTTCAAATCATTTTTGAAAGAATAATAATATTCATATCCCCCTTTTGTATATCAAATCATACTTTTGGAGTTTAAAAAAAATTGTTTTACCAAAACAATCTCTATAGCAAATTACTATGGTACTATTCCCCCACTTAGAAACTCGAAAATGAATGTTGATGATGTGGTAGTCATCACTAGAATTATTTTCCAGCGACAGAAGTGAGTTCGGTGCTTTATTATCTCTTTTTAAATCCTATTTAAAATATTTATATACATAAACACTTTTAAATAATACTATTATTATTTCCTCCTAAACTTTGAAAATAATTTTCGAAGACATCGAGATTTAAGTTCTCAAATCCTCTGCTTAAATCCCTTTTTATTTGTAAACTCTATTTATAAATTATACTTATATAATTTCACTTTAAAATATTTGTTCTCACAAATACTTCCAAATAATATTACCATTACTTTTCTCAAAATCTTTTTGAATCAAGCAATTCTGGAATTTAAATTCAAAAATACTTTTTTTAAATACATTTTATAATCAAAATTTGTGTAAAGTTTCCTTTATATGAAATCTTCTCATCTTATAATAATTCTCCTTTATTAAAATAAAATTTTCTCTAATATTTATCCTCTAAATATCTTATCTTCCCAATTAGATTATATTAAATAAATTTATTAAAAGATGATTTTTAACATAACATTTTCACCGAACACCTTATAGTCAAATTGTGAAACTTAATTCATAAGAGTTCATTTTAATGCACTTATAATTTCAAAATAATAAATGCCCATAAACTGGTCGAGCATTAATTGACAATCAATAAACAATAGTCAATGCTCCTAAACTATCTGAGCATGACAAATCAAATAATAATGATAATATATAACCATTACCATTACCAAACAAACACTATAAATAATTATATAAATTTGAAAATTATTCCTTTATATATATAAAATATATAATCCTCGGTAAAATATTTAATTTAACAAATTTTCAAAAAAATCAATACCGTGTTCGTTTGCCTTGTTCAAGTGTTTAGAAATCCCTATCGAGACTGTGGCGTCCAACGTCTCGAACAGAATTCATGAACAACTCGATAGACCAATTAACACAATATTTTTTAATAGCACTAACAAATACGCTCTCGTATATATAGTACTCTGAAACTCATTCTAGGGTGTCACTTAACCTATCTCAAATGAGCCATATCCTACCAGGTTCTAGCTTAACTTTCAACTCTGATACCAAATGTAATGACCTGCCTTTTTTACCATCGAAAAGTCAGCACTCAATACATCCACGGTGTTCAAATGCCTAACATCCAATCGTCGGAAAGGCAAATTGTTAGGGTAAAAAGGAAAAGAAAATGAATAAGAACGGGGAAAATAGAATCTCAGGGCGGAACGACAACATATTATATAACAAAATAGTAAATATGTCACTATAAGATACAAGGTAAATCGGAGTTTAAAAAAAACCTCATCGGCTTGGACAGTTATAACTTCCTGACCTTATAACTACTGATGGGTATGTATAATAATACAGCGGAAATAAAGTACTACGATAGGTGAACATCCAGCTCCACTCCATGAGCTCCATGTTCCACCAACGACAACCTGAAAAAATACATGGTCTGACCCAAGCATTATAATAAATAACACTCGGATCAGTCCGGAAATACCAGCATGAACTCGAGTAATATGGTGAACATAAAATAATTCTATGAGACCAGACGGCTAAATGCGGAACAAGTTTTTACCTCACAAGAACAATATCCATAGATGAAGGAATGGGATACAAATCAAAACAACAATCCTGTCAAGAAAGAATGATCATAAACAAGATCAAAATCCAAACTTAAAGAATGGACACAAATAATTTAACATCGAGAAGAGCTCCAGTCACTTCTCGATGCAATTAAGAAAACAATTCAAAGATTTGAATCAACAACAAGGAAAGGAATTTTCCAATAATGACTAGGAGGGTGCGCCCCCTTAATGAAAGTATACCTCTTGACAATATACTTGAGAGAGTCATATACTCTGTAACACCTCTCGAGAACTTCAAGCCAGACCCCGCCAACCTTACCGAGTATTCAAGTATTTCACATCTCTATGCGCATACCACCGAAACTAAATTTATAGTAGATATGAAAATACCCTAATGGGAGCAACCCCACATAACTTGGCCCCCACTCACTTTCTTGTTTTAGTCATTTTTGACAAAGGATAACAATACTTAAATGAGCAATAAATCGTCTTAAATTGACGAAATTCAATGAAGACAACTGAATCGATAGTTAATAAATCAACCATCGTGGATAATTAAAAATGATCGTATATGGATAATACATCTCATATTCGTATTACTACTCATCAATTTAAAACTTGTACTATTTTTTGATTGAAAATAAACTCAAGCAAGTGAAGGTAGTGTTACCTCTAGGCATCTCCTTGACGATGGTTTTAACTTTCAAGATAGGGACGAGTTTCCATACCTCAATGTTTAGTACTAAGAGTATGACTAAATCCTTTCTACATAAGCGATATCGGATTACGAAAAATTAAATTTCTTATTCTTTCCATAACCGAATCAAAAAATTTAAACTTTTAAAAACCAAACTTATGCTTGGTTTTCACATGTTTGCACCAAAATTGGGCACAACACTCTTTGGAAGTTTTTGAAGAGATAAAATGAAGAAATTAAATGGAAAAAGATGATTGTCTAACAAAAACTCCAAAAACAGATAATGAAGATAATAAAAACGCACAGAAACACAAGGATTTAGAGTGGTTCGGCGTATTGCCTACGTCCACTATGAAGTTGATCACTTTATTGATGTTTCTTTGATGATTACAATTGATTGCAGCAGGTTACAACAGATAACAATGAATTACAGCAGTAAAATTCGTTAGCAGCAGCAACGGACTTTAGAACTGAATTCGGCAGAGTCTGGGCGTTGGAGAATTCAAAGATTCAAAGATCCTTCCTCTGTATGCCCTGGGGCTCTATTTATAGGTGTAGGAGGCTGATATTTCGCCCATATCTCGAGGGACTTCTTCTGGCACGTGAGTGGGCCCACGCGACCAAGCCTGTGAAGTTTCAACCCGATCCGTGATCGATACGAATGGATTTCGCATCGATCAAGATTTCGTCCAATGGAGTCGAAATTTGGTGTGTACATTCTTTAGCATGTGCGTAAGCTCCTGTGAAAATTTGGTGGCATTTGGAATTGTGGATCTCAAGCTATGATCGATACGAAATGGAGTTACTCGGCAGGCTGTTTCGTTCGACTCGATCATTTCGACTCGATCTTGTTCGAATCAAAGTATTTGTCGTATCGATCCACATTCTTCGTCGGGTTGATTGAGTCATTCCAGGATTTTTGCCGTGTTTGTATCGAAGTATTGGTCTTGTTCAAATCGATATAAGTTGGCTTGTTCGTATCGATGAAAGTTGGTTTGTTCGTATCGATATAAGCGCTCCGACTTGATGGATACGAACATTGATCCACTGATGTATTCGAACAGTGTGAATCGATGGATACGAACAGTGATCCACTGATGGATTCAAACAATGTGAATCGATGGATACGAAGTCGATCGATACGAAGTAGACTCTGGTGATGGATACGAAGTCGATCGATACGAAGTAGACTCTGGTGATGGATACGAAGTGGATCGATACGAAGTGGATATTGGCCGATCGATTCGAACAAATCTTTCCCTGATGGATTCGAACTCGATCGATTCGAACAGCAGCTAGTCGATGGATTCGAACTCGATGGATTCGAATAGTGGCCAGTCGATGGATTCGAACTCGAGGCTGTTTTTCATCCAATCTTGCATCGATCATAACCTGAGCATATGAACTCGGATTGACTTGAGATTTAGAGCACTGACTTTCATGGCTTTTCTCGTCGTGTCTTGTCGATTGTAGCTTGATTTGTAATCGGTCAAAATTCGTCGATGTCCATAGTGAGCCTGCGTATAACCGATCTCTAAGACGAATCATCATTAGTTTCTAGTCAGGTTCTTGGTGTCACGGCCTTGCCAAAAGGCGGGATAACATTTGTCTCCCAAAGTACATCTTGTGGAAACATGACGTGCTTTGAAAAGCTGCAACCTTCATTCCAAACAGTTTTCGTCATTTTGATGAAAGTTGTAATCTTTGATTGATTTCCTCAGTAATGCAAACTGTTGACTGTCAACTGTTGTACCCTATATTGTTGTAACTGATTGCTGCTTGACTGAGATTAGTTGTTTGTTGTTGTAATCATTATCAGGTAAGTATACAATTCCTATGAATGTTAAAAATTGAATATTAGTCCGACATATATGCATGTATGTTAATCTGACTCTCGTTAATGCTGCACGTTCATGAGTCGTTGTCAGTTTACCCCGTATCGAATTCTGTAACGATCCTCTCCTAAACCGATGTGAAATTTGAATTGTAACAATGCTCGATGGTTGTTTTTGAAGGTTCCCTCGTATCGATCCTCTCCTGAATCTATGTAAAAGGTTGGAAAATTATTTTTGCATCGATATACATCGCATTAATGGATACGAAATGAAAATTTCGAATCGATGGATGTGAGGTTCGATGGATACGAAACGATCGTTCGTATCGATGGAGTTCAATGCCTTCAGAACAGCCTTCGTTGTGTATTTCGAATCGATGGTCCTTGTGTCATTGGATACGAATAGACAATTCGTATCGATGGGCACTGGCTTCTGGGAGCTGTGATTTGATGGATTCGAACTGAACAGTTTATATTGTTGCACTGGGGATGGAGTCGAAAATGATCGATACGAACAGTGGTTTCATATCGATGGATTTGGGTGACTTAGAAAAGCCTTCGTTGGCAATTTCGCTTCGATAAAGGCTTGAGTTGATGGATTTGAATGGCTTGTTCGAATCGATCCCGTGGTGACATTTTGTAACCGGTCGAATTCATTGGGACGCGAATCGTTTTTCCTTCACGCTCGAGTCCATATAAATACTATGGACTTAGCCATTTTTCACTTTTTACTCTTGCACTTTGCTTTTGTATCGCTCCAGAGACTTGGAAAAAGAAAAAACTGTTCTTGCCTTCGAATCGATTTAGACTCTCAATTATTCGAACCAACTGCCAGATTTAGGTAACCCACTACGTGAATCCAACATGTAAACGATGAGACTCGATCTTTAACATCAAATCACCCAGAGTCATGGTCGATCCTCGCATAGTTGATGTTGGATTCGGGTTGGAGTGAAGTTGAGGAAGGCCATGGCGTTTATGCCATTTGGGGAAGAAGAAGCAAGGAGGGATACGAAGGAGTCGATCGAAGGTTCTTCGGCCTTCGCTTCGTGTCGATCTGGAGTAGGGGCTTCGAGATGATGAGATGGAGGCCTTCGTATCGATCGATGGCTGAGCTTTTGCATCGAATCGGGATGATCGATGCGAGTGTTTTGAACGTGTAGATCGATACGAAGGGGTTGCGTCTGATCGATTCGAAATCCAGAGTTTCCAATCGATACGAATTATGCGCCAGGGGATCGATACGACGATGACCCAATTGATCGATACGAAATGGTCACCCTGGATCGATTCGAAGTCCTTAGCCTTAACCGATTAGAACTCCCATACGGATGAATATGAATTATCGCTACGAACCGGACTTTTGTGATCGATACAAATTGAACCTTAAAGAACTTGTAATCTCTTGCACACTTGAAAAACTGACTCCGACGAGCTTCAAACTTGCATAATTGGACTTAATCATTTCACCGCATATCTGATTGCCTATCGAAGCTTGTCGACGGAACTGGAACTTAAAAAAATGATAACAAATTTTAACTTGGATCGATCCCTAACATGTGGATGGCATGGTAGTGTCGGTCAGCGATTACGGTCATTCCGAATGAATTTCAAAGTCTTATCGTTTACATGCTTTCTCCAATTCTATAGAATTTTTCAAGTGATATACAGTACTGCACTGCACAACACATTCACACACTTTACACTGGAGAATGCACGAGCGTTATTGTCTATTTAACAATGATTTTTCATAAGCTAGTTAGTCATGGAACCTTCAAGTTCCCAACAGCAGGAACTTCCGAGTTCAATTCCTTCCACCATCGAGATACCGGCCATCGAAGCCGAAGTCATTGATCCAGCTCCGGACGAGTTTCCAGGTGCCCGGTTCATTTGCAGTCCACAAGACTCTGTGCCGTCTGGCATCTCTGAAGATATGCCGGGATGGATTTGTTTAAGGCATGGCTTGTCGCTTGACGACGTATTACTGCCAGGGCCAACTGATAGACCACATGCTCCCCCGGAGGGGTTTACTGCTTTCAACCGTCATGCTTGCACAACGGGGACACTTCCTCCATTTAATCAGTACATAAAGGAAATGTTGTCATTCCTTGGAATCTCTCCATCCCAGCTACACCCCAACGGATACGCCTTATTGAATAGCACTTTCATCGTGTTTATGGAAATTCTCTTTCGACCACCAAAGCCGATCGAGATTAGATATCTTTTCAACATTAAGAGCCACGGAGACAGCCCTTCTTTCACATTCTTGGAAGCAGTTAGGAACTGTCAAATAGTAACGGGGTCCTGGGGAAGGCTAAGTTACTATAAGACGGAATGGTTCTACGTTCGATGCCCCCTGGATTCGCTAGGCGATGGTTGGATAGACGTAAGTGTTGCAGTCTTCTTCATGAACTATCGAGATAATAGTAATCGTTTTCAAAACTGACATACTTCACTTCTTTTACAGCCGCAATCTCACGACCCGACGGTGGGTATTTCAAAGAGTTAGTTCGGATCCTCCAATCAGTTCCGGGTGAAGAGAGGAACATTGACTTGGTTCTAACCGATAGAAACTTGAGAATTATTGGGCTGATTGAACGGAGGCAAAGCATAAGGCTGGAAGGGACACTTACGGTGGTCTCAAAGAAACAGACGAAACGCAAAGCGCCTGGTGTCATAATAGCTGAAGAGGTTGATCCGGAGAGAACGCCCACTGATAACGAACTCCAAGATGGGCCTTCTTCCAATGTTCAGGATTCCAATCGTTGCTTGGGCGAGAGTAGTACTAGGATGGGTGACCTCCTGGGAAGTCCTCGCCCAAGCATGCTTAACTTCGGAGTTCTGATGGTATCCGGTGCTTTAGTGCTGGTATGATCGCACTAGTTCACACTCTACACGGGGGGGGGGGGGGGGGGGAATATTCGCATTGTTAAGTCTAACGTCGATTTTTTTTTAAGTATAGTTCGAATAGGTACTTTGCTAGATTCATTCCTTATCAGCAATGTCTAGAAAATCTAGCTCCGCCACTATTTCAGACAGGCCCGGGTCGTCCTCCCGACGAGAAGTCGCAGATAATTCAAATCCGTCAACTTCCCCTGCACATGACTTAGCTCCCGATGCGCTGGAGGCAGCAATTTTCTTGGACAACCCTGTCGATTCACTTGCTTCAAAGATCAATGAAAGTACACTCCGCTGGATATGCTCTGTCCACGGAATCCCTTTTGATGACGTGCTAGTCCCATCGGGGCATGACCGTCCGCACCTGCCCCCAATCGGATACACAGCTTGTAACAAATTCATGTGTTGGATTGGCAGTGTGCCACCATTCAACTCGTTCCTTCGGGATGTGCTGCAGTACATTGACATCGCTCCATCGCAACTGCACCCGAACGGCCATGCATTCCTCTACGGCACTTGCATCCTCTTTATGAATGTCTTCTCTAGGCTTCCAACTTCGTGCGATATCAGATACATATATTGCATCAAGAAGCGGAAGGATAGCCCATCATTCATGTTTCTCGAGCCGCACAACAAATGTCAAATCTTAACTGGAGCGTGGACCAAGTTTGCCTTGTATAAACAGGAATGGTTTTATGTGTGTTGCCCTCCCGGCTTTGCGATTAGATGGGTTAAAGGAAGTAAGCCCTTTTTCTTGAACCGTTACTAGTGTTTAGCAGCAGCCATACCTCTTCTAACTTTTACCCATCTTTTCAGGTATCACTCCACGTCCTGACGCCAGCGGACACTCTGATGCCATCGAAGCTATTCGAGCCCTTCCTGCTGGAGAATGGGACATTAGAACTCTCATTTCGAATGAGTCACTTACAAGGCTTGGACTGTTGGCAGAAGGCCGTCGGATAAGCCTTCCTCAGGGCATCACCATTCCCAGGCCTGCCTCTGGCAAAGGGAAAAAACAGGCTGAGTCTTAAGCACGCAACGCTCCTAATACACCAAAAGAGGGGGAAATTAAGGAGACTGAGACACCCAAATCACAAGATGAGAATGTCGGTCACATTCAAGACCCAACAGTCGAAGTTCACGACTCGAAATGTCATCTTCCCCTTCTAAGGGGAAAAAGAAACCGTCATACAAGATGAGGAAGAAAAAGTTGGTGGAACTTCTAAAATTACCCTTGTTCCAGTGGAGAAAGAAGCTTCCTCATCACATTTAGAAAGTTCTCTGAAGGGCCTGTCGAACCTTACCATTCCTGACGATCTACTCAACTACGGTTTCGACGATCCAGAGGCCCTCAAGTTTCATTTGCCCGCTAGAGGCAATACGGGAGTTCAAGCCCCAGTCCAGGGAGATAATACTCCAGTTAGTAAAGATAAAGGAACTGGTCCGTCGGGGGGGTCACTAGGACACACACGCACACATGCACTTCACCATACACTTCAATTTTTGCCATTACCCCGATTCTTCCTAACTCGCTTTTATTTTTATTCTATGCAGGTGACATGGGGCGCTCCCATGGATTCGATCGCCTCCACGGCTCTTCTATATTTCACTATCCTGGCCGGGACTCGGGCTCCGGTAAACATCGGGACAGGGACGATTACGGAGATCGAGATAATTGTCCCCGAGAGTCGTCCTATCGAAAGAAATCACCCTCCCAATCTTCATACTCTCGCGATCCTCCTCCTCCTCAAACAGAGCAAAGCAGAGAAAAATCTTCGCTGAAGGGGTCTCAACCCGATGTTTCCCGAGATCAACATTCTGGCTCTTCAAGCACACGGCAATCTCGGGAACATCGTAAAAGATCAGAACTTTCAAAGCCTCCTCCCCCTGCTCCTGTGGTAGATCCAACAATATCGGAGAAGCTGGCCGAACTTAAAGTCAAATTTCCCAAAATCTGCTTTGACGGCCTGAAGTTCCTTCCAGCAATTCATCATATTCCAGGGAATGTCAAGCAGAGTGTCATCGCTTGCAACAACGACGTCTATGTCCAACATGACGCGTTTGCTCATTTAGTCGAAAAAGTCTCGAAAATCTCCGTTGAGTGCCAACAGGAAATTGACCGCTTGAAGCTTGAAGCTATCTTCGACAAGGACATCATAAAGACTCAAGATAAAGAGCTCGCTTCGTATAAGTCCAAGCTCGAGGCTGCAGAACAAAGTGAAAAAGACACTACCGAGGCCGTTGCTCGTCTAGAGATGACCCATAAAGAGGAACTTGACGAAGCGGTTCAATGCAGTGGGGACCTGGCTTTAGAGAAAGATTCTATCCAGAAAGAAAGGGATGCACTCGCCCTGCAAGTCAAAGAGTTGAAAGAGCTATTCTCTAAGGAGAAAGAAGAGAAGATAGCCGCTCAAGAAGAGTCCCAACGGTAGTGCAACGAAATTGTTGCTACATGGCTCTTAAAAGCAAAGCTCGATGATGAGCTTTCTAAGGTTGAGACGATGAAGGACGAAGCCCGTAAAGAGGGCAAGAGACTAGCTTCCGAGGAAATCGACACCCGTCTTGAAGCAGCTGCAGAGGCCGGCAGAGAAGAGGTCAAGTGTATGTTTGACCCACTGATTGCTGAATACAGCGCCCGCGTCCTCATGCACCGGGACTTGACTTTCTTGGGCGAGGGCTATCTTGAATCTCTAGCCGAGGCTTGGGAGACTTTAGTAAAGATTAGACAGGTGGAGTCGGGCACCGAGGAGGTCGACGAGGAGGCTTTAGTGAAAGAATTTCTCAGGGGGAATGAGCCATCGGACTTGTCCGCGGCTATGGATCTCTTTGGTAAAAGCTCTCCTCCGTCAAAAGAGAAAGATGACAAAGCTGGTCCATCTGGAACCGAGGCTGCAGCTCCTCCTTCTACTCAATCGGCCGATCAGCCAGCACTTGACCCATTCGAGCAGCATGCCGGCTATGATCCGGAAGACCCCGGTCTCGGCATTCACGTGCTATCTCCCATTCTAGAGGGTGAAACTCCGCGCACAGCTGAAAGCCAGCAAGAAATCAGAATAACACTCTTCTTCTTGAAGTGTAAAGATCTGTTGCTTTCTGCGATCGGTTATTGGTTCTAATGTTCGTTCTTTATGTTTTTATACAGGCCGTTCTGATCCTGAACCGACTCCGAGGAGCGATGACGCCAAGGAGGAGACGGGGAAAACAAGCGATGCTATTCACGTGGGAGTAACTCCCTGTCCTGATGCTCAAGTGATCGGGGTGCTAGATGATGATAAGTCTGACACTTCATCTCCCGTTGAAGGGAGTTATGAAATTGAAATCACGAGCGCCTCTGAACACACTTCGAAGGTGAGCATGAAGGAGCGACTCGTGGAAGAGAAGAAGAAAAAGGTCGAGATCTAGGTCGAGTCTCAAGTACTAGAACTCACCGACCCACTGAATAGGCCTTTGAAAGTCATCCTTCCCGGCAAATCCAAATCACTGGATGTTCCTCCTCCTACTCCTGACTCCACTTCTTTGGCAAGAAAAAAGTCCAAGAGGAAGCGTGAGGGAGTGGAGTCATCTGAGAAAACAAAGGAGGACAAGAAAAAGAAGCCGAAGAAATAGCCACTATACTCGTTCAACGAGATTTTGCTTAGGTCCTGTAACTACTTTTACTTTTTCGTTTTCGTAGTTTATGTAGCTAGATTTTTGACTCCAAGTTTTGGAGGAGTGGTTGTATAACCCCATTTTGGATTATTGAATAAAGTTCGGTTTCTTTGTTATTTGAACGATTTTTTTTCTTTTTAGCTTTCTGTGTAACTGTGGTCGAAACTCAAGTTCTTATGAGTTGCATAAATTCCCAATCCATTCTTACATTGTCCGGACATTCTTTGGAATTGTACATTTCTCGTTTCACATTTTTGGTACTTAGAATATTTTCTAATCTGCGCTCCGGGGTCTTAGAGTAATTCGGTCCGCATTCAGGGGACTCGGAGATTGAAGTCGTTTATACTCTAGTCCGCGCTCTAGGGACTTAGAGTATTCCGGTCCGCACTCTAGGGACTCGGAGATTGAAGTCGTTTATACTCTAGTCCGCGCTCTGGGGACTTAGAGTACTCCGGTCCGCACTCTGGGGACTCGGAGATTGAAGTCGTTTATACTCTAGTCCACGCTCTGGGGACTTAGAGTACTCCGGTCCGCACTCAGGGGACTCGGAGATTGAAGTCGTTTATACTCTAGTCCGCGCTCTGGGGACTTAGAGTACTCCGGTCCGCACTTAGGGGACTCGGAGATTGAAGTCGTTTATACTCTAGTCCACGCTCTGGATATAAATCGACTCAGCGCAGCCACCTTTCCATTCAAGCTTTGCACCTGTTTTATAGTTCTGGGCACTTGCACATCTCGAATAGCTTGAATCTTTTCCGGGTTAGCTTCAATTCCCCTAGTGTTAACAATGAATCCCAAAAACTTCCCCGACGCAACGCCGAAGGAACACTTCAGAGGGTTGATCTTCATCCCATAATATCTGAGTATATCGAACATCTCTGCTAAGTCTCGAATGTGGTCGTTTGACTGTCGTGACTTCACGAGCATGTCATCCACATAGACTTCCATCGTTCTACCAATCTGGTCTTTGAACATTCGATTCACCAAACGCTGATAGGTCGCTCCCGCGTTTTTCAATCCGAAAGGCGTTACTACATAGCAATATAGCCCAACGTCTGTGATGAAACTGGTGTGTTCCTGGTCCGGAATATGCATCAGGATCTGATTGTATCCCGAGTATGCATCCATGAATGATAACAACTCATGTCCTGTAGTGGAGTCGACCAACTGATCAATCCAAAGCAATGGGAAACTGTCCATGGGGCATGCTTTGTTCAAATCAGAATAATCTACGCAAGTTCTCCATTTCCCATTCGCCTTTTTCACCAACACGGGGTTTGATACCCATTCAGGGTAGAGGGCGTCACGGATGAACCCATTGGCTTTGAGTTGTCCACCTCCTCTCTGAGAGCAGCGGACCTCTCCGGGTCCATCCCGCTCCTCTTTTGTTTAACCGAGACGTACTTGGGGTGTATGTTCAACATATGACTCGTAATAGCGGGAGAAATCCCACACATGTCAGAATTTGTCCAAGCGAAAACATCAAGATTCGCTCGGAGGAAATCACTAAGGTCTTCAGTCATTACGGGGCTGTGTTGTGATCCGATCTTCAGTACTCGCGATGGATCGTCTCGACTGACTGAAATGTCAATTGTCAATTCAACTGGCGCTGCCTTTTCTTCCCTGGGTTCCTCATCGTCGTCCCTTGGATCTATGTCTCTGTAGATTCGAGAATTATGCCCGAGCCAGGGCTCGGGCATTATTTGTCAATTGTCGGTATTATGGATGCGGACGGGATTGTCTGCAACCTTTCCTTTATCCCTCCGATGGGCCTCTCGGAGCTCAGCCACATAACATGCACGACCAGTCGCCTGGTCGCCATGAACAACACCTACTCCTTTGTCAATCGGAAACTTCAAAGTCAAACACCACGGGGCTAATGCTGCCCTAAACTTAGCCAGGGCCGGTCGACCCAAAAACACATTGTACGAAGAATCCACATCCAAAACTACGAAAGGTAGGATTCGCACCCTCCTACGCTCACCTTGTCCCAGTTCAACTGGTAACTCAACATACCCCACTGCATCGGTTGTTGCGCCATTAAAGCCATGTATACGAGTTTTAGATGGTTTCAAATCCTTCGTCTCCATCTTCATCTGGTCATAAGCCTTCTTGAAGATGATATTGACAGAACTTCCACAATAAATCAAAATTCTCTTCACATAAGCCGGCCTGATTGTCGCAGATATGACCATCGGGTCGATGGTAGGAGCCTCTACTTGGTCAGCATCTCTGCTCCTGAATACTATATCGTCTGTCATCATGCGCAGCTGTTTAGCAGGGGTCCCATCCTCTACATTGGAACAACACTCGAAGTCTGCGTGCTTCAGGGAACTAGCATACCGCTCCATCTCTTGCCCGTTCTTATCCGCAGGATGAGGTCCGCCGATGATCGTGTTTATGACTAGTCTACCCACGATCCGAGCAGGCTCGTCGGGATGACGTGGAGCTGGCGCACGACCGGGATTGGACGTTCCCTATCCACCTTCTTGTGGATTTTTCACAAACTCCTGTAACTTTTTCTCTCTAATCAACTTTTCTATAGCATCATGTAGGTGACTCTACTCTTCAGTATTGTGCCCATAAGTTTCATGGAAGCGGCAGTACTTCCCAGTCCGCTTCTGCTCTTCGGTTGACTCCTTTGGGCGCGGCTTTCTGTCTTGGAAGGTATTTCAAGTTGATAGGTAAATGTTCTCAAGGGATGCATTCAGTGGGGTGTACTCGTTGTAGGTTGGAATTCTCGGCTTCCATTTCCCCGCTTCTCTCTTCTTCCCTTGATTTCTTCATCCGGATTCCTTAGGTTGCTCGAGCTTATTCTGGACATTAACTTGAACTTTCCCCGAGTTGTCTCCGGACTGCTTCATAGCAATGTTGCTTTTTACTGACTCCTGAATAGGCCCCGGTGTCTTATCTCGCCTTATCCACCTGGCTTCCTCCCTTCTTATGAACTGATGTGCCTTTGAGTAAAAACGCTCCAGCGTAGTTGGAGGTTTTCCTGCCAACCAATCTCCAAACTCTGAATCCGGATCCACATCTCGCATCACAGCCATAAGAATTGCATGATCATTGGGATTACTGACTTTAGTCGCTGCAACATGGAATCTCTGTAAATACTCCTTCAACGACTCTTCAGGAGCCTGGATTACACTTGATAATGACATCACATCCTTGGGACGAGTAGTGTGTATTCTAAATTGTTCTATAAATTTCTTTGCCAACTCCTCGAAACTAGATACGGACCGCGGAGGAAGTCGGGTGAACCACATGGTAGCGATCCCAGATAGAGTTATTGGAAAGCACCTGCACTTGGTTGCACCATTTGCTCTAGCTGAATCCATCATCCATTCGTACCTCATGACATGCTGTCTGGGATCAGTCTTTCCTTCGTAAGCCAGGATAGTTGGCATACTAAACTTCCTAGGGTACGCTGCTTGTAGAACAATGTCTGTGAACGGAGTATGACTTCTGGACACTCCCCAATCATCGTTTGATAAGCCTTGATTCTCTTTCATCAATTGCCTGATCATGGCTGTCAGGTCTGGGGTTTGTATGGAAGGTGGAAGGTTGGAGTCTGTCCTACGTGATTGATCAGGCTGATGCCTCCTCTACTGGCGATCTGTCAAATGTGCATCTTGAGGTTCGACATCATTGGCATCTTGATGAGCCGGGCCTCTAGCCTCCACCTGCACTCCAGCTCCTAAGTTTCCAGTTCCTGCTTGGTCACGGTCCCCAGCTGTTCGGACAGCAGCACCTGCCTGCGTAGTTTCAGTCTTACGGCGTCTACGCCTGGGAGGTTCATCGGACGAAGTCGAGTTGTCGGATGAAGAATAAGGAGCTGGATTGCCCCCAGCATTCTGATGCTGTTGTTGAGTGAGTTGTGCCATGAGGTTGGCGTTGGCTTGCATCTGCTCTTCGAGTTGTCTCCTGCTTTCCCTAAGTTCTCTCATCAAGTCGTTGAACTCCATTCTGGTGACAACCGACATTTGGTCCTGGGCGGTAGTCCCTGCACCTAGAATTGCTTGCTGATTGCTAGGCCCTACTTGTTGTACGCTAGCAGTCTCGTGGGCGTCCGCATTATGAGAGGCTGATCTGGTACCTGGTCTTGCCATTGTAGAGTTATTGGTATGAACTCTTAGTAGAATCAACGGACGTCCTACGAATGAATCAGATCTTCTTTGGGGGATTTATTCAATCCAGTAGCTTCAAAGCAGATCCTTGAGGTTTGAGAATTCGATTCTCAGTGAAAGCACCAAAGTGTTAGCACCAAAATTGGTCACTAACCTCATTGAGAAAGATTGTGTAGAGAGATAAATGATGAAAGTAAATTTAAACAAAGAACAATATGCTAAATTGAATGCAAAGACGAGAACACCAGGTTTATAGTGGTTCGGCGTAATTGCCTACGTCCACTCTGAGGTTAATCTTTTATTGCTTTTCTTAACAACTGATTAAAGATACAATCCATTCACCAACTACTCGAATACAATTGCTAAGTAAAAAGAGCGAGTCTTTAAAGCGGCAGAGTCTCCTTAGTGTACTCGAAAAAAGGTCCATTTCACTGTGCCCCTGCCTCTCTATTTATAGACAAAGATAGGTTGGACTCCCACTGGTGGGCCTGGCAGCCGATTACCTCAGCCCAGAAAGAGTGAGTTTTGGATGCCGAACCATCAATGCCGAACAGACTGATGCCGAACCATCGATACCGAACAGACTGATGTCGAATCGTTGATGTCGAACCATCGATGCCGAACAGACTGATGTCGAATCGTTGACGCCGAACCATCGATGCCGAACAGACTGATGCCAAACAGAATGATGCCCATCAGATTGATCCCGAACCATCAATGCCGAATAGACTGATGCCGAACCATTGATGCCGATCAGACTGATGCCGAACCATCAACGCCGACCAGACTGATGTCAAACATCTCTAGACGCCGAACAACTCTGTATGTCGAATGTTCTGCCATGCCGAACAATCCAGGTACGCCGAACGCTTCTGCCATGCCGAACGAAGTGTGGATGCCGAGCAGTGTGGAATGCCGAACGCTCCATATATGCCGATCACTCTAGAATGCCGATCCATGTACAATACTGAACAACTCTCCATGCCGATCGATATGCAAGTGTCGAGTGCCTAGTTGCCTAGTCAAACCTTCAGGTAACACTTATACAATCCTTACACACCCGTTTGAAAAGAATTTATAAAAATTTTAAGGTGAATAACCTTTATAAATTTAAAGCATCTTTAATTATCCCGAAAAATAATTAAATCCAATTTATAATTTTTTGTGAATTGTTAAATGACATTAATTATCTCAAAGGATAGTTAATCAAATTTATAATCTCTTTATAAATTTTAAACAATGTTAATCATTCCTAAAGATGATTGATTAAATTTATAACTCCTTTTATAAATTTTAAATCAACATTTATCTTTTATTTTCAAAATCCTCTAAATATTTGAAAATGTGGTTTAAACAACTTTCAAAGTGTAAAAACATGACCAAACATTCATTTTGTAACAATGCAAGCTCAAGTTCAATACACGACAAGGGTTTAGGAAATGATATTTCTTAAGTGGCGGTGCAACGACAATCGCTGTAACGACAGCTACGTAATCAGTCAGTATGTCATAAAGATTTTCAATCAAATGAAAATATAAGCGATATAAGTATATAAATAAATTAATATTGGTGAGAAACCCTTTAGGGACTCTCTACAAAAATTCCCTACAAATTACACATATGTATGTGTTTTTTGAAGTGTTCCATAGCGATCTATTAGCTATGTACACTCCCACTTTCCTGTTGTTTTTGTCCCCTACAACACAATGGTTATTTATGTCATCCGCCTTTTAAACAGGAATTTAAAACCAAACAAAAAATTAAAAATAATATAAAATATCAACCAAGCATTCAACAATAATCTATAACAGCATAGATATTATATAATTTATTTAGAGGTGAGTAAACTCATCAAAAATTCTAGTTGGCGCCGAAGTGTCCCAGTTTGGACTAAAATTGAATGACGTTCGATTTTAGCCCAAAATTCCACTATCTTCGATCTCAACCAAACTAATTCCATCATGAAGCTAACGTTCCTATGAGTCCAACGCAACTAACCGTGTCCGAATCCGGCCTCGTATGCAATAGTTATGAATTTTATAAATAATAGAACTAATTAAATTAATTAATTTACACTGATAACTTAATTAATTTTTAACCATCCAACTTAATTATCTTCTCCAACTCTCTAATAACTCTTGCCTGTACACGCCATTATCACTTCCCCTTTATAGGCCCGTATACACACACGATATCACCATCCCCAAGCCACCGTTCGACAAACCGCTTTCACCATTCAATCCCCTTCGAAATCTCCATCATTTCCTCACCTCGTCATTGGGTTCGATGTTATGATACCCTTCGCGACCTGTAAGGATACACCCATGACCCCCAAATGTCCCACCTTGCAATAGTTGATCGCACCATCCCAAAACTCCACCACCGACCTCTCTTTGCATGAAAAACACAACCCCGCCTTCGCCATCACTTAACTAAGCCTACATAGCCACCTACCAAAACCCTAGCTCACACTGTCAACAATCGAGGGACTCAAAACACGACCGAACATAATAAAATGGGAATGTGATGATAAATCTCATCGATAAAAACACAAAGACTCTAAATTTTTAATTTTTATCGGAGTATTTCATTCGAATTGGATTTTTGAATGGAGGCAGCTAATGTTTTTTTCCACAGTGAACGAAATAGAGAAGAGAAAGGAAGAAAGAATTGTGAAGTGTTATTTTAATTCATTCCCTTATGTAATTATTGTATCCTTTAATCCAAATCCAACACACTCTTTTATGCATAAGTTCAATAAGATCTCGCAAGTTAACCCAGCACTACAAGCAACATATCAAATCGCTGTCAAAATTTATTTTTGAATTTGATTTGATTATTTAAAAGGTTTTGAAAAGGAATATTTACGATACTCCACTACACAATAATTTGTTCGCTTACGGACCCTGAATGACAAAACAAAAATACGGTCGCGTTCGAAGCAGCGATTGCAACCCCAAAACAATAACAATATACGATGGTTAACGTATTTTGTAAAAACGCAAGAACATTGTCGTTTGCCAAAAAATCGTCAAACAAAAAGTTAAATAATTTCCAAATTAAAAATTATGAAAAAAATCAAATTAATTAAATTTAGAATACGTTAAAAAAATAAAGTCACTTTATTAAAATTTATTTTCTTTTATTTATTCAAACTATTTATTATTGTAAATTAGCTTCCAAAATGAGTTCACCATTATCATTTATTAATTAAAAGGAGTTAAATAAGGTTATTAAATCCATTTAATTTATATTTAATTCAAAATTCAAATATTTAAACAATCACTATATTTGAATTCAAGTCGATAAATTCTAAAACCAATTATTTAAATATTTAAAATTAACTAAATATCAAAAATCAGAACGCTCAAATTTCTGGGATGTTACAAATTCCATGCATTATCCTATTATCTAAGCTGAATGGAGATCATTTAAAAACAAGTGGCTTGAGTTTGCTAGAAATGGACAAAATGTTAGCTTGGCATTGATATCGACAGATTTAATCATAGTGTGACCCAATCAAGTAGTTATAGTTGTTGGCTGTGTATATGGTTCCTTATAACTTACCCCCTTCGTTATGCATGAAATGGAGTTTCAAATGTTTTATTTGAGAATTGCTAGACAAAGAGCAATAGTCAAGTTATTGATGTGTATTTGGAACCTCTTATGGATGAGTTTACACAGCTTTGGATAGAAGGAGTGGCTGCATTTAACATGGACAAGAAAGAGCATTTCAATTTGGGAGCTATGATATTATGGGGAATTCATGATATTCCTACACTTGGGAATTTATCTGATTGTGTAACACATGGTTAAAAGCATGTCGTATTTATGCAATGGAGACTTAGTCAGAATGAATTAGCAATAAAATTGTTTATTTAAAGTATAAAAGATTTTTGAAGAATGGTCATTCATATAGAGCATTGAAACATGGATGTTATACGTATATGGAGGATTAGAAACTTCTAACATGATTGATAGGATCGACACTTTTAAAAAAGCTTGCTCGTATCAAATATGTACTAAGTAAAATAGTAAAAAAATAGAAAACATGCAGTAGATGATGTTGATCATGATGATGAATATTTTATAAATGAGAACGATGATGTCGAAAGACCGGCATGGTATAAGAATTTTATTCTTTTTGCCTTAGAGTATCAGAGTAGTCATGAGGTGCGACATACTATTAATATGATGCACGCCGAGAAGAATGTATAGCATTTTATTAGATTTTTTTTATATAAGCAAACAACCTTCCAAATTTGCATTTGATAAAACTTACAAGGTACAATGTTGTTAGGTTGTAAAAAATGCAAAACTTCCATAATCGTTTGGGACTAAGTTAGGCAACTTAGTATATATCAACCACCTAGTTTGAATATTAGAAAGTCATACGACTATCATATTGTTATCCAATATTTTATGCCTATCATTATTTAACATGCCTATCCAAAGTATCGTGGCTTAAGACGTGCAATTTGAGAAGTCTGCTTGTACTTCATCATTATATGTTCGAAGGTTTTAATTCAAGAGCATGTCCAAGCTGCCAAAGATATGATTATTGAGTTGTTATACATGTTGGTTCATTATTTTCGCCTTACTTCTTTGA
This sequence comes from Allium fistulosum, assembly GCA_030737815.1. Lineage (NCBI taxonomy): Eukaryota > Viridiplantae > Streptophyta > Magnoliopsida > Asparagales > Amaryllidaceae > Allium > Allium fistulosum. Next base: position 968,353,119 of record CM060904.1, on the reverse strand, counting down.
CATAAGTGTACACCTAATGGTGTATTTAGTTGATCAAGCACTACTATATGGACCAGTCAGTTATATGGATGTATGCTTTTGAAAGGTGACATTTCTTTTATATAATTATTAAGTGATTTTTTTATTAATAATGTTAAATGTTGTATTGTTTATTAGAGTGATGAAGGAGTGTAAGGACATAACAAGCAATAAGTGGTATGTAGAATGATCAATTTCCGAAGCATATCTTATTTCAGAATCCGTTAGATATGCAATGGAATATATGCCAAATCCACGTATTAGTAACCATAATTTTAAACAAAATACCATTTTTAGACAGGTACGGTGATGATACTTATGAGCATTCCATTATTAAGGGTAAAATTGTAACAACCCTGGTCGAGATTACCTGAAATAAACATAAAAATATGGTTTAATTTATCTTAACTAATTTTAAGAGGAAATTGGGGAATTTTATTTGGTTTTGTTTTCAATTTGAAATAAAATTTGGAACTAAATATATAAGAAATTTATTTAATGAGTTTTCCAAGTGAGATAAATATAAATGGGAAATTTATAGTATAATGGTTAGAATTTATATAAGTAAATTAAATATCAAATTTACAGACCGAAATATAATTTTTGGGCATTTTTATATAATTTATATGAACTGATATTCATACATTTTCGTAATATGTAAAAACGGACATGAAATTGTATTTTTAACTTATTGGGACATTTAACCTTGTCAAATTGATATAAAATTAATTTTTGAAGTTTGATATGATAATAACAGGTCTAAAAAGTATTTTTGTGGGATTTATTTTAATTTATATATATTATAAAGATGCAATTTCATAATATGTGAAATTCATTCCGGTTTCGCGTAAAAATGATTTGGAATATAAAATCACATCAAAATGATATAAAAATGATTTTTAAATTAAGATATATGTGTGTATGTGTGAATTTATAAATTTAATTATGGATTTATAGATATATATTGTGTGTGTGTGTGTCTAAGAGATATGATTTATTTAGTGAGAAATGGAAAATAAACAATGTTTGAGCTATGAAATGAATTATATCAAAATAAATAAATAAATTATGTATAAAAATAATAATATATATATCAATTTGATATATCAGGTCTTACTATGATTTTATTTTGAATTTATAATAATTTTAAAGGTATTTTGAAGATATATACGTGGAAAGGCTATATTTGTATTTTTTGGAAACTAGCTTGAAAACACTGATTAGTACAACAATTTTGAAATGATTTCTATTCAAAATTTTGATAAAATGAAAGTAGAAAGGTAGTAAAGAATCATATTTAAATTTAGAAGAAAATGGATTGATAATCCGATTAAAAATGAGTGAGAAACAAGCAAAACAAAAATCAGAAAAATATATATAATAGGTTGCATGTTCAGCCAGCCACAACAGGTGCACTGATTGGCACAACAGATGGACCAGTTGGATGTACTTCAATCAGTTTTTTTGATTAATCAGAGCCAAATCGAAGGGGGTTTGGTCATGGGTTCTTCAGGGGTATTCATGCAGCGGTTAGGATAAGTCTTTGAACTAGAATTCCATGTTAGGTTGACTAAATTATGAATCAAAATAGGTTAAATGGAAAATTATTTATATTGTAAATTGTGTTTTAAAGAGAGAATAAAATAATAATAATAAGTGCACATTCTCTTATTGGGTCCATAGTATCCACTAGGCTCATGTAGTAGTGTAGATGAGGTAAAGAGGAACAAGTATGTTCATTTTTCTCTTCTCCTTTCTCATTTTAGCCTAGTTCTCTAACCTGAAAACTAACCCCACCATTTTCAAAACTCTAGAAATCAAATTCATCCCCAAATCCAAAGGAAATCAAAGGGCTAATTATTATTATTTATAGAAAATAAATTCAGGTAATCTCTTTCATATTCTATTCCATCTTTTATAGTTTTAATTTCAGTTTTCAATATGAAGTGTAATCTTGTGCTGTCAATTTCTAAGTTTGACCTAGGGTTAATTGCTTATTGAGATTAGCATAGAGATATCCGGGTTATTATCCTCCATTAAAGCTCAAATAGGTGAGTTTATCTCACGATTTATAGCCTTAAATAAATGGTTGCTGTTGTTATATGATTATGGTTGAATCTCTAGTGTATATGATCTCAATATGTTGATGAATTCATTGTCTAATTGAATTGGATTTGTTGTTTGCTAGTAACCCACTTATGAAATCATGATGTTCATCCAATTATACATGTTTATATGCATGCATGATTACCCATTCAGTACCTTAGATCATTAGAGAAGCAACATAGGAATAATAAGCAAAAACCGATCGACGGAAGGTCATCGGAATTACCTGGACGTCGGCCTAGGTGAGCCAACCGGTGGATCGGTTGATCGAACCGGTGCACTGGTTGTAGCCTGAACCTAACATCCAAGCTACGTTCTGGCATTTCCTGGTTGACTCCTTTGTCACTTGTTTGCCCATTTGATTTCCAAAAGTTTATTACTTAATTTTAATACTGCATTCCATATCAATTTCATTGATATTTTCTGGTTTCATGACTTATGAATTGTTGAATTTATTTTGATGTTTTATACCATAGAGATAGTTCTATGGATCTTAAGAGAATCACACACTTTTGATGCACGTTTTCAACCTGGATTTACAAATGACTGATTTCTAAATCCAATCGTTTTACACGAGACTATTTATGTAACAATCCAATATATATTTATATTCTTACAAAGAATTTTAGTAATATATATATACACTATTTATTTTCATATGAATTGGTTTTAGAAATGTTTTCGAATGATAGTTTGAAATGCTTATATATATGTATGTATGTATATTTCCATTATAAATAAATATTTTAAAAATGGTTTTAAAAGAGAAATATTTTGTTTGACCAATTAACTCTTGGACTTGTTCGACTGAACCATTGTTACACACGAGTGGAGTTTACTATTATATAGTAAACATTTGGGTAAACCCGTGTGGTATGGGACACATGGTAGTTATCTATTCGATTGCTATATTAAAGTATTTAACTGTTTTCGACAAGTTTATGACTCGCCTTTGATGTTTATAGGACTTGTTCCTATTTGATGTTTATAGGTTTTGTACCTATCTTGATGTTTACAGGACTTGTTCCTATTCGATGTTTATAGTTTTCATACCTATCTTGGAGTTTATAGGTTTTATATCTATTTCGATGTTTATAGGTCTCGTACCTATCTTGATGTGACTTATACATCTATATTGGAGTTACATGCATGTAGGTGAATTTATTTCACTAATCTTGTAGTTTGATGCCCCCCGTTATTTATGAGATTTAATGTTTTTGGATTATCACCAAATCATTTCAGAGGTTTTTGCTTTTAAGAAGCTATCACGAGTTTTTGTATTTGGCGATTTGAAGTTTTTGATGCATGTTTGATATTTGTCGATATATGCTTATAATTGAAATCTAGATTACTTTATCCATCATTCAGTTTTGCTAACACATTTATCTTTGTCTAGACTGACGCAATTATTATTTTTATAATACTTGGGTCAGACCGAGATGTTTTCAAGTCCTTCAGCATGAGGCTTTAGAGTGGATATCTTACATGTTCGCAAATAGTTCTCTTATGTCATTCTATGTATATATTTGATATTATGTAGTATCTTGTGTTGAGATTAGACTCCTTTTGTGTACTTATTCATTTTGAGATGTAACACTTTATATATGTGTAGTCTACATCATGTATCTATTATCTATCGGTTCAAACTTGTATCTATTATATTTCGCTATAACTGATATGATATTCTATGATCTGTACATTATTAAATGTTGCACTAAATTTTTATTATAACAACTTAGTTTTGTTTTAAGCCTGAATTGTATACGTCGATTCCACTTGATTCAAGAAATGTATAACATACTAATCGATGTGTCAATGCTCGCTTAAAGAAATATTCACGGATGGTCGCTCCTAACCAGCCCTATTCTCTGCACTAGCCGACGATATTATTTTGCAGTATTCTCTATTAGTGTGGGTCTTGGGGTGGGGCGTCACAAAAACCTTCAAGTTATATAGTGTACAATGTGTACAAATTCGAAGGTGGATCCATTTTAGAATGGACATTCCTGATCGAGATGATTATCATAGGTTTTTATCTTTTCTACTCGTTATAAGATATAACTTCAAATTTTACTTTAGATATAACATTTTGATTTGCAGCGAATATGCTTATCATTAGAATATGGTCAACATGGTAAAAAGAGGCTCTAATCAAAGACAGACGTTGTAGTACAATCTGAATTTATTAATTGATTGCACAAAAAGGTTTGTTAAATTCCATAAAATTCATAGTTTGATAATACAAATGACAATGTAAATTTTTGAATGGTTTTTATAGTTTATGGAATAAAAATTCATGGACTCCATGTTGTGGCATTGTGTTAGTGGACCAATGTCGGAAGTCAAAACTATACCATTCCCATTTTGAGGTCTGAAACTAAACGCTACGGATGCTGCAGTCATACATAATATTAATTTCCGATGACAAAATGAGATCAGTTAACAGTATCATTAACATCAAAGCACAGGAATATGAAAAAATTTCAAAACACATATTTCAATAATTAATTTCCATATTCATTGTATAATCCCAAACGTTGCCAAAGTTCATATAAATATAATTATTACAAAATACTCTAAGAGCGACATTTGAAGATGGCCCCTTGGTGATCAGAGTTTACTACTAAACAGATACAACTTCTGCCATTACATACATTTAAACAAGATGATAACACAGTGGACATAAATAGACTCCTATATAGCTATCTATTCCTCCTGCTTGTCTTCAGAAGCTTTAGTCGCAAAACATAAATAATCTGGAAAATTACTCTCGAACTACTCAAATGAGTACCTAAGGGTTTAAGGGGAAAAACAAAAACTTCCGGTTAGACAAAAAGTCTGGTGTGAATAATAATATGCCATATTTGTTAATAAATATCTAGTGAGACCATGTCGTTGAGCGAAACGAGTTTTCCCCTCACTGGTATCATCAAAAATATGTCTTTTGTAAATAAGAAGCTACAACCACAATGGTTAAACTAGACAATATAAATAATCATATGCATGCACGCAGCTTGGGTAATCATGAGCAGTCTGTCTAAATAAATGGACTACCTGTCCCAACATCATTGTTTTCTCAGGTTAACTACAAATCTATATGGCTGACATGGACCTACCAGATATATCAAATTCTCCAACTTACTGTTAGAAGGAAATTGGACGGTTTTTCGAAACTTACTATTCCTAGGGTCACTCTGATCCTAATGGTTTTACAGGCCAACCATTAACTTGTCTCATCTTTGTGTATTCCTTTCTGTGCGTAAACCTACTTTTAGTCTTACCCTTGACGAAGCCATACGCAGTGGAATTTTGGACTAATATCAGCTAAGGGCTGATAGCTGAAGTATAGGATGTGCCCTACACTAGTCCTATCTGGTTTTCTAATCTTTGATTCAATTCATTCTATCACAATTTATCTAAAGGTGATAAGAACAATAATCTCTTTAGTAAAATTCTGGTTTAAATACCCTTTTTATTTCCTTGAAAACATAAATCTTTATAATTGATTTAACCCTTGAAATCATACTTAAAACAAGGAAACTATAGCCCTTTACTTTCAAAATATATAATGACAATGTATATGCTTTTATAAAATAGCATTGATGAATTTCGAAATCACTTAGAGGTTGTCGCACCTGAAAACCTTAGGCTATGAAGCCATATACAATAAAACTTCTATGATAAACTACAGCATTAATATTGTCTACATGGGTTTTCACACCCTTCTATATCGAAATCATGCATCTGATTTATAAAACATTAGGCCATAAGACCAAAACCATTTATGTCACATATCATTAATGAATATAGGTTGCCGACGATAAGCGGCATAGTTATGGGTTTGCATAGTATAAAACTTTAAAACCGAAAAGTATGGGAATGTAAAAATTAAGGATAGACGGCATCATTGCCATGTAAAATCAATGTCGAAAATAGCATATAGCGGTACTAAGGTCAAAACACTGTGGCATAGAAACTAGCGGCATCGTTGCCGTATAAAACCAACGTCGAAAGTAATAATAGCGGCATTGCAGCCATAGTATAGTCAATGTTGAAAAGATAAACTAGCCGCATAGAAAACATGTGGCATCAAAATCTTAAGGAGATGATATTGAAAACTAGAAACATCATCAATGCCGATAATGATAAGTGGGATGCGACATTAATATGCGACGTTAAGACATGCGGCATCATTGACATCGAAGGCATGAATGTTGACATTGGTACGTCCAAACCTTAGTGGAATCATTGCATACCAACAGAGTTACTTTCGTATGCTTCCCTAAAGGTTAGAGAAGACATGCGGCATGGATGGAATTCGGCGTTGATTAATGATGCATGGCAATCTCGTAATTAACATGAAAACTATTTTATTTCTTTAAAAGCAATATATTTTTACCAACTCCAATTCTTTGTCAAATCCTTATTGAATAATAGTTTTATTTACAAAATAATTTTCAAAAAACTGCTGTTGATTAGATTTCTCATTCCCAAAATAATTAGCAAACCATATAATTTATATTAACACTTTAATATAATTATTAAGCTTTTCTTGCCTAATAAATTAATTATAATTCGTAAACACTTGGAAAAAATCCCTAAAAATCACAGTCGATTAGATTTATCATACTTTTTAACATATAAAAATTTCGAGACCAAAAAAATTATTTAATTATTTTTAATAAAACCCAAAATAAATCAATTTTCTCACTTAGAAAATTCATGAAATATTCATACTTACTTGGAAAATTATGAAATTAAAAACCCTCTTCTAAAATGATATTTCTAACATCATATCAAAATTTCAAAACATTTGAGTGTCATATGATAGATTTTCATACTTATACCAATTAACCAATTTCATAAATAAATCCAATAAATCATCATAAAGCATATAATCATCAAACATTCAAATCATGACATAGTAACACATATATGTTTTGGATATAATCATAAAACCGAAATTAAATAAGCAAACTTGAGATGGGTTATCATTATTCACCTTGATTAGACAACGAGACTTAAGATTTGAGTGTTGTTTGGTTTCCTTAAGCTTTCTCTTTGATTTCCTAGCTTTTCTTCCTCTTAGTTCTCTAACGATAGTTGTCCTTCCTTAATATTTAGTTTGTACAAATGAATGCAAGGGAGGAATTGAGAATGAGAAGGCATATGTTAAGGAAATGTGGTTTTTTCCTATCTTTCCCTTCTCATAAATCCTCCTTCTTATTATTATTGTTCTAATCACCCTTATTAGTTCATTAATTAAGGCATGACCTATTTGATTATCAAATCTCATTCTCCTTATCACCCTACATTATTTTATTTTATTTTATTTATCTAACTAAATATCCTAAATAATATTAATCAAAATTAGGACTGGTATAGACTCCCCTCCTTAGAGAATCTTGTCCTCGAAATTACGATAGGGTACGTAACAAACATATAATATATATATAAAACAAACCATCAAAATAAATTGGGATAAGTGTCTCTAGACTTGTCCTCTGTCTTCTAATTATAGTCTTTCTCATTGTCACTCCACTGTACCTTTACTAATCTGACCATCTTGTTTCTTAGCTTCTTCTCATCCTTAGCCGCAATATGGACTGGTTGACTAACAATAGTCGTGTCTGGTTTCGCTACTAAATCTTTCAATACAGTCAGAGTGATAGTAGTCTCTGGATCTCGAACACACTTCCTAAGATGAGAAATATAAAAATCATTATGGACTCCTACCAAATTGTTCGGAACTCTATCATATAAGCAAGTTTCCCGATCCTTTCTACAACAGGGAATGGTCCAACAAACCTAGGTGTCAATTTCCCTGACTTCCTAAACCTTACTACACCCTTTTTTGATGATACTTTAACGAAAACATAATCTCCAACCGAGAACTCTAGGTCTATCCTTCTCCTGTCTGCATAACTCTTTTGCCTAGACCGGGCTTCTATCATCCTAGCTCGGAGTAACTCAATCTTTTCTATGGCTTCTCTTACCATATCTGGAGCAAGAATCAACCTATCACCGGTGTCCAACCAACATACGGGTGATTTGCACGGTCTTCCATATAGAGCTTCAAAAGGTCTTATTCCTATACTAGTCCAATAACTATCGTTATAGGAAAATTCAACTAGGTGTAGATGGTCTTACCGCGATCCTCCAAAATTTAACACATGAGCTCTTAACAAATCTTCAAAGATATTTTTAACTCTATCTGTTTTCCCATATGCATATGGATGGTAAGCGGTACTCATCTTAAGCTTGGTACCTAACACCTCTTATAGACTCTTCCAAAATTCGCTAGTGAATAAAGTATCTCTGTCACAGACTATACTACAAGGAATCCCATACAGTCTAACAATATTCTTCATAAATAATTTAGCCAAAATGGGTGCCATCCTTGTCGATTAACTGGAATGAATTGTGCACTCTTGGTCAATCTATCCACTATAACTAAATTACTTTCATTTCCCATACTCGACCTTGGCAATCCGTCAATGAAATCTATAGGTATAGAATCCCATTTTCACACTAGTGTATCTAAAGTTTGAAGCAATCCACTTGGTCTTATGCTCAGCTTTCACTGGCTGGCTCTACCCATAATTCTACCCCCCCTTTTCATGCCTTCCCAGAAGAAACTCCTTTTCGTATCTCGATACATCAAAATTCCTCCAGGATGAATGATGGATTTCGATCGACGACACTCTTTAAGAACTTCTTTCATTAGGTCTCCAACATCAGGAACACACAATCGTCCCTTATTTCTCAACCATCCATTTCGGTAAAGGAAAAAATCCTTCAAGTCATCAATCTCGATTCCACTTTCAATTCTCGTAATTCGTTCAGCTAACAATGGATCATCTCTTTGCTTAGAAGCAATCTGTTCAATCAATACTGATCGAACTTCCAAGCAAGACTGCATTACAATATGCTGACTAGAACTAGAAGTCGATCTTAACTACACACTACAAGTAATCAATGCTTCCAAATCTTTCCACTCCATTAACATCGCCAATATGGCATTTTGAAGTTTTCTACTAAGTGTATTTATGAATTTATTTCCTTTCCCTGGTTGGTACTCAATTCCAAAATTATAAGCTGTTATGTACTCCAACCACCTCCGTTGTCTCATATTCAACTCCTTTTGAGAGAATAAATATCTTAAAGACTTGTGATCCATGAACAACTCGAATATTTCTCCCATAAGATAGTGTCTCCGCACCTTCAAAGTAAAGATTACCACTATCAACTCTAAATCATGGGTCGGATACCTAACTTCATGCGCTCTAAGCTGTCGAGAAGCGGAGCCAATCACTTTACCCCTTTTGCATCAGCACAGCTCCTAATATTGTTCCACATGCATCAGTATACACCACCAGATCTTGATTCCTATCCAGAACAACTAACACATGTGCATTAGTCAACAAATACTCTAACTTAAGGAATGCTTCCTCACATTTATTGGTCCAAACATATTTGACATCCTTTCTTATTAGTTTAGCCATCGGTGCTGCTATATAAGAGAAACCTTTGATGAATCTCCGATAATAGCCAACTAATCTTGAAAAATCTTTATCTCAGTCACCATCTTGGGTCTCTTTCAATTATTAACAGCTTCTATCTTAGCTGGATCAACTGACAACCCTTTTTCTGAGACTACGTGACCAAGGAACTTCACTTCTTTCTTCTAAACATGACATTTCGAGAACTTCGCTTTCAGTTGATGTTGCCATAACATCTCAAGCACTATTCTAAGGTGAGTCTAATGGTCTTGCTAATTCCTAGAATATATCAAAATTTCATCTATTAATACTAACACAAACCTATGCAAATGCTCTCAGAAAATCCGGTTATTCAAATCTACGAAGAAAGCAGGCACATTAGTCAATCCGAATGACATTACTAACCATTCGTACTAACCATATCTTGTTAGAAACACCGTTAACGTAATACTATCCTCTACTACCCACAATTGATGGAACCATGTCACCAAATCCAATTGAGAAAACACTTTTGCTCCACTCAGATAATCAAATAAATCTTCTATTCTTGGCAAAGGATATCGATTCCTTATCTTCTTTTCATTTAACTTACGATAATCGGTACATAACCTTAACAACCCGTCTGGTTTCTTCATGAACACCGTGGCCGCTCCTCAAGGCGAACTGCTTGGCCTAATAAAAAAATTCTTCTAAGTCCACCAACTGCACCCTCAACTCTTTCATCTCTATAGGTGTCATTCTACTAGGCGGTCTACTTAATGGTTTAGCAATAGTTACAAGATCTATTCGAAACTTAATAGCTCATTTCGACGGTAGTCCTATTACTAGCTCAAAGACATCTGCAAACTCTCTAATGAAAAAAACTTGATTCGACTCATCTTCCTCGTCCATTGCACCCAATAAATCACAAATATCAAAATTCAAGTTCTCTACTGAGCATATAATTTGATCGCCACTATTATGGTTTGTTTAAACCAAAAATGGCACAAACACCCAAAATTTTATGTAGAAAATAAAATATGAAGAAATGTAAATGAAAATGAGAAATAAACAAGATACAATCGTTTATAGTGGCTCGGCAAAGCAAGGCCTACGTCCACTTTAAGATTTTATTGCTTATATCTGACTTGAAGGCAGAGTTCTTAGGGGTCGGTATAACTCCGACACCTAGATTTTCATAATTACAAGAATATAGAGTAGGGAAGAACTAGAGCCAAAAGATCCTGAAAATTGAGCCTACCTTCCTATTTATAGAGGTAGAGAGCCTAATATCTAGCGCAAAATATCTCCTAGTCATTGTACATGATTTAGACCAATTCTCCCAAGAAAATAGGTGCCACGTCATCAGTTGAGAGGAGTCGGTACTGATCCATAGGTAGGGGTCATTACCGATCCCCAAGTTTGCAAAATGGCTATCATCGACTCTTCATCTCGGATCATCTTGTGCTTAACTTTGTGATTCCATAGTTGTTTGTGCCAATATTTGCTTGTTTTTAAGTCCAAATGATGGAGTTATGGAAGAGCAAAGTTGACGTTTCAAGTGTTCGTGGAGATCAATGGAGAATTGCATTGAATCAACAAAACAACTTCGGAAATAGTCTTTTGGCATTAAGTAAGGCATGTAGGTAGGAGATGTGGTCCACCAGAGGTGGAATTAGAAGTCAGTACCGACCCATAGGGTGGGGTCAGTACAGATCCCCAACTTGGTGGTCCCACTATTGTCTTGCTTTGAGTTGTTCTTACATTGGCCTTGTGACTTTCTCTGTGCTTACTTTCTGAAGTCCTGGGCTCTCTCTAGGCTTCCTGCCTCGATAACTCCAAGTTCGATCCATCTAGTTTGTCCAAACATTTCCTGGTCAAAAGGCTGGGTAACACTTATCCCCAAAGTACATCTCATTTACAACATGATGTGCTTTAAATCAAGACAAATAGGAATTGCCATGAAGGACTCCACTCTGTATTTCGAATGGTCACTGTCTTTCCTATAGATCGATTACACGAAAAGTTATGTCCATAATTATCCACTACGACGCTCCCCTAGCATCTGGAACTATAAATTTGGAACGTAATCTCGTGATCCGTCATTCCAAGTTCGATGATTTTAAACTGATTCCATCCATGGATTTCTTAGGATTAATTTGATTTCCCTTTAACTCTAGTCATCGGGTATTGGATATATATATATATATATATATATATATATTCACATGCATGTTCTTCAGTGGAGGAGTATGGGTGCATGGTCCATCACAAGCATATGCTTAGGCATAAATCCATACATACATATATAAATATACTTATATATGTTGTTTTTCTTTGTTTTATTGGGACTTGGTACTGACCCATAACTTAGGGGTCGATACCGACTTCGGACTTGGAGAGTTTTCCATGTCTTATTGCCAAGACTTCAGGTCCAGCATGGGTATATAACCCAACTCCTTCATTTTGTCTCCCTTACTTGTTCACTTGCTAACCGATTCACGCTTTGACCTTTGGTCATTAAAAACTTCAACTCCCATCGATTCTTGCCTCCACTTGACCTTTAAACTGTTGATGCCTATCCCCATCAGCACCTAACTCTACTCACCCTACCTCACGTCGATTGAAGGTCCACCGAACCAAGCCCTAGCTTTGGGAACCCATTCAACTTGAACCGATCCTTACCTTCAACTCCATATTGCAAAAAACTAGGTAGGCTAACAATGAACTTAGTGAACGGACGTGGGTGAATAGGGACGTGGATGGCCGTGATTTGGAAAGTGGTGAAAGTAGAAGAAGAAGATTAGGAGAGTTTTGTTGAAGTGTTGGAGTTATTCAACTCCAACACTTAGGCAAATTTCCTGAATTTTCATTCACATGGCAATCCTTCTTGGTGAACTAAAGATCTCTTCTTAGTCTTGAACCATTTCCAAAGCATGGATAATAATGTGAAACTTGTCGAGATGGTCAGTGATGATGGTCATGCTGAGTAATATCCAGAATTTTAAAACGAACTGTTGAATAATATCATAAACTTGAACTACACTACACATGCACGACACAGCACTAGAATTCACTTTAGCATGGGGTATAGCTTGTAATCACTCTAATGTGATTATCTGTTGATTTTTTTTATAAAATTGGACCAAAGATATTCTGAACGTCTTGTTGCACAAGCCATAGGTACATCCTCTTCAAGAACCATCAAATCCGATGCCGAGTCAAGTTCAACTACGACTCCTCATGGACAACAAACTATGGTAGAGCATGTATAACAACAAGAAATCCACAAGTATAGTAGAAAATTCCAGATAATCCGGTTGAGCCCGTAGATGGGCGATAAGTAGACCCCGCACCCGAGATCCTTGAGGATGTCATAATTTTAAATGATCCCGTCGACTCTATTGCCTCCAAAATCGATGAAGGATGCCTTCGGAGAATATGCAACAAGCACGGAATTTTATTCGATGATGTCTTGGTCCTATCTCATGATCAAAGAGCTCACAATCCCCTAGAAGGTTATATTGCCTATGATAGGCACATGTGCTTGGCAGGCAGCATTCTACTGTTCAACCAATTAATCCATCGAGTTCTGAATTTCATGATGCTTGCTCCAACAAAGTTGCACCCGAATAGTTATGCCTTTCTCCTTGGCATGTATATGGTCACTGAACACTTACATCAAGCGCCCAGCGATGAGGAGATTCGATATATATATATAGTTTCGAAAGCCGAAAAGAAACTCCATCTTTGATTCACTTGGAACCAATTAGGATTGCAAAGTGGTTATCAGGGCATGGAATAAGTTGAGGTACTTCAAAACCGAGTGGTTCTATGTTCGTTATCCTCTCGAGTTTGCACGCAGATGGTTGTTCGGATATAAGTTCCTCTCCATGTGCATTATATGAATCTGTTTAATAGTTTGCAGACTTAACTCATATCCTTGCTTTACTACCCAGATGTTCCAATGAGACCCAATAGCTTGGAGCTTTTAGATGCCGTTAACACTCTTATGACAGTTCTAGCCGGAGATAGAGATATCAAAACTCTTATGTCAAACGAAAACGATGATGATGTCAACCCGCTCAAAGCAGGTGAGGTTGATCCATATTTTCTTCCAGTCCCATGTCTTAGGGTTGGATTTGAAGAAGACATTGAACAAGCACCAGAAGATACCAAGGAAGGCGAAATTATTGGTGAAAGTGGCAAGAGACTGGCCAAGGTAACATTGATGCGGGTCATGAGTCTCAGCCCGAACAATCTAGGGATGACCAACCGCCTGCTCTAAAGAAGTGGTTACTCATGAAAATCTCTAAGGTGTAGAATTCTAGCCAGTCCCCACTAATTAAGGATATAGAAAAAACTCCATCACTTTCTTCGACAGTCATATTCGCCGGCTTGGGGCCAATTCTTGCGGAGTTTGGTTCTTTTGATGTCGGTAATATTAGTATTTAGGGCATCAACTCCCCTATCCACATCGATAAGGACTTCATCCCTACCAGTATGTGAGAGGTTACTCCCATGAGTAAAGCTCCAGCTCACGGTCTTTTGGGGGGACATTAGGACACTCATGTGCACGTGCACTTCACAACACTCGCACTTGACCTATGTCCTTGCTTGTTGGATCTAAATTTTTATTGTTTCCCATATAGCATCCATAGAGAAAAGGAAATACATTTACCGGTCTTTGGAGGGGAAAGCATGCTAAGCCCAAAGGCCTTGGTCGAGCTCGTATCGCCAAGGAAGCGGTCGCGATTATGATTCAGGCTATCATTCTAGCCAAGATAGAGATGACCAAGATAGAAGCAGTTACGACAATGATCACTCATCATAAGACCCTACTTCCAAACGTTGCCCTAGGTCTAGATCTCTTCTTCCTAAAGGCCCAGACAAGCACCCTGATCGTCATGATGACATCCCACCTGGTGACATGCTCCTCCTCTGGCTTCCATCCCTGTGCAACCCCCGGTGCTATCTCACTCTAGTCGGTCCTCCGACCATGGACATCACAACAGTGGCTCTGAAACTTCCCAACATAGGTCGGGCAAAGAAACTACTATAGTCCCATCTATCTCTTTGAAGGAACCGCTTGCGGCTAATGCTCGAATGGGCAAACTAAAAGAAGACTTTCCAAACATTTGCTTTGATGGTCTTATGTTTGTGCCTAACTTAAAAAGAATACCGATCGACGTACAAAAGATGACCATCGATTGAGTGATCGACATTCACAATCAGTATAACGAATGGTCAATGTTAGCTAAGAAAATGTCCACAGTCTCTAGGGATAGGGAATTAGAGACCGACAATCAAAAACTCATCGATGCTAACAATATGAGAATCATCCCTAACCTCGATGCTAGGTCGAGAAACTGAGGACATCCCAAGCCAAAGCCGAGAAGGCCGTCAAGGCACTCGAAGAGGAGTGGATGAAGCATCAAGATGAAATGGAGAAGGCTTTCTACCAAAGTCATGCTCTGGTAATGGAGAGGGATGCCACAAACAGAAATGCGGCTGAGCTGAAAACTAAGCTAGAGCTTTAAACAAAAGAATAGGATGAAGCGCTCCAGCAAGCTTAGACTCATTGTGATGAGTTGCTACATGCCAGGGAGGAAAAAGAAAAAGTGCTCAAGCGTGTTAAAGATGTTGACACACTCGTCAAAAGAGAAGTTGAGGCCACAAAATAGCGGGCAAAAGAGCATGTAATGGAGAAGTTTGAACCACTGCTGAACCAATACAATGCCAATGTGCTCAAATTTCAAAATCTGGAGTGGTTCAAAGATGATTATCCCAGGATCCTTGCCCTCGCCTAAGGGCGTATGGTTGAAGAAGAAAAGGCCTTCTTCAAAGGTGGCGAGGTGGATTTGGAACAGTTGGAGAAAGATGTCTTGGTAGGGGATAAGCCCAATATTCTGAAAGACGGGCATCTTATTCTTCTTTCGGAGCTTGCCTCGATAGTGCATAAAGACTTAGGTGAAGGCTTCGGATCAATGTCACATGATGCTACTGCCAGCCAAAAAGTTAGGTCCCAACTGGTCCAACACCTGGGTATGATCCCGAGAGGCCTGAGATCCACAGATCTATCATTCGCACTCTGATTCCTGAGGGGAACTCTGAAGGCACTCCAGCCTGCAAAGAACCCCAAACCGAAGAAGGTATCTCATTGACTTCCCTTGTATTCTAGAAAGTTGACGTGTCGTCGACTAACATAGCTAATATCTCTCTCTCTCTTTGTTCCTCAAGCCTCAGGTCAGCCTTACATTGCTCCACTTCCAGACAAGGACTCTCAGTTGGATTGCAAGGGCCTGTAACAAAATCAGTTACTGTTACCATCTCAACAACGATTCCAACCATCCCGATTGAAGGTACTCCCGGCCTTGACGAGATGATGATCGATGCTTTGTTGGATGAAGGAGCTGGTGGGACTCGTGAAACTCATATTGATGAAGACATTGTTATTACTTGGGTCTCCAAGCCCTTATGGGTCCCAGCATGCATGAGCTCGAGTAGGAACTTAAGAAAGACATTCTCCATGCCATAGAGGTCAAGCAGGAGAAATTTGAAGTTATTCCTTCTCCTCTATCCATTGCCTTGCCCAGGCAACTATCTTCACTCTGATTCATATTCCTTCACCTAGTAGCGCACAAAGCGTGCATGTTGGATCATTATAGAGCACTCTACCCAAGGGCAAAGGAAGTGGAGGAAGAGGAGAGAAATGACAAGATGAAAGCTCGAGCAATGTTTCTTCTGGCTCTAAGAAGAAACAAAGGAGAACGAAATCAAAGAAGTGAGCTCTAGTTTGTTTGGTGTAAATAAGCTTACTTCTTAATGGTAGTTGTAGTCTATGTTGGTTTTTGGCCGGCTTTATGTGGGTTCGGCCCCCGCTTTTGCTTTTTATTTCTAGTGTCAATAACACTTGTACTTAGCTTTTCATATTTCATATGAATAAGACGTTTTTTGTTTTGTTAACTCCTTGTATGGGTTTATCTTAGTGCTTAAGAAATACGCTTTTCATTCAATGTACTTGCAATATATTTCTTTTATTATTATTGTCGGACAGAATCCTTTAGCCCATTCTACAATTTACCGGCCTTTCATTGTTCTTGCGAACACAAAGTAATTGTTGAAGTGCCAAACTCTGTGCATTAGTTGGAGTTACACTTAGAATACCGGTTTGGGTATCCTTTTCCAGGATCACGATACCAGATTGTGCCAAACTCCGGGCACTAATCTGAATTAACTTATCGTAGTTCGCATATCCTCGTCCAGGATGTACACTTCCATTCGCACCAAACTCCGGGCGTTGATTCAAAGTTCATAGGCAAGATCCTGCCTTACGCCGGGTGTGGAACTTTGGATTTTCCTACTCCGGGCAAAGTGTTAATAGTTAGATGGTCCTGTCACGTACACTTTAGTTTATACTCCTGCCCCCAATTCGAGGATAAGAGTTGAGCGAGTGAATGGTCGTATCACGTTCATTTCGATTTATACTCCTGCCCCCACATCAAGGGCAAGAGTTTGTGCACGGACGGTCATGTCACATCCGGTTTGAGTTTATAATCCTACCCTTAATTCGAGGACAAGAGTTGGCCGATGGATGGTCGGATCACGTCCATTTAGTTTATACTCCTACCCCCGATCCGAGGACAACAGTTAGTTGATGGATGGTCGACTCACATCCATTTTAGTTTATACTCCTACCCTACATTGGGAGCGAGAGTTATTTGGTATGTATCTCCGGATACCGAGAAGAACTTCGAAGGTTCGATCGTGAACCATAGAAGTTTTGGCTGGCACCTAAATCTGTGTACCTACACACCTGCATTATTCACATGCAGAATCATGCAAGTCAGTCAAGTCACAACTCTTAAGTAATGGAAAGACAAAGTCTTAGACTCGAGAAGCCGATAAAAGACTGGAAATGATGGAATCTGTCATATTACATGGCTCTAACCAGTTATTTACAAATTTATTTGTAAGTGAAATAGTGTCGTAAGTGCTCGCTATTCCATGCCCTTGGGAGCGGAATCTCATCTGTCGTTGTGAGCCTGAAAGTTCCATCTCCAAGCTTCTGTCTATTGCGTATGGACCTTTCCAAGTCTGGTGCAAGTTTCTAGGGCTAGGGAAGATTCATTTGAGAACCAGGTCACCAACTTTGAAGGTCTGATTCCTGACCTTAGTGCTGTAATATCGTGTGACTTGGTGTCGGTGTGCAGCTGCCCTCAACTCAGCTGCATCGTGCTTCTCATCAATCATATCAAGAGACTCTAGCAGGAGTTGCCCATTAGTACGCATATTGTAGTGAATCAATCGATGAGAAGGTACTTCCAGTTTAATTGGAATCATAGCCTATGAACCATAGGCTAGGGCGAATGGAGAGTGGTCAGTCGTAGACTTGTGAGTTATTCGATGCCCATAGACTAATGGAAGTTCATCGACCCACTCGCCTTTGGCCTTTTCCAACCGCTTCTTAAGAATGGACTTGATAATCTTATTCGTAGTTTCAACCTATCCATTCACCTGAGGATATGCCACTGCAGCAAATCTCTTCTCTATGCGGTGCCGGTGGTAGAAATCATTACACCCAATACCGCCGAATTGGGTCCCATTATCGGTAATGATTGCCTGTAGAACTCCAAAATGACATATGATATTTTGGACAACAAAATTGATTACTTCCTTTGTGGTGATCGTGGCCAACGACTCTGGTCCACTTGGTGAAGTAATCAACTACAATGATGGCGTACTTCGCTCCATCTTTAGATATCGGCAACACACCAATGATATTAATCCCCAAGAGTGCAAATGACCAAGGACTGACCATTTGAGTAATCTCTATCAGTGGGGCTCTCGGTATTTTAGAAAACCTCTGGCACTTGTTGCATCGGCGAGTGTAATCAGCTATGTCTTAGTTGACAGTTAGCCAGAAGTATCTGTAACTGAGGTTCTTCTTCGCTAGGGTTAACCCCCCGGTGTGATAACCACAGGCCCCTTCATGCATCTCTCTTAGGACTCGCTTGGCCTCGTCGTAAGTGACACACCAGAGCATGTGGGTATAGAAACCCTTCTTGTAAAGTAATCCTTCCTGCATAATATACCTCGTAGCTTATCGAAGGAGCTTTCATCATTCATTCCTTCTCTCTAGAAGGACTCCCTTCTGTAAATAATCTCGAATTAGAGTTATCCATGACTCCCTTCCAGGCTCGGTCTCCAAGGTCCAATCGACATCCATTTGGTCGATGCTCGGAGCCGAAAGTACTTCTATCGAAACCAAGCCCATGAGCTACGCATCTCCGAAGCTGGCCAGTTCAGCCAGTAAATTAGCCTTCTCGTTCTCTTCTCTGGGAATATGAGTGATTGTATAATGTTCAATGTCAGCAAGAAGCTCAAGGACTTAATTTAGATACGGAGCTAGTTTCGCTCCTTATGCTTGAAACTCTTTTCAAAATGGCAAACCAGCAGTTGGGTGTCGTAGAAAAAATGTAAAGTATTTATCCTCAGTTCCTTTGCATTTTGAGTCCTACAATCAAGGCCTCAAATTCAATTCAATTATTCATCGTCAGAAAGTCGAGTTTCATGGTATAACAAATTGGGCATTCTTCGAGAGTGACAAGTACGACTCCAGCACCGGAACATCATTCACTAGATGCACCACCGATGTACATCTTCCATCCAACATGTTTTTGACCACTGCTCTTCGAAGGATCATCTCGTGTAGTGAATTCAGCTATGAAATCCGCCAAGGCCTGACCCTGGATTACTCTCCGAGGGTGATTAGTTATGTCTATTAGCTCAATTCAATGTTTTATTTCAACATCCTTCCAGAAGTCTCAGGTCGCTGCAAGACTTGTTGCAAAGGCTAGTCGGTAAGAACTTTGGTCAGATGAGCTTGGAGATAAGGGCGAAGCTTTCTTGAAGCAATCAAAAGATAATATGCGAGCTTCTCCAGCTTTGGATAGTTTCGTTTTACGCCTATCAACAGCTTACCGATGTAATAGACTAGTCATTGGATGCGAGATTTCTCACGTACAAGTGTGACGCTCAAAGCATGCACCAATACCGCCAAGTATATAAACAATTCTCATCATCCAACAGCTTTGAAAGGATAGGGGTCTTTCCAGGTGATCCACCAGAGCTTGGAATGCGTCTTTACACTCGCAATTCCATTCTAAGTTCCCATTTCCCTTCTTAATCACCTCGAAGAAATGGATGCATTTATCTGTGGCTCTGGAAATGAACCGACTCAGGGCGACGACCTTCCCGTTTAAGCTTTAGACCTCCTTGATTGACTTTAGGGCTTCGATTTTTCTTATTGCCTCGATCATCTCTGGGTTGGCTTCAATCCCATGGGAGTTTACTGTAAAGCCCAAGAATTTCCCTGATGCAACGCTGAAAGAGCATTTTAAGGGATTGAGCTTCATTCCGTACTTTCGAAGGACAGCAAACATCTTTGCCAAATAATCAATGTGGTTTCCTGAACTTCATGACTTCACAAGCATGTCATCCATGTAGACTTCCATCAAGCATCCAGTCCGATCTTTGAACATCGGGTTAACAAGCCTCTGGTAAGTTTCTCCTAAGTTCTTCAACCCAAAGGGCATGAATAGATAGCAATACAATCCAAGGTCGGTTATGAAGCCGATGTGTTCATGATCCGGGACGTGCATCGAGATTTGGTTATGTCCCAAGTACACATCCATGAATGAAAGTAGTTTATGCCCAGCTGTCGAATCCACCAACTGGTCTATCCTTGGGAGCGGGAAGCTATCTTTCGGGCATGCCTTATTCAAATCAGAATAGTCGATGCATGTCCTCTACTTCTCATTCACTTTCCTTGCCAAGACAGGGTTAGATACTCACTCCGGGTATAAGGCATCACGGATGAAGCCATTGTTCTTCAGCTTATCCACCTCTTTATTAAGTGCAGCAAATCTCTCCGGACCCAGGCTGCAGCGTTTCTGTTTCACAGAAATGCATTTGGGATTTATATTTAATGCATGGCTAGCTATCTTCGATGACATCCCACACATATCCGAGCATGTCCAAGCAAAAACATCTAGGTTTGCTCGAAGAAAACTAACCAATTCCTTCATCACTCTTGCGCTGAGCTGCGATCCGACCTTTAGGTACCGATTCGAATCATCCTGGCTGATCGGAACAAAGATCGTCAATTCCGCGGGAGCTTCTCTTTCACCTTCTGGCTCTTTACGTCGGTCCATGTCATCGTGGAACTGACTAGGTTGTTTGAGTTGGGACTCATGTTGTGGTTGCTATACATCTAAAGCCTTAGTGCAGAGGGTCCCCTTTATATATTTTTCTTTCACTCATCGCCTTGTCTTCTTTAGCTCGGCGACATAGCATTCGCGGCCAGTCACTTGATCTCCCTTGATAATCCCTATGTCATTCTTTGTAGGAAACTTCATAGTCAAAGACCAAGGTGTTATGGCCGCTCTGAACTCAACCAAGGCTGGTCGGCCTAGAAATGCATTGTAAGCTGAGTAAATATCCAACACCAAAAAAGGTACGACTTGCACTCGCTTGTGGTCGGCCTCGCCAAGTACCACTGGTAACTTTAGATATCCAATCGGCTCGGTAGCCACCCCGTTGAAACCCTATATTCAAGATTTTTAAGGTTTCAAATCATTCTCCTCCAACATCATCTGATCATAAGCCTTCTTAAACAAGATATTAACTGAACTCCTGCGGTCAACAAGCACCTTCTGAACAATAGCAAGACGAATCGTAGCTGTGATCATGAGTGGGTCAATCGTTGGAGCTTCCACTTCATCAGCATCTCTATTCTAGAAAACAATACCGTCGGTCATCATTCTATATTGTTTTGCCGGAGTCCCATCTTCAATAGCGAAACAACTTTCACTCTCCGCATGTTTAATAGCACCAATACATATGTCCATCTCAGGTAGACTTTTATCAGCAGGGTATGGCCCACCGATGATATTATTAATCACCAATTGATTTTTTGACCGCCTGAATGCATCAACACCCGGCTCAACTTGCCCCGGTTGGGAAGACGACCAAGAAGCATTGGAGTTTCCATGCCAACATCCTACAGGTCTTCCATATACTGCTGTAATATTTTCTCGCAAATTAACTCCTTAATCATATCCCACAGGTGTCTACACTCGTTGGTATATGACCGTGAGTTTCATGAAATTTGCAGAACTTACTCGACTTTCTTTCCTTCTCAGTCGACTCTCTTAAAGCCGGCTTTCTGTACTGCTTGGTATTTTGGGTCACCAGGTAGATGTTTCCTATCGAGTTATTCAGTTTAGTATAGATATCGTATTTAGGAGTCCTAATATGATTCATGTTGTATGGCTTCTTCTTCTTAACTCCATCATCATTTCGTTTTCGATTATTATTTTGATTACCAACATTCACATCACAGTCCTAGAGCTTCCTCCAGATTGCTTCATGACAACATTGCTTTGTATCACTTCATTTGAATTTCTAGCATCGGTTTTCCATAGACGTTTCCTCGTTTCCTCCAAGCATAAGTATTCATTAGCCTTTCTATAGAAAGCGTCTAGTTGATAAGGGCTTCCTTTCCAACCATTCCTCGAACTCCGTAATAGGATGATTCCCCCTAATCAATGCCATCACTATGTCATCCTTGGGATCTGTAACTTTTGTCACGACTGTATGGAATCGATTCAAGAAATCCTTCAACGACTCTCCCTCAGCTTGGAAGAGGTTTGACAAAGACATCATATGCTTTGGACCTGCAGTATGCAAACGAAATTGTTCTACAAACTTCTTCGATAACTCAGCAAAAGACGGTATGGACCTCGACGGAAGTCGAGTGAACCACATCGCAACTACTCCTTCTAAGAAAATCAGGAAAAAACGACATTTCATGACTTCGGAAGCTCTGACTGAATCCATATGTCATTCATACCTCATCAAGTGCCGCCTAGGGTCCATCGTTCCTTCGTACAACGGCATAATTGACATTGCGAATCTCCAAGGGTATCTCCCACATAGAATGTTCTCTGTATATGGATCTGACTGGGAGAGGTACCGCATTCATCGTTACTCCTAAAATGAATTTCGCTAACAAGTCTCTTGACCATATCCTCCAAGTAGTCTTGGTCAACAGGTTCGATTGAAATGCGGTAATCGAGCTCCGCTCCAAGTGGTTGGTCCGGCGAATGCTCTCGGTTTAGCTCTTGATACCTAGGTTCTCCAGCCTCTGGGAGATCCATTCGTCCAGTAGTCCCCTCTATTTGATTTGCTTGAGCAATATCATCAGCAGCAGCACGATTCTCCAGATTCTAAGTACCAGCGGTGCATCTTGAAGCCAAATCCACGCTGCCTTCCAGAGAATGGCTCTGGGCCTACCATTGGAAGGGTCCGTACTAACCCCTAATCTTGGGTTGGTACCAATCCCCAAGTTTGAGCTTGGGCTCATCCTCTTCCTTGGTACGATGTTTCAGCAGGGTTCTAAGTCATCTTCTACTTCCTGTCCTTTCGTCTCTACTCGAATGATAAGGAACTTTTAGATAAAGAACCAAAGTCCCTTATATTCCTTCTATGGCTATTTTGAGTTAGCTAATTCAATAGTCTCAAACTCCTCTGCATCGTCTGATTCATCTCATTCTGGCTAGCCTGGAAGCTATCTTCCATCTACTTCATCGTCCTATCCATCTCCAGTCTGGTCATGATATCAGTTGGAGTCTGGATCTCCATTTGAATAGGTTGGAGAACTCCATCTCCATGCTAAGGGTTCTGATTCTCAGCTTCAGTAGTTGTTATGGAAATGGTAGAACGGTCTCTTCTTAATAGGGCCATGGTAGAAAGCTTCGAGTAGATCTTTGCAAATCTGAGTTGTAGAATTAAAAGTTAGAGAAATTGGATCTATCTTTTGGATATAGGAAATCCAATAGTTGAAGATGGATCTAAGTAGCCTGAGAATCCGAGTTTCTCATTGAAAGAACCAAAATGTTTGAACCAAAAATGGTACAAACACCGAAAATTTTATGTAGAGAATAAAATATGAAGAAATGTAAATGAAAATGAGAAATAAACAAGACGTGATCATTTATAGTGGTTCGGCAAAGCAAGTTGTCACATACCGAAGTTTTCGACTTTCGAAAATTCGACATCGATACTCACTTTATCGACTGCCGAGCAATCGAGTGCCGGAACTCCAATAGTGATGGTTTTAGAAAGAAGAGGTAGAAGAAAAGATAGAAGAAAAAGAGAAGAAGAAGAAAAGAGGAGAAGAATGAAGAAGAAGAACAACAATAGAAACACAGAACAGAGACAATATCAGAATCTCACATATCGCAGCGGAACAATATATAATAGATAAATGAATAGTCTCTAAAACAAAGAACTATATCATTTTATACATACATCAATCATCAGAGTCAATATACAACAATGGACAATTATATAAACTTGTCCTCATACAGAATACACAGCGGAATAAATACTATCAGATACAAATATTACGTCTCGTCATCCAGCTTATCCCCAAAGCTCCAGAATATCCAGAATATCCTGATAACATAACTCTAGGCTGCCCGTGTGGAAATTGGTGGGCACCCAGAGTTTAGAAGGGAACAATAAACTCCGAGTCAGTCATGGTGACTGGTGTGAGATCGTAAAACAGTTATTTTTCACAAAGAAAATAAACAAATTCGCAATGCTTTTGGAAAATGAAACTACCATAAGACCTCCCGCCACACACACAATGCAAACGCAGAATTGGAGGAGATTTCTTCTTATGATAGTCAAAAATGCTTACTACGCAAAATCAAATTCCTTTTGATATTATTATTAGTGCATAGTGTAGAAAACATTTCGAAAGTATAATATCAATCTTAGCCAGCATAGGTACCATTATACTATGCCTACTATAGCTGCCATATTAGATGGCAGGTTCTACAACTAATACCGTACAAGGTGCGTATTGGAGTTTGGATTTCCAACAAATGGTCAGGCTAAGGAACTTCCTTTTCCACGATGGGTACATCCCTGGAATAGACGACCCGAGAACCTAACCGGATCTCTGCCAACACAAGGCCGGGTTACCTCTGCAAAAATAGGTAACTACTGACACGCGTATGCCATCCCCCGATCGTAACCGATCTTCCCGAGGATCCCCGATTTCCAACCACAAAGAAATAAATTTGCAGCAACCACATAGGTTAAGTATCTGGGCTCCATACCATGATACCACCTCTATCCAGAAGGAATGACATACACTAAGGGGCGTTACTCCCTAGAACCTTGCTGCATCCTTCCTGTTTCGACCATTTCCGGGGTGTGAGGCTCGACGAAGTCTCGTCCACAAAGCTACTCTTTCTACAATGCCCTGCTTCGGGTCAAACAAATGATCAACCTATGATCACAAAGATATAAGATCAAACAAATGATCATATCGCAAATGATCAAACACTGATCATTTCACAGCAACACTCAGTATGCCACGTTACCAAATTGGGAGTATATCGCTGATAAATTTCAACTACATAACCTCTGAGCTCGTACGTCTCAGAGAAGGGTGTTAAGCTAAGAGAATAAATTCTCCGCCACCAACAGAAATGTATTTGAAAGAAATCAGCTTTATATCTCAAATTGTAATGTCAGACACACAATCCATACAAGTCTGTTCCGGGATCGAACAGAACCGAAGGCACTTCTCACGAAGCCCTTGCATATCCGGATAATTTTCTAATCACGTCCGGACTTCCCATCACTAAGGGTGATAAAACCTCTAAATCGGAGATCAGCCGATGTAGAGTAACTCGACGGTAATCCTTCCATTTTCAAAAATATCCGGTCTTCAACACCGGTCTTCGAATGCAATTCATAACGACGTATCACATATTCGGAATGGGTTATACGACCCCATGGTCCTTTCCCGGCTAACCCGAATAGTGAGCGATTATTCAAAAATAAGTGTGGCATTCAAATTCATCCAATTCACAACAAATACCATATTCAAGGTAATTATTGATAGTCGGTTATTTAACTATCAATAAAGATGCGCAACATCATCAGATTCCAAATAATTTTCCAAATTATTTTATCTTCCAAAATATCTTTTCTAGATATATAAACTTTTCCACACTAAACCGTTTGAAAACAAATTTCAAATATTCACTTTTCAATTTATCTTTAAAAGATAAAGTTTCAAACCCTTCGTTTCATATTGGAAAAGCAATTCCATACTTATTTAAAATAAGTAATTCACAAAACTATTTATTTTCAACATTTGAAAATACTCAATATACTTAAATCAATATTAAGTATATATTCATTCTTCAAGGAAATCATTTACTATAACAACATCTATTTGAGTCAAAACGAATGTTACGTAAAACATCGTTACGACGACTCAAAATCACTAGTATAGGGATTCGAAATTAAGATAGGTATATAAATCCCAATACTACATAAAAACATTTCCTTTCTGAAATCATTTACTATATCAATAGTGTTATAGTCCATCATTTCCTTATATTTTCGAAAACGCCTATTTCAACAATGAACGTTGAAATCTATGCTTTCAATTCACAATACATTTTAAAACATCTTTAAAATGTTTAACTTCATTTTTAATAACACTTCTTCAAAAATGAATCCATTTTATTCAATAATATATTCACTGTCCAAAATCGTGAATATACTTCACTTAACCAAAT
This sequence comes from Allium fistulosum, assembly GCA_030737815.1. Classification (NCBI taxonomy): domain Eukaryota; kingdom Viridiplantae; phylum Streptophyta; class Magnoliopsida; order Asparagales; family Amaryllidaceae; genus Allium; species Allium fistulosum. The sequence goes on along the minus strand of CM060904.1, from coordinate 968,326,841 downwards.
TTCAATCTTTTCTACACATTTATTTCAAAGATAATTTGCTATCCAAAATCGCGAATATATCTTCTTTAATAACCTTCTATATTTAATTTATCAAATTCAATTGATTTTGAATTTATAAAACGTTTATAAATTCTATTTCTATTTTCTAACAACTTCAATTCAATAAATCTCCTTATTTACAATTCGATCAATATTCCATTTAAATGCAAAAATCCAATTTATAAGTTAATCTCTTATAAATCTTTTATTCTACAGTTTCATTCATTTCCAACTTCACAATTTATAAATCTATACATTTCATTCACTTACGGATTCCATAATTTTTCCCATTTTTAACACTTAAAAAAACCTCATTTTATAATTCCAATACTTTGATTTATAAATATCAATTTTATAAATCTTTTATACAAATCGTTTATAGTTATTCAAAAATCCCAACTTAAACCATTTTATAAATAAATCGACTTTTATTTCCAAAAAACGACACTTTGGTTATCTTTCACCAAAAATCTTAACTCTTATAACTTTAAAATTCTAGACGTTTATTTATTTAAAATAAATCAATTCAACAATTCAATAAAACGTCTACTTTCAAAAATTACTTTAAAATCCTTTTAAAGTAAAAGTCGTTATTTTTAAAGTTCAAAACTTGAATCCGATGATGCAACAACACCAATTAGTCAATCACCACAACAAACATCATATATCAACATATGATAACAGAATATATATCAATATCTGTAAATAAATAAATACTGGTGAGGAATCCAGTTGGATCCCTCCAACCTGTTTCCCTGCATCCACAGATGTTAGCACAATACCAATTCCACTTTGAGGTGGAATATCGCGGTATATGGGTTTTATAAAATATCCGCTTACTAACGGCGCAATAGGGTCTCATCCGCTATACGAGGTGGGAAATCAATCAATCCAATATATACATATGCCAATATGTATATATTGCTATATATATATAGATATATCCTACTATATCTAATATCACATCCAATAGCAATCAATCAAATCAATAACTGTAAATTCCACTTTTCAATTTTTGAGTGAGAAGATCTCACCTTAGCTTTTAATTTGCCATCCATTTCCATCTTGACTCGATTTTTCTTGCTTTATACCTTGTAAAAATATTTTATACAATTTGTTAATATTCGAACAGATCGAATAATAAATTTTCATTTGACTACTTTGATTTAATTTCCTTTAGATAAATTTCATATCTTCACGATTTATAATTATTTCATTTTTAAATTCCTGTTTCAACCCTATATAGTTTCTAGTAAATAAATTTTCTGGTCTTAACTTACACATTAAATTCAAATAGAAAAATTCTTTTAACCAAATTTCTTTTAATAAATTTATTTAACAAGAATTTAAATTTAAAACTAATTTCTCCTTTAACAAAATATTTTCCAGGATTTTAAACTACCAGGTTAATAAAATTATAAACTTTACTTTATTGCAATTTGCAAACAATTCCCTTTTTATAATTTCACTTAACAAAAATGAAATTTTAAATTTAAATTTCCTTAAATACAATATCTTAAAAAATTAAAGCTTAACTGTTATTATTATTTACCTAACCTATATGCATTTTTTTCTCTACCTGAATCTGTATATATATATATGTATATATTAGAAAATCTACAGGTATATAAAATGAAAGGAAATACCTCACGGACAATCGCAATTGCCATCACTCAGACGAACTTCTACTCATAATCGTGACCACCCGCTGCTTGACATCACCTGATAGTCTTCGCGAAACCCTAGTCTTCGACATCGCCAATCCCAACGAACGCGCACCCCAATCTCGACATCCCTTCGAACCCTAATCGCATCGCGATCCCCTCTGCCTCTCGCACGCGAGAAGGCATCGCGATCCCTCACCGCGCTCGTTTGACAGTCGCGACCCCACATCCAGTCGCCTCCATCCTCGAAGTTTGCGAAACAGTAGCAGTATAAAGAGACTGCAACAGGGCTTCAAATCGGCAGTAGAAAATATCACGTGGGAGGCAAGGACGAGTCGACGATGGCTGATGGAATAGCCGAGTATGCAGCGATGATTATTATGAAGGCGTTGATTTTTGAAACCCTAGTTTCATTCGGGTTCAAGCATCGCGACATGGAGATTGCTATGGAACTGTAACTTCGAACGAAAGGATTCGATTTTTTTTTATTAGAGAGGGGAGGGACGGCCATTTATTTCCTCTGGCAATTTTGATTTTGGATTGAGATGTTTTCGTGAGATTTGTAATGAACGGGGAGGAGACAAGAGAACGTGATGTTTCAGGGAACGAGATGATGTTGTTTTGTACGAGAGGAGACAGTTTAGTGGCTGATTGTTGACTAATTTAAATTTAAATTTAAATTCGAATAAACTTCGATGCGTTTACAGGTCGTGTGCTCACATATAAACACCGAAAAATACGATATTTGAAATCCGACAATAATACAATATTACGGACCCAATGGAACTGGTTTCGTCAAATTCCGAGACTGCGCCTCAGATGACTATTTTCCAATATCAATTCGAACGATTAAATTTCAAAATTGAACAAATCGTTTTCAAATCAATTTCTGAAGCTTCTATTGTCTTCAGGGTTATCAATATAAATTTTAAAAGCTTTTGAAATATTTTTCTTCAACTTTACATTAAAGATTCAAATTTTTATTCAGCATTCAATCGATTAAATTTTAAAGTTTAATCGCAAATTTCAAAGTTATATCGGGGATTCAAATTAAATCATCGTTCAAATATTTAAAATAAATTAAATATTTTCAATTTAATTCGTTCAAAATTCTGGGTCGTTACAGACTTCCCCCTTAAAAGAATTTCGTCCTCGAAATTACAAGTCAGGAAAAATGGTCCTTAACTCGTCTACTATTTTCCAACATCTAAATAGTTTTACCAAATTTTCAAAACAAATCTTCCTACTAAAGATTCATTATTATTTCAACTAGTTTTCCAAACCTTTCATAGTTTTCAAACAATATTATTTAACTTCAAAATCCAAATTTAAATTCAAATTTAAATTTAAACTTTCAAAATTTTCTCAAAAATTTTCTAACGCCCGATATTTTCGAAAAATTTCGCCAGCGTCTCCTTTGCGCGGCTAATACGGCACTACTACAAAACGTCCCTACGGACTCTCAGATTTCAAAAAGAAAAAGAAAAAGCCAAGCGGCTAGAGAAATAAGTCATCAAATCTCATATTCGAATTTAAACACATACCTTTTGTCGAGCAATTCAAATTTATCTTCGAAATCAAAATTCCAATTCCTTTATAACACCTGTATGTCCTACTAGCCATAATATCTAGTTACAATATTCTAACCATTTTGCAAATTCTATTACAAAATTTTCAATATATACTTCTTATATCATCTCTAATTCACTATTGAAGTTATATATCTATTTTCATTCAATTTTGCATTTCAAATTTCATTTGAATTTACTTTACCATTTTAATTCAATTTGGATTCTATTTATCTCCTGAATATTGAATTTTATCGATTAGCTTTCATTTACAACTGCTTCTTTTAGATTAGTTTCAATTACTAATTCATTTCTAATTCTAATCCACTTACAAATTCAAATCTGTTTTCAACATTCAGTTTCAATTCCAGTTTTATTCTTTTGTTCATTCCCAAAATTTGTTTCAATTCACTATTTTGGTTTATAACCACTCATATTAAACTGGATTTCAAATTCCATATGAATTTTAATTCATCTTTCATTTACAATTATTCAATTCAATTTATTGCTTACAAATTCGAAATGAATTTCAACTTTCAATTTCATTTTCATTTAACTGATTCACTTGTACTTTCTTTAATTTAACTTCATTCTTTAAGTTAAATTTATTGCATCAATATTCAAATTCCATAAGTTATCAACTTATTTATTATTCTCATAAATATTTTTATATAGCATTCCAGAGTCTTAATAACATTTTCAAAACCATTTTTGAAAACAATTCAATTTATCCCTTGAATTTCCAAAACAAAACCCAAATTTTTCCAAACAACCTCCATTTAAAAACAATTTAGCAGCAATTCCTCTTTTGGAAACCCGAAAATGAACATCGATAATGATGCAGTCATTATCGAAGTTATTTTCCAGCGACCGAAAAGAGTTTAGAGCTTTCATCTCTCTAAAATACTTTTCAAACCTTTGAAATTCATTTTCAAATCAAAAAGATTTAAACTTTCCAAATCTCCAAAATTTTCAAATTCTTTTCAAAACATTCAAAAAAACTTCTCTGGAATTCCGTTTCATTTATAAATTCATTTACAATTTTTATTCACAAATTTTTATTCATTTCTTAACTTTAGAGTTATGACTTTGATTTCTTATTTAATTTCATATAATAATGATAACATTTCAATATTATCACTTTCCTAACAAACAAGCATCCATATACTGTAATAATTTACAGAAAATTATTTCTTTTCTATACAAAAATAGTTTTGGGTAAAATTATTTCATTTACCCTATTTAAAACAATACTGTGTCCGTTTATCTTGTTTAAGAGTTTAGAAACCCCTATCGATTACAGTTAGCTAGACTGCACCGACCAGAATCCATAAACAATCAACCGATAAGTCAACACAATACAAAACAATTTTATATTCACTAACAAATACGCACTCGTATCTATTATTACACTCAAACTCATTCTAGAGTACTGCTGACTCTATCTCTAATGAGTAACACCCAACAGAGCAGGGTTGTCGCTTAACCATATGCTTTGATACCACGCTGTCACATACCGAAGTTTTCGACTTTCGAAAATTCGGCATCGATACTCACTTTATCGACTGCCGAGCAATCGAGTGCCGGAACTCCAATAGTGATGGTTTTAGAAAGAAGAGGTAGAAGAAAAGATAGAAGAAAAAGAGAAGAAGAAGAAAAGAGGAGAAGAATGAAGAAGAAGAACAACAATAGAAACACAGAACAGAGACAATATCAGAATCTCACATATCGCAGCGAAACAATATATAATAGATAAATGAATAGTCTCTAAAACAAAGAACTATATCATTTTATACATACATCAATCATCAGAGTCAATATACAACAATGAACAATTATATAAACTTGTCCTCATACAGAATACACAGCGGAATAAATACTATCAGATACAAATATTACGTCTCGTCATCCAGCTTATCCCCAAAGCTCCAGAATATCCAGAATATCCTGATAACATAACTCTAGGCTGCCCGTGTGGAAATTGGTGGGCACCCAGAGTTTAGAAGGGAACAATAAACTCCGAGTCAGTCATGGTGACTGGTGTGAGATCGTAAAACAGTTATTTTTCACAAAGAAAATAAACAAATTCGCAATGCTTTTGGAAAATGAAACTACCATAAGACCTCCCGCCACACACACAATGCAAACGCAGAATTGGAGGAGATTTCTTCTTATGATAGTCAAAAATGCTTACTACGCAAAATCAAATTCCTTTTGATATTATTATTAGTGCATAGTGTAGAAAACATTTCGAAAGTATAATATCAATCTTAGCCAGCATAGGTACCATTATACTATGCCTACTATAGCTGCCATATTAGATGGCAGGTTCTACAACTAATACCGTACAAGGTGCGTATTGGAGTTTGGATTTCCAACAAATGGTCAGGCTAAGGAACTTCCTTTTCCACGATGGGTACGTCCCTGGAATAGACGACCCGAGAACCTAACCGGATCTCTGCCAACACAAGGTCGGGTTACCTCTGCAAAAATAGGTAACTACTGACACGCGTATGCCATCCCCCGATCGTAACCGATCTTCCCGAGGATCCCCGATTTCCAACAACCACAAAGAAATAAATTTGCAGCAACCACATAGGTTAAGTATCTGGGCTCCATACCATGATACCACCTCTATCCAGAAGGAATGACATACACTAAGGGGCGCTACTCCCTAGAACCTTGCTGCATCCTTCCTGTTTCGACCATTTCCGGGGTGTGAGGCTCGACGAAGTCTCGTCCACAAAGCTACGCTTTCTACAAAGCCCTGCTTCGGGTCAAACAAATGATCAACCTATGATCACAAAGATATAAGATCAAACAAATGATCATATCGCAAATGATCAAACACTGATCATTTCACAGCAACACTCAGTATGCCACGTTACCAAATTGGGAGTATATCGCTGATAAATTTCAACTACATAACCTCTGAGCTCGTACGTCTCAGAGAAGGGTGTTAAGCTAAGAGAATAAATTCTCCGCCACCAACAGAAATGTATTTGAAATAAATCAGCTTTATATCTCAAATTGTAACGTCAGACACACAATCCATACAAGTCTGTTCCGGGATCGAACAGAACCGAAGGCACTTCTCACGAAGCCCTTGCATATCCGAATAATTTTCTAATCACGTCCGGACTTCCCATCACTAAGGGTGATAAAACCTCTAAATCGGAGATCAGCCGATGTAGAGTAACTCGACGGTAATCCTTCCGTTTTCAAAAATATCCGGTCTTCAACACCGGTCTTCGAATGCAATTCATAACGACGTATCACATATTCGGAATGGGTTATACGACCCCATGGTCCTTTCCCAGCTAACCCAAATAGTGAGCGATTATTCAAAAATAAGTGTGGCATTCAAATTCATCCAATTCACAACAAATACCATATTCAAGGTAATTATTGATAGTCGGTTATTTAACTATCAATAAAGATGCGCAACATCATCAGATTCCAAATAATTTTCCAAATTATTTTATCTTCCAAAATATCTTTTCTAGATATATAAACTTTTCCACACTTAACCGTTTGAAAACAAATTTCAAATATTCACTTTTCAATTTATCTTTAAAAGATAAAGTTTCAAACCCTTCGTTTCATATTGGAAAAGCAATTCCATACTTATTTAAAATAAGTAATTCACAAAACTATTTATTTTCAACATTTGAAAATACTCAATATACTTAAATCAATATTAAGTATATATTCATTCTTCAAGGAAATCATTTACTATAACAACATCTATTTGAGTCAAAACGAATGTTACGTAAAACATCGTTACGACGACTCAAAATCACTAGTATAGGGATTCGAAATTAAGATAGGTATATAAATCCCAATACTACATAAAAACATTACCTTTCGGAAATCATTTACTATATCAACAGTGTTATAGTCCATCATTTCCTTATATTTTCGAAAACGCCTATTTCAACAATGAACGTTGAAATCTATGCTTTCAATTCACAATACATTTTAAAACATCTTTAAAATGTTTAACTTCATTTTTAATAACACTTCTTCAAAAATGAATCCATTTTATTCAATAATATATTCACTGTCCAAAATCGTGAATATACTTCACTTAACCAAATTTCAATCTTTTCTACACATTTATTTCAAAGATAATTTGCTATCCAAAATCGTGAATATATCTTCTTTAATAACCTTCTATATTTAATTTATCAAATTCAATTGATTTTGAATTTATAAAACGTTTATAAATTCTATTTCTATTTTCTAACAACTTCAATTCAATAAATCTCCTTATTTACAATTCGATCAATATTCCATTTAAATGCAAAAATCCAATTTATAAGTTAATCTCTTATAAATCTTTTATTCTACGGTTTCATTCATTTCCAACTTCACAATTTATAAATCTATACATTTCATTCACTTACGGATTCCATAATTTTTCCCATTTTTAACACTTAAAAAAAACTCATTTTATAATTCCAATACTTTGATTTATAAATATCAATTTTATAAATCTTTTATACAAATCGTTTATAGTTATTCAAAAATCCCAACTTAAACCATTTTATAAATAAATCGACTTTTATTTCCAAAAAACGACACTTTGGTTATCTTTCACCAAAAATCTTAACTCTTATAACTTTAAAATTCTAGACGTTTATTTATTTAAAATAAATCAATTCAACAATTCAATAAAACGTCTACTTTCAAAAATTACTTTAAAATCCTTTTAAAGTAAAAGTCGTTATTTTTAAAGTTCAAAACTTGAATCCGATGATGCAACAGCACCAATTAGTCAATCACCACAACAAACATCATATATCAACATATGATAACAGAATATATATCAATATCTGTAAATAAATAAATACTGGTGAGGAATCCAGTTGGATCCCTCCAACCTGTTTCCCTGCATCCACAGATGTTAGCACAATACCAATTCCACTTCGAGGTGGAATATCACGGTATATGGGTTTTATAAAATATCCGCTTACTAACGGCGCAATAGGGTCTCATCCGCTATACGAGGCGGGAAATCAATCAATCCAATATATACATATACCAATATGTATATATTGCTATATATATATATAGATATATCCTACTATATCTAATATCACATCCAATAGCAATCAATCAAATCAATAACTGTAAATTCCACTTTTCAATTGTTGAGTGAGAAGATCTCACCTTAGCTTTTAATTTGCCATCCATTTCCATCTTGACTCGATTTTTCTTGCTTTATACCTTGTAAAAATATTTTATACAATTTGTTAATATTCGAACAGATCGAATAATAAATTTTCATTTGACTACTTTGATTTAATTTCCTTTAGATAAATTTCATATCTTCACGATTTATAATTATTTCATTTTTAAATTCCTGTTTCAACCCTATATAGTTTCTAGTAAATAAATTTTCTGGTCTTAACTTACACATTAAATTCAAATAGAAAAATTCTTTTAACCAAATTTCTTTTAATAAATTTATTTAACAAGAATTTAAATTTAAAACTAATTTCTCCTTTAACAAAATATTTTCCAGGATTTTAAACTACCAGGTTAATAAAATTATAAACTTTACTTTATTGTAATTTGCAAACAATTCCTCTTTTATAATTTCACTTAACAAAAATGAAATTTTAAATTTAAATTTCCTTAAATACAATATCTTAAATAATTAAAGCTTAACTGTTATTATTATTTACCTAACCTATATGCATTTTTTTCTCTACCTGAATCTGTATATATATATATATATATATATATATGTATATATTAGAAAATCTACAGGTATATAAAATGAAAGGAAATACCTCACGGGCAATCGCAATTGCCATCACTCAGACGAACTTCTACTCATAATCGTGACCACCCGCTGCTTGACATCACCTGATAGTCTTCGCGAAACCCTAGGCTTCGACATCGCCAATCCCAACGAACGCGCACCCCAATCTCGACATCCCTTCGAACCCTAATCGCATCGCGATCCCCTCTGCCTCTCGCACGCGAGAAGGCATCGCGATCCCTCACCGCGCTCGTTTGACAGTCGCGACCCCACATCCAGTCGCCTCCATCCTCGAAGTTTGCGAAACAGTAGCAGTATAAAGAGACTGCAACAGGGCTTCAAATCGGCAGTAGAAAATATCACGTGGGAGGCAAGGACGAGTCGACGATGGCTGATGGAATAGCCGAGTATGCAGCGATGATTATTATGAAGGCGTTGATTTTCGAAACCCTAGTTTCATTCGGGTTCAAGCATCGCGACATGGAGATTGCTATGGAACTGTAACTTCGAACGAAAGGATTCGATTTTTTTTTATTAGAGAGGGGAGGGACGGCCATTTATTTCCTCTGGCAATTTTGATTTTGGATTGAGATGTTTTCGTGAGATTTGTAATGAACGGGGAGGAGACAAGAGAACGTGATGTTTCAGGGAACGAGATGATGTTGTTTTGTACGAGAGGAGACAGTTTAGTGGCTGATTGTTGACTAATTTAAATTTAAATTTAAATTCGAATTCGAATAAATTTCGATGCGTTTACACGTCGTGTGCTCACATATAAACACCGAAAAATACGATATTTGAAATCCGACAATAATACAATATTACGGACCCAATGGAACTGGTTTCGTCAAATTCCGAGACTGCGCCTTGGACGACTATTTTCCAATATCAATTCGAACGATTAAATTTCAAAATTGAACAAATCGTTTTCAAATCAATTTCTGAAGCTTCTATTGTCTTCAGGGTTATCAATATAAATTTTAAAAGCTTTTGAAATATTTTTCTTCAACTTTACATTGAAGATTCAAATTTTTATTCAGCATTCAATCGATTAAATTTTAAAGTTTAATCGCAAATTTCAAAGTTATATCGGGGATTCAAATTAAATCATCGTTCAAATATTTAAAATAAATTAAATATTTTCAATTTAATTCGTTCAAAATTCTAGGTCGTTACACAAGTCCTACGTTCACTTTATGGTTTTATTGCTTATATCTGACTTGGAGGCAGAAGTTCATAGGGGTCGTACAACTCCAACACTTGGATTTTCATAATTACAAGAATATAGAGTAGGGAAGAACTAAGGCTAAAAGATCTTGAAAAATGAGTCATACCTTCCTATTTATAGAGGTAGGGAGCCTAATATCTCGCATAAAATATCTCATAGCCGCTGTCTACGATTTAGATCAACTCTCCCAAGAAATCAGGCGCCACATCATCAGTTGATAGGAGTCGTTACCGATCCATAGGTAGGGGTCGGTACAGATCCCCAAGTTTGCCAAAATGGCCATCTTCGACTCTTCATCCTAGATCATCTTATGGTTAGCTTCGTGATTCCATAGTTGTTTGCACTAATATTAGCTTGTTTCCGAGTTCAAATGATGGAGTTTTGGAAGTGCAAAGTTGAAGTTTTAAGTGTTTGAGGAGATCGATGGAGAATTGCATTGAATCAACAAAACGACTTCGGAAATAGGCTTTTGGCATGAAGTAAAGCATGTAAGCAGGAGATGCGGTCTACTTGAGGTGGAGTTAGGAGTCGGTACCGATCCCCAACTAGGAGGTCCCACTATTGTCTTGCTTTGACTTGTTCTTGCATTGGCCTTATGACTTTGTCTATGCTTGGTTTCTTAAATCCTGAGTTATCTTTCTGGGCTTCCTGCATTGATAACTCCGAATTTTGATCCGTCCAGTTTGTACAAACATTGTCTAGTCAAAAGGCTGGATGATAGGGTGTCTAAGTGATATTTTCCTACTTTGGCAAAATATCCTAGCGCCATGCATGCTTACCCAATCCATACCCAGTATAATTTCAAAGCCCATAAAATCAAACATGTAACAACCCGGATTTTAGGTCGTAATTAATTAAAGATAATAATAGTAATTTTATCAATTAAATTGTAATTTGGTCATTTGGTTGATAAATCTGTTTGAAATCATTTTAATACAAGGATTTAAATTGAAGATAATATTTTATAAAAGAGATGTAGTTGAAATATAGCATTGGTTTGGAAAAGAAGCAAATTTAAAGTGTAACTTTGTATTTATTTAGTGGAATGGATTTTAATTTTAAAAAGAGTAAAAGAAAATACAAATGTATACATACTTTCAATTGCATGGCCCAAACCATATAACCCAAGCCCAAATTTATTTTTAGAATTTTCTTTCTCTTGATCTTTCTCTCTGCTTACTCATTTTATTTTACATATACAACTATAAATTATCATCCTCTGCTCACGCATCATCTGGGAGAAGCCATCAAACCTACATCCACTTCATTTCTAAATTCAATATTAAATCAAAGAAATTATTATAAAATCTCAAATTTAAATATGTTGTTCTATTCATCGATGTTCATCCTTGGCATGAGAGATATGGGTTTGCATTGCCAGAATTGTGAGCTTTGTACGTGCGTTCGTGAGGGAGGAAGAAGGGGTAAAAAATCACAATTTTTAGGTGAGTAAAACACTTACACTTTGAATCCCCTATGCTTGTGATGTTGATTCTTGAATCTATTTTATGTTCGTGCTTGTTGTAGTGTATGTGTAATTAAATTTGTGTGGGTTCAGGTACTTGTATGTTTGCTGTTTTTGCTTATGCATCTTGTTTTTTAAGATTTTATCTCTGATTTCATCTACTAGCTTGTATACCTGACCTATACGTTAGTGTAGGAGATGTGTGCTGTGTATACTTGAGTGTTCAAGATAAATTATATAAGTGAGGAGAAGCCATTAGCTCTACTATGATATATATGGAAATATATGAATAAAACTAATAATAATAAATATAAGATGTGCATGTGTTTGTATTTTTCCCATGCGTGTGTGCCTAGCTACTAATTTCTTTCCATTCATGTGCACTTTGCATTACTGGGCATGCACTTCTACTTCTCAATCAGTAAAAGGAAAAAAATAACAAAATTTACGGTTAGTTCATTAAACTTCTATCAGTGCTAATGCTACTCTTTACCAATAACCTGAGGCAAGCAACATTCACAGATTTCTAGTTAACAATTCAAATATTGGAAAATATTTCACTACAAGTTACTAATAGCCACTCTTATTCCCTCACATATGAATACTGCTGCTCCACCCATTTTATTAAAATGTATATATTTCGTTAGTGACATTATTATATTATATTGTTGTGTTCTTGCTGGTGTTTGTTTTAAGGGTGCTTTCGTGTATGTTGTGTTGTGTTTTTAAATGTGTGCTGGGCGTGAGTTGACATGCAAGTGCATGAGTATTGGTTTAGCTGTGTGGTATGTGTCCGGTTGTACATGTATTGATGTGCATGTATGGGAGAGACTGTGTGCATTTGCTAAACTAGCTACAGGAAGTGAATAAAGGTTACCGCTAATGGGATTTGGCTCATCTACAATATGTGAAATCACTATATTAACGTATTATATTATTTCATGCATTGAGTGCCTGAAGCCTTGATTTCTTGAGTTGCTATATTATCTGAATATGTACATGTGTGACCACGTACGCCATTTCCCTTTTACTTTATAATATTTTATTTATCAAGCATGCGTATTCTATCTCTGTTTTGTTTAAGCCTGGTTCTATCGCAAGTTTACTGCCAACCTAAAATTCTAAGCTTGGATAAAAGAGTGTTTAATATATGGCAATTGTAATTAATGAAAGTAATGAATTTCCCAAAGTTATTTTGGAATGTAAATTATTAGTAAAATTTATAAAGGTTATGAAATTAATTAGTAAGTTATGGGAAAGAGAATATAGAGGGAATTAATTTAAAGGACAAAAATTTGTATATTTTTAGCCTAAAGGACACGACCTAATATTTTAACCACAAGTACAAACATTCTTTTAAAAATTATTCATAAGGACAAACATTCTTCCAAAACTGATACCGAACTAGAAACTGATAGCTAAAAACTGCTACCGATAACTACAAACTGATACCTAAAAACTGCTATCAATAACTAAAAACTGATACCTAAAGAAAGTTGTCCTTCAGGTCAAAATATTGAAGGTCATTCCTTGAGGCTAAAATGCTGAGAAATTTTGTCCTTAACAATAATTTCCTGGAAAATATATTTATTTATTATTTATTTCTAAATGGTTGTTGTAAATCAGTTTATACAGATAAATATATGTGGTGTGTATGTGTTTCATGTGTAAGTGCGTTCATATATTCAATTGTTTCGCATTGCTGCTGTTTATTACAATAGTACTTACCTCTGCAAGCACGTGAGCCATCATCTATTTTTATTTAAATTGTATTGCTTTAGTGTGCAAGCCATCATGTGCGGTAATATGTATCTTTATATTTGTCCATTACTATATTATATCAACTAAAGTTACAGTATAGAGATTATTAAATTGCTATAATAAGTGAAATGAGATAATACAGCTGTATATGGTTATATCGGTTTTGTAATAATGCGGGTTGTATTCTCTTGGGCCGCCCGCAGCCCAACTATTCTTATCTCTTTATTTCAGACCGTATAAATACTTGTATATTACAACTTTTGTTTGTATCAATATCAAATAGAAGAAATCTCAATAAAACTTCATTTCATCAGTTCTTTACATGGTATCAGAGCCAACAAAAATTGCTTAACAACAATTGTTCAATTCATTTCTCATCATATAAGATTGCAGCACACAGTTAAACAACTGTGTATGGTTTTTTCAAAGAATTTCATCATCTGAACTTAGTGTCGTGCCAAGAAGAAGGTGATTCAGAATAGCTTCATCATTAGTCACCTCCTCGGCTGCAACTGATTCATCATAATGATCAAGATTCAGATCATCTTACCCTCTGTGTCGTGCCAAGAAGAAGGTGATTCAGAATAGCTTCATCATTAGTCACCTCCTCGGCTACAGCTGATTCATCATAAAGATCAAGATTCAGATCATCTTACCCTCTGTGCCGTGCCAAGAAGCAGGTGTCAGAGAAGTTTCATCATCCACCTGATTCTAGCTGCACTTCTTGAATCTGACGGGTTCTTTTCTCAAATTTTTCAACCTTTTTATGATCCTGCTCTTTCAAAATGGCCAAAGAAAACAGTGATAATGCTGCATCACCTAGTTCTGTTTCAAGAACCACTCAAGATCAGTCAAATATCACTCAAGATCTTATCAAATCCATCGTCAAGCCACAGAGCCAAGTCATCACCATTCAGTTAGATGAATCTAACTATCTGCTCTTGAAGTTTCAGATTGAAACAGCCATCAGGGGCTACAGATTGCAAGAATATGTTCATGGCACATTAATCACCCCACCAAGATTCACTTCAGATAATGAAGGGAAGTTAGTCTGCAATAAAGATTACATAACACATGTAAGACAAGATAGCTGATCAGTTCATGGCTATTGTCCTTTATAAGTGCAAATTTACTGCCACAGTTGGTTGGATGCAAGACTACTCATGAAATTTGGCAGACTATTGAGCAAATATTCAGTTCACAATCTGCAGTAAGAATAATGCAATATAAAAGACAACTACAAAACTTGAGAAATGATAATGCAAGTATGAGAGACTATTTGTCTAAGGCTAAAACTATATGTGACCAATTGGCTTCTGCGGGACATAAAGTGACAGACACTGAACAAATATTGTGCTTATTAAGTGGACTGGATGAATAGTATGAGGCTGTGGTAGCCATAATATCATCTAATTGAAAAACTGCCATCTCTTCAGTATGTTCATTCATTGTTAATTTCTCATGAGGGAAGATTGGAACAAAAGAAAACAACAAACTGGGAGTATAATGCTAATTATGCCTCAGTCAACAGAAACATGAATCAAGAAAAGAATCATGATACCAGAAATCAGTCAAGCAATTACAGAGGTGGTTAATCCAGCAGAGGCAGAGGAAGGGGTGGTAGATGGAGTCATAATAACAATAACCAATCAAGATGCCAAATATGTGAAAAGTATGGTCACACAGTAAACAAGTGTTACTTCAGGTTTGATGTGAATTTTACACCAGCACAACAAAACAACAACAATTCAAGGTCACAAAATCCAAGTGTGAACATGATTAATGTGCAGCAAGAATCAAAATCTGAAAATACAGATATTGACACAGCAAAGATTGAGGACATTCATGATGATAGTTGATACCCAGACTCTGGAGCAACCAACCATGTGACCAATAACTTGAGCAAACTGAATCTTGGCAATAGGGAATACAAAGGTAAACAATTACTTTATATGGGTAATGGCAAGCTTGTACATATATCTCATACTGGAAATGCAAGCATTAATGGTGCCAGACAACTCTATCTTAATAACTTATTAAGGGTTCCATTGATTAGAAAAAATTTAATGAGTGTATCACAATTTGCCAATGACAATAATGTCTACTTTGAATTTCATCCAAAATACTGTTTAGTGAAAGATAGTCTAACTGATGAAATTCTTTTGCAGGGTAGAGAATATAAGGGGTTATACAAATTTGATGTTGCAAACTCAAGAAATTCTGAATGCAAAAGAAAATGGTGTCATGTATCTGAAACAAGAAATGCTGAAAAATATGTTGAAAAATTTGATGTATGGCACTGTAAACTCGGACATCCCGATGTGAATGTTGTTAAACATGTATTGAGTTAATGTGATAATATTCTTGTTGATAAAATCCCCACTTCTTACACAGGCACATATTGTTAGATGGGCAAAAGCCATAAACTTGCATTTCCAGACTCAGAGACTGTGTATAGTAATCCACTTGAACTCATTGCAACAGATCTCTAAGGACCTACCCCAATTAGTACTGACTATGACTATAAATATTATATTTCTTTTATTGATGCTTACTCTAGATTTGTATGGATTTATTTCTTAAAATCAAATCTGAGACTAACAATGCAGTGATGCAATTCATCTCAAATGTTGAAAGGCAGACAAACTTTCAGGTAAAAATTATGCAGACTGATGGTGGTAAGGAAATTCTACCACTAAAAGGGTATTTTCAAAATAAAGGGATCACACATAGAACCACATATCCTTACACTTCTAAGCAAAATGGTCTTATTAAAAGAAAACACAGACACATTGTTGAAACTGGTTTGACTTTACTAGCACAAGCATCTCTACCACTTAAATTCTAGCCAGATGCTTTTTCTACAGCGGTCTATTTAATTAATAGACCGCCTACAAAAATACTAGATTTCAAAAGCCAATGGAAGTGCTAACTAAAGTCAAACCAGATTACCAAAATTTAAAAATGTTTGGATGTCAATGTTTCCCCTGTCTAAGACCATATAACTCACACAAACTAGATTACAGGTCTTCACCATGCACATTTCTAGGATATGCCACAAATCAGAAATGTTACAAGTGTCTTGATAATAATGGCAGAGATATCCAGACATGTGATATTTAATGAGCATGAATTCCCTTTTTGTAATGCAGATATCAAAACATCTCAGAAGGTATATAATTCAAAATACTCTATACCTCCAATATTACCTTCACCGGAGATAATCATACTAGTTCAGAGTGAAAGCAACCATGACAGAAGAGATTTCAGCTCGCAACACACCATGTCCACAATTGAACCACGTCATGAGCAAATTAGAGCATCACCAGACACTGACAATGCTGAACCAGACAGCAGCTATACCTCTGATCCATGTCAAGTATTGGATGACCCACAGTCACCCAATACTCAACAAGAGATCACTAATAATGGAGGGAACCAACCCACTGTACCTGCAAGCACTAGTCACCACATGATAACAAGGGCAAAAAGTGGTATATTTAAACCAAAAATATACAATGTTGAATCTGATATGAGTGAACCAAACACATATCAACATGAAGTTGTGAATGACAATTGGAAAACTGCTATGAAGGAGGAATATGATGCATTGATTAAAAACAAGACATGGGATCTTGTGCCACCACCTATGAATAAAAATGTCATAGGATGCAATTGGACATACAAATTGAAGAAAAATCTAGATGGTTCAATTCTTAAGTACAAAGCAAGATTGGTGGCAAAAGGGTATTCACAACAAAATGGATTTGATTTTAATGAAACTTTTTCTCCTGTTGTGAAACCCTCATTGTAAGTCTACGAGGTGGATCGTGTAGTGTATATGCAAGATATGTGACAAAATATATGATGCAACTAAAATAATATTAATCTAAGTAAATATAGAATAAGCACACCAGTATTTTATACTGGTTCAGACCTCCCGTCCTACGTCCAGTCCTGAAGCTCCCCTTCGGAATTCGACTATCAAAAACCCTCGCTTCTCCCGGAGGAATAGGCTTGGTTACAATGAGTTTTTCTTGCCAAAAGTGTGTTCTAGTATAACACGGATGTTGACTAATTAGTACAATTGCTTCCAATATATCTCTCAATAATATTGTCTATGAAGAACTGAGTATATGGAAGAGTGAATACAAGTAAAAGATTGCTAGAGTGCAGAGATCAAGAATATAGTATAGAATTAGAAAGTGTAAGTATGTAAGGTAGTCAGGTATGTTCTTTCTCTTAATTCTTGATGCTATATATAGTTGTAGATAGGTATGTTGAGTAGTTGCATCCATTAATGAGTGCTCTATAGTTGCTTCTGTTGATGATGAAGATTTGCAGCGAAGAGAAGCGGAGATGTCTATTCGAATGTGACAGTTGAAGTTCTTATTTGAAATCCGAGTTTGAAATCAGACGTCTGGTATTTGTATCAGACATCTGATACTATATATTTTTTGAACATAGTAGGTTTTCAGACGTCTGAGTGCTATTACCATACGTCTGGTTTAGCCTGTTTATTATTCTAGAGGACTTTTCCAGACGTCTGGCTTGTGCACCCAGACGTCTGATACTTGTGCATGTCTGTTTTGTGCATCTTTTCTTTTGCTTCTTTGTACCAATCGACTTGTAGTCTCTTGTAGTGTCCTTTGAGCCTCGTTCTTGTCTTTCTAGTGATGTTGTTCTAGCAAGTTCCTGTATATATAAATATATATGTACATTTGATTTCCATTGTATAGTTGTTGTCATTAAAACCATGGATTTGATTTCCTAACAATCTCCCCCTTTTTGATGATGACAAATATACAATGTACTTATATATAATTTTTTTATAAATCATCCCCTGAATTTATGCTTTCCATTATTTATTGTACTTTTTATTATTTCTCCCCCTTTGGCATTATCAAAAAGCATTAATACAAGAATATGTATGATATAATCACTATGCATATGAATTTCTTCTCCTTTGTCATTATAAAAAAGAATGAGGGAATATAATAAATTTTATAAAATATCTTGTGAATAGCGGGATAAAATCAATATTAATTATGGATAAAAATAAAATAGATTTTACCATATTTGCTGAAGTCCATATTTCATTGTAAGCACGTAATTCTATTAAACGTATGGAACTTCCTTTAAAATTCCAAAAATCTATCCTTTTTCATTTGATTCTCCGAGTACCCGCAAAAAATAATAATCATTTTTGGTATCCACTTACTATGTTAGCGTCCAGGGGGTTTGGTCTTGGGAAACCATACCCAATTGGGTGTGGTTGAACCTTTATAAATATAATTTTCATTATTAACTACCATATCAAAATAATCATTAATGTATTTTTCTCTATTTTTCCAATTAACAGGAACCCAAATACTTAGATAATCTTTATTCATATTTCCGGTCATAGAAGAATTTCTAGGGAAATTATAAACATTATTGATCATAGCAGAATTTGAATTTCTATGAAAATTGGATTTAGACTTTACTCGAAATTTAGTACTAGCACTAACATTTTTACTATACATGAAAGCGTATCTAGTGCTATTTCTACGATCAGATTTATTATATCCTAAACCACTTTTGTCATGTAAAGGTCTAGAACTAGATAAAATCATGTTTAAATCGTTTTGACCTTTATTAAATTTTGTGACTTCAGCGTTAAGTTTATAAAATTTAGCTTTGAAGTCAAAATTATTATTTTCAAAAGAAATATTACTTTTTTCAAAATATCAATTTGCTTGTTTAATTCAGAATTCTCCTTTTTTATCGTACAGTTCTCATTTTCGAGAAGAAAAATTCGAGATTCTGAATTATCTAAAGATGATTGTAATAAATCATTTTGTCTTTTCAAATCCGTAATTTCTTTTGAAAAAAAATCTTTTTCTTTTTCAAACATAGTATTTTTATTTTGCAAAACATTAATTTCCTCCAAAAGATCATTGTTTTTATCTCCTAACTGCTCATTTTCTTTTTATAGGTTTTGTGAAACAAGTTCTTCTACGGTATTTTCAAAACATTTAGTTTGTTTTATCAAAAATTTATTTTCCTCTTTTAAACTGTAAATTTCTTGCTCACAATCTTTTAACTTAGCTAAAGCAATTGTATTAACTTTATTTAAGGTTTTACAATCTTTTAATAATTCATCATGTGTTAACGGAATATCTTTATATAAAGAATCTAAGCATACCGATTGTGATCTGAGTTTAGCCATGAAGCATTTGTTTGTTTTCTCCTTTGATTCTTCTTTATTATTCTTCCTCTTCCTATTGCCTTCACTAGATCTCTTTATAGCCATTTATTTTAGGATGTTGTTACGATCTCTAGAATCCTAGGCTCTGATACCAATTGTAAGTCTACGAGGTGGATCGTGTAGTGTATATGCAAGTATATGTGACAAAATATATGATGCAACTAAAATAATGTTAATCTAAGTAAACATAGAATAAGCACACCAGGATTTTATACTGGTTTGGACCTCCCGTCCTACGTCCAGTCCCGAAGCTCCCCTTCAGAATTCGACTATCAAAAACCCTCGCTTCACCCGAAGGAATAGGCTTGGTTACAATGAGTTGTTCTTGCCAAATGTGTGTTCTAGTATAACATGGATGTTGACTAATTAGTACAATTGCTTCCAATATATCTCTCAATAATATTGTCTATGAAGAACTGAGTATATGGAAGAGTGAATACAAGTAAAGATTGCTAGAGTGCAGGGATCAAGAATATAGTATAGAATTTGAAAGCGTAAGTATGTAAGGTAGTCAGGTGTGTTCTTTCTCTTGATTCCTGATGTTATATATAGTTGTAGATAGGTATGTTGAGTAGTTGCATCCATTAATGAGTGCTTTATAGTTGCTTCTGTTGATGATGAAGAGTTGCAGCGAAGAGAAGCGGAGATGTATATTCGAATGTGACAGTTGAAGTTTTTATTTGAAATCCGAGTTTGAAATCAGACTTCTGGTATTTGTATCAGACGTCTGATACTATATATTTTTTGAACATAGTAGGTTTTCAGATGTCTGAGTGCTATTACCAGACGTCTGGTTTAGCCTGTTTGTTATTCCAGAGAACTTTTCCAGACGTCTGGCTTGTGCACCCAGACGTCTGATCCTTGTCCATGTCTGTTTTGTGCATCTTTTCTTTTGCTTCTTTGTACCTATCGACTTGTAGTCTCTTGTAGTGTCCTTTGAGCCTCGTTCTTGTCTTTCTAGTGATGTTGTTCTAGCAAGTTCCTGTATATATAAATATATATGTACATTTGATTTCCATTGTATAGTTGTTGTCATTAAAACCATGGATTTGATTTCCTAACAATCTCCCCCTTTTTGATGATGACAAATATACAATGTACTTATATATAATTTTTTTATAAATCTTCCCCTGAATTTATGCTTTCCATTATTTATTGTACTTTTTATTATTTCTCCCCCTTTGGCATTATCAAAAAGCATTAATACAAGAATATGTATGATATAATCACTATGCATATGAATTTCTTCTCCTTTGTCATTATAAAAAAGAATGAGGGAATATAATAAATTTTATAAAATATCTTGTGAATAGCGGGATAAAATCAATATTAATTATGGATAAAAATAAAATAGATTTTACCATATTTGCTGAAGTCCATATTTCATTGTAAGCACGTAATTCTATTAAACGTATGGAACTTCCTTTAAAATTCCAAAAATCTATCCTTTTTCATTTGATTCTCCGAGTACCCGCAAAAAATAATAATCATTTTTGGTATCCACTTACTATGTTAGCGTCCAGGGGGTTAGGTCTTGGGAAACCATACCCAATTGGGTGTGGTTGAACCTTTATAAATATAATTTTCATTATTAACTACCATATCAAAATAATCATTAATGTATTTTTCTCTATTTTTCCAATTAACAGGAACCCAAATACTTAGATAATCTTTATTCATATTTCCGGTCATAGAAGAATTTCTAGGGAAATTATAAACATTATTGATCATAGCAGAATTTGAATTTCTATGAAAATTGGATTTAGACTTTACTCGAAATTTAGTACTAGCACTAACATTTTTACTATACATGAAAGCGTATCTAGTGCTATTTCTACGATCAGATTTATTATATCCTAAACCACTTTTGTCATGTAAAGGTCTAGAACTAGATAAAATCATGTTTAAATCGTTTTGACCTTTATTAAATTTTGTGACTTCAGCGTTAAGTTTATAAAATTTAGCTTTGAAGTCAAAATTATTATTTTCAAAAGAAATATTACTTTTTTCAAAATATCAATTTGCTTGTTTAATTCAAAATTCTCCTTTTTTATCGTACAGTTCTCATTTTCGAGAAGAAAAATTTGAGATTCTGAATTATCTAAAGATGATTATAATAAATCATTTTGTCTTTTCAAATCCGTAATTTCTTTTGAAAAAAATTCTTTTTCTTTTTCAAACATAGTATTTTTATTTTGCAAAACATTAATTTCCTCCAAAAGATCATTGTTTTTATCTCCTAACTGCTCATTTTCTTTTTATAGGTTTTGTGAAACAAGTTCTTCTACGGTATTTTCAAAACATTTAGTTTGTTTTATCAAAAATTTATTTTCCTCTTTTAAACTGTAAATTTCTTGCTCACAATCTTTTAACTTAGCTAAAGCAACTGTATTAACTTTATTTAAGGTTTTACAATCTTTTAATAATTCATCATGTGTTAACGGAATATCTTTATATAAAGAATCTAAGCATACCGATTGTGATCTGAGTTTAGCCATGAAGCATTTGTTTGTTTTCTCCTTTGATTCTTCTTTATTATTCTTCCTCTTCCTATTGCCTTCACTAGATCTCTTTATAGCCATTTATTTTAGGATGTTGTTATGATCTCTAGAATCCTAGGCTCTGATACCAATTGTAAGTCTACGAGGTGGATCGTGTAGTGTATATGCAAGTATATGTGACAAAATATATGATGCAACTAAAATAATGTTAATCTAAGTAAACATAGAATAAGCACGCCAGGATTTTATACTGGTTTGGACCTCCCGTCCTACGTCTAGTCCCGAAGCTCCCCTTCGGAATTCGACTATCAAAAACCCTCGCTTCACCCGAAGGAATAGGCTTGGTTACAATGAGTTGTTCTTGCCAAATGTGTGTTCTAGTATAACATGGATGTTGACTAATTAGTACAATTGCTTCCAATATATCTCTCAATAATATTGTCTATGAAGAACTGAGTATATGGAAGAGTGAATACAAGTAAAGATTGCTAGAGTGCAGGGATCAAGAATATAGTATAGAATTTGAAAGCGTAAGTATGTAAGGTAGTCAGGTGTGTTCTTTCTCTTGATTCGTGATGTTATATATAGTTGTAGATAGGTATGTTGAGTAGTTGCATCCATTAATGAGTGCTTTATAGTTGCTTCTGTTGATGATGAAGAGTTGCAGCGAAGAGAAGCGGAGATGTCTATTCGAATGTGACAGTTGAAGTTTTTATTTGAAATCCGAGTTTGAAATCAGACTTCTGGTATTTGTATCAGACGTCTGATACTATATATTTTTTGAACATAGTAGGTTTTCAGATGTCTGAGTGCTATTACCAAACGTCTGGTTTAGCCTGTTTGTTATTCCAGAGAACTTTTCCAAACGTCTGGCTTGTGCACCCAGATGTCTGATCCTTGTCCATGTCTGTTTTGTGCATCTTTTCTTTTGCTTCTTTGTACCTATCGACTTGTAGTCTCTTGTAGTGTCCTTTGAGCCTCGTTCTTGTCTTTCTAGTGATGTTGTTCTAGCAAGTTCCTGTATATATAAATATATATGTACATTTGATTTCCATTGTATAGTTGTTGTCATTAAAACCATGGATTTGATTTCCTAACACTCATCAATCAAAATAATCCTAACAATTGCTTTGCATAAGAATTGGGCCATCCAACAATTGGATGTAAATAATGTTTTTCTTAATGGTGAATTGGAGGAAGAAGTTTACATGGAACAACCATATGGATTCACAAAAAAGGGCAGTGAGCAGCTTGTATGCAAACTTAATAAAGCACTTTATGGTCTCAAGCAAGCACCAAGAGTCTGGTTTGACAAACTGAAAGCTACTCTATCAAGACATGGCTACAGCCAAACCAAATCTGACAATTCCTTATTTACTAAATTTCTTAATCACACAGTGGCTTATGTATTAATTTATGTTGATGATTTTATCATTACAAGAAATAGCAAGTCAGAAATCAATGATATTACTCAATGCTTAAAGGAAGAATTTTCAATTAAAGACTTGGGAGAGCTAAATTATTTTTTGGGTATTGAGGTTAAAAGAATGTCAAATTCAGAGATACATCTAAATCAGAAAAATACATCAGTGAGATTCTGATAAAGGCCAAGATAGACAAGTCAAATCCACTTCCCACTCCAATGACAAGCAACATGCATCTCTCAAAAAATAAAGGTGAACCAATATTAAATGACAAACAATACATGAGTATAGTGGGAGCTCCACAATATTTCACTATAACCAGACCAGATATCTCTTATAGTGTAAATAAAGTAAGTCAGTTTATGTAAAGGCCACTTGATGAACACTGGAAAGCAGTAAAAATAATTTTGAGATATCTTAAAGGATCAATTAATCAAGGCTTAATTTTGCAATCATGCACAACTCTACATATCAATGGCTACTCTGACTCTGACTAGGCAACTGACCGAGATGATAGAAGGTCAACTATTGGTTATTGTGTGTTCCTAGGCAACAATCCTATATCATGGTGTGCAAAGAAACAACCAACAGTGTCTAGATCTAGCACTGAAGTCGAATACCGAAGCATAGCTAGTGCTACAGCCGAGATTATGTAGATAAAGTCTCTACTAAGTGAATTATAGGTTAAATTCAATAACAAAGCAACCATATGGTGTGATAATCAAAGCACCATCTCTCTTACTGCTAATCCAGTACTGCACTCTCGTATGAAGCACATGGAACTTGATTTGTACTTCGTACGAGAGCAAGTTATGAAAGGGAAGCTAAAAGTCAATTACGTACCTTCAACTTACAAGAAGGCAGATATCTTAACCAAACCCCTCTCAAGGCCGATCTTCATACGATTCAGACGCGAGCTTAGTGTTGATGAAGCTGACACTAATCTCAGATCCAATACTCAGATCTATGTTCCTGAGGCTCTTCAAGTCAAAATTGAAACCTCTGCCAGACACCAACGCGATTCGACCTCAGAATCATGAGCGCCTCCATTTTCTACTACTCCTTGGGTCTCAAGTGTTGATTGAAGCCGACAAGACAAAAATAATTGACTCTATTTCATCAATTCCTTGAAATCAGAGGCTGGATCTACAAATCGCTTGCAAACCCTAAACCTAATTTGGGTTTGAGGGGGCGAATAAGTGAAATGAGATAATACAACTGTATATGGTTATATCAGTTTTGTAATAATGCGGGTTGTATTCTCTTGGGCCACCCGCAGCCTAACTATTCTTATCTCTTTATTTCAGACTGTATAAATACGTATATTACAACTTATGTTTGTATCAATATCAAATAGAAGAAATCTCAATAAAACTTCATTTCATCAATTCTTTACAGCTATGAATAATTTAGTGCATGCACTGTTGTACTGAGTTATTATTTACTATTTACATTGCTGGGTACCTCATCCTTCTATATTTGTATGTGCCGTATATATATACCTAATTGTGTGTGTGTTTTTTCCAGTTGTACATCTTCTTTGTTGATGTTATTTGTATTGTCAGCACTTTAATATGGCCTTATATGTTTATGCCTATATGAATATCACTGTTCTGTGCATAACTGTAGAAGTTTTGTGTGTGTATAATTAATATATATGAACTACATAAATAAATTTGTATATTTTATTATTATTATTTCTTATTGATAATTAATGGATTATTTATATATCAAATTATTTTAGATAAGATTTATTTTAAAGAATATACAATAACTAAGTTAATGATTAATTTCATATATAAGATTACAGGTTGTTAATGATATAGTATTAAGTATTAATTTTTTATTTTTTATTTATTTGAATAATCAATTTTTATATTGGTTTCTAATTTCTGATTTCTTATTTCTCATGTTCTCTATATTGACACAGTTATTAATTTGATCGATTTTCCGTCCCCCGAATTCCGTTATTCTTCTTTGGCACCCGAGAGCTATGTGACCTGCTTGGGAAGCTTGCATAATCTGCAACTCATCAATGGCACTTTTTCGGTCCAAAATCGATTGCCGAGAGATTTTCTTGTTCATCATGTTCCTTATGTCGAAAGAAATTATCCTCCTCATTCAAGGTACTTTATCCTTTCGGGATTCCTTTCACTCTTATTACTTGTGCTTCCTTGCCAATTCATTGATGAAATCATCGAGGTCCCAAAGTAAAACTTCTACAAAGAAAATGAGATGTTCGCCTTCCAGGGCTCGCTCCCGTTCACCGGGGGAAAAGGATGAAAAAGGGGGTTAATGGGATCCGCTCCGTTAGCGGATTGCTACCATGTCCATTGTCCCTGGTTCATTGCAAATGGGAGTCAATTGAATAGATAAGTCCAATCTACGAAATAATGTCGAAGTTTGCTAGGGAACTTAGAACAAGAGTCAATCTGTCTAGGGTCTCCCTTCCTGCTGCTTATCGTTCATGCTTTCTTATTCCCTAAATGTTGTTGTATGCACCAAGTCAAGTAAGTAATTATATTAACCCTACCTAAGGTCAGCCTAAGATAAGGTGGCGCCAACCTTATCCCTTAGAATTAGAAGTAGCTAACGCCAATCCAGCCGGTGGCACCAAGTCTTTCTTTTGTTTGCAATTTCCAGAAAGGTGCCATTAGTGCGATTCTTGAGCAGGGGATTTTTGTTAGTTGGCATGAGCGGCCTGGGTATTATTGCAGAAGTACCTTAACCGGGAAGCTTTCGCCCTTGCCCAATTAATATACTGGACTTTCTGAATGAATATCTGGGGCTCAACTTATTAATATACTAGTCCAAAGCCAAAGCCAAAGCCAATATACTGGGTTCTTAGCAATCTGAGGAGGCTAGCGCTTATCAGACAAATCAGAGGAGGCTTGACAGCAGTTAGTTTAGGACAAGTAGGGATCTAGTGACATAACCCCCCGAATCGAAGAATGTGCTTTCAGATTTCGATGACATGAATGATTCACCGTTGAGATGGAATTGGCTGATGTTTTTAACATATATGGTGATGACATCCTTTCAGTTTGATTTATTGATATTTATTCTATATGACGGGAAATTTGAATAAATATATTAGTGATACAATCTGGTATAGGACTATCGGTAACACTTTTTTTGGTTATTCATCGGACTTGTCATATAGAAATATCTAGTGTGGATTTAGTGTAGTTTATGGGCATTGAATAATTATCCAAATAACATACAATGGTATGGGACGTCGTTATGTTATTCGTCTGAATTTTTTTTGTCAGTAAATATCACTCAAATGGAAATTACTCAGGTTTGTGATGATACTCGCTACAGTGAGTATATTATAGTCACATGGTCACTTATAGGTATAGCCATGTGTCGGCGTGGGATTAAAGCTCTAGTATATTATTTTCACGTGGTGACTTATACGGAGCTGTGTGTCGGCTTATGACTAGAGCAGTATATGGACATTGGATATGAGTATTATATGTCATCCACTTGTTGTCCAGCTTCCTTTATAGTTTGGGAGTGAACCTAATTGGCCAATACCCACCCTACCGGCCTGATCATGGGATCGCGCCCCAGATCTACGATACCATTGTTGGATATTTTGGATTTGCATCACTAGAATAGTAGTTGGTATGGTAGTTGCCCTACAGCCCCTTGTGTCGCATATTCCAGCAGTCTGTTACCTATAAGGGTAAAGTAGGATCGTGACCAGAGCTACGCGTAGACGAGCCACTGATGGATGGGGTCACGATGTCCGTCGAGGTAACTGAAGACTGTAGGAATAGACGATACTCCGCGGTGGGCGAGTACTCCTGGGTTCCTAGAGCATGCTGTGTGCTACCAGTCTCCTTTTTGGTTCAAGGTATCTTTGTGTAGTGGATTGACATATACGTCTCATTCCTATGATGAGTTGGCTATACTAGAGATTGGGTGAGTCTAAAGTGTAGTCAGTCCTCGTTATATCCATACTTTTCCGATTTGGTATTTCAGAGATAGCCTTTGTTTATTGATGCGATTTGGATTATGGTTGATTGATATTTATGATTTTACGATGTTGGATTTGATAGGATGATTTTATAGGCTATCTCACCCTATATCTTGTGATGATTCTAGATATGGATGATTCACCCATTGGAGACAATTTTTGGTTTTCTATTGATTTTATTTATATGAGTGATGACATTGATTCACTATATATATATATATATATCTCTGTGTGTGTGTAATTGATACTAAGTGATATATTGATTTTTCATCACATTATATTGTGATAGTTGACATTTGAGTGATATTGTACTCATATGACTTCATTGTATTATTTATTATCTATTATATATATTTCACTAAGATTCTGATTTTGTGTTCTCTATTATTTATTGTACATTATGTACTGTTAGTCCTGGAGATACGCATGTTTATTGCTTTGTATCGATACTGCATATATTTAGATAAGTTATTTATTCGGTGTTTTAATACGTACCAACATTAGCTAAGAGAATATTCATGAGTGTACCCTATATATCATCATTCTCTGTATTATCTGATAGTATTACTTATTATACTCTTAGGTAGTATAGGTATAGATGTGGGGTGTCATAAAACACATGAAAATTGCAAGCAAATATATGACCTAATAATCCAAAATCTAAATGATCGCATCTCATCCCAAGAGTTGCATACCCTCCTATCGGATTTGCAGCCCTTAAGGAAGTAATTAGGTATGATGGCTCTAAATAATGCTTATCTACTAAAAAATAAGAGATAAAAGAATATGATGCACCAGTATCAAACAGTACCCTAATAGGTATGCCATGAATCAAAAGCATAACTCCCATCATAGCTTTTCCTTTTTCCTTTACTGTTGGTCTCGAGGTAGCTGGTTCCAAAGCAAGCACTTTTCCTTTCTCAACCTTATTTGGCCTTTACACTAATTCTAGTAATGGCCTATCTGGTCACAATTAAAACATTTGATGTTCTTCCCCATAATAATTTTCTTTCCATCTCCCGAGTGACACTCATTGGCAAAGTGTCCCTTCTTGTCACACTTGTAACACACAACAGTCGCTTTTCCTTTCTTGGCAGCTTCACCCTTCCTGGCTCCCTTCTTTTGAAAGAACTTCCTTTTCTGATTCTGCCCACTCTGAGTCTCCACTGCTTTATTACACCCAAAAAAAGCAAGCATCTCTTCATTTCTCAAAGCCATCTCCACTACCACGTCACATAGATCCTTGAGATGCGACAAGATCACCTTCGCAAGCTCTGGTCTTAATCCATGGATGAACTTTTCATTTCTCTTAATCACTATATCAACTGTAGCATAACCATACTTGGATAACTCCTTAAATTCTATTGCATATTCCAACACAGTCATGTCTCCTTGCACTAACTCAGCAAACTTCCTATGCAAAGTTGACTTGGCTATTTCAGACATAAATCTCTCCTCGAACCTCCTTTTGAACTCAGCCCAAGTCAAAGTATCCTTCGGCACTCCAATAGTAACACTATTCCACTAGTATAGTGCAGCTCCTTGTAACTGTTTAGATGCTAATTTCCTCTTTTGCTCGTCATTCAGACCTAAATCAGCAAAAATCCTTTCACAATACAACAGCCAATTTTCCACCTCGATAGCATCCTCGGCTCCAATGAATGGCTTTCCTCCAAGTCTTGCATAATCCCTACTCAAAACAGCATAATTGTTGACAACTGGAACTTCAGAATTTTCTCCTCCGGTATTTCCACTAACTATCCCGGCAACAGCTCCCGCTTGCATCATATTGATAAAAAATCGATACATTGCTCCCATATCCACTGGCGGTGTTCCAGTACCCACATTAATAGTTGTTTGTCAATCCAGATTTCTCCTAGTATTGGGCCTAACATAACAATTGTTGTGGTGCTTCCTCCACCAAGGTTCACTCTTCCGTTTCCTACCTCCATATCTTGCTTTCCTTAAATCTGTATTTTAACCTTCGTAAGATACGGAAGAACGATCTAAAACAAATGGAAGAATAGAGATAAGATATATACTTATATATAGCAAATACAAATACGTTACTATAGTCTTGTCCCATACCTCAATCTCATTCTCTGATTCATTTGGATTATGTTTTCAGAAACTCTTTTAAATTCAAAATTCTTTTAGTTTTACATTAACCTTTGCTCTGAAACCAAGTTATAACATTCCCTATTTTGAGGTCCGAAACTAAGTGCTACGGATGTTGTAGTCATCCATAATATTAATTTCCAGTGATAAAATGAGATCAGTTAAAGTATCATTAACATCAAAGCATAGGAATGTGAAAAAATTTCAAAACACAGATTTCATTAATTAATTTTCATATTCATTACATAATCCAAAACGTTGCCCAAGTTCAGATAAAATATAATTATTACAAAATACTCCAAGAGCAACATATGAAGATGCCCTCTTGATTGATCAGAGTTTACTATTAGATATATACAACTTCTTCAATTACATACATTTAAACAAAATGATAACACAACGGACATAAATACACTCCTATATAGCTAGCTCTGCCTCCTGCACGTCTTCAGAAGCTTTATTCGCTAAACTTAAAAACTTGGAAACCTTACTCTTGAACTACTCAAATGAGTATCCGAGAGTTTAAGGGGAAAAATAAAAACTTCGGATCAGACAAAAAGTATGGTGTAAATAATAATATGTCATATCGATTAATAAATATCTAGTGATACCACCTTGTTGAGCGGAACAGTTTTTCCCTCACTAGTATCCTCAAAAATATGTCTTTTATAAGTCAAGCATCTGCAACTACAATGGTTAAACTAGACAATATAAACAATCATATGCATGCATGCAACCGGGGTAATCATGTGCAATTTGTCTAAATAAATGGACTATTTGTCCCAACATCATAGTTTTCTCAGGTTAACTACAAACCTATATGGCTGGCTTGGGCCTATTAGGTACATCAAATTCTCCAACTTACTATTAGAAGAAATCTAGAGGGTCTGTCCGAAACATAATATTCCTACGGTTACTTTGGCCTTAATGGTTTTGCACACCAACAAATAACCTATCTCATCTTTATGTATCCTTTCTATACGTAAAACTACTTTAGTCTTACTCTTGATGAAGCCCTATATATTGGAATTTTGGACATATCAGCTAGATGCTAACAACTGAAATATAGGGCACGACCTTACACTAGTCCAATTTGGTTTTCTAATCTCTAAGTCAATTCATCCTATCATATTTTATCTAAATTTGATAAAACAATAATCTCTTTAGTAAAATTCTTGGCTAAATATCCTTTTATTTCGTTGAAAATATAAATATTTATAATTAATTTAACCCTTGAAATCATACCTAAAAAAAGGAAAAGTATAGCCCTTTAGTTTTCAAAATATATTATGCCAATGTATATGCTTTTATAAAATAGCATTGATGAATTTCGAAATCACTTAGAGGTTGTCGCACCTCAAAACCATAAGCTATGAAGCCATATATATTAAAACCTTTTATATTGATAAATTGCGGCATTAATATTGTCTATATGGGTTGTCGCACCCATCTATATCGAAATCATGTCAAAGCATCTAATTTATAAAACATAAGGCCATAAGACCAAACTATTTATGTTGCATATCATAAATGAATATAGGTTGTCGACTATAAGTAGCATAGTTATGGTTTTGTATGGTATAAAACTTTAAAACCGGGAAGTATGAGAATGTCGAAATTAAGGCTAGGCGGCATCATTGCTATGTAAAATCAATGTCGAAAATAGTGTGAGAAATGCATATTACGTATCTTAAGGCTGGAATAACACTAGAGGGGGGGGGGGAATAGTGTTTTTTGGATTTTCTAAATCTTTTTGAAACTTATGTAAATTTAATTACCAACAAATGCAATTCACAAACACAGATATAATCATGGAATCAGACACAGATGCAAATAATAAATAAAACCAGTAAAGGAAAGAACACACCGGATTTTATACTGGTTCGGAGTTACCCTATATCCAGTCCCGCACAAACGTACGGATTTCTTATCAGAAATAATCTCTCAGATTACACCCTCGATTTCAAGGCCACGGGGTACACCCTCCTGTATTCGAGTCCGAGTCAAACTCTCTTGATTTACCTGGCCACAAGATCACCTAATCGATTTCCGGGGCAACAATCACACCCAATTGATTTCAAGGCTCAACCGCACCTTTTACTCAACAGTTTGATTTACAAATAATCCTATAACTCTGAATAGCACTGAGATCTTACAGAGAGAGTGGTAGAGAATCAAACAAGAGATAATCAAGTTTGATTCACTTGGTTTTTCGGCAGAGTATAGTTTGGAATTCTTTAGAATAAATGTGGAAGATGAAGAGAAGAGAAAACAAGTGAAATCTGGTTAAAAATTCGTTTAGAACTACTGGTATTTATAGGAAATCAACAGCCATATCTATTCGTGAAAGGATACGACGAATAGACACTTCTTTTGAAAATTTGAATTTTGAATTTAACGGACACCATGTCGACATGGGGTATCCCATGATGTCGAGATACCCTAGTTAAAAATAATGTAAATTTTTTTTTGAAAATGATATTGAAAGGAAAACAAGATGAAATGATTCTGGAGTAAAATAAACTAATTTCCCTATGTTTTAAAATAAAGAAGAGTAGAAAAATATATTTTTAGAATGTATATATAAATTTGATTTTAAATCTCAAGTATATATATATATATATTATAAAGAATATTTACAAAACAGAAGATAGTTTTTAAAAACAAACGAAGTTTAAAACAAGAGTTTATTTAAAAACAAAAACAAAGAATATTTTAAGGCTAAAACATTTTGAAAAGCAGTTTTGAAAATTATTTTGAAGTAGTTTTGCAAGATTTTTCCTGTAGAATATCTCATCACATCAGGACTCGAGAACTTGTACAAAACCAGGATGTTCATGGGTTTGTAAGCCACTTGTCGTAGGTTTGTTAGCTACTTGTCGTGGGTTTGTAAGCCACTAAAAAGGTAGAAACGGGTTCCATCCCAAATGAAATATGGAATGAAGATTTCCGTGCTATTATGAAGTTTTAACATAATTCTAGACTCAATACTTATTTTGTACTATTAAAATCTTGAACTCTTGATAACTTGATTTCTTGATACTCATGAGTCTTCAATCTTGATATCTTTGATCTTTAAATTCATCAGTCTTGTATCTCTATACTGTACAGTCTTCATTCTTGGTACCTCCATGTTTATATTCTACATATACATATATATGTAAACTATAATGTTAGTATCTATATTTTATAACAAGTCCTAAGGTTGTTGTCATCAAAACCATCATCTCAAGGACTAACAATCTCCCCCTTTTTGATGATGACAACCTATGTTTATAAAATATACTTCACCTTCACTATAACTCTCCCTAAAACTAATAATTTCCCCTTAATCTAACAACTCCCCCTTAATCTACTAACTTCTCATTAATCTATGCCTAATTATCCTATTTTATAATTTTCCTCCTTTGTCATCAACAAAACCATCCTAAAACCATATAACTATAAAAATCCCCCTTAAACTAATACTAGAACAAAGTATAGTAAATGGAATGTGAAAGACAATAACATAATTATATTATAATTATTCAATACATAAATATGTATAAGTATATTTCAGACAATCCAATCAACACACACATCAAATCCAATCATGTCAAACAAGTCAAACAAATCAATCAAGTCAAACAAATCAATCAAGCCAATCCAATCAAACAAGTCAATCAAAACATACCAAACAAATCAAAAACTAATAAACCTATACTATAAGACAATAATATAAACTCCCCTAAATAAAATACACTTGTTATGTGTACATGTATGCAATATGTAGTTTGTAATCCAATATGAAATGTATGACATATGTAATGTAGCATGAAATGATATGCAGAATGAAGTGCAACTTATGATGCAAATGATTATGATATTTCATGCATTGTAATTTATGATGTAATATGCAATGAAATGTGATATGAAATAGGATGCATAATGATATGTAATATGAAATAAAATGATAACGAAGTAAAAATAATAATATGCAGAATGATATGATGATATATATACTATGGTAAGAGATATTCAGATTATAAGATAAACATGAGTGATAAGTAATATCTAATTGACAATCATATGTATGTATGTATGTATGTATGTATGTATGTATGTATGTATGCATGTATGTATGTATGTATGCATGTATGTATGTATGCATGCATGTATGTATGTATGTATGCATGTCTGTATGTATACATATATCAAACTATTTATTATAAATCACTTCAACCAAACAAAGGTAATACACACCAATTACTAGACTTAGGTTAAGGAAACTAATGAATGAGACTGAAAGAGTAGTAAAGACAAGAGTTTAAAGGTAACAAATGATATTAAAACTATAACTTATTCATGAAAGGTAGTAATCAAACTCAATATCAAAATAAAATTGCTAAGAAATGTGGATTTAAACTATATATATGATCAATATGGTTTTTAAAAATTAATACCCTCCTTATTTAATTTCTTTAAAATAATTTTTTTTAACTTAATTGTTTTTTTTAAGAATCCAAACTTCCATGTTTATAAAATACTTAACTTACTAATTAAAACCTATATATTAAATTATTATTGATTAAAATATTTAGAAACATGTTTAAACACGTTTTAAAAAAATATCATAATGAATATTAAATAAAATAACAAAGATTGAAAAACTAAAATAAACATGTGTTATATTAAGGCCTCTTACATTAAAAAAATTAGTTAATTATTAAAAAATATTTAAACATGAAATTAATTTTAAAATATTCTAATATAAGTTAGAAAAATAACTCTACAAAGAATAGAGAAAAATACTTAATTTAAATATCATTTTTACAAAGTTTAAAGTTTCAAATAGAAAAAACAGCATTTACATAATGCTATAAAAAGTTTTTGCAGTAAAATATATTCAAAATATTATAAAACAGAAACTGCAGCATTTAACAAATACTGTGAAAAGTTTCTGAAACACCATAGCGTTTCAAAACACAGTTGCTATAAAAACGAATTTGCAATGCTTAAAAAAAATGTTGCAGAAGCAAAGACAGCATTTCAGAAATGCTATCTAAAGTTCCGGGCCTGTTTTTAACATGATTTTGCACTAATTTTACGACTAGATTTTGACATGTAAATAATTGATTTTTGACCCAATTTTTTACAGTAGTTAATATAATTAAAGTAAATAAAAAACATAAAGAAAAATAATGAAAAAACATGTGTAAAGACACTTGGCATTATGCATGTAAAAATGCTTTTATTAAAGAACAAGTGTAATGACACGTGTCATTTTGCATGTATGTCACTATCTATTTATATGACAAGTGTCATGTGATGTGGCGCAATCTTATTAAATGAAGAAATCCATAAATACAGCCTTATTTTAACATTCTAAATTCATTCTATTAATTTCTTAAAGACATAAAATTAGTATCTTAAAAGAAATAGAGTACGAGAAGTAAAACCAACGTTAGAAAAGTTGAAATCACGAATGAAGATATGCTTTTCTACTTAGTATAGTTGTAATAAATTAGTAGTAAGATTTTATTTGAAAGGAAACACATTTTAAAAGACTTTTTAAAAAAAATTAGACTGGTATATCGATATGTATACCATGGTGTGTCGATATATGGACCAAAATATCAAAACTTGTAAAAGAGATAAATTTCTATACCTAACTAAATGCATAAATATATATTCCTAAATGCAACAATAAAGATGCAATAATAGTAAAGCGTACCACTTTTTGAACTCCTCTATCTTTCTAACTTTGTTGTTCTTCCATTGTCATGAACCTGTGAAGACCCAAAATTATTGAGATAAGAATAATTTAAATAAAGTCAGAAAAAGGAGAATTTTCAAGGAAAAAGAAATAATACAGCCTGAAAATAAATAGTGAGAATAAGTTAAAAATATAATGAAGGGAATAGTTGTTTTCAGTAAAACAAAAATGAAAATGGTAATTAAATATATGAATACATTTGTACATCAAGAGAAAATAAATAGCTTGAAGTATTAACAAGGAATCAATTCATAAAAGGATATACATGTATACATTACAGTTTAGCATAAAGAAAATAAACAATGCAAGAAAGTCACATGAGAATAAGGTGTGTGTATGAAACATGCAAATAGCATGCAAATCAGAAAAGAAAAGAAAAGTTAAAGCAACTGAAAATACCCGAATTGGAAATCAGAAAGAAAATGGCATTTCTAGCCATGACATTATATGTAAAATTCTCTCAACTGTATGGGGATAAGATGGGGTTTTCACTCTACTAAAACCCTAAACAATGTTTTAAAAATTAAAAGAGAAGCAGCAGTCTCACTGCAGAAAAACAGAAAATATTAAGAAAAGAAAGGAGAGCAATCCAAAGCCATTGTTCAAGTTAAAGAATTCTCAGGGAAAAGAGGCAGGAAGGTGAGTGATTAATCAATCTATGAGGCTTAAGGCATTAAGACCCAAGTTAAGGGCAGCCATAGTATTTTATAAAAACCATATCATGTTTGTGCTTGATCTATTTTTCAGTATAAATGAATGCTGAAAATGGTAGGTGTTTTGATAAGTCTTTGGTTGATGCTTTGGTTTGCTTTGTTTGATTGTTTGATAAGGAAAAAATACCATGATCACTGATATAGATCCAGCACCTTAAAACACCAGTTTATAAATATGGTTAGTAAGATAAATACATTTTTATTGTGAAGTAGGGTATTACTGAAAAATGAACTAGGCAGTGTGAATAAAGGAGGTTCATGCTCATGTCTGGATTGTTTTAAACTTAAGGTGAACAATGCAATAAATCATTTATGTGCTGATTTGTTCAGATCTTAAGCTAAAATGTTTTATGGGTTTTTCTCAAAAACCTTACCCTATGTTCACAGTAGAATTGAGTATAAGAATTTCTATTTAGCCTTGCAGGATTTGTTTAAGTGATCATGATATTCCTGAATATAGAAGATAAGCAGTGTTAAAACAAATTTTGAATAAAACAACTGGAAAATGAGATGTGGTATTCTTTTCATGAATGTTTACTATGGTTAGCTGAAATTCCTGAGTGAGTTAACCCTCTCTGATTAAAAATAAGAAAGAGGAGAAAAGATTATAGCAGCATTTCAAGAGTTAATAAATTTTCTGAAAGAAAATGAGAATGGTCTCTAGATTATAAAAACTAATCTAGGAGTAAAGCCTTGATCTATCCATCATAAGGGAGATGATGGGTATGTGCATGACTTGTTTAAGTCCTATAGGCCTTTGTGCAAGGGTTAACAGAATTGAGTCCCTTGCAATGCACACATGGTGTTCAATGGCAAAGAGTTAAGACCAAATTAAATTTTTAAATTGAGATTGAGAGCTGAGCTATGGAAATTAAAATGAGTTAATTCCATAGGAGTATGTGTACATGTATACTGAATTGAATGGATGTATGGATGCTTGTGTGCATATGTGTTAGTAGGGGCTTATACATGTTCATATCCCCAGTTTACATTATGAATCCAAATAAGCATCAAGCACATAAATTCTCTGCACAATAATTTAAATGTCAAGTTATTATATTTTGATTTCACTCATACCAGAATTTTATTCTGACCCTATTTGTTGCCTTGCAATAATTGGGGTGTCTCATTTTTATGGAGGCAGTCCAAAGTATTGCTGCAGGAAAAGATGTATAAGTGGCTTGCTTGCATGGATATTTGAAGATCTTCATGAATTAAGGAAAAATAAATGCTTAAGGAAGTAGCAGTAAAATCTGTAATAGATAATCTAGGCAAACTTCCTTTTATTTTGTGTATTCTCAGCAATGATGCTTATTTTGTTCACTTGAAAAGAACATGTAAAAACTTAAGTATTCTGTGGGGTTTGTGAGTTACTGATTTAAGCAACTTATTTATATGATTTCTGGTGGAAAAAGTGATGAAGGAAGTATGCCATATAATATGATATGTGGACATACATACCTTGGCAAGGTTTAAGTGATTTTAAATTATAAAGATGAGGCTGTTATTGGAAAGTATGCTATGAATTTTGTTAAGTAGATAGATTGAATCTGGTCCTGGCTAACCAGTAAGGTTTGAACATGACTTATAGTTGATATAGGTCCATTCAAAGGCTGGAAAGCATAGCCTGTAGTCTGGTTTTGGGCATTTGATTTTTCCCCAGCAAAAACTTGTATTGCTTGGTGTAATAAGCTCATATGTATGCTAGATACTTGTAGGCATCACTGCAAACTAGACTCATCTAATTCTTGATTTCTGGATACTCAATTCAAATCTGGTAATATTGAGTCTTAGTCAAAACCAGTAATAATTTGTAGAGGCATGTGGTCTTGTTTGTAATGAGCATCTCCACCATTCAATAGAATAATGACCATTAACATTTGTTATCTTTCCTAGAAAATCATCAGTTGTTTTCATTATAAGTTCACCAGGAAGTCTTGCATTTTGTCAGGTCATTTTGCCTTTAGGCACACTGTCTGCACACATGTTCTTAGTCTCCATTTAGCATGATAGTTTGAGTTAGCACTCTAGTCTGACTGTATTGTTTTCCTCTGCTTAGCCTTTAAAATCAGTTTGTAATTTCAATGATCACCTGATTATTGCTACTTAGTAAATTAAAGCATGGGTATTTCATCTGATATAAAGATTGTTTGAAGATGAAATGAGTAACACAAGCTAAACTAAATAGCATGGGTTAGGTTGAACACATTTTACTTATTATAGAACAAATAGTATCATATTACAAAAATCCCAGGATTAAATTGTATGGCTTATAGATTCAGGGATCAAATAATGGGTGAGATAGGATAAGAAAATAAGAGAACTATTGGTATCTAATCCTAAGGTTAATCAGGCTGGAGTTCTAAAAAGAAAAAAAAAATGAAAAACAAAAATTGGGTTTGAACCGACCAGCATAGCACTCGAACTCGTGACCTTGTATGTATAAGTTAGGCGCGTTTCCATTACGCCTAGATGTTGCTTGTGTTTCCTTAGGATCCACTTTATTTTATACTGATTTTGACACTATTCAGAACTTAACATAAACATCTATATTAAAAGCTTGTTTACTAGTGATTATTTCTTGATCACTTCAGTATTGAGTTGCTTTGCTATTCTAATCACTCTGATAAGCAAAGAACCATTTATATATCTTCACATATATAAATGATAGGATTTACTTTAAATACTGATATATTTATATTAGTAAAATTCAGGATCTTGGGAAGAATTAGATTAAGGATAGTGATCCATTGACATGTATATATATGTATATACAGTGTGAAAAAAAAAACTCAACAGAAAATTCACTAAAAATAAATCATAAAGAAATGGGTCACTTCAGTTGGTATCAGATCTATGTTGTTAAAACATAGCATAAATATATAGTAATGATAGAAATAAATATTTTCAGTAGAAATAAATTGCAGAAAACAATTGAATTAGAAATATGACTAATTAGCTATGCAATTGAATAGTGAATCATGGTAGGAAGACCACCAAGTCATGGAGCAGGATCCTCCAATGCAACACCAATGGTCAATTTGCAAGATTTGGTGAGGGCATTTAGAGAAGGAGCAGTGCATAGAGAAGAAAATCCTCATGAGGAATTATCTAAGCTATTGAAGACATTTTCAAATTTAGGAGGCAAGGATTTTGAAGGCACTGAGGGAGTTATGGGAGTGCAGACATGGTTGAGAACTTTGGATAGGATATTTGCAGATATGCAAATAAATGATCAAAGGAAGAGGCAAATTGCTTCCAGAAGACTCAAGGGAGCAGCACTTGATTGGTGGGAGGTCATTATCACAGGGAGGCCAGAAAATGAGATAACATGGGATCAATTCAAGGAGATTCTTGAGGCAAGATTTGTCCCAGCAACAGCCAAGGCAACACTGCTGGAGGAATTTATAAGGCTGAGGCAAGGGCCAATGAGTGTAACTGAATACATACAAAAATTTGAGAGCTTATCCAAGTATGGAACCATGCTCATAGGGAATGAAGAATTAAAGAATTCCAGATTTATTCAAGGACTTAATGCTAATTTAAGTAGAGCAATGCTACCCTACAAAGACAAAACCTTTGATCAAGTCATAGATCTTACTCTCTCTTTTGAACAACATGATAATGCCAGAGAAAAATTCAGGAGCATGAGGGCTAACAACAACAATAAAAAGGGGAAAAATAGAACTCACCCTTATGATAAGAGAAATCCAAATCAGAAGGTTGAAGGAGCAACCAGTGGAGAAGTCAAGAAGAAGGTTATTTGCTACAATTGTGGTAAAGAAGGACACATGAGTAATAGGTGTCAGGCAGCTAAGAAAACCCCATTCAGTTGCTACAACTGTGGGAAAGAGGGTCATATTAAAAAGAATTGCCCAGAATTCAAAAAGGGAGCAAAGGTAGGAGCACTTGAGGGAAAAGCAACTGCAGTGGGAAGTTCTGGACAATTGGAAGGTATACTTCTAATTAAAGATCACCCCATCTCAGTTATATATGACACTGGAGCAACACATTCACTAATATCCCAAGACATAGTGAATAAATTAACTCTCACATGCTATTTAGTTGATAATCCCTTGTCTATTCAAAGTCCCCTGGGTAGCTCTTGTTTGCTAGGATTGAAATGTTTGGGAGTAGAATTAAACATAGGAGGAAATGTGTTTAAATCTGATTTGTTTGTATTAAAATACCCTGGAATAGGAATTATTTTAGGGGTAGATTGGTTGAGCAAATTCAAAGCAATTTTGAATTTGGAAAATTTTACTATTTCTCTGAAAACAGAAAATGGTAAAAATATTATAGTCATGAGTGAAATTGCTAAAATCAATTACCTTAACCAAATATGTAGCATGACTGAGAAAGAATTAACACTTGAAGACATAAAAATTATAAATGAATACCCAGATGTCTTTGGTGAAGTCATAGGTGTTCCAGAAAATAGGCAAGTAGAATTTCAAATAAGGCTAATCCCAGGAGCAAGCCCAATCATCAAGAAGCCTACTAGGATGGGTCCTAAAGAATTAGTGGAATTGAAACATCAGTTGGAAGAACTGGAGCAGAAAGGCTTCATAAGGCCTAGTAGTTCAAACTGGGGTTCTCCAGTTGTATTTGTGAAAAAGCATGATGGTACTTTGAGGATGTGCATAGATTATAGGGAATTAAACAAAGTCACCATTAAAAATAAATATCCACTTCCCAGAATTGATGATTTGTTTGATCAATTAAATGGAGCAAGGATCTTCTCAAGGCTAGACTTAGCCTCTGGATTTCACCAAATGAAGGTTGAAGAGGAAAGTATTAAATACACAGCATTCAACACAAGGTATGGGCTATATGAATATTTAGTAATGCCTTTTGGATTGACAAATGCACCATCATATTTTGTAGATTTAATGAATAGAACATTTAGAGATTTTCTAGATAAATTTGTGGTTGTCTTTATTGATGACATATTAGTGTATTCAAAATCAGAAGAAGAACATGCAAAACACTTGCATCTGGTTTTGTCTAGACTGAGGGCACATGATTTAAAAGCCAAATTCTCTAAGTGCACATTTTGGCAGAAGGAAGTAAAATTTTTGGGGCACATAGTATCACAACAAGGGGTTAGTGTAGACCCAAATAAGGTGATGGCAGTGCAATCTTGGAGCAGACCCAAATCAGTAACTGAGGTGAGGTCATTTTTGGGAATGGCAGGCTATTATAGGAGATTTATAAAAGATTTTGCAAGGATAGCTATCCCATTGACCAAGCTAACTAAAAAGGAGCAACCCTATGTGTGGACAGAGAAGTGTGAACAAGCTTTCATATCACTAAAGAAGGCACTGGTAGAAGCTCCAGTTTTACAAGTGCCAGAAGGCAATGAAGAATTAGTAGTTTACACAGATGCTAGTGGATCTGGATTGGGGGCAGTGCTTATGCAACATGGTAGAGTCATAGCTTATGCATCAAGGCAACTCAAGCCAAATGAAACTAGGTATGCTACACATGACTTAGAACTAGCTGCTGTGGTGTATGCATTGAAACTATGGAGACATTATTTATTGGGTGCTAAGTTTGAATTGTTTACTGATCACAAGTCACTTAAATATTTGTTTTCCCAAAAAGACTTGAACATGAGACAACATAGGTGGGTAGAATTTCTAGCTGCCTATGATCTTGATATATTGTATACCCCTGGAAAAGCTAATAAAGTAGCAGATGCATTAAGTAGACATCAAGCTAAATTGGCAAGCTTAATGATGGCAGAGTTCAAGGATTTGACAATTCTTAGTGAGGTGGAAGTGAAAGAAGAAACTAGTGTATCAGATAAGACACACAGTAAGATGATTGAATATGGTAAATTAAGCCTCATATCCTTAAATTCAACACTGGTTGATAAAATAGGACAAATGTAGAATCAAGATATAAATTTGAAGGAGAAAAAGAACATGATATCCCAAGGCATGACAGTGGAAAACTATGAGGTAGATGGTAAAGGATACTTAAGGAAAAAGGGGAAACTCTGCATACCAAATGAAGAGGAACTAAAGCAAGAAGTTATGGATGAGCATCACAAAACAAAGTACACTATCCATCCTGGTGGTACAAAAATGTACCATGATCTCAAGAGAAATTATTGGTGGCCAGGAATGAAAGGGGCAGTAGCAAAATATGTGGCAAATTGCTCAACATGCCAACAAGTAAAGGCAGACTATCAAAGACCCTCAGGCCTATTGCAACCATTGGAAGTGCCTACCTGGAAATGGGAGAGTATATCAATGGATTTTGTGGATGGTTTGCCAAGAACAAGAAGGGGAAATGATAGTATTTGGGTAGTGGTTGATAGACTCACAAAAACAGCACACTTCATCCCAATAAGTTCAAACAGAAATGCTCACAAGCTAGCTCAATTGTTTGTAAAGGAGATAGTAAGATTGCATGGCATCCCCAAGACTATCA
Organism: Allium fistulosum; assembly: GCA_030737815.1. NCBI lineage: Eukaryota > Viridiplantae > Streptophyta > Magnoliopsida > Asparagales > Amaryllidaceae > Allium > Allium fistulosum. Next base: position 968,284,156 of record CM060904.1, on the reverse strand, counting down.
TTAGTGATAGAGATACTTTGTTTACTTCAAGATTTTGGAGTAGCTTTCAAGAAGCTATGGGGACAGAATTAAGCTTAAGCACATCCTACCATCCACAAACTGATGGACAAACTGAGATTGTTAATAAAGTTTTAGAGGATTTGTTGAGAGCATGCATACTTGATTTTGGAGGCAACTGGGAAGATCATATTTATTTAGCTGAGTATGCTTATAATAACAGCTACCAGTCCACTATAGGAATGGCTCCATTTGAGGCTTTATATGGGAAGCCTTGTTTATCTCCTGCATGTTGGATGGAGGCTGGTGAAAGGGTGTTGCTTGGACCAGACCAGGTAAAAGAAACTTCTGCAAGAATTGAATTAGTGAGGCAAAGAATGAGAGTGGCTCAAGAGAGACAGAAAGCTTATGCAGATAAAAAGAGAAGGCCAGTAGAGTTTGAGGTGGGAGACTATGTGTTTCTCAAAGTTTCACCAATGAGGAAAATATTGAGATTTGGAAAAGCAGGGAAACTGTCACCAAGGTATGTAGGACCATATGAAATTGTTCAAAGAATAGGGACTTTAGCTTATAGGTTGAAGTTACCAGAGGAATTGAGCAAAATACATGATGTATTTCATGTATCTCAATTAAGAAAGTGGGTGCATGATAAGAAAACTATTCTTGAATCCCCTACACATGTTGAAATTCAAGAAAACCTGGTTTATACAAAGGAACCAGTGGGCATAGTGGCTAGAGAAGAGAGGAAATTAAGAAACAAAATAATTAAATTGGTAAAAATTCAGTGGAGTCTGGATGAGAATGATTGTACATGGGAGGCTGAAGATAGAATGAGGGATAAATATCCTAATCTATTTTCTGCTTAAAAAGGTATGTTTAAAACTATGATGAAACCTTAAAATTTTTTTTTGTGTGTTTGATTGATTTAAAATGAATGAGTTTCTGAAAATTCATTCAATTGAAATTGTGCTTTGTATACATTTGGATGGAAATGTATGAGAGAATAATTGTGGGACACAATTCCTTTTAGGAGGAGAGTATGTGAAGACCCAAAATTATTGAGATAAGAATAATTTAAATAAAGTCGGAAAAAGGAGAATTTTCAAGGAAAAAGAAATAATACAGCCTGAAAATAAATAGTGAGAATAAGTTAAAAATATAATGAAGGGAATAGTTGTTTTCAGTAAAACAAAAATGAAAATGGTAATTAAATATATGAATACATTTGTACATCAAGAGAAAATAAATAGCTTGAAGTATTAACAAGGAATCAATTCATAAAAGGATATACATGTATACATTACAGTTTAGCATAAAGAAAATAAACAATGCAAGAAAGTCACATGAGAATAAGGTGTGTGTATGAAACATGCAAATAGCATGCAAATCAGAAAAGAAAAGAAAAGTTAAAGCAACTGAAAATACCCGAATTGGAAATCAGAAAGAAAATGGCATTTCTAGCCATGACATTATATGTAAAATTCTCTCAACTGTATGGGGATAAGATGGGTTTTTCACTCTACTAAAACCCTAAACAATGTTTTAAAAATTAAAAGAGAAGCAGCAGTCTCACTGCAGAAAAACAGAAAATATTAAGAAAAGAAAGGAGAGCAATCCAAAGCCATTGTTCAAGTTAAAGAATTCTCAGGGAAAAGAGGCAGGAAGGTGAGTGATTAATCAATCTATGAGGCTTAAGGCATTAAGACCCAAGTTAAGGGCAGCCATAGTATTTTATAAAAACCATATCATGTTTGTGCTTGATCTATTTTTCAGTATAAATGAATGCTGAAAATGGTAGGTGTTTTGATAAGTCTTTGGTTGATGCTTTGGTTTGCTTTGTTTGATTGTTTGATAAGGAAAAAATACCATGATCACTGATATAGATCCAGCACCTTAAAACACCAGTTTATAAATATGGTTAGTAAGATAAATACATTTTTATTGTGAAGTAGGGTATTACTGAAAAATGAACTAGGCAGTGTGAATAAAGGAGGTTCATGCTCATGTCTGGATTGTTTTAAACTTAAGGTGAACAATGCAATAAATCATTTATGTGCTGATTTGTTCAGATCTTAAGCTAAAATGTTTTATGGGTTTTTCTCAAAAACCTTACCCTATGTTGACAGTAGAATTGAGTATAAGAATTTCTATTTAGCCTTGCAGGATTTGTTTAAGTGATCATGATATTCCTGAATATAGAAGATAAGCAGTGTTAAAACAAATTTTGAATAAAACAACTGGAAAATGAGATGTGGTATTCTTTTCATGAATGTTTACTATGGTTAGCTGAAATTCCTGAGTGAGTTAACCCTCTCTGATTAAAAATAAGAAAGAGGAGAAAAGATTATAGCAGCATTTCAAGAGTTAATAAATTTTCTGAAAGAAAATGAGAATGGTCTCTAGATTATAAAAACTAATCTAGGAGTAAAGCCTTGATCTATCCATCATAAGGGAGATGATGGGTATGTGCATGACTTGTTTAAGTCCTATAGGCCTTTGTGCAAGGGTTAACAGAATTGAGTCCCTTGCAATGCACACATGGTGTTCAATGGCAAAGAGTTAAGACCAAATTAAATTTTTAAATTGAGATTGAGAGCTGAGCTATGGAAATTAAAATGAGTTAATTCCATAGGAGTATGTGTACATGTATACTGAATTGAATGGATGTATGGATGCTTGTGTGCATATGTGTTAGTAGGGGCTTATACATGTTCATATCCCCAGTTTACATTATGAATCCAAATAAGCATCAAGCACATAAATTCTCTGCACAATAATTTAAATGTCAAGTTATTATATTTTGATTTCACTCATACCAGAATTTTATTCTGACCCTATTTGTTGCCTTGCAATAATTGGGGTGTCTCATTTTTATGGAGGCAGTCCAAAGTATTGCTGCAGGAAAAGATGTATAAGTGGCTTGCTTGCATGGATATTTGAAGATCTTCATGAATTAAGGAAAAATAAATGCTTAAGGAAGTAGCAGTAAAATCTGTAATAGATAATCTAGGCAAACTTCCTTTTATTTTGTGTATTCTCAGCAATGATGCTTATTTTGTTCACTTGAAAAGAACATGTAAAAACTTAAGTATTCTGTGGGGTTTGTGAGTTACTGATTTAAGCAACTTATTTATATGATTTCTGGTGGAAAAAGTGATGAAGGAAGTATGCCATATAATATGATATGTGGACATACATACCTTGGCAAGGTTTAAGTGATTTTAAATTATAAAGATGAGGCTGTTATTGGAAAGTATGCTATGAATTTTGTTAAGTAGATAGATTGAATCTGGTCCTGGCTAACCAGTAAGGTTTGAACATGACTTATAGTTGATATAGGTCCATTCAAAGGCTGGAAAGCATAGCCTGTAGTCTGGTTTTGGGCATTTGATTTTTCCCCAGCAAAAACTTGTATTGCTTGGTGTAATAAGCTCATATGTATGCTAGATACTTGTAGGCATCACTGCAAACTAGACTCATCTAATTCTTGATTTCTGGATACTCAATTCAAATCTGGTAATATTGAGTCTTAGTCAAAACCAGTAATAATTTGTAGAGGCATGTGGTCTTGTTTGTAATGAGCATCTCCACCATTCAATAGAATAATGACCATTAACATTTGTTATCTTTCCTAGAAAATCATCAGTTGTTTTCATTATAAGTTCACCAGGAAGTCTTGCATTTTGTCAGGTCATTTTGCCTTTAGGCACACTGTCTGCACACATGTTCTTAGTCTCCATTTAGCATGATAGTTTGAGTTAGCACTCTAGTCTGACTGTATTGTTTTCCTCTGCTTAGCCTTTAAAATCAGTTTGTAATTTCAATGATCACCTGATTATTGCTACTTAGTAAATTAAAGCATGGGTATTTCATCTGATATAAAGATTGTTTGAAGATGAAATGAGTAACACAAGCTAAACTAAATAGCATGGGTTAGGTTGAACACATTTTACTTATTATAGAACAAATAGTATCATATTACAAAAATCCCAGGATTAAATTGTATGGCTTATAGATTCAGGGATCAAATAATGGGTGAGATAGGATAAGAAAATAAGAGAACTATTGGTATCTAATCCTAAGGTTAATCAGGCTGGAGTTCTAAAAAGAAAAAAAAAATGAAAAACAAAAATTGGGTTTGAACCGACCAGCATAGCACTCGAACTCGTGACCTTGTATGTATAAGTTAGGCGCGTTTCCATTACGCCTAGATGTTGCTTGTGTTTCCTTAGGATCCACTTTATTTTATACTGATTTTGACACTATTCAGAACTTAACATAAACATCTATATTAAAAGCTTGTTTACTAGTGATTATTTCTTGATCACTTCAGTATTGAGTTGCTTTGCTATTCTAATCACTCTGATAAGCAAAGAACCATTTATATATCTTCACATATATAAATGATAGGATTTACTTTAAATACTGATATATTTATATTAGTAAAATTCAGGATCTTGGGAAGAATTAGATTAAGGATAGTGATCCATTGACATGTATATATATGTATATACAGTGTGAAAAAAAAAACTCAACAGAAAATTCACTAAAAATAAATCATAAAGAAATGGGTCACTTCAGAACCACACATTTATATCTTTCAGAATTTGACGATGAAATCTGTTCTATTACGACGGGCTTGTTTTTCTGATCATCGTAGTATATTCATTTGCTGAATTTGAAGACCGTATGAGAAAGATACAGATGATTTAGTAGATTGACCAACTTGGTGCCAAAATTTTGAATTTGAATTTTGAATGAATGGACACTTCAACCACTATAAATAGGCCCAACAGTCACCACTTTTCATAAAACTTTCTCTTCTTCTTCTTCCTATTTTTCTATTTACTATCAAACTTCTAGAAGGCGTATCTCCTTTGTTTCTTAACAGAATTGGATGAAACCAGCGGCAAATCGAAGAGGAAGGCAAGATCTACGATCTAGTAATAGTTTGGTGACGAATTTGGGCAGTATTGTGGTGCAACAGGCCGAACAGTAAGAGAAATGCAGGAAATCCCGTACACAGTTTTCAGTTTTGGATAGCCAACTTCAAACAGTCATATCTCACTCAAGATCGGAATTTGATGATCCACCCATCAAAACGACCGTGAGAACAAGATCTACAATCTGGAAAAGGAGTTGGGACAAAATACTCAAATCTCAGGATGCAATTTGAAGAATACCATTGATAGTTTTGCTTTCTTTTTCTCTTTGTTCGGCAAAACTTCATTTGACCATAACTTGATCATTTCTTGACGGATTCGCACGAAACCAGTGACATTGTGAAACAGATAGAGAGAAGTATAGTATCAAATCAAGTTGTAGATGAGAATCAAAAGTTTTGTACTGATCTGGTACCCTTTTCATTATCGATTGCCATTATATATCCATTTGTTCTTCTTAATCGATGAATGATTATGTGGTATCTTTTAACCAACAGTCATTAGACATAACTCTTCTCCTACAAAACAACATAACTTTTTAAAGAATTAAATGACTTTTCAAAATAACTAAATATAGTTTTAAACAACAATATCATGATGATTCTGCGACATATTCATATGAAAATAATGTTAATAATTTTAAAAAAATTGCCATTTTAAAATTTTTCAAAAATCAGATTATGAGAATTTTGAAAACCTATGCTTTGATACCAAATGTGAGAAATGCGGATTACGGATCTTAAGGCTGGAATAACACTAGAGGGGGGGTGAATAGTGTTTTTTGGATTTTCTAAATCTTTTTGAAACTTATGTAAATTTAATTACCAACAAATGCAATTCACAAACACAGATATAATCACAGAATTAGACACAGATGCAAATAATAAATAAAAGCGGTAAAGGAAAGAACACACTGGATTTTATACTGGTTCAGAGTTACCCTACATCCAGTCCTGCAGAAACGTACGGATTTCTTATCAAAAATTATCTCTCAGATTACACCCTTGATTTCAAGGCCATGGGGTACACCCTCCTGTATTCGTGTCCGGGGCAAACTCTCTTGATTTACCAGGTCACAATATCACCTAATCGATTTCCGGGGCAACAATCACACCTAATTGATTTCAAGGCTCAACCGCACCTTTTACTCAACAGTTTGATTTACAAATAATCCTATAACTCTGAATAGCACTGAGATCTTACAGAGAGAGTGGTAGAGAATCAAACAAGAGATAATCAAGTTTGATTCACTTGGTTTTTCGGTAGAGTATAGTTTGGAATTCTTTAGAATAAATGTGGAAGATGAAGAGAAGAGAAAACAAGTGAAATCTGGTTAAAAATTCGTTTAGAACTACGGGTATTTATAGGAAATCAATAGCTACATCTATTCGTGAAATGATACAACGAATAGACACTTCTTTTGAAAATTTGAATTTTAAATTTAACGGACACCATGTCGACATGGGGTATCCCATGATGTCGACATACCCTAGTTAAAAATAATGTAAAATTTGTTTTGAAAATGATATTGAAAGGAAAACAAGATGAAATGATTCTGGAGTAAAATAAACTAGTTTCCCTATGTTTTAAAATAAAGAAGAGTAGAAAAATATATTTTTAGAATGTATATATAAATTTGATTTTAAATCTTAAGTATATATATATTATAAAGAATATTTACAAAACAGAAGATAGTTTTTTAAAAACAAACGAAGTTTAAAACAAGAGTTTATTTAAAAACAAAAACAAAGAATATTTTAAGGCCAAAACATTTTGAAAAACAGTTTTGAAATTTATTTTGAAGTAGTTTTGCAAGCTTCTTCTTGTAGAATATCTCATCACATCAGGACTTGAAAACTTGTACAAAACCAGGATGTTCTTTGGTTTGTAAGCCACTTGTCGTAGGTTTGTAAGCTGCTTATCATGGGTTTGTAAGCCACTAAAAAGGTAGAAATGGGTTCCATCCCAAATGAAATATGGAATGAAGATTTCTGTGCTATTATGAAGTTTTAACATAATTCTAGACTCAATACTTATCTTGTACTATTAAAATCTTGAACTCTTGATAACTTGATTTCTTGATACTCATGAGTCTTCAGTCTTGATATCTTTGATGTTTAAATTCATCAGTCTTGTATCTCTATACTGTACGGTCTTCATTCTTGGTACCTGCATGTTTATATTCTTCATATACATATATATCTAAACTATAATGTTAGTATTTATATTTTATAACAAATCCTAAGGTTGTTGTCATCAAAACCATCATCTCAAGAACTAACAAATAGCCTATAGTGGCACTAAGGTCAAAACACTACGGCATAGAAACTAGCGGCATCGTTGTCGTATAAAACCAACGTCAAAAGTAATAATAACGGCATTGTAGCCAAAGTATAGTCAATGTTGAAAAGATAAACTAGCTGTATAGAAAAAATGTGACATCAAAATCATAAGGAGTTGATTATGAAAACCGATGGGATCATCAATGTCGACATTGATTAGTGGGATGCGGTATTAATATGCGGCGTTAAGACATGTGGCATCATTGACATAGAAGGCGTGAATGTCAATATTGATACATCTCAACCTTAGTGGAATCATTGCATACCAATAAAGATGCTATCGTATGCTTTCCTACAGGTTAGAGACGATGTACGGCATGGATAGATGTAACGACCCGTAAATTTCAGGGGTTTTATTTATGTAATTAATTGAGTTTTTATGAAATTTTAAACAATAATATTTTGAAATAAAAATTTAATATTTGGAATACGTCTGTTTAAACATAGAAATTGGTAAATTTTCATCTGATAATATGGAAGTTTATTTATTGTGTAATTTTATTTCGATTCAAATCAGTTAATATTAGATGATAATAAAATGTTTTCCAAACTTGAATACTTTTATACAATAAATTTCTAAATCATCTTCTGAGTGAAACGTCATTCTTCGTTTCATCAAATTTGGATTTCTACTGCTCCGTTTATCTTAATTCTGGAAAAATAGCAGCATTTCTGGTACCGATTATCGACTTTCGATCGGATGATCGTACCACTGATATATGTATACCGTTTTGATCGTCTCATCATGCTGATTTCTACGGTATATTTATTTTAGTATTTTGAGGTTCGGTACGCGACGGAAACGAGAAAACGGTACGTCCTATCGGTACCACAAATTTCAACCGTTACTTCCAGTGCCTTTTCAAAATCTGAAACGTGCTGTACAATCAACCCATTAATTACTTTAAAAATTTATTTGCTAAAATTCAGCCGTTCCTTTTGCCCAAATTTCTGCTCCCTATCTCCATCGCTTGAATATATAACGTATATACCCTTTGCATCCATTCGTTACTCACTTTTACGTTTCCTATTCCATCTGCTTTATAATATATTTCCCCCTCTCCTTCATTTCGTTTGCTTCTGAAACCCAACCTCTCATTTTCTCTTTTTCCCTGTCACTGTTCCTATTCATCTTTTTGATGTATCCATCATATTTTTGAAATAGCTTCAACAATTTTTCTTTCTGTTGTTTGCTCGAGACCTCGGCCACCACTTTGCAACAAGCTCGGCCTCACCCACACCCACCTGCTCTTCCCTTGCCTCATCCACGTGAGCCGCCACAGCCTGAAACGATCGGCCTCAACACCCTCCCCACCAACAGCCACCACCGCTTCCTCCCCACGCCTCCCTCCTTAGCCTCTTCATGACCACCAACCGAGCCTAGGACGCCACCCATGCACTGGCCAACACCCAAACCCGAAACCTAGATCTAAACTCGAGCTCGGCCACCGTATCTTTCACTTCTCCTTCTTTGAATAGGTATTGTATATGTTTACTTTATTGCTTATAGTATAGTATATTTCAAACTATATTAAAGGATATATTTTGTTACTGATATTTAAATGTACATATATATGTTCAATAACATGCGTATTTGCTTATACCTGTACATATTGTGAGCATATATTATGTTAGAACCCATACTAGTCATATATATATATATGTTATTGGTTATACAAAATCAAGCTGCTTATTTTATAAAGTATAACAAGTTATCCATTTTATTTTATGGTTATACAAGTTGTATTATATTATCAATTGGAGTCTGTTATTTTAGAGTCTGTTATATAATGTATGTAATGGTTGTTATATAGTTTGTATAAGTTGTTTACAATCTTCTGTTATATATATAATAATAGTTTGCGTATATATATAAATAGCTTGGGGTTTATGTGATATAGTGCGAATAGCATGCAAGAAGTATATATGTCTTTAAGTTTTGCTAGATTCTTTTCTTCAATTAACAGATATAAATACATATAACAATGGAAGTTTATACAAGATATGTTATGTTATAAAAACTACTATGATCTGTTTATATATATACTACCAGGTGATATGCATACCTAATTTTATTATATATATATTGGATTTATATATAGGCTATGTCAGTTGTATATAATACAGATTTGATTTTTATGAGAAGGTGTTTCAAAATTTACTTTGATTTCTAGATAAATATGAATATCAAAATATAATATGATGGTTTATATTCTGTTTTAAGACTTGTTTGTTATATAATGATATGTTTAGCTGTGTATATATATATATATATTACAGTGTTTATTTTATATAGTGTAGGTTTATTTATAATAGTATATATAGATGCATAGTTTAAGTGTTATATTTTATGAATGAAATAAGTTTACAGTATATCTGTATCGAGTCAGTAAGGTATATACTATATTATATGTAGTACATCACGTGTTACAGAGATAAGGTTTGTGTTGATTCATGAGTTTTGATTCATAACACAAGCTTTAGAGATCATACGACGAGAATACTATATGAAAGCGACAAAAAGAGAATAAGTGCATATTGTGCACTACAAAGGAGACAATACTACAATCCAGAGATTAGTATGGATGTTTTATTTTATTGAGTCTTAGAATATTGTTAAAATCATTCCTCAAATAGTCACACACGCACACAAAACATTTTATATTAAAACTGTGTTCACTGTGCAAATAACACCAGGTCGGCCGACCGACCAGGATCCTCGGTCGACCGACCCTGTATCATGTGCACTGCTACTTTCTGTTTTGTATACGTTTTCAAACTCAGCTGACCGGCCAGGTTTTCCGGTCGACCGACTAGAGAATACCGGCTAGTTTACTGAAGAGATGCGATCATTTCATGAAGAGGAATGTCCTTTAGTTCAAGAGGTATGGACACAACTGTTAACTAAAACTCTTCATAAAAGATTACAACTCTTCTACAACTATATAAACATATTCAATTCACTTCTACAATCACCGATTCTTGTTTATATTTCTGAAATCTAATCTCTATTCATTTCTGCAAATAAAAGTTTTCATTCTTAATTAATATCACTAGAATCCTTGTTTTAATTCATATATACTTCGATTCTACGTGATTATCTTCCTTCTAAATCTTCACACACATACATACTCTTGAGGATTTGATTATAGGAAAATTGTACTATCAAAATACTATCAGTGTTATTTAGAACACATTCGTCAACAAACATTTTGTATTAAGTTGAAGTCCTCTTCGGCCGTTGAGGCGGAAAAATTCCTGTTCGGCTGCTCAGGTGTCGTATACTTATTCCTCCGGGTTAAGTAAGGGGTTTAGTTTAAATCCAGAGGGTATTCTGGGACTGGACGTAGAACGGGAAGTTCGAACCAGTATAAAAATTCCTGGTGTGCTTACTTTAATTTTTACTTTACTGTTATTACCAGTTTCCGCATTTATATACCATATTACACGATCATTAGTACTACACGTACACTTTCATTTGGTATCAGAGCAAGGTCATCCTATAACCATCACAAAGTTATTTGATATTTATTTCTAGTAATATGGCAACCACACAAATTAACGATGTTAACACTCACACTAATTCTAGTTTCACAGAAGGTCAATCGACATCACGACCTCCACTTTTCAATGGTATAAATTACAATTATTGGTCAACTAGAATGAGAATCTATATGCAATCAAGTGGATTTGATATCTGGAATATTATACAAAGTGAGTACACAACTCCTATTGGAGAATACTCAACTTGGAGTAACACACAAAAACTAGATGCTACATCAAATGCTAAGGCTATGAATATTTTATTTTGTGCATTAGATAGAAATGAATTCAATAGAGTTAGCATGTGCACTTCCGGTTATGAAATTTGGAGAACTCTTAAAGTTTCACATGAAGGAACGAACAAAGTTAAATTAAGCAAAATTTCTATGTTGAAACATCAATTTAAAATTTTTAAAATGAGGCCAAATGAATCTATAAATGACATGTACTCTAGATTTCAGGATATTTATCATGCTTTATTATCACTAGAACAAAAGTTTACTGATTTTGATGTTGTTACAAAAATATTAAATTCTTTAACGGACGAATGGGAACGAAAAGTCCTAGCTATTGAAGAAGCGACTGATTTGTCAACATTAAAACCAGAAGAATTGATAGGTAATTTAATGTCCTACGAAGTAAATTTGCAGGCAAAACGAAATGGTGCACAAGAAAAGAAAAATGTGGCATTCCAAGCAGAAAAAGATGATTCCGACTCAGATAATGAAGATATGGCAATGATCGCTAAAAATTTCAAAAAGTTTTTGAAATTCAACAAAAACAGATTCAAGGGAAACAAAAATAATTCCAACAACAATTCCAATAGCAGCAAACCATCATCTTCAACAATGGAATGTTATGAATGTCACAAGAAAGGACACATGAAGAAGGATTGTCCAGATCGTAAAAAGAATAACTCCAAGAAGGATAAAACCAAACGAAAGGCTTTTTCAGTCACTTGGGACGACACTGACTCATCATCCTCATCAGAGAGTGAAAGTGATAATGAACAAGCAAATGTATGCTTCATGGCTTCGTCAGACGATGTAAGTGATTTTACTTTTGAAGATTTAATTGAAATAAATTCTGAATTAGTAAATTTAACAAAACAAATTAAAAAGAAAAATAAAGAATTGCAAAGAAAGTTAGATAGAACAGTTTTAGAAGTAGATATGTTAAAAGATGAGAAGATAATATTGGAAGAAGAACTTGAAATTTCTCAACAATCGAATTCTAACTTATCTTCTCAAATTACGTCAATATCTGAAGAACTATAAATTCAGAAAAATAAAAATGATATTTCACTTTTCAAAAATAATAATTTAATATCTAAGATTAAGGATTTAGAGTTAGAAAAATCTAGTCTGAAAATAAAATTTGATGATATTTCTAAAAATGTTTCTAATTTCAATAAAGGAAGAGAAAATCTTTCTAGTATACTAGAAAACTCTCAATCCTCTAACAATAAATCTGGACTAGGATTTAAGAAACAAAATAATTTTGCTAAAAGTAAAATTAATAATAAAATTAAGAAAGATATTAAGAAAACAGTTTATTCAAATACTAAAACTATTAAGATATGGATTCCAAAAACAAATAATATATTGATAAGGAATAAACATATCAAAATTTTTATGGAAACTGTTCATAATAACCAAAATTATGTTTATAAAGGGAATTCTGAACCCGTATGGGTTTGGCTTCCTAAGATCTAACTCTTAGGACCCTAAAAAGATTGGGTACCAACTTTTTATAAACTTTTTGCAGGTACCACATAAGAAGAGAGGAAAATGGATTTTAGATAGCGGTTACTCAAAACATATGACTGGAAACAAAGAAATGTTGTCAAACATTATATACTCAAATGGAGGAGCAGTCACCTTTGGAGATAACTCAAAAGGATATATCATCGGCAAAGGCAATGTCAATAGCAACGGTATATCTAATTTACCTCTCATTACTGATGTTTTATTAGTTAAAAATTTAAAACATAATTTATTAAGTATTAGTCAACTTTGCGATAAAGGTTTTAATATAACTTTTTCAGAAAATAAATGTAACATTTTTGATAAAAATCATAACATTGTTTTCGAAGGAAAAAGAGATAAAAATATTTACATCTTAAATATGAACGTTAATAATAATTCAAATCTGTGTCTAGTGGCTAAAGAAAACGATTCTTGTCTTTGGCACAAAAGATTTTGTCACATCAATTTTAATACCATCAACAAACTAGCTAAAAATAAATTAGTTAAAGGTTTACCAAATATAAAATTCGAAACTAACATATTTTGTGATGCATGTAAATTAGGAAAATTAACAAAATCTTCTATTAAATCAAAGAAAGTAATATCTACAGAACAACCACTTGAACTTTTACACATGGATCTTTTTGGTCCAACTCAAGTGCAGTCTATTAATCATAATAGATATGTTTTTGTTATTGTAGATGATTTCTCTAGATATACTTGGATTTTCTTTTTGAAAAATAAAAGTGATACTTTTGATAATTTTAAAGTTTTTGTTAAAAGAATTCAAAATATTAAAACATTGAAAATAAAAAATATAAGAAGTGATCATGGAGGCGAATTTGAGAATGAAGTTTTTGAACAATTTTGTAACAAGAAAGGTATTAACCACAATTTTTCGTTTCCTAGAATACCACAACAAAATGGAGTTGTAGAAAGGAAAAATAGAATGTTACAAGAATGTGCAAGAACTTTACTAAATGGAACAACTTTATCGAAACATTTTTGGGCAGAAGCTGTAGCTACTGCTTGTTATGTACTGAATCGCGTTTCTATTCGACCATTAACTAAAAATACCCCATATGAACTTCTAAATGGAAGAAAACCAAATATTTCATATCTAAAAGTTTTTGGTTCCGAATGTTTTATTTTAAATACTAAAGATCAACTAGGCAAATTCGATCCAAAATCCGATGAAGGAATATTCGTTGGATATTCGGAACGAAGCAAGGCTTATCGAATTTATAATAAACGAACTCAAATTATTGAAGAAAGTTTACATGTTTCTTTCAACGAAAATTTTAAAAAATATAAATCCAAGTGTTACTATTGATTCTGATGATGAATCTACTCAAAATGAAAATAATAATACAAATGAAAATCTTGATATTCATGAAACCAATACAAACGTTACTTCTAATAGAATAAAATCTCCACCTAGAATTTTAAGAGGTCATCCTGTGCAAAATATAATTGGAGAAGTTAATACGAATGTTAAAACCAGACATCAACTAAATCAAGTTGGTCATGTAGCTTTTCTCTCTAACATAGAACCTAAGAATATAAAAAAGCTTTAACTGATGACTAAAGGATACTTGCCATGCAAGAAGAATTAAATCAATTCGAACGAAACGAAGTTTGGGAACTCGTTCCTAGACCCAGTGATCAATCAGTCATCGGTACTAAATGGGTTTTCAAAAATAAAGCAGATGAACTAGGAAATATAACAAGGAATAAAGCTAGATTAGTTGCACAAGGATATAATTAAGAAGAAGGAATTGATTACGAAGAGACATTTGCTCCAGTCGCCCGACTTGAAGCAATACGAATATTATTAGCTTACGCGTGTTTTCATAATTTTAAACTATATCAAATGGATGTTAAAAGTGCATTTTTAAATGGATTCATAAAAGAAAATGTTTTTGTTGAACAACCACCTTTGTTCAATCATGAAAAATTTCCGGATCATGTATATAAACTTAAAAAGGCGTTATACGGTTTAAAACAAGCACCACGTGCTTGGTATGATCGTCTTAAAAGTTACTTATTAGAATCTGGTTTTGAAATCGGTAAAGTAGATCAAACACTCTTTATTAAGAAAACTAATAAAGATATTTTAATAATTCAAATATATGTTGACGATATTATTTTCGGCTCGACAAATGAAAAACTATGTCAAGAATTTTCAACTATAATGACAAATGAATTTGAAATGTCTCATATGGGAGAATTGTCATATTTTCTTGGATTACAAATTAAACAAATTGAAAATGGAATTTTTATTAATCAAGAAAAATATTGTTATAATTTAATCAAACGTTTTGGTCTGGAAAACACTGCTGCCAAACCAACTCCTATGAGTACAACGATTCATCTCGATAGAGATGAAGATGGCAAAAGTGTTGATCAAAAGTTATATCGTAGTATGATAGGTTCTTTACTTTATTTAACAGCGAGTCGACCCGATATTATGATGAGTGTTTGTTTATGTGCTCGATTTCAAGCAAATCCCAAAGAATCACATATGAGAGTAGTTAAACGCATTATTCGTTATCTAACTAAAACCAAAGATTTCGGACTATTTTATCCGAAAGAATGTCCTTTCGAATTAGTTTCCTATAGTGATGCTGATTTTGGAGGAAGTCGGACGGATCGAAAAAGTACGAGCGGAACGTGTCACTTCATTGGACGTTCCTTAGTTTCTTGGTTTAGTAAGAAACAAAACTGTGTTTCTTTATCAACGTGTGAAGCAGAATATATATCTGCTGCTTTGGCATGTGCACAAGTCGTATATATGCAACAGACACTACAAGATTTTAATTGTCATCTTGAAAAATCAATAATTTATTGTGATAATACTAGTGCAATAAAATCTTTCTAAAAATCCGGTCAATCACTCACGAACAAAACACATTGATATTCGTCATCACTTTCTTCGTGATTGTTTGGAAAAAGGATTAATAAATCTAGAATTTATCAACACTGAAAATCAAATAGCTGATATTTTTACTAAACCGCTAAATGAAAATACTTTTATAAAACTAAGACGTGATTTAGGTATAATGTCGTTTAAAGACTTATAAATAAAAATATGTAAAAATATGGAAAAACAAAAAAATTATTTTATTTCTGACCAAAGTGGAACTCGAACTCATGACCTTTGACTTATATGTTAGATGTTGTATTATAGCCACTTGAGCTATGGGTGTTTCTTGTTCCAGCTCTATTTACAATCTGTACCATTAACCTTAATTTCAGAACAAACTATTTTTGACTCTAAAGCATTATATATCATACAATTACAAACAGTTTTTGTTTAAAAAGTTCTGTGATTAAAATTAAAATTTGTTTTAAACCACTATTTTTTTAGAAAATAAATGGTTATATATATTTACTATGTTTATTGAATAGAACATATAATACAAAAATCTTCTTACAAAACAAAACTTGAAACAAAAATGTCTTCTAACAATGACGTCTACAATTCTGAAAATTCTCATCTTTCATACACATCTCCGGATGACGACTGTTCTGATAGCATCCCCGAAAATGGTCCCTATCCTACTTTTCCAATGCCTAACCGTGTTCTAGAATTCTCCTCTCCAGATAATGACCCCTGACACAGGTGGAAACCATGGGAAGACTCCCATACAGGCTATACACCTGATAAAAAGAAAGGGAAAAATGCAATGGTAGTATCTCCATCAACCAAACAAAAGATTGATGAAATACATCACTACCAACAACAGCAAATGAATATGCAATGGGAACTCTATTATGAACAAAAAGTCATGGCAAGACGTTTAAGTTTTCTTGAAAAGATTGCCATGAAAATTTGTTCATCTAAGAAGGATGATGTTGCTGAACCCTCTTACAGAACTCCATCTCCTTCAGACCATGTTCAAACTCCAATAGCTCCAATATGGTCACCGGTAGAAAATGTTCCGTCTCCAAATTCATGGGAACGTAGATGCTGATGAACCATGGCTATAATTTAATAATATATATGTTATTATTTTCAATAAGATGTATAGATATAAATAATGTAATAATATAATTTATATTTCTATAATTTTCTATTGAAAAACAGCAGAAATTTGGTTGTTTCACATAACTCGGTCGACCGAAGAGCCTGAATCGGTCAGCCGAATTAATCCCGAGATGTTTTAAAAGCAATTTTCTGCCAGGTCGGTCGACCGAATTATCTGAGTCGGTCAGCCGACCCTGTATCCCGAAGAAGCAACAATCAGTTTTTTAGTCGGTCAACCGAGTACCCTGCACCAGTCGACCGAAGCTCTTCCCGAAAGTTTTTGAACCTCAAGTCGGTCGACCGACCCAGGTCTATCAGTCGACTGAGCGTGATAATTCTAGTGAAATTGCCTACATATTTTAACCCATCCATTCACTTTTTTCATCTTACCTCTTCACTTTTACTCTCCCAAAACAGATTTTAACCCTAGCCCCCATTACAACATCCCCAAACTTTTTCAAATTCTTCAAAGAAAAAATGGCCCCTAAGAAGAAATCTAAGACTACTGCTGGCTCATCTTCATCAACTCCTGTAGACTCTCAAATTGCTTCTTGGCTAGTAAGTGACAAAGCTTTAGAGAGATGGATAAGGCTTCAAGATGCCAAAATTTTTGAGGAATCATTCGTAAGTTATCCTGATTTTACCTCCTACGGTATTGAAAATGCCGCCCTTGAAAGTGGTCTGATACATTTCTAGACCATAGGAAAAATAACTTGAAAATTAATCATATAATGGTCAAGTTATTTTTAGCAAATCTCAACCTCGTAAATCCACCAAGAAACACTGAAAATTGTGTTTGGACATCGGTGTGTGGCACTTCGATTTTTCTATCCATTGATCGAATTAACCACATTTTAAATGCTCGACCGGGTGGAATTTCTTTACATGATGTAGATTGTAATACATCGACTCGTGACCGTCTAAGTCATCTATTTTTTGAAGATGACGCTACCGATTTAAGGCAAACTTCATCCCTCCGACCTAAAGCCCGACTCTTTCATCGATTCATGATGAAGTCTATTGTTCCAAGAGGAGGGTCATACCACTTAGTATATCCCAAAAACTTCAAGGAGTTATATGCTATGTGTGGAAATATTCGAGTAAATTGGACACAACTTCTTATGGATGAATTCCTTACTTTCAACCAAGGAAAGATGCTCCATATTTATTATGAAGAATACATAATGCGGTTGATTAATAACTTTGACACCCATGCTCCGGAATCCGAAACATCCAAAGTTCGTACCTTTGACTCACGAACCATAAAACTAATGAAGTTACCCGATGCACCGTCCCAAATTACAACTTTTCAGCAATGGCGTACTACTCCGCGAGAACAACTACGTCGTAGCTATTCTACACCTCAACCATCCACTCATTCTACAGAACGTATAACTCGTCAAACCTCAATTCAACGACCACCTCCCGGTACTAGCACAGCGGCTGCCATTGATATTTTGGCTCAAAATCAACTAGCTTTGGATTCTCGCCTTCGAAAAATTGATGGGCGTTTCAAGAAGATCAAAGGCTTCTTCGTAAATTTATGGGATGCCTTATCATGTACTTCTGAAGCCGGTGCTTTATTTGTTGCTCCTGGAAAAAGACCAGCACCAAATTTCTCTTGGTCTACATCCGATAACACAAGTTCCAGCACATCGGCAACTCCCGCACCTACCACTCAAAGACGGGGTAAGGAACCGGCTCCTCTCGATGAAAATATTCGTCCAGAAGAGTGGGATACCAACGATGATGAGGAGTAATTGTAGTATTTTACAATTTATTTACTTTCAAGAATTTCTGTTCTTGCACTCTATTTTTTTCTTAATTATTGTTATGTACTAAGCAAACATCTTTAAATTATTTCTATTTAGGCTTAAATATGTACTATGTAAATTTAAATGTTTCGCATTACTTTAATATGTTATAAGTATTCCTTTTTGTCGATGACAAAGGGGGAGAAATGTATGCAAACTAACGAATTTTTGCAGAAAAGTCGCCATATATTCAGGGGGAGAATTATAATATATATGTCAATATTACTTCGTCACATAAGTATTGTCATCAATCAAAAAGGGGGAGAATGTTGATTCATGAGTTTTGATTCATGACACAAGCTTCAGAGATCATACGACGAGAATACTATATGAAAGCGACAAAAAGAGAATAAGTGCATATTGTGCACTACAAAGGAGACAATACTACAATCCAGAGATTAGTATGGATATTTTATTTTATTGAGTCTTAGAATATTGTTAAAATCATTCCTCAAATAGTCACACACGCACACAAACATTTTATATTAAAACTGTGTTCATTGTGCAAATAACACCAGGTCGGCCGACCGACCAGGATCCTCGGTCGACCGCCCTGTATCATGTGCACAGCTACTTTCTGTTTTGTATACGTTTTCAAACTCAGCTGACCGGCCAGGTTTTCCGGTCGACCGACCAGAGAATAACGGCTAGTTTACTGAAGAGATGCGATCATTTCATGAAGAGGAATGTCCTCTATTTCAAGAGGTATGGACACAACTGTTAACTAAAACTCTTCATAAAAGATTACAACACTTCTACAACTATATAAACATATTCAATTCACTTCTACAATCATCGATTCTTGTTTATATTTCTGAAATCTAATCTCTATTCATTTCTACAAATAAAAGTTTTCATTCTTAATTAATATCACTAGAATCCTTGTTTTAATTCATATATACTTCGATTCTACGTGATTATCTTCCTTCTAAATCTTCACACACATACATACTCTTGAGGATTTGATTATAGGAAAATTATACTATCAAAAGACTATCAGTGTTATTTAGAAGACATTCGTCAACAAACATTTTGTATTAAGTTGAAGTCCTCTTCGGCTGTTGAGGCGGAAAAATTCCTGTTCAGCTGCTCAGGTGTCGTATACCTATTCCTCCGGGTTAAGTGAGGGGTTTAGTTTAAATCCAGAGGGTATTCTGGGACTGGACGTAGAACGGGAAGTTTGAACCAGTATAAAAATTCCTGGTGTGCTTACTTTAATTTTTACTTTACTGTTATTACCAGTTTCCGCATTTATATACCATATTACACGATCCTTAGTACTACACGTACACTTTCAGTTTGTGGATATTATATATGGCAGGGAATATAGTGGTTGTTCATGTCTTTGAGTATATTTGTAGAACATAAAAATTTGTTGTTCGTATATATATAAATGGTATGGATTTGCCTTTAAAATGAAATAGTGTTTACAATATATTATTTTATAAAGGAAGCCATTTGGTTATGTCATTTATATATGTGTGTGTGTTTAAATTATATTGATTTGAAAATAAATATAATATATATATATCTTATTTTAATATATATTTGGATTTAGAATATGGCTTGATATATATAGTTGTATATATATAAGTCACTTGTACCAATTATCTTCATCGATCTAGTTCTAATTTGATTTCTTCAATTTCTGTATCAGCCTTGATCGTCGAATTCGTGCCAATCTAGCTTTACTATGGAATTCGTGCTTGGATTTGTAATTCAATATCAGTGTGCGTATCCGTGTCATCTCCTGTTCTCCCTAGCCTCAAAAGGTGAGCAATCACTCACGATTTACATTCTTTTATTTATTAAATTTGATTTCAATTGAAACGTCAATTGAAATATGCTGCTGTTAGTTATTTACATTACTTTATATATGCCATTATTTATATCTGTTCACCTATGACATCTGACACCATTATCTGTTATTTATACTGATGATATATGCCTGTTACTGTTGTTATTTTATTATCATATCTGTTATCACTCTGCAAGTTCCCTGTTAGTATATAATAACTATGGGTTGAAATGATACATACCCGAACGATCTTGTAGAATAGGAGAAAATCGTTATGGGTTGAAATGATAAACCCAAGCGATTTTCATTGAATTGAATTTGGGATTGCGGGTTGAAAAGATATATACCGCATATATATATATATATATATATATATTAAATTGCGGATTGAAATGATAAATATCCGTATCACTTGACCATAAGATAGAAAATTATATACAGGCACCGTTGGTCTATATATAAATGTTTTGAAAATGATTTCTTTGGTTTTTGAAAAGAAATATATGGTTTTGATAAATATTGATTTTAAAGATTCATTAAAGTTGATTTAATAAAGTTGATAAATAATATGTTTAAGGATTTATTTAATATCTATATCTTCAAATATAGAATTTATAATGATTTGAAATTGATTGAATTTATATTTATTTACGAATTATACTTAAATAAGTTTGATTTGAAATGTATTGAATTTGAAATTTAAAGAAGTGATTTACAACTTGAAATTTGAAAGGTGACCTAAATGGATATTTCAAACGTATAAATATTTAAATGAGATATTTTGTTTATTTTAATTGTAAATTGAAATTGTATTTAAATGTTATGGAAATGATTAAGTTAATATTTCAAAACTAAAAAAAATTGTAAAGTGAATCTGATATGTATATAAATTTATCGAATTTAGTTTTGAAATATTGAATATTTAAAGCTTTGAAGTATATTAAAATTGAAATGGCTTATATTTATGGTTCAGATATGTATTTCAAATCAATAATTTGAAATGGTTTATTTAGAAGCTGAATCGAGTTGAAACTGATGATTTGAGATTTGATTTAATTAAATTTTTTGGAATTCGAGTTAATTTGAACCGATTTGTGAAACTTGAAGAACTATCTTATTTTATAAAGAAATTTTAAATTATATATTTAAAACTATTGATACTTTACTTTATAAATTATTTGGTTTTATTTAAACGAGATATTATTGAATTGTTTTGGAAATGGAAATGATAAATTATTGAATTGGGTTTTGAAATGGAAATAATACATGGATAATTTGGGTTTGAAATAGTAATAATATTTTGGTTTAAAGTATATACTATTTTGAAGTAAAGGATATGTTTTGAAATGGCAAAAATTTTGTTTCTAAAAGTATATATATTTGTAAATGACCACGGTGTTATAATAACGATTGGTTGTTAAAGAGACCGGGATCGGATATGGACATACTCTTTGTCGATACCAAAAACCACTTTGACAACTGTGTACGCGGTGGAGTTTCTAGAATGAAGTAGGATGGTGGCGACGATCCTAAGGTATATACGTGGACCCAACTCCCGTGAGTTGGCATAAGGTGGCTAAAACAGGAGCGATTGACGGACCAATGAGGTAGCACCGCTTATCGGACACACTTCTTCGATACCATTCTATTACTTGTGATTGATTTGGTGGCCACCCTTGATTTGGGAGTGTTGTTCGAGGTGGGCGGTAGTGGCTGCTATGCGTCACCACTAGTCTGGATGCGTAATTGGTATATCTACCCTGGCATTGCCTGGTTGTGCCGTGTCACCTACCATATCGAGCTTTACTACGATTATGATTTTAAGATCCGACCGCGTTAAGGTTCTCCATCCCCTTACCGCTATTTTCTATATGATTATACTTTACTAATTAGACACTACTGTATATAGCGTATATTACTACATAGTAAATAGTTTACGGATCCTTAGGGGATGGTTATCCCAAACATCCTTTAAGTTACTTGTATTTCAGTTGATATTTCACTTGAGTTGGGTTTATTGATATAAGAATGTTAATCCTGACTCGAGTGTTTTGTGTTTTGCTTTACGCTCGGGTCAGACTGAGTGATACAGCATTTGAGACTCACCTTTGGAGTTGGAGCTTCGCTTGGAGATCCAGCTATCCATCGATCCCGCTTTCCGTTATTCAGTTGATTCCAGTGATGTATTCAGATCTTGTATTTGATTATTGTATTGAGACATCTATTGTATTCGAGACTTCTGTTGTATCTTGTTTGACTCTGTTATATATATAGTAGCTTCATGAACTACTATCCTTTTGTTTCCGCTGCATTATTGTTATATTACTCTGTGTCTGTGATCTGTAATTATTTTATTTACTGTATATGCTGAGTTTTGCCAAATTTTATTTACAACACGGTATTTTTATCAATTCAACTCCGGCATGAGTGTCTACCTATACACTTATATTGGATCCGAATGGTCCAAAATACTGGGTCGTTACATGTGGTATCAGAGCTCTGGTTTTAGGTAAAACTCAGCATATGTAGTAAATTCAATTACAGAATCACTTTCATTCGAGCTGGAATTCCTTCTTCTTTGACTCGGTTCCTTTGAATTTTGGAACGTTCACTTCGGTTCCAAAGTCCATTAATGTCTCCCCATTCGTGTCTTTTGATTTTGGGGTATCCCATAACTCCACTTCGAATGATCTCTATAATAAATCGGCGGTCTCGCCAATCTTTGAATAATTTGTACTGGTGTGAAACTCCTTTACAATCGGTATCGATTTACCGGAGATTTCTGTATCCTCGGTTTACGATGCTGCTATCTTATGCTATACCCGAATTCTACCTCTAGTAATCGAATGTCGATTTGCTTTAGAATTCTACATCGATTTTATCTATGAAGTCACGGTTGACCCGGTTAGGGTTGCCCGCGATTTATACAACTTTATCCATCTTGCTGTTTGAAATGCAATCATCTAACCTTCGTTTCGAGCCTACCTATTTTAGATTAGAATTCTCTTTGATTAGAGTTCCTCTATATTTAGATCTCTATCCTTGTGTTGGAATCCAATTCTGGAATCATCGTGTGAGGGAGTGTATTTGTAATTAATATAAAATAGTTTATGTTTATAGTGTGTTGTTTGAGTTGTTGATGTTGGTTTGGATTTTCGATCGATTCATCTGATCAATGCTATCGATAGGAATCCCAAAACACTTGAACAGAGCAAACTGACACAATATAATTTTCAAATTTGATAAATGAAATAAATTTGTATGATTATATTATAAATATATAAGAAAAATTTTCTGGAATTAAAAGTTAAATAATTTGGTTGTTGAAAATGATAATATTTGATTATCATTTTATTGTTTTGTAAGTCATTTACTATTGCAAAATGACTATTGTTTATAAATTTATTTGGGATTGAAATGAATTTAAATTGAGAATTTAAGAATTAAATTTCTGGTGATTTCAAACTTTGTTTTAAAGTCTTAAAATTGTATATTATTTAAAGTATTTTCGAATAAAATGGTTTTCAAAGAATTTTAAATGTTGAAATCAGTGCTCTTCTCGTTGTCGCTGGAAAATGATTTCGGTGATGGCGGCCGCATCATCGACATTCATTTTCGAGTTTCGAAGTGGAGAGACCATTCTGTAGCTTTGCTACATTTTTGTTTTGGAAAATTTATTTGATTTGAATTTCCAAAGTATGACTTGATTTATAATATATATATATTGGTATATGATCATATATTTAATTTGATATATATATAGTATATATACTTATATCTAAATGGTTTGAATTGAAATCGAAAATTTAACTCTTAAATTCTTAAAATTCTTGAATAAATATTTAAATTGGAATAGTTAAATTGGAAAATTTTATTTGTGTAATACCCGATTTCATCTCAACATAACTTACCTAAAATTTTCAGAAGTTAAAAATGTAATTGGATAATATACAATATAAAATGACTTTATAAGGAAAGATTTGAGTGTTATAGTAAATGTTATACACTTAAATTTTATTATAAAGATGTTAATAGAGAGAAATAGAATAATAAGTTAATTGAATATTAGATGAGAAAAAAAAATCTGTTTTGAAAGAATTAATAAATTTGAAATTAGATTAACCTATGGAAATACCTTGAATTTAAAATCAATTTTGAATATAAATTAATTTAAATTGAAATTTTTATGGTTTAAATTGATTTATGCGGTTTAAATATATGTGATAAGATATATTAAGTGGAATAAACTTAATAATAATTAGGAATAAAAGAATTAAATTTGTTGAATAAAATATTAGTATAATAAATGAGTATACAAATTTGATGATTTAGAAACAGTTAATTGAGGATGACTAGATAATAAGATAATGAATTTAGAAATAAATAGGTTGGTTTAACTTAAGTGAACTCAAAAGGGTTAAAATTAATTAGTTTAATTTGAAACTTATATGGTTTTAATTTAATTGTTTTATTTGTATTTCAATCCATTTCCTTCTGGTTGTTTCTATTCTCCTATCTCTTTCCTTTTCGGGGACGAAAAGTTTTGAGTGGGGGAGAGTGTAACGACCCGTAAATTTCAGGGGTTTTATTTATGTAATTAATTGAGTTTTTGTGAAATTTTAAACAATAATATTTTGAAATAAAAATTTAATATTTGGAATACGTCTGTTTGAACATAGCAATTGGTAAATTTTCATCTGATAATATGGAAGTTTATTTATTGTGTAATTTTATTTCGATTCAAATCAGTTAATATTAGATGATAATAAAATGTTTTCCAAACTTGAATATTTTTATACAATAAATTTCTAAATCATCTTCTGAGTGAAACGTCATTCTTCGTTTCGTCAAATTTGGATTTCTAGTGCTCCGTTTATCTTAATTTTGGCAAAAATAGCAGCATTTCTGGTACCGATTATCGACTTTTGATTGGATGATCGTACCATTGATATATGTATACCGTTTTGATCGTCTCATCATGCTGATTTCTACGGTATATTTATTTTAGTATTTTGAGGTTCGGTACGCGACGGAAACGAGAAAACGGTACGTCCTATCGGTACCACAAATTTCAACCGTTACTTCCAGTGCCTTTTTCAAATCTGAAACGTGCTGTACAATCAACCCATTAATTACTTTAAAAATTTATTTGCTAAAATTCAGCCGTTCCTTTTGCCCAAATTTCTGCTCCCTATCTCCATCGCTTGAATATCTAACGTATATACCCTTTGCATCCATTCGTTACTCACTTTTATGTTTCCTATTCCATCTGCTTTATAATATATTTTCCTCTCTCCTTCATTTCGTTTGCTTCTGAAACCCAACCTCTCATTTTCTCTTTTTCCCTGTCACTGTTCCTATTCATCTTTTTGATGTATCCATCATATTTTTGAAATAGCTTCAACAATTTTTCTTTCTGTTGTTTGCTCGAGACCTCGGCCACCACTTTGCAACAAGCTCGGCCTCACCCACACCCACCTGCTCTTCCCTTGCCTCATCCACGTAAGCCGCCACAGCCTGAAACGATCGGCCTCAACACCCTCCCCACCAACAGCCACCACCGCTTCCTCCCCACGCCTCCCTCCTTAGCCTCTTCACGACCACCAACCGAGCCTAGGACGCCACCCATGCACTGTCCAACACCCAAACCCGAAACCTAGATCTAAACTCGAGCTCGACCACCATATCTTTCACTTCTCCTTCTTTGAATAGGTATTGTATATGTTTACTTTATTGCTTGTAGTATAGTATATTTCAAACTATATTAAAGGATATATTTTGTTACTGATATTTAAATGTACATATATATGTTCAATAACATGCGTATTTGCTTATACCTGTACATATTGTGAGCATATATTATGTTAGAACCCATACTAGTCATAT
Source organism: Allium fistulosum (assembly GCA_030737815.1). Classification (NCBI taxonomy): domain Eukaryota; kingdom Viridiplantae; phylum Streptophyta; class Magnoliopsida; order Asparagales; family Amaryllidaceae; genus Allium; species Allium fistulosum. The sequence continues at coordinate 968,258,055 of CM060904.1, read as the reverse complement.
ATATATATATGTTATTGGTTATACAAAATCAAGCTGCTTATTTTATAAAGTATAACAAGTTATCCATTTTATTTTATGGTTATACAAGTTGTATTATATTATCAATTGGAGTCTGTTATTTTAGAGTCTGTTATATAATGTATGTAATGGTTGTTATATAGTTTGTATAAGTTGTTTACAATCTTCTGTTATATATATAATAATAGTTTGCGTATATATATAAATAGCTTGGGGTTTATGTGATATAGTGCGAATAGCATGCAAGAAGTATATATGTCTTTAAGTTTTGCTAGATTCTTTTCTTCAATTAACAGATATAAATACATATAACAATGGAAGTTTATACAAGATATGTTATGTTATAAAAACTACTATGATCTGTTTATATATATACTACCAGGTGATATGCATACCTAATTTTATTATATATATATTGGATTTATATATAGGCTACGTCAGTTGTATATAATACAGATTTGATTTTTATGAGAAGGTGTTTCAAAATTTACTTTGATTTCTAGATAAATATGAATATCAAAATATAATATGATGGTTTATATTCTGTTTTAAGACTTGTTTGTTATATAATGATATGTTTAGCTATATATATATATTACAGTGTTTATTTTATATAGTGTAGGTTTATTTATAATAGTATATATAGATGCATAGTTTAAGTGTTATATTTTACGAATGAAATAAGTTTATAGTATATCTGTATCGAGTCAGTAAGGTATATACTATATTATATGTAGTACATCACGTGTTACAGAGATAAGGTTTGTGGATATTATATATGGCAGGGGTATATAGTGGTTGTTCACGTCTTTGAGTATATTTGCAGAACATAAAAATTTGCTGTTCGTATATATATAAATGGTATGGATTTGCCTTTAAAATGAAATAGTGTTTACAATATATTATTTTATAAAGGAAGCCATTTGTGTGATATCCCGAAAATTTTGGACAATATCAATTTAATAATCTGTTTAAATAATTAAATTGATCTGATAATCTTTGATAATAAAATTTGAATTGGTTTAATAATCTAATTAAATAAATATTTAATTAGTGAATTTTATCTTTTAAAACCTAATAAATTGATTTCTATTTATAACGTATATATATTTGTATATATTGTAAATAGAAAAGCTTTGGTTTGTATTTAATTTACATATGATATGTTAATTCATTTAGTAATAGTAGTAATTTATAATCTCTTTTATAAATTATTTTAAAATTGATAAATTTGTTATTTCAAACAATAATTATAATAGGATTATTATTTCAAATTGAATGTGTTGTTTTAAATTGACTTTAAATTGGATTTTTAAATATAATTTGAATTTGAATTTAAATTAATTTTGAAATTCAAAAAGGGGTAATATTTTAAATATTTGGATTTTTTGATATTTGTATAAGCTTTTATTTATATATATAATTGGTTTTATTTCTTTAAAAATTATCTATGTATAAAAATAAGTATTTGTAAATTTATAATTTAAGTATAAAAGCCTTTATTAACATTTTAAAAATAAGTATTAATTACTTAAAATACAAGTGTTATCATATTAAGACTCAAAATAACATGTGTTAAGTTATGAACAAAGATATATGACAAGTGTTGAATTCTAAAACAAGTGGCATTTTTAGATTTAATCTTCTTTTATTTTTACTAAATGATTTTCAGCCTAAATACATATACTTTTCTCTATCCATTTCTTTGACAAATTCAAAAGCAAAGAAAATTAAGTAAACTCAGATCTAAACTGAAAAAAAAGAAGAAGAAAGAAACAAACCTGAAATCGTTTCCTCTCAAAAACAAATTTCTCATAAACAATCAGTAATAAAATCCCTCATCTCAATAATCTGTAACTAAATCTTCCTCAAACCAGAGATTATCAAAATCAAATCTCTGTAACCCATTTTCCAAAATACAACTAAATCAAAGTTTCAGCCTGCATTTCAAAATCTGGAAGCAAGCAAACCTGCATCTTCTTTAAAGATTGAAAGCAAGTTCAAAGGAAAAATTAAAGCAAATCAACTATATTTCAACATGCAAGTTTCTATAGCTAGCATTCCAGTTTTCAAAGAAAATCAAGCATTCAGTTTTAAAGGTTTCAAAATCAAAACTGTTTCAAAGAATAAGCTCTGTTCGTTCTCAAATAGGTGAGTAACTTTCTTCTTATAAATTTAAGTATATAGGTATTTGTTTGCATGTGGAATTCTGGAATAAAATGTGCATTGTATGGATGAATATGATTGAAATTTCTATGTATATAGTTGGATATATAGATGCATGCTTACTGTTATACCTGTTCTTACCTGTTCTTACTTTTAGAAGTTTAAATCATGATCGAATTTAATTCCTCTTGATATAATCTCTGATAGGACTTAGAATTCAAACTATATTTGTTTGTTTAAATCATGGATTACAGTTTAAAATTTTATTAAGTTAAAATAAAATGAAAACTACTCTGTAAATAAAAAGGAACAGGGAAGTTTAAGTTTTATATAAAATTCAAATATGTTAATTTAGAAATCCAGGATTATTAACTGAATCTTTAAACCAAACAATGATTTTTAGAAGAGAAATCAAGATTTTTAGATTTTTAAATGATGAGATATTCTAGTATGAACGAAAGTTGGGTTTCGATCGATTTCTGATGATCAATGTAGTCTGGAGGGTCGTGGTTCATTCTGGGGGAAGAAGAGCTATTGGTGATTAGAGGAAAAATAGTGGGTGGCCGTATTGACGACTGTGGCGATGGGAATTGATCCAGATTTTCTGTAAACCTAATTTTGGTTCAATATAGGAAACGTGGTGCTGTGTTGTCGAGAGTTCATCGGAATAGTTAAGGGGTGGTGGGATCGAAGCTAAAATCGGAGGCGTTGCTCTGGGTAGACTCGCGTGGCTTCAGATGAACGTTGGCGGCGGCACGAGGCGATTCCAGTTTGGTCGAGTCTGTGTTTCAGTTGAATCCTTAATGCTCGATTTTGATTGATGAGGTTGTTCGTAGTTCTGGTAATTGGGATCATGAGTGGGTATTGTAGACGACATGTCGGCGATGGCATGGGTAGTCGGAGGCGATCGAGTCGCCTGTGCACGTGCACAAAGTAGCAGTAATGTCTGGTTTTGAGATTGGGAAAGAAGCAGATGTTCTCGAGTAGGTTGATGAGTTAGCTCGAAGTCGTGCTCGTGGAAATGTGGACTTGGCTCGGGAATTCGAAGGGGAGACTCGTGGGTTATACTGTTTTTAAGTTTTTATTATAACAAAGTTTAAAATAAAAGGGGAAGAAGAAAACTCGAAGGAGTACTCGGGAAAACAGGGTTTTGGCTCGGGTATTTTGATATATGGCTCGGGTAAGTTGTGATGTTGCAGTTTTAAAGCCTAACAGTGTTTTAAAAGTTAAAATGGGTTTAAAAAGGGTAGAGCAGGATTTAAAACAGGTTCTAAATCAAAATTTTAAAGGTATGGATTCAAATCTAGATTTATATTTAGTTGAAGTAAAAAGAGTTTGTAAAATTTGATTTAAATTGGTTAAAGTTAAATTGTAATTTATTTTAAATCTTTAATTTAAAATAAATAAAAAGGAAGATTGTAAAGTTAAATGTTTTAAAGCCTTGTTAATAATAAATTAAAGCAGTTAAAGGTTAATACTTTAATTTAGGAAGTGATTAAGGTTGAATGATATAGGAGTCATTAAATTAATAAAGTAAATTAAGAATAATTTGATAATTTAATTAATAAATGGTTTAGTGTTAATGAATTAAATAATTAGGATTATACGTTAATTAATTAAGGTTTAATTAATTTGGAATTAAGAATCATTTATTTAGATAAATATAGATTTTTAATAAATGATTAGAAATTAATTATTTAAGTGATTTAAGATTTATTAAGTAAATTAATTTAGTAATTAGAAATTAATTGATGGGTAATTAAGAATTAATTAATTTGTAATTAATAATGTTTGATTTAAGTTTAATTACTTGAATAAAGAATTGTTAATAATTAATGAGAGATCATTAATTAGGGATTTTTAAATAATTAATTAATGTGATTAGTTTTGATAATCAATTGGATTAATTAATATGGAATTGGTTAGCTATAATTACTAAATAAAGTAATTAAAGAAATTAATTACTTAAGGTAATTAATTAAATAAATTTGATAAGTTTAAATTAATTAATTAAATTAATTTAAAATAAGTACTTGGTGATTTGATAATTACTTAAGTATAATTATTGAAGTGTAATTACTTAGGAAAGTAATTAAAGTTAATTAGTGGATGTAATTAACTAAGAATGATATAATGAAAGTAATTTGAGTTAATTACTTTAAATAATTAATCAAGGGATTAATTAATAGTTAATTAATTAATGAGTAATTAATTTATGGAAGAGTAATTAAGGGTAGTTAATTACTAAATGTGATTAATCAAAGGTGATTAATAAATGGGTTTAATTAAGAATTAATTATTAAATATAATTAATTTAAATGATGTAATTAAGGATTGGTTAATTAAAATTAATTAATCAATAATAAAGGATTAAATTAATTAATTAAAAGTAATTAATTAATTGTAATTAATTAAGGATTAATGTAATTAAGTATAATTAATTAATTAATAAAGTAATTTAAGATTAATTACTGTAATGGTTTAAGTTAATTAATTTGTGAAATTAATTAGGGATTAATTACTTAAATTAATTAAAGTATAATTAATCAGGAATGATTAATTAAGATGATACTTAAAGTATGATTAATTAATTGGTTTAATTAATAATTAAGTAAGCAGGATTTATAGGATGAAGTAATTAATTTAATTCACTTTAAATTAATTAGAGATGATAAATCATTACTTAAGAATGGATGAATGATATTGAATGCTTTGCATTGTTGATATCTCTGATAAGAGATGTGCTGATCTATGATATAGATGTTTGGTTGGATTGAAATGATAATATGAATTATCTGTTTGGATGATAATATGGATTATCTATTGTAAATTATCTATCTGTGTGTAGTATAGATAAGAATTGAATTGTTTTAACCTTAAAACAACTTGGCCCTTAAAAGATACGTTTTGGATTTCGATGAGACCGGGATCGGGTTTCCGTATACCGGGATTCTAGGTCTGGAGACCCGAATACCACATCGATCCAAATTTACGATAGGTCGTGAATCTCAAGTGAAGATGAAGATTTAGAGTGCAAGGGTTATTGTCGTTAACTCTGAGGGTGATTCCAAAACGAGTGTAACGAGATAATGCCTTCGGTTTCGTTCGAACCCGGAACGAACTTGTATGGATTGAATGCTTTCAGAACATTGTCAGGTGGACGATGAGCATTCTAAGTGATGTGTTCTGATTAAAGGTAATCGTGACCTCAAGCCTCATCAACCGGGAATGGCTAAAACAGGGGAGGTGCAGCAAGGCTTCGTGGGTAGCACCCACTGAGAGTAAGGTCATCCCTGTCTAGAGAGTTCCTTTTATTTCGGCTTAGTGGTGCAGTTGGCGACGGCCATCTGTGGGGTGATTTTATTCGGGATTATCCAGTAAGGGATGGTTCCGGCTTTGTGTTGCAGGGGATTGGGAGTGATCCTCAGTACGGTGATCTAGGCCCCGTACTGTGATGAGCGGTACCCCGGTAGCTCTGCCATTGTATGGAAATCCAAATTCCAATAAGTGATAACGGACTTGATTGTATACTTATGTATGCTGGAATTTAATGAATGTAACAATTTCGGCTATTTCATATTTATTTGGAAACCCTAGACCTATTGTAATATCACTGAATTTCCTATCAAATGTTTTGGTTAGCGTAAGGTAAAAACTTACCCATGTTTATTTGTGGGGAGTCTTACGTGATACCTTTTCTTTCAAAAGGTTTTGAAGTTAAACAAGTTTAACCTGTTACTCACACCAGACCCATGTCTGACCCAAGTTGTTTATTTCTGTTTTATAAACTCTTGGGTACTCAAATTTTTACGAGTAGCCAAGGGATTCAGGTTTAGCTTTGACGAATTGTGGAGGAGCAATGGAGCAGGAGGCTTCAGCGTTGTAGATATATATAGTAGTTCCGCTGTGTCTGTATCTCTGTAGTGTATTGAGTTGTAATGTCTAGACAGATGTTATAACTGTCTAGTAAGTGATGTATATGCTGTGTAACTCTGTAAATTGTTGTATACTATGTAATAGTTTATGTTATTAATATAATTTATTCGTTCCGCTGTGAGATCGTTGTTGTTGTTTCTTTCTTTCTTCTCTTCTTTTCTATTTTCTACCCCTTTCTTTCTTATTAATGATACGTCATTCTGTAGAATGAGTGGCGGGTCATCACAAGTGGTATCAGAGCACTTGGTTGAGTGAATACCTAGGTTCGGAAGGATCGTTCATTAGAGATAGGATCTGTAGCAACCTGTTTGAGTCTGAGTATATATATACGAGAGCGCGTATTTGTTAGTTATATAAAATGCTTTTATATTGTGTTAATTGATCGGTTGAGTGGTATATGGATTCTGGTCAATAGGAGTAGCTAACGTTATTGATAGGGATCTCTAAACACTTGGAGCAGGCCAACGGACACAATATTGTTTTAAAAAGGGGAAGGTGAAATAATTTTACCCAGATATATTTTCTATATATAAAAAGTATCATTTTAAATGTATATGGTATTTGTAATGATTGGTTGAGATGATAATAATTTATCATCTAGGATTAGGAGTCTGAGTGTTGAGGTTGGAAGTGTATTTGTCGAGACTGTAAACCTAATACCGTCTCGAGTGAACTTTGCAATTGTGAGGATTTCATCGATCTCTGAAGGAAACCTGTTAAGGTTCGGAGTTTATCTTTGTAGTTTGGATGAGTAGAGTTGGATCTGTCGGTTAGGCAGAAGCGAGTGATGATATCTCAGGAAATTGTAGCTGTGTGATGAGATACAGTGACTATGGATGTTCCCGAAGATGTTTTCTTTGGAACAAGTTTAAGGAAGTGTGTATATTTCGGTATTGTGGCTGAGTTCAACATGGTGTTTGTGTTGGTTTGGGTCCGAGTTTCTCGAAAAGCTTTGGTTAGGAAATCTTTGGCATCTGTGGCAGTAGTGCAGCTCGGAGTGTTCTATATTGGCAGGAAGTTTTCTGGCTGAGCAGATTTTCTGAAGGTGAAGTTCAGAAGCAGCAGAGTGGATCCATTTCTTCGATGGATTGGATAATTAAGTGTAAGCTGTTCTGATTGGTAAGGAGAGAACAGTTTCTTTGCATTTTGGCTGGGTTGATCGCAAAAGTGACTTGCGATAGTTTGAGTATTCTTTTGAGATTATCCGATATTTTCTGGGATGTATTGTCCAGTCTGTGCTTGTGTTCTTCATCAGTATTTTCATTCTACTCCAGATCAGAATGGTGCAGCGGAAGCAGTTTGGCGAGTGCTCCTGTTTGTCTTTTCCTGATAGGAGTAGTTAGTTCGATCTTCTGATGTTTGTGAGTAGAGTTTTGTTTTGGATTGGATAGATCTTGAGGAGATCATTCTGTTGAGTTATTTTAGGTCCTGATTGTTTCAAGAAGTATCAGCGAAGGTTAAGCTGATTAGGAAGGATCTGTAGAGAGCCCAAGATCGTCTGAAGGATTTTGTGGATAAGAGACGAAGGAATTTGAAATTCGAAGTTGGAGACTTCGTTGTTGTTGAAGTTTTCTCTGGTAAAGGGAGCTATAAGATTGGGTAAGTCTGGGAAGTCAGCTCCGAGTTGTTTTGGATCTCTTCTGTGTTCTGATTTGGATAAGAGCTTGGTCTACAAGGATTGAATGGTCAGTTTGGATAACTGGAATTCATTGTGTTTTACGTATCTCTGAGGGAGTACGTGTTTGATCTATCTCTGGTTTTGGAACCAGCAGTTTTGGAGGATTTGGTTATTGAGTCAGACTCGTCTGTAGTCTGATATCCTGTTTAGTTCTGTAGATCTAGATGAATAGGAGCTCTATAGCTTAGTAGTATTGATTGTTTGGATTCTGTAGAGCGAGTATCCCGGTATTTATATTTGGGGAAACTCGGGGAAATTCTATCCAGAATTTTTGTCTGGATAGTTAGAATTGTTTGATTGTGTGAATTGGTTGCTATGGTTGTTAGCATTTGGAAGATAATATATGCTTGTGATTTAAATAGATTATTAAATTACCTTTGTTTTAAATTTCAGGGACGAAATTATTTTAAGGGGGGAGGAATGTGATATCCCGGAAATTTTGGACAATATCAATTTAATAATCTGTTTAAATAATTAAATTGATCTGATAATCTTTGATAATAAAATTTGAATTGGTTTAATAATCTAATTAAATAAATATTTAATTAGTGAATTTTATCTTTTAAAACCTAATAAATTGATTTCTATTTATAACGTATATATATTTGTATATATTGTAAACAGAAAAGCTTTGGTTTGTATTTAATTTACATATGATATGTTAATTCATTTAGTAATAGTAGTAATTTATAATCTCTTTTATAAATTATTTTAAAATTGATAAATTTGTTATTTCAAACAATAATTATAATAGGATTATTATTTCAAATTGAATGTGTTGTTTTAAATTGACTTTAAATTGGATTTTTAAATATAATTTGAATTTGAATTTAAATTAATTTTGAAACTCAAAAAGGGGTAATATTTTAAATATTTGGATTTTTTGATATTTGTATAAGCTTTTATTTATATATATAATTGGTTTTATTTCTTTAAAAATTATCTATGTATAAAAATAAGTATTTGTAAATTTATAATTTAAGTATAAAAGCCTTTATTAACATTTTAAAAATAAGTATTAATTACTTAAAATACAAGTGTTATCATATTAAGACTCAAAATAACATGTGTTAAGTTATGAACAAAGATATATGACAAGTGTTGAATTCTAAAACAAGTGGCATTTTTAGATTTAATCTTCTTTTATTTTTACTAAATGATTTTCAGCCTAAATACATATACTTTTCTCTATCCATTTCTTTGACAAATTCAAAAGCAAAGAAAATTAAGTAAACTCAGATCTAAACTGAAAAAAAAAGAAGAAGAAAGAAACAAACCTGAAATCGTTTCCTCTCAAAAACAAATTTCTCATAAACAATCAGTAATAAAATCCCTCATCTCAATAATCTGTAACTAAATCTTCCTCAAACCAGAGATTATCAAAATCAAATCTCTGTAACCCATTTTCCAAAATACAACTAAATCAAAGTTTCAGCCTGCATTTCAAAATCTGGAAGCAAGCAAACCTGCATCTTCTTCAAAGATTGAAAGCAAGTTCAAAGGAAAAATTAAAGCAAATCAACTATATTTCAACATGCAAGTTTCTATAGCTAGCATTCCAGTTTTCAAAGAAAATCAAGCATTCAGTTTTAAAGGTTTCAAAATCAAAACTGTTTCAAAGAATAAGCTCTGTTCGTTCTCAAATAGGTGAGTAACTTTCTTCTTATAAATTTAAGTATATAGGTATTTGTTTGCATGTGGAATTCTGGAATAAAATGTGCATTGTATGGATGAATATGATTGAAATTTCTATGTATATAGTTGGATATATAGATGCATGCTTACTGTTATACCTGTTCTTACCTGTTCTTACTTTTAGAAGTTTAAATCATGATCGAATTTAATTCCTCTTGATATAATCTCTGATAGGACTTAGAATTCAAACTATATTTGTTTGTTTAAATCATGGATTACAGTCTAAAATTTTATTAAGTTAAAATAAAATGAAAACTACTCTGTAAATAAAAAGGAACAGGGAAGTTTAAGTTTTATATAAAATTCAAATATGTTAATTTAGAAATCCAGGATTATTAACTGAATCTTTAAACCAAACAATGATTTTTAGAAGAGAAATCAAGATTTTTAGATTTTTAAATGATGAGATATTCTAGTATGAACGAAAGTTGGGTTTCGATCGATTTCTGATGATCAATGTAGTCTGGAGGGTCGTGGTTCATTCTGGGGGAAGAAGAGCTATTGGTGATTAGAGGAAAAATAGTGGGTGGCCGTATTGACGACTGTGGCGATGGGAATTGATCCAGATTTTCTGTAAACCTAATTTTGGTTCAATATAGGAAACGTGGTGCTGTGTTGTCGAGAGTTCATCGGAATAGTTAAGGGGTGGTTGGATCGAAGCTAAAATCGGAGGCGTTGCTCTGGGTAGACTCGCGTGGCTTCAGATGAACGTTGGCGGCGGCACGAGGCGATTCCAGTTTGGTCGAGTCTGTGTTTCAGTTGAATCCTTAATGCTCGATTTTGATTGATGAGCTTGTTCGTAGTTCTGGTAATTGGGATCATGAGTGGGTATTGTAGACGACATGTCGGCGATGGCATGGGTAGTCGGAGGCGATCGAGTCGCCTGTGCACGTGCACAAAGTAGCAGTAATGTCTGGTTTTGAGATTGGGGAAGAAGCAGATGTTCTCGAGTAGGTTGATGAGTTAGCTCGAAGTCGTGCTCGTGGAAATGTGGACTTGGCTCGGGAATTCGAAGGGGAGACTCGTGGGTTATACTGTTTTTAAGTTTTTATTATAACAAAGTTTAAAATAAAAAGGGAAGAAGAAAACTCGAAGGAGTACTCGGGAAAACAGGGTTTTGGCTCGGGTATTTTGATATATGGCTCGGGTAAGTTGTGATGTTGCAGTTTTAAAGCCTAACAGTGTTTTAAAAGTTAAAATGGGTTTAAAAAGGGTAGAGCAGGATTTAAAACAGGTTCTAAATCAAAATTTTAAAGGTATGGATTCAAATCTAGATTTATATTTAGTTGAAGTAAAAAGAGTTTGTAAAATTTGATTTAAATTGGTTAAAGTTAAATTGTAATTTATTTTAAATCTTTAATTTAAAATAAATAAAAAGGAAGATTGTAAAGTTAAATGTTTTAAAGCCTTGTTAATAATAAATTAAAGCAGTTAAAGGTTAATACTTTAATTTAGGAAGTGATTAAGGTTGAATGATATAGGAGTCATTAAATTAATAAAGTAAATTAAGAATAATTTGATAATTTAATTAATAAATGGTTTAGTGTTAATGAATTAAATAATTAGGATTATACGTTAATTAATTAAGGTTTAATTAATTTGGAATTAAGAATCATTTATTTAGATAAATATAGATTTTTAATAAATGATTAGAAATTAATTATTTAAGTGATTTAAGATTTATTAAGTAAATTAATTTAGTAATTAGAAATTAATTGATGGGTAATTAAGAATTAATTAATTTGTAATTAATAATGTTTGATTTAATTTTAATTACTTGAATAAAGAATTGTTAATAATTAATGAGAGATCATTAATTAGGGATTTTTAAATAATTAATTAATGTGATTAGTTTTGATAATCAATTGGATTAATTAATATGGAATTGGTTAGCTATAATTACTAAATAAAGTAATTAAAGAAATTAATTACTTAAGGTAATTAATTAAATAAATTTGATAAGTTTAAATTAATTAATTAAATTAAATTAAAATAAGTACTTGGTGATTTGATAATTACTTAAGTATAATTATTGAAGTGTAATTACTTAGGAAAGTAATTAAAGTTAATTAGTGGATGTAATTAAATAAGGATGATATAATGAAAGTAATTTGAGTTAATTACTTTAAATAATTAATCAAGGGATTAATTAATAGTTAATTAATTAATGAGTAATTAATTTATGGAAGAGTAATTAAGGGTAGTTAATTACTAAATGTGATTAATCAAAGGTGATTAATAAATGGGTTTAATTAAGAATTAATTATTAAATATAATTAATTTAAATGATGTAATCAAGGATTGGTTAATTAAAATTAATTAATCAATAATAAAGGATTAAATTAATTAATTAAAAGTAATTAATTAATTGTAATTAATTAAGGATTAATGTAATTAAGTATAATTAATTAATTAATAAAGTAATTTAAGATTAATTACTGTAATGGTTTAAGTTAATTAATTTGTGAAATTAATTAGGGATTAATTACTTAAATTAATTAAAGTATAATTAATCAGGAATGATTAATTAAGATGATACTTAAAGTATGATTAATTAATTGGTTTAATTAATAATTAAGTAAGCAGGATTTATAGGATGAAGTAATTAATTTAATTCACTTTAAATTAATTAGAGATGATAAATCATTACTTAAGAATGGATGAATGATATTGAATGCTTTGCATTGTTGATATCTCTGATAAGAGATGTGCTGATCTATGATATAGATGTTTGGTTGGATTGAAATGATAATATGAATTATCTGTTTGGATGATAATATGGATTATCTATTGTAAATTATCTATTTGTGTGTAGTATAGATAAGAATTGAATTGTTTTAACCTTAAAACAACTTGGCCCTTAAAAGATACGTTTTGGATTTCGATGAGACCGGGATCGGGTTTCCGTATACCGGGATTCTAGGTCTGGAGACCCGAATACCACATCGATCCAAATTTACGATAGGTCGTGAATCTCAAGTGAAGATGAAGATTCAGAGTGCAAGGGTTATTGTCGTTAACTCTGAGGGTGATTCCAAAACGAGTGTAACGAGATAATGCCTTCGGTTTCGTTCGAACTCGGAACGAACTTGTATGGATTGAATGCTTTCAGAACATCGTCAGGTGGACGATGAGCATTCTAAGTGATGTGTTCTGATAAAAGGTAATCGTGACCTCAAGCCTCATCAACCGGGAATGGCTAAAACAGGGGAGGTGCAGCAAGGCTTCGTGGGTAGCACCCACTGAGAGTAAGGTCATCCCTGTCTAGAGAGTTCCTTTTATTTCGGCTTAGTGGTGCAGTTGGCGACGGCCATCTGTGGGGTGATTTTATTCGGGATTATCCAGTAAGGGATGGTTCCGGCTTTGTGTTGCAGGGGATTGGGAGTGATCCTCGGTACGGTGATCTAGGCCCCGTACTGTGATGAGCGGTACCCCGGTAGCTCTGCCATTGTATGGAAATCCAAATTCCAATAAGTGATAACGGACTTGATTGTATACTTATGTATGCTGGAATTTAATGAATGTAACAATTTCGGCTATTTCATATTTATTTGGAAACCCTAGACCTATTGTAATATCACTGAATTTCCTATCAAATGTTTTGGTTAGCGTAAGGTAAAAACTTACCCATGTTTATTTGTGGGGAGTCTTACGTGATACCTTTTCTTTCAAAAGGTTTTGAAGTTAAACAAGTTTAACCTGTTACTCACACCAGACCCATGTCTGGCCCAAGTTGTTTATTTCTGTTTTATAAACTCTTAGGTACTCAAATTTTTACGAGTAGCCAAGGGATTCAGGTTTAGCTTTGACGAATTGTGGAGGAGCAATGGAGCAGGAGGCTTTAGCGTTGTAGATATATATAGTATTTTCGCTGTGTCTATATCTCTGTAGTGTATTGAGTTGTAATGTCTAGACAGATGTTATAACTGTCTAGTAAGTGATGTATATGCTGTGTAACTCTATAAATTGTTGTATACTATGTAATAGTTTATGTTATTAATATAATTTATTCGTTCCGCTGTGAGATCGTTGTTGTTGTTTCTTTCTTTCTTCTCTTCTTTTCTATTTTCTACCCCTTTCTTTCTTATTAATGATACGTCATTCTGTAGAATGAGTGGCGGGTCATCACAATTTGGTTATGTCATTTATATATGTGTGTGTGTTTAAATTAATATTGATTTGAAAATAAATATAATATATATATATATCTTATTTTAATATATATTTGGATTTAGAATATGGCTTGATATATATAGTTGTATATATATAAGTCACTTGTACCAATTATCTTCATCGACCTAGTTCTAATTTGATTTCTTCAATTTCTGTATCAGCCTTGATCGTCGAATTCGTGCCAATCAAGCTTTACTATGGAATTCGTGCTTGGATTTGTAATTCAATATCAGTGTGCGTATCCGTGTCATCTCCTGTTCTCCCTAGCCTCAAAAGGTGAGCAATCACTCACGATTTACATTCTTTTATTTATTAAATTTGATTTCAATTGAAACGTCAATTGAAATATGCTGCTGTTAGTTATTTACATTACTTTATATATGCCATTATCTATATCTGTTCACCTATGACATCTGACACCATTATCTGTTATTTATACTGATGATATATGCCTATTACTGTTGTTATTTTATTATCATATATGTTATCACTCTGCAAGTTCCCTGTTAGTATAGAATAACTATGGGTTGAAATGATACATACCCGAACGATCTTGTAGAATAGGAGAAAATCGTTATGGGTTGAAATGATAAACCCAAGCGATTTTCATTGAATTGAATTTGGGATTGCGGGTTGAAAAGATATATACCCGTATATATATATATATATTAAATTGCGGATTGAAATGATAAATATCCGTATCACTTGACCATAAGATAGAAAATTATATACAGGCACCGTTGGTCTATATATAAATGTTTTGAAAATGATTTCTTTGGTTTTTGAAAAGAAATATATGGTTTTGATAAATATTTATTTTAAAGATTCATTAAAGTTGATTTAATAAAGTTGATAAATAATATGTTTAAGGATTTATTTAATATCTATATCTTCAAATATAGAATTTATAATGATTTGAAATTGATTGAATTTATATTTATTTACGAATTATACTTAAATAAGTTTGATTTGAAATGTATTGAATTTGAAATTTAAAGAAGTGATTTACAACTTGAAATTTGAAAGGTGACCTAAATGGATATTTCAAACGTATAAATATTTAAATGAGATATTTTGTTTATTTTAATTGTAAATTGAAATTGTATTTAAATGTTATGGAAATGATTAAGTTAATATTTCAAAACTAAAAAAAAAATTGTAAAGTGAATCTGATATGTATATAAATTTATCGAATTTAGTTTTGAAATATTGAATATTTAAAGCTTTGAAGTATATTAAAATTGAAATGGCTTATATTTATGGTTCAGATATGTATTTGAAATCGATAATTTGAAATGGTTTATTTAGAAGCTGAATCGAGTTGAAACTGATGATTTGAGATTTGATTTAATTAAATTTTTTGGAATTCGAGTTAATTTGAACCGATTTGTGAAACTTAAAGAACTATCTTATTTTATAAAGAAATTTTAAATTATATATTTAAAACTATTGATACTTTACTTTATAAATTATTTGGTTTTATTTAAACGAGATATTATTGAATTGTTTTGGAAATGGAAATGATATATTATTGAATTGGGTTTTGAAATGGAAATAATACATGGAAAATTTGGGTTTGAAATAGTAATAATATTTTGGTTTAAAGTATATACTATTTTGAAGTAAAGGATATGTTTTGAAATGGCAAAAAATTTGTTTTTAAAAGTATATATATTTGTAAATGCCCACGGTGTTATAATAACGATTGGTTGTTAAAGAGACCGGGATCGGATATGGACATACTCTCTGTCGATACCAAAAACCACTTTGACAACTGTGTACGCGGTGGAGTTTCCAGAATGAAGTAGGATGGTGGCGACGATCCTAAGGTGTATACGTGGACCCAACTCCCGTGAGTTGGCATAAGGTGGCTAAAACATGAGCGATTGACGGACCAATGAGGTAGCACCTCTTATCGGACACACTTCTTCGATACCATT
Source organism: Allium fistulosum (assembly GCA_030737815.1). Lineage (NCBI taxonomy): Eukaryota > Viridiplantae > Streptophyta > Magnoliopsida > Asparagales > Amaryllidaceae > Allium > Allium fistulosum. The sequence goes on along the minus strand of CM060904.1, from coordinate 968,242,449 downwards.
CTATTACTTGTGATTGATTTGGTGGCCACCCTTGATTTGGGAGTGTTGTTCGAGGTGGGCGGTAGTGGCTGCTATGCGTCACCACTAGTCCGGATGCGTAATTGGTATATCTACCCTGGCATTGCCTAGTTGTGCCGTGTCACCTACCATATCGAGCTTTACTACGATTATGATTTTAAGATCCGACTGCGTTAAGGTTCTCCATCCCCTTAACGCTATTTTCTATATGATTATATTTTACTAATTAGACACTACTGTATATAGCATATATTACTACATAGTAAATAGTTTAACGGATCCTTAGGGGATGGTTATCCCAAACATCCTTTAAGTTACTTGTATTTCAGTTGATATTTCACTTGAGTTGGGTTTATTGATATAAGAATGTTAATCCTGACTCGAGTGTTTTGTGTTTTGCTTTATGCTCGGGTCAGACTGAGTGATACAGCATTTGAGACTCACCTTTGGAGTTGGAGCTTCGCTTGGAGATCCAGCTATCTATCGATCCCGCTTTCCGTTATTCAGTTGATTTCAGTGATGTATTCAGATCTTGTATTTGATTATTGTATTGAGACATCTATTGTATTCGAGACTTCTGTTGTATCTTGTTTGACTCTGTTATATATATAGTAGCTTCATGAACTACTATCCTTTTGTTTCCGCTGCATTATTGTTATATTACTTTGTGTCTGTGATCTGTAATTATTTTATTTACTGTATATGCTGAGTTTTGCCAAATTTTATTTACAACATGGTATTTTGAGCAATTCAACTCCAACATGAGTGTCTACCTATACACTTATATTGGATGCGAATGGTCCAAAATACTGGATCGTTACAATAGACTTCGAGTTGATCAATGACACATGGCAATCTCGTAATTAACATAAAAACTGTTTTATTTCTTAATATCTTTTTATCAACTCCAATTCTTTGTCAAAGTCTTATTGGATAATAGTTTTCTTTACTATATCCTTTTCAGAAACCTGCTATAAATCAGATTTCTCATTCCCAAAATAATTAGCAAACCATATAATTTATAGTGGATATTAGGCACACATCCCTAAAAGCAAACTTAATTTACCAAAACTCCTCCCGCAAAAAAACATACTTTGCATGTCCCTATTTTCGTTTCGGTTTTTTTTCATAAAATACCACTTCGCTTCTTACAGGATTGATTTTAATAGCGAGCTCATCTTTCTTGATTTCATCTTCTTCTTCATTAGCGAGCTCATCTTTCTTGATTTCATCTTCTTCTTCAATGGCGAGCTCATATTTCTCAATTTCAATTGAAAACCGCAATTATTTGAAGACAAATCAATCTTTTTTACAAAATATGAATTGTTGTTGATTTTTTAGGGATTGTTAGTGTTGTATTGATGTTTAAATTCAATAATGATAAAGGTAAATGATTGCAGTTTAATGTTTGAAGTTTTTACGCAAATATTCATATTATGTACATAAATACTGCAAATATTACAATATTTGTAGTTTTTTCTGCAATTATTCTCAATATTTGCAGAAAAATCAGCAGATATTGAGAATACTTGCATAAAATACTGCAAATATCATCAATATTTGCATTCAAACGTCTAATTGTACAAATAAAAATGCAAGAGTTGTTTTAGAAAATATTTACTCATTTTTATGCAAAGATTCCGAATACTTGCAGTTATTGCTGCAATTTTTCTTAATAATTGCAGAAAGTTCTGCAAATATTGAGAATTTTTGCTTAAAATACTGCAAATATAATCAATATTTGTAGTAAAAATTGTAATAATATATGTTGGAGCTGTTAGAGTTTTTTGAATTGAAATAATTGCAGACATACATTGAAAAAAATGATTTTAAGTGAATAATTGTTAATAAGTGAGCAATTATTCAGCATAATTGCAGACATACATGCAATTATTCAGAATAGTTGCATACATCTCTGCAATTATTATGAATAACTGCATAGAAAGATGTATATTATCTTCTTTATCAATATAAAATGATTTTTATATTATTTACAGTTATAAATGTCTTTTTTTGAATTGAAATGATTTTAGTTGAATAATTGCTAATAGGTAAGGATTTATTCAAAATAATTGCAAACATACATGCCATTATTCATAATTGTTGCATACATCTATGCAATTATTATGAATAATTACAAAGAAAGATGAATATAAATGATTTTAAGTAAATAATTGCTAATAAGTAAGCAATTATTCTGAATAATTGCTGACATACGTTGAAATGAATTAATTTGAATAATCGCTAACAAGTAAGCAATTATTCGGCATAATGTTTTATTTTTTTATTTACAGTTATAATTGTTTTTTTGGATTGAAATGATTTTATATGAATAATTGCTGATAAGAATGTAATTATTCATTTTAAGAATTGAATATAAAAACCACTTGAATGGCGACCTATTTAATGGCGACCTATTTTCGCTTTTTCCTGCAATTGATTTCAACGGCATCCTAATTTAGGTTTCTTCTCACGCGTTTCGATCTTCAACTCCGATCTCGGTCATCACTTCTTCGCGATGCCTCGTCACAAGAAACCACCGTCGACCGCCCTATCAGCGCTTAGGTCAGAGACCAGATCTAGCAAATTTTTTCACCTTTCGATTCGATTACACGTATCTTTGATGCAAACGTCCCTCTGCTTGTTGATCAGACGCTAGCTTCTACATCATCTCAACGTACGACGGGTTTGCTTGGCATTCTGGATCAGGTTACAGACCTTCAGAGCTCTCTGCCTGATACATCTACGTGTCTGCCAATTTCTGGTATTAACTCTCTCGTTCTGTGTTCACCTATCTCGCCTTTGCTAGCTGCGGCAACAAGTTGCAAGCCTAAATAGTGGTATGATTATAGTGCTCTTGGTTTGAACGATAATATTGATTATTTGTTGTGTAATGAGAATGTGGAGTATCTTCTTGTTGACTCCAATGTTGTTGCGGCAGATGAGACCGCGTTTGGACCTATCAATTTGGAAATTGGTGATTCACAAATAATGTTTGTGGAAATGTTTGTGAGGTTTCAGCTGATAATGGAAAGTCTGCATACAATTCCCCGGTTTCTTCTCCTAAGATGCCGACTTCTTGGTCTTCTCTATTCATAAAACTACCCCGCAACGTGGGTGTTCATTCCCTAATAGTGTTTGATAATGTTAAGCTTGAAGGTGTTATGATTCCTCCTTCCGAAGTGATTCAAGTCGGTATTCACTTTTGGAAGGACTATTTAGTTGGTTTTTTCTTGGATTCAAAACCGGACTAGCAATTAGTTAAAGCGAGATGCAATCATGTATGGAAGCCCAGAGGAGGTCTTAGTGCCCATTTCGATAATGCTATGTACTATTTCAAGTTTTGTAACAACCCTGAGGTTGCATTACCGTATAATAAATTAAAATTATGATTTTAAGTTGAAAAGGGAGCTAAACAAAATTTTGGGAATTTAAATTTTGCAATTGGTTTGTAAATTAAAGTATTTTGGGTTGAAATGGGGAATTTTTAAATAAAAAGTAAGTATAGGTTAATGGGCCAAATGAGATAATTACATGATTTTAATTAAAACTAGGATGCTTATTAGGATTTTGTTCACATGATAACTTAGAAAATAAACAAAGTCCTAATGGGTTTAAAACCCCCTTACCATAACCCATTAGCCTAACCCCCTCCTATATAATATCTTAAACCCATAACCCTAACCCTCCTCCTCTTCATAAATTCCTAAACCTAAACCTAAGCAAAATTAATGGCCTCCATTTAGAAGCTCCATCTTCATCTCTTCATAATTAGACTTGTTTAATCCTAGCAAGGTAATGCAATCCTAGGCCTAATCACTTTCTAATCTTTATTTTAATCTTTGAAATCTTTTTGTAATCCTTGGTTTTGTTCTCTTTTTAATTTTGAAGCTCTCTAATCCACATCCTCTTTGCTTTGGAAAGTTGCACTTGAAGTGTTTGCTTATTTGCTTGATTGGTAGAGGTAATTACTATTGATTAGTAATTAATGCTAGTTGTATTATTGGTAATCACTATTTATTAGTAATTATTGCTAGCATAATCTTGATAAAAATTTGTTGTCAAAAACTGAAAAAAACACTCCTAAATGTCAAAAAACTCAAAAAATAGTTGGCTGGAAATTACTTCAGCCTGAAACAGGCTGAAATAGTGATCTGGGTGCACCAGAACAGGTCTGGGTTGCACCCAGACTGATGCAGGCTAGCCCAGCTGGGCTAGCCAGGAGCAGGCCAGCCCCAAGTGGGCTGGCACACCTTTTCCCCCCCCCCCTCCCCACCCAGCCCGCCCGGGCTGGGTAAGGACCCAGCCCGCCCGGGCTGGATCAGGACCCCAGCCCAGGTGGGCTGGGGCCTTGGAGGACCCAGCCCGCCCGGGCTGGGTCAGGTCCCCAGCCCAGGCGGGCTGGGTAAGGACCCAGCCCGCCCGGGCTGGGTCAGGTCCCCAGCCCAGGCGGGCTGGGGCCTGGTGGTACCCAGCCCGCCCGGGCTGGGTCTGGTCCCCAGCCCAGGCGGGCTGGGGCCTTGAAGCACCCAGCCCGCCCGGGCTGGGTCTGTTTCCCAGCCCAGGCGGGCTGGGGCTGGACCTGGGCTGCACCATGGGTGTAGCTCGAAAAAAAAAAAAAAAAAAGAAAATTAAATCCTGTTCCAGATTTTTTATCTCCACTTCGCGATGCCGCCACGATCGCATCCGAAGTCGGAATTCGACGTTTTTGGTCTCGTTGGAAAGGTGGAGTTTCGAACTCCATCTCTGTAAAATTTAGGCATCATCGGCATTCTTTTGGTACTTCGAATTTCGTGTCGAAGTTGAACTCTTGTCGCTGTTTGTAAACAGTGTGAATCTTGTTCTGGGTCCAACTTTGAGACGTCGCTGCTACTTCGTCTCAACTCGGATTCCAGAAATTCTTTTTACATCTTATAGTAGGGATGTTGGACTATATGCCTACCATTTTTCATGTCATTTGGATTCAGTTTGCTGGTCCAAATAAATTGCCGAACTTGGGTTCGCAGCAGTTTTTGAATGGTCAAACACTTAGAATGAAAATCAAATATCCCTTCTGTTTCCAGCTTTTGAGCGCCACTCCGCGATGCCTCCACGTTCGCATCGGAAGTCGGAATTCGACGTTTTTGGTCTCGTTAGAAAGGTGGAGTTTCGAACTCCATCTCAGAAAAATTTGGACAACATTGGAGTTCGTTTGTTACTTCAAATTTCGTGTCGAAGTTGAACTCTAGTCGCTGTTTGTAAACAGTGTAAATCTTGTTCTGGGTCCAACTTTGAGACGTCGCTGCCACTTCGTCTCAACTCGGAATCCAGAAATTCTTTTTGCATCTTAAAGTAGGGATGTTGGACTACATGCCTGCAAATTTTCATGACATTTGGACACAGTTTTCTGGTCCAAATAAATTATCGAACTTGAGTTCACAGCTGTTTTTGAATGGTTACAAACACTTAGAATATTTTTGATGATTTTCTGGTTTTCGTCGATTTCTTTGAGATTTGTCTCTGGATTTCGTACACGGGCTTTATAAAAAGGTTTAAAAGGATTTTTCACTCCAAAATGGCTTTTGAAAATTATTATATAATATTATTTTAATTATTAAATTAATTACTCCATAATAGGAGACCTTTCAAAAGACCGTTTTAAAAATGATTTTAAAATCAATTATAAATCCGTTTTACACCAATATTTTCTATAATAAAAATCTCACACTCACTTTTGGCACGTCGAGCGAAGTGGAAAGGTGCTTAAACGGTTAGGAAATCTCCGGCCTATGGAAACCGTGTGTATTTTCTTTCCGGTTAATCCCCGACCTATTCGATTGATCGTTTTGACCTTTGGGTCTAGTTTACCGATGATATGAGGTAGACTTTTTATTGTTTGGAGTGTGAGCTTGCTATTGGTTAGGAAACCGTTTAGTGCGAACGTGGGGTATGGGACTCATTGTTAACACTTTGCGGGTTCCTCTCCAAGAAGTTAGTGACACATTAGCCTCTGGGCGGCCAGTACTGGACCTCTGGGTCACCACGCCTCTGGGCAACCGTCTCTGGACACCTGCTCTATGGAGCAGTTTATTTTTCGGCGTGTGCCTCTGGGCCTTTATCCTTCTGGGAAGGATCTCGCCGTCTCGCGCGTTTCGCATCGGTGCGAGTGATCGATCACAACTCTACAGTACTTGGCAACAACGACTCTGGTCGGTGCACGTGCAAAACTTGTATTATCTGATGATTTTTATATCCATTCGAGTACCGCCATTCGGTGTTGGTTCTATGGAACCATACGATGTAAGTGCGATTGCCTTGTGGATTCACAGTGTCTCTGGACACTGCTTTTCAGTGTTTTGATTTCATTGACTTTTTAGTATATCCCCATTGCTCTTTAGAGCATCGATCTTTGCTTGGGCATTGATTACGGACTCTGGTCACTCTTGGGATTATTGCCTATGGGCATCTTTTTATAGCTTTGGCTACGCCGATGATATGAGGCGATTTTATTTATTCTACATTTTGGTGTTGATTTCTCTTTGGAGATTTTTATTGTTTATTGATGATTTGGGATCGTCATTATATTCATGTGGTTCATAATATACTTCTCTTTGGATAAGTACTATTTTATTCATGTACCGCATTATTATATATCTCAGTTATTACTGATTGTTTAGCTAGCCTGACCCGAGTGTTTTCGCTCGGGTCAGACCGAGTTGTTTCAGGTTAGGTCTCTGGACTTAGCTGCTTTGTGCTTCCGCTTTGGACTTATCTGCTATGCTTTTGAGATAGCTTATCTTAGTGTCCGCTTATGATATTATTCAGACTCTGATATGTACATATTTTTGACTCACATGTGTGAGCAGTGGCTTTGTACCCACTTATGATATTGGATCTGTATTGATGATGTATTGTTCTGGGATTTTATATCTGTTATGTGATTCTGTTCTGTGATGTTTTTATCATTTATTATTATGCTTTGTCCTGATAGATCTTTAGCCATTTGTAATTTCGTTATAAGTATTTACCGAATATGTCGAACCACTTGATTGAGAAAAATTTAAATAGATTCCACCTTTCGACGTATTCGGTAGATAGTTATAGCTTGATTATAGATGGTCGCTTCCACTATACTCTATTCTCCGCTTTAACAGACAGTATTACTCCCGTAATACTCTTTGTTACAGTGGGTCTCGGAGTGGGGCGTTACAAGTTTGCTCGCTCCAATGAGAGGCAACGTATCCTTGAATCTGATCTGATTATTATCATTGGGAAGCCATTCGTTATCACTTCATGGAATCCTTCTGTTGACAGGGCGATAGAGATGGTTTTATCTATTCCCATACGGATCCACTTTTCTCGTATTCCTTCAATGCTACAACCTATGATCGATCTTGACTGGTTGATCGGCCTTGTTGGCAAGGTGATTTGTTATGACGCGAACGCGGTGGCAAGGAAGAGACTGGTTTATGCCAAATCCTTGATTGAGATAACTCCTTCCAAACCCTTACCCTCTTCCCTTCGTATTCGTCTTCCTGATGATCATGAAGCCGAGATTCTTGTTCGATGCAGTTGGAAGCCGGATATATGTACGTACTGTCAGTCTTTTGGCCATTCCACTGATTCCTGTTCGCATGGGCCATCTGCTGCACCCTTGTTTTCGAAGATCCCTCTTCCCAGGCCCCCTGTTAGGAAGTGGGTTCCGAAAGCTGCCCCAGTTATTCCTTCCATTCCTTCTGATGACATTGTTCAGGAAGCTCCTCCTGATAATCCTCCTTCTGTTATTGATCTGGTTGTGGATGGTTCATCTGACCCTTTGTCTGATGATCCTTCCTCTGATATTATTGTTTAGGACCCTGATGAGCGTGCTTGGGTTCACCTGCCTTCAAACATGAGGTGCTCGCCTGAGAGAAATACTTTTTATGCCTATATCAGTGATTCAATTGAGTATTTGAAAAGTCTTATTTACCATATTGATGGTGAGGGCCTTGCCTTCACAAAGGAGGGAGAGATTGGCGAGGTGAACAAGAGAAAGTTCTATGATGTTACGTGGGATAGGAAGTTCATTTACTCTCCTGCATCTGTCGGCTATGCTTCTGACCTGGCTCTTCTTTTTGCTCCATTTGCTGATGTACTGGTCCAGAGTCAGATGATGGTAGTGCTTGTCCTTCCTCCCATTCAGGGGGATAAGCAAGTTCTTTTATAGTAGTATAGGCTTTTTTTGTCTATCTCCTATTCCTTAGTGTATCAGTGGCTTGTCCACTTTAATCAGCTGCTCTGTGCATGTATAGATCACCTGTTCTTTATTTATATATAGTGGCACGGCCCACTATAAAGCCGACTACCTTTGCTAAAAAAAGAATGTAATTATTCAGAATAATTACAGAAATAGTTGCAATAAATCATAATAATTGCATATATGTCTGCAATTATTCTGAATAATTGCAGAGAAAGATGAATTTAATCTTCATAAGTTCTAAAAAAAATCTTGCGATGTTTATTTTGGTTTATCATATTTTCTACTGTATATATAAACAATATTTGCATTATTTTAAGCAATTATTCACAATAATTGCAGCAAAATCTACAAGAATTGTGAATAATTGCATATTTTTCTACTGATATTATCAATATCACCAGAAAATTAGAAAAACAATAATTATTTGCCGAAAAACTCTTACATAACAATTCTCATGATCATTGAAAATTAAAACATCAATACAACAACATTGAAGAATACTATGCAATAATTGAGAGAATATGAACTTCGATTTCAAAATCCAAATGTTGAAATCGAATTTAAGATGCTTTTGTAAATCATTTGTTAATAATGAAATGGTTGATTTGTTGATAATAAAATTACTGATGATTTACTGTAAAATCGATGAAGAGTGGAAAGAAAATACGTGCGTGAATTTATTTGATGAAGCTATGGGTAATTTGGGAAGTAAAATAGTGGAGTTGGAAAATAGGGATGTAATTTATAAGTTATTTTTGGGGAGGATGTTTTGTATATTTTGAAATATATTAGGGACGTGAGCCAAATGCACCCTAATTTATATTAATATTTTAGTATAATCATTAAGCTTTTCTAGCCTAATAAATTCGTAAGCGCTTGAGAAAAATCCTCAAACATCACAATAAATCAGATTTATCGTATTGTTTAATATATAAAATTTTTGGGACCAATAACTTTACTTAATTATTTTTAATAGTTAAACCTTGAAATAAATTAATTTCCTCACTTAAAAAATTCATGAAATATTCATACTTGCTTGGAAAATTACGAAATTAAAAACCCACTTTTAAAATAATGTTTCTAACATCATCTCAAAATTTCAAGCTATTTGGGTGGCATATGATAAGTTTTTATACTAAAACCTATTAACCATTCTAAGCTAAACAACCAATTAGTATGCAACCAATTTTGCAAACAAATTGTGTACAAGTGCATAATGTATTACAATACATATGTCATGTACGCTAAATAATTCTAATCGACACCTCCTATGTGAATGCATTATTTTATAATAGTTTTGAAAATATGATGCAAGCAGCCTAAATATAATGGCAGTTCTATATGTATAAGCTTTGAAAACCAAAAACTGGTTTTTGCATTCAAATTCTCACACACTTCTATGTATAGAAGTATAGTTCAACAAATTTTTCATCCAATCTCTACCATCCAAAATCCTTGCACACCGTTACTAACATCCAAATTTAAAATGTCCAGTTTTCTAAACGTATATTCTTATGTCGGAAAAGGGTCTAAATGGAAAATTCCATATTTCCATCCTTCTCCTATATATTATTTTTCCACTATACCTTGGTACCTTCTCTTTTGCCCCTAATTCTCTTCCAACTTTTCCAAGTATAGTCCACATAAGTAAATTTCATTTTAAATTTTTAAAATTCTAAAACAGAATTATTTTAAAACCAGTCTAGTTCACCTACCGACAAGGTATGGAGAAAGTGACTCCATAGCTAAAACAACATTTTCCGTTATCTCTAATCGTATTTTATTTTACTACCACTTCTGCTGCACAGTATAATCCATACTGGCTAACCCATTAACTATTTCCCCCATGTTAAGTATGTGCCATTTTGAAAATTAGAAAATTCCTTCTTTTTATGCTCAAAAATCTTTTTATATAACTTTTTGAAATATCAATTTTCATCACAAATTTTTTTTAAACCTTTTCACAAAGGTATTTTATTTTCTAAAACCAAGAATTTTGGACAAAATTTCAAAAGAATACATATATATTTTTTCTCAAAGCAAATAATGCCACACCATATGAAATCGGGGCTTGATCAATAGTTTAACGTTCATAGTGGACTCTATCTAACTACGCGGTAAATTTCAACTTTTCAAAAACTTTTCTTTGATTTATAATAACAACCACCACACAAGTTCTTATAAATTTTAGCTTTTAAGATACAGGAACATTTACCGGTGTTTCGCAACACTTTCTCTGTCCTTCGCTCGCCAAAATTTATTTTTCCAAAACTTTAGGACTTTTGGAGCTTAACTTTTCTTTTCTTTTAGTAGCTAATTTAATAAATTTCCTAATTTATTTTATAAACTTCTAACTTTTTATTTGCTTATTTTGCATTAGTTAAGTGTCTACATGAGATTTCCTTACTTACATGGTTTTCCAATTAATATAGAAGTCCACCAAGAAAACCAATTTTCAAAATGAATATTTCTCATTATATCATACGTGTTTTACATAAATAATTAATGCTTACAACCCGAACATTAAAGAAACTATTGTTGGAAGCTGCTACTCAACATTAACTGGCTAACGATGTTGTGGCCCTACCCCTTCTTACTGGTAATTAAACGGGCCTTTCTAATGAGTCATCATTCTCCAACCCACATATCTTAACTTTCCTTTATGGCTTCTGATGAATAAGGTCTATCCATTACTTTCATTACCATACCCAATTATTGAATAATTGTACATCCCCACACTGTAGTGGGTAAGAAACACAAATTATACACATATAGAATAACTCATTGGCAAATTGGCTTGGCGGATTAATTTTTCCATCCTCTATCCTGCGTTAACTTTGAGTCTACCAATGCCATCTAAGTGTGTTTGTCATCTCATTACTCTTTGTTACCATCTTCTTTTAATCTAAGTATTCTCAAATTTTTTGTAGTTGCTTTCTTTAATCCTTGACCTTTCTTAGGAGCTTACTCTCGAACTCGTAGAAGTGTACTTTAGTACCATTCATCATTTCTTTGTGGGTTTGCTTGCATACATGTCTAATAAAACATTCTTATGTTCTCACCAGTATTTTTTACAATCTATGGGGATTTCTTATTGCTACTCTATGTGTAATTATCGCTATCTTATTCATAGCCTAATCTTTTACCCCACCTTACCAAGGCAGTCATTTCTATCTACTCCATATTTAAATTTTTAGTTTCGTCTTCGTCATTTTTCTTCAAAAATTAAAACTTAAAATTTTTGAATTATTTGTAACAACCCACTTTTCCGTACAGTTTAAGCGGACAACCAACCACACATGACCCACTCAAATTGAATGGAAGGCGGATAGTTAGGGAGAAGAAAAAAGACAAGAAGAAACTAAACAACATAAAATCTAACAGTGGAATGAATAATATTTATACAACAAATCTGTACTCAAAGAAAAAATGTAATATACATACACTAATCAAAGTACACTAACCTATTTCAGCATGGACAGTTATAACAGCCTGTCCATACAATTGCTGATAAATACAACCAACAGACAACACCGGGGAACACAAAGAAATACATAGATATGTCTTGGACCTTTAGCTCGTCTCCTGAGCTCAAATGTATCCAAAGAAAATTTATAATATGCTCAGTCTGACCCGAGCATTATAGAACACCCGAGTCAGTCTGGAAAACCAGCTGAGAAAACACACCCAACTAGATTTTAAAGTTATAAAAACCTTTCAAAAAGTATCTCGTAAGACTACGTCGAACATAAACACAGATGGATTTTTACCTTATGATAACCAAAACAATTTTTATAGAAAATCCATTGACATTATAATAATGTCTAGGGATCAAAGTAAAATATGAATATAGTTGAAATGTTTGCATCTTACTTTTCAACATAGTTGGGCACAACTAAGTCCATAGGACGCTTATAGGAGGTTAGATTCCGTACAATGACTGGGCTACTGGGGTACCACCCATCACAGTACACCTCTTGATTTGTGTACCGAGGTCAAGCATATCGACCCATACCAACACAAGATCGGCGTACCCTTTACTGGAGAGTATTGAATATGATCACTCCTCGATTAGGATCAACAATTGTACCGTAGCATACATGAGTAGATATCTTGATGGGAGTGATCATGCCCTAATGGGAGTGACCCACTTAGCCCTGCTGCATCGCCTATGTTTTAGTCATTCCCGGCCGATGAGGCTTGAGGCTACGTTATACCTTTTATATAGCACTTCCCACTTGGAATGCTAACACTGTCCTCCAGGCAACAATGAAAGGCAAGCATTCATCCATACAAGTTCATTCTAGGGCTTAACGAAACCGAAGGCACCACTTCTACTACATCCATTTTGGAAATCACCCTTAGGATAGTAGTAATCGGCCCTTGCATTTCAAAGAGCACCGTCTTCAATTCCATCATCTTCAAGATGTATTCACTTCGAAGCGCTTGAGTTGGATTGAAGTGGTTTTCAGGTAACATATCTGATCCTAGTCTCTTCAAAACAACTTTCGATAATTTCCGATAAACTCAACCCAGGTTCTTTAGGAAATAAACAGTTAAAGGTAAGAGCGAAGATCACCTCCTAACCGTTAGTGGACGTATTTCCTTATCATTCGTCCTAGGAGAACGAAACAAGATTTATACGCACAGTACAACATCATCGGAGATGACTGTGCCATATAACTCACGTGTTTCTCCTAGATATTTCCAAAGTTACGTTTTGGGTCCAAATTCGATAGTCGGTTATTTAACTATCAACAAAAACACATCCAAATCAAAGATTTATTTCAAAAGGGTAAACCAACATTGGTTAAGCACATAAGTAACCACTAGCCTCCTTAATTAATCCTTTCATTAATTAAAATCACCTCGTAAATACTTGTATAAAAATACCTTTACAAAGATATACCCACAAATCCCACTATTTTCAATGTTTGGAAAATATCCATATACTTACTTCAACGGTATAAGTATATTTACAAACATTACACTTCACAACTTAGAAATTGTATTTATATAATTATCTCAACGGTATAAGTAAATTCACAAAACAGAGAATATTTCCTTTTTATATATAACAACCCTAATTTTGATTAACATTATCTAGGATATTTAATTAGTTAAATTAAATAAAATAATGTGACGATTAGGGGATTGATATTTGTGTTAATAAAGGGTAGTCATGCCATATAACAAATGAACTAAAGGGGAACTAAAAGAAAATAGGTAAGACAAATAGATGAGGGGTAAAACAGGAATAAGTATATTCTTATCCCTAAACCCTTAGGCCATTCATTCTACATGTTCATTTGCAAAAAATTAAACATAAGAGGCCGGTCACCATTAAGGAAGAACAAGAAAAGGATAAAGCAATCAAAGGAAGGAAGCTTAATCAATTCAAAACCATTCTCAAATCTCAACTCCTTAATCACAAAGCTAAGGTGAATAATGACTACACCTCATGTTTTTGATTATTTTTGGTTTTAGATTAAATCCGAACTATTTTGCAAGGTTTTGCCATGTTTTTTATTGTTAAATTGGATATTTATGCTTGTTGATGATTTATGCTAATTCATATGAACTTTATGATATGTTTTAATGTGAAAAACCTATTAAATGACATCCAAACGCCTTGCGATTTAAGAATAAGGTCAGAAATAATATTTTAGAGATAGGTTTCAATTTTCATAATATTCTAAATTAATGTGGATTTAATATTAATTTTCTAGTGGAGAAAATGGTTATTTGGGTTTAAAATTAATTACGGCTAATATATGTATGTTTTGGGTCAGAAATTAATATATGTTAGAAAATATATTAAAAATTATTTATGGGAATTTTTATAGATTTTTCCTAAGTGTTTTAATAAGCATATAAAATTATTTAAGGTATGGGACTTAAATGTTTTATATATTTATAAAAGGAAAAGGGGCATTTTGTAAATAATTTAATTTATTTGTTTCAAAAATTCGGTAGTGCTTTTAGAAAAGAAATTAGCAACCAATCATGTTTCGACAAACAAGGCAGGTTAGTTAAAAAGAATTGCTTTAAAAGGTTAAAAATCAGTTTATACAGGCTTTTTACATGTTTCACCACTTTCAGCACCTAGCCTTCTACACCTTACTTCTACCTCCATCTCCATCGAAACTAAAGCATAGGGTATCAAAGACTTGGTACGTAGTGAATTGGACATAGGTGAAAGGTACTGGGTCGAAACAAGGGGTCTGGAAGGGGTCGAAGCCTTACTTTGTTTTTAAATGAAAATGCGCATGCTTTTCTTATGAAAGGAATGCTTTCGACTTGGTTAGCTTTTAACTAGGTCAAATTGTTTTTAAAGGAATGGTTTCGAAAGAGGTTGCGCCGTTTTGTTTTAAGTAAATGCTTTTGAAGTGGTCGAAACCCCTTGCTGCCGCTTTTCACCTATCGAAAAAAATGGTTTCGAAAGGGTTACTTTGTTTTTTAAAACTTAGCCACTTCTCCGATGCTTTCGAAGGGTTGGTTTCGACACCGAATCTACTTACCAGAATTTTGATTCCAACAAAACTGCCAGTGTCCAACAAGGGGTCCAAGCAATTAACCTACTAATGTGAATGTGGAACTTGTTGCAGTCCAGAACCCCGTTGATTCCATAACTAGAGCTGAATTCAATGACTTGATTAGAGAGCTAATGGAGAGTCGTAGGCAGCTAAACGAGAAAATCCAGACTAATGCAAACTTGATGAACCAGATTGTTCAATAGCAGCGCCAAAGCACCAAAAGGGATCTTGCTTCTTACTCGGCGTTAGATTTGTTCAACTTCATCAGACGAACATCACAGACGAAGGCATCGCAGAGTTGAAGCAGCGTGAACGGGGATGTCGGAGCAACGCTTGGCAGACCTATATGGTCTGCCAAGATGGGTAAGTGTCGACCCCTCCCTAGGGATCGATACTGATCCCTCACCCAAAGGGGATGCCCCTCAAGTGCAGTTGGGGAATCACGCCCGTGCTGGATCCGGGAACGTGGACGCTGGAGTACGTTTGGATGCTAACCAGCTACCTCTCAGGAATGATAATGAAGTGAATGCTAAGAATGCAGATCAGGAGGATGATAGGCCAAGGAGGCATGAAATAGCCCGGAGACACCGACCAGAACATTCACGCGAGGTGGAGCACGACCACCACTTGGCGCCACCTATCCAGACACCGGACTTATCAGCGATGGTCAGACAACTAGTAAGGGAGAACCAAGGTTTGATGAATGATGATTGGGGAGTCTCTAGGAGCCACATCCCATTTACCGATAGTGTTCTACATGCGGAGTATCCTAGAAGGTTTAACGTGCCTACGATGCCTGCCTATGAGGGGAAAACCGACCCCATGCAGCAAATCATGAGGTATGAATGGTTGATGGACTCGGCGAGAGCGAACGATGCCACTAAATGTAGATGCTTCCCCATAACTCTCTCTTGGATCGCCACGATGTGGTTCACAAGGTTACCCCCACGGTCAGTCTTAAGATTTGACGAACTGGAAACAAGGTTTGTGGAGCAGTTCCGGATCCACGCTACTCGCTCTAAAGATGTGATGTCATTATCAAGTGTAATCCATGCTCTAGGGGAATCACTGAAGGACTAGTTGTAGAGATTTCATGTTGCGGTCACTGAAGTCAGTAACCCAAATGACCATGCGATACTCATGGTTGTGACAAGAAGGGTCAACCTGGAATCTGAATTCAGCGACTAGCTAGTTGGAAAACCGCCAGCCACGCTGGAACGTTTTTATTCAAAGGCAACCTAGTTTATGAGAAAGGAGGAAACCAGATTGTCTAGAAAGAGCAATGCTGCGGGGCCTAGTGGGGGAACCGGTGCAAAGCAACATCGCGATAAAGAAGTTTGACGAGAGTTCTGGGAAGGTGCAGGTGCAGGTCAATGTTCAAAGCAAGCCGAATCAATATAAAAGAACTAATGAAGGGAATCGAGACCGGAAAAGGGAGCCCGGAAGGCTGAATCCTAGGTTTCCTATGTATGACAGTTACACACCACTGAATGCATCCTTGGAGAACATTTACTTGTCTACTTGTAATACTTTTCAATTTAAGAAGCCGTGTTCGAAAGAGTCGACGGAGATGCAAAAGCAAACCGTAAAGTATTGCCGGTTTCATGAATGTTACGAGCACAATACGAACGACTGTAGGTATCTCCGGGATGGCCTTGAGAAATTGATTTGGGAAAAAAAGTTGCAGCAGTTTGTGAAAAATCCGCAAGACGGTGGATAGGGGACGTCTGACCCCAATCGAGGGCAGGCTCCACGTAGGGCTGAGGAGCCTACGCGGGCCAGTGGAAGGGTGGTAATAAACACGATAGTTGGTGGACAACATCCTACAGATAGGAGTTGGTAGGAAATGGAGCGCTATGCTAGTTCGATTAGACATGTGGATTTTGAATGTCGTTCGAATACGTAGGATGGAACTCCGACCAAGCAACAGCGAAAGATGACTGATGATATAGTATTCTGGAGCAGGGACGTCGATAGGGTCGACGCCCCTACTATCGATTCGATGGTTATCTCAGCCATGATTGGCCCTTCTTTGGTGAGAAGAATTTTAATTGATTGTGAAAGTTCTGCAAAAATTATCTTTAAAAAGTCGTATGATCAAATGAGTATGGAGGCTAAGGATTTGAAACCATTTAAAGCTCGTATGCACGGTTTCAATGGTGTAGCTACTGAGGCAGTAGGTTATGTCGAATTGCCAGTTGAGTTGGGAGAAGGCGAACGTAGAAGGGTGCGCATCCTATCGTTCATTGTTTTGGATGTTGATTCACCGTACAATGTTTTTCTGGGCCGTCCAGCCCTAGCTGAATATCGAACAGCTTTGGCCTCGTGGTGTTTGACGTTGAAATTTCCGACTGATAATGGAGTAGGTGTTATGCATGGTGATCAGGCGACTGGACGTGCCTGTTATGTGGCTGAGTTGAGAGAGGCTCGGTGAAATGAGAAGGGAAAGGGTGTGGATAAGTCTATCCGTATCCAAGTTACTGAAGATTGACAAATGGCGCCTAAGCTTTGGCTTGGGTACCACAGTCGGTTCTATAGATATATATATCCATGGGATGATGTGGAAGAACCCAAGGAGACCAAGGCAGAGCCGACTAAGCTGACGATTGATACTACAGTCAGCCACGACGACCCATCGCGGGTATTGAAGATTGGATCGCAACTCAGCCCTTAGATGATTAGAGAACTTACTGATTTCCTCCGAGCGAATATGGATGTATTTGCTTGGACTCATTCTGACATGTATGGGATCTCGCTTGCCATTGCGAGCCATGCATTAAACATTGATCCAAAATTATGTTCCATTGAAATAGAAAAGACGGGGCATGGATCCGGAGAGACCCGTCGCTCTTAAAGAGGAAGTGCATAAACTTAAAGTCAATGGGTTTATTCGTACGCCCGCTATCCTGAATGGATATCTAATCCCGTGCTAGTGAAGAAGGTGAATGGGAAGTGGAGAACGTGCATTGATTATTCAGACTTGAACAAGGCATGCCCTAAAGATAGTTTTCCTCTGCCTAGAATTGATCAGCTAGTTGATTCAACTAAGGGCATGAATTGTTATCATTTATGGATGCATACTCGGGGTATAATCAAATCCCGATGCATGTCCCAGATCAGGAACATACTAGTTTTGTGATGGATATTGGGTTATACTATTATGTAGTGATGCCGTTCGGATTAAAGAACGCTGGAGCAACCTATCAATGTCTAGTTAACCGAATGTTTAAGGATCAGATTAGGAGGACGATGGAAGTCTATGTGGATGATATGCTCGTGAAGTCACGACGATCAAACGACCACATTCGAGACTTGGTGATGATGTTCGATATCCTTCGATTCTATAACATGAAAATCAACCCTCTGATGTGCTCATTCGGTGTTGGGTCGGGAAAGTTTCTGGGATTTATAGTCAATGCCCAAGGAATTGAAGTTAATCCATAGAAGATTCAAGCCATTTGGGATATACAAGCACATAGAACCATTAAACAAGTGCAGAGTTTGAATGGGAAGGTTGCTGCATTGAGTCGATTCATCTCCAGGCGCATTCCGAGCTTTGGTGAATCATTTAGAGAGACTCCCTGTCTTGTCAAAGCCAGTAGATCATGAGGAGTTGTATGTTTACTTAGCAGTATCGTCACATGCCATAAGTGCCGCCTTGATTCGCGAGGAGAACCAGATTCAAAGACCGATGTATTACGTCAGTAAACGATTAGCGGGTGCAGAAAGAAATTACCCGAAGATAGAGAAATTAGCATACTGCTTGGTGATCGCGTCGCGCAAACTTTGCCCGTATTTCCAGGCCCATCCAATCAACATTTATACCAACCAGCCGTTACGACAGG
Organism: Allium fistulosum; assembly: GCA_030737815.1. Classification (NCBI taxonomy): domain Eukaryota; kingdom Viridiplantae; phylum Streptophyta; class Magnoliopsida; order Asparagales; family Amaryllidaceae; genus Allium; species Allium fistulosum. Next base: position 968,223,832 of record CM060904.1, on the reverse strand, counting down.
TCTTACAACGACCTGAGACGTTTGGAAGGTTGCTTAAATGGAACATCGAGCTCAGCCTGTTCGACATTACATATCTGCCACAAAGAGCTATCCAGGGACAAGCATTGGCAGACTTCATAGTAGAGTTTACCGTGCAGGATGAGCCCCCAGAGAACGGAGTAATCCCTGCTATACGATGGAATATGTACACCGATGGAGCATCTAATGATCATTTTTTTGGAGCTGGGATTGTTCTTGTAACCCCTGAGAACCGATCAATTTGCTACGCCCTGAAGCTTGATTTTCCCGCTACAAATAACGAAGCTGAATATGAAGCATTGATCGTTGGGCTAAAACTCGCTGGAGAGCTTGGAGTAAAGTCTCTTGAAATCTTTTGCGACTAACAACTGATGATGTATCAGGTAAGAGGAAATTATCAGGCTAAAGGACAACGACTTGCCTCGTATCTTACCCGAGTTCAGGAGCTGTTGGCGAATATCGAATACTATGACATTTCACATATCCCGCGTAAGCGGAATGGAGAAGTCGATTCATTAGAAAAGCTCGTGAGTACTAGTGATGTACAACAGATGAGCTTGGTTCCAGTTGAGACATTGCATACCCCAAGCAGAAATATAATGGAAGTTGATCAAGTACTGGAAGGAGGCCCGAAAGGGAATCATGGATGAATCCATTCAAAAAGTACCTGTTACATGGAATCTTGCCTAAGAAGAGAAATGAAAAATGACAAGTCCTTCGTAAAGCTTCACGGTATATTATGCAGGAAGGAACTATGTATATAAAGGGGTTTTCCGTTCCCTTACTCCGGTGTATCGCTCATGATGAGATAAAGCGTGCCTTGAAAGAAGTCCATGAGAGGGAATGTGACGATCACACTAAGGGGCAAACTTTAGCAAAAAAGATACTTCGTTATGGATACTACTGGCCAATTGTGAACCGGGATGCTGCTAATTATGTGAGACGATGTGACAAGTGCCAAATATATGCAAAAGTACCAAGAGCCCTGCTGACAGAGATCACACTAATGGTCAGTCCATGGCCATTCGCTATATGGGGCATCGACATCATCGGCACTTTACCAATTTCCGAAGGTGGTGCGAAGTACGCGATTGTCACGGTTGACTACTTCGGCAAATGGGCCGAGGCGGAGCCATTAGCCACGATTACACCAAGAAGGTTATTAACTTTGTTGTTCGAAACATCATATATCGCTTCGGTCTTCGACGAACTATTATGATAGATAATGGAACTCGGTTTGATAGTGCTGAATTTAAATAATTTTGTTGGAAGTATTTTATTGAGAAAAGCTTTGCGGCAGTAGCTTACCCTTAAGTATATGGACAAGTTGAAGCTATAAATGAGATCATCAAATCTATCCTAAAAAATCATTTGGAGAAGGCTAGAGGTGAGTGGGTGGATAAGCTTCCTACGGCACTTTGGGCCTACAGGACCACTCACAAGTCCGCAACTGGCCATACTCCATTCGCTCTTGCTTATGGAGCCGAAGCAGTTATTATAGTAGAACTCAAAGTCCCTTCTCATGGAGTGACTTACTACAACCCCATAACGAACCAAGATCTTCTCTTTGGACTTTGTCGATGAGAAGCGTGAGGAGGCCGATTTGAGAGCAGCTACACGCCGACATCAAATCGCCTAATATTACAGCACGAAAGTCCGATCGATAACCTTTGAAGTTGGCGATCTTGTCTTAAAACGAGTTTTTCCGATCCCATCGCACATGAATCTGACATAGGAAGGACCATATGTCATTGAATAGAGGCTTGGAAAAGGAACATTCAAGCTAGCGACTGTTGATGGCACGACACTTCCGAGAGCGTGAAATAGCAAGCATTTACGATGCTATTTCACCTAAAATATTTTTTGTATTCCAGTACTAGTTGTTTTGGCATTTACTTTACCGTTTGATTTTTTCAATGTGTAATAAGACAAGTTATTTTGTTTCTTTCCATCTAATGAATAAAATATGGAGCCTCCGTTACATGGGCTACTGTTATTGCATTTTATGCTAAGTATACAATGAAACTAATTGATATCAATATGTGCGATGTGTGTACAAATTCACGGAGTATCAAGTCGGTCAATTATACCAATCCCTTATGGGATCGAACAAGGTGAGCTTCGTAAGTTTGCTCGGTTGACGACTCCTGTCGAACCAAAGAGCGGTGTTTGCAATAAAGAACAAAAGCAGCCGACAATGAGGAGACGAGAAAAATCTAAGCCCCCGATTGCGGGCTAGAGTATAAACCATTTGGCGGAAAAATGACTTCCATGGGCGGAAACACCACTGCCCACGACAAAAACTCTAAGCCCTCGACTGTGGGCTAGAATATAAACCGTTTGGCAGAAAAACGACTGCCACGAGCGGAAACACGACTGCCCACGACAAAAACTCTAAATCTCCAGACTACTTGTTAGAGTATAAACCATTTGGTGGAAAAACGACTACCACAGGTGGAAATACGACTGCCCACGACAAAAACTCTAAGTCCCCGGACTGCGGACTAGAGTATAAACCATTTGGTGGAACAATGACTGCCATGGGCGGAAATACGACTGCCCACGACAAAAACTCTAGGTCCCCAGACTACGGGCTAGAGTATAAACAATTTGGCGGAAAAACGACTGCCACGGGCGGAAATATGATTGCCTACGACAAAAACTCTAAGTTCTCATACTACGGGCTAGAGTATAAACCATTCGGCAGAAATACGACTGCCATGGGCGGAAACACGACTGCCCACGGGAAAATTCTAAGTCCACGAAATATTGACCGAAGCAAGAACATAAGTTGAGCATGGACCGACCACTCACAAAATAACTCCAAGTCCCCAAACCGCAGGCTAACTCATAAACTCAATGGGTGGATGGATGGATTTTGACCATTCTCTATCCTACGAATTCTAATATCAAATCGACGAGAGAAATTCGAACTGTTGAAGGCGATATATGACCGTTCTTTACAGTTACGGCTTAGCGTTGCTTACGACCTAAGACAACGACTACGAAGAAGCCTTGAGATAGAGATAGTGAATTATTAACTAGGCTTGTGAAAATTACTACAAGTACATGGAATGGAAAGTAATTACTCTACTATTGAAATAATGATTCGCATGATGACTAATCAAAAAACAAAAGCTTTTATTCACTATCTCAAGAATCTGTTACAAGTTATTCCAAAGTTTGGGATTCATGCCTGTACGCTTACTACTAAGAAAAAAATACACGTCTAAATTATCCAAACTATGTACAACAACACAAAATACTAACTATTTCTTCGACTTCTTCTCCTTCTTCGATTTTTCAGGAGTAGAATTAGTTGAGCGTCTTTTCTAGGACCCTTTGTTGCCCTTAGTGCAGATGCCTGAAGAAGAAGGAGTAATTTCAATAGGAATTGTCTCACTTGGTGGAATGACCTACAGAGGTACAGAAGTAGGATCTTCGGCTGCGACCTTAACGGGCTCTGTTTTGACTTTACGCTTCGATTTCTCTTCCTCTTCAATCTACTCCATCATACTGGTTTTGGCGGTGTGCTCCATGGCACCCGTGACCACTACATTGTCTAATTCTTCAGCAAGGGATGGGTTCCCAGGCTTATCCTTGTCAAGTGCATCGATGACTTGAGCATCGGGCCTTGGAATATCTGAAGCAGCCGGAGCTTCGGCTATTTTCTCTTGTTGCTCCATAGCGACATCGCTCCCAGAAGTTTGCTCAGGACCGGGATGACTTGCAAAAATTAGTTGAAGCATGGGCATTATTCAATGGCCATCATGTGCCAATAACAATAGCTTTTTGAGTTCCAAAAAGTTCATTGCAATACCAACATCTGGTTGGCTCTCAGTGGTCATTGGAGTGCTCCCTTCAAGAATGGGAGATAGCATTTGTGGACCAAGGCCATGTCTATCCAGATCATAGCCGATATGTTGTTCCGTGAGTTGAGAAGATGATGTTCCAGCCATTTGAGTATGAGAGGGACCCTTGAGATCGGTTCCAGAGGACCCAGTGATGTCCTCTCCTTCTATAGCCGATGTAGGACCCTTAGAGAATTGAAATTTCACTGCGGCCGGATCAAACGGCTCATTTCCTCGAAGCACCTCTTGCACGAGTGCCTCTTTATTAAGCTCCACCACTCCCAGTTCTTCCTTCTTGATTTTGGTAATAATCTCCCAGGCTTCGGCGAGCGATTCAAGATACCCTTTGCCTAGAAAGGTCAAGTCAAAGTGAAGAAGAACTTTTCCGTTATATTCGGCGATGAGCGGATCGAACAAGTTCTTTATCTCTTCTCTACCGGACTCGGTGGCAGCTTCTACTCGGGATTTGGCTTCTTCGAGCATTTATTTTCTGCCCTCTTCGTGGGCTATTTCTTTTAAGGCTTCCATCTGGGCGAATTGTTTGTCAAGTTTCGTTCTTAAGTTTGTTGCCTCAACGATCTCCTCGTGGTATCTCTGTGATTCTTCCGGTGCCTTGATTTTTTCCTCCCTCTCTTTGTGTAATAATTTTTCGAGCTCTTCGACACAGGGAGCTAAGACCTCCTTCTTCTTTTGTAAGGGGTCCTTTTCTAAGGCCAGAGTGCCACTGCGATGAAGCGCTGCATCCAGTTCCTTTTTGTGCGAAGTCTCCAAACCACATACTGCTTCTGCCGTTTCTTTCACGTTCTTCTCTACCTTAGCAAGTTGGGTTTTATATTCAAGTAGCTCAGTGTCCTGATGCTTGATGATGTCTTTGTCGTGAATAGCCTCCAACTTGAGGCGGTCAATTTCATGCTGGCGCTCGATGGAGACTTTGGAGATTTTCTCGGCCAAGTGGATAAACGATTCATGCTGGACGTACATGTCGGTCATGCATGCTAATGAGCTCTCTTTAGCACTTCTGGAGATGACGTGTATGGAAGGGAGGAACTTAAGTCCATCAAAGCAGATTTTTGCAAAAGTTGCTTTGAGTTCAGCAAACTTTTCTGCTGTAGTAGGATCATGAGCGAGAACCCGTGGAAGCGGATTAGAAGTAGCAAGCGGGTGCTTGCCGGAATGGCGCTCGCATGATTGCCTTGAGGTTGACGACCCGGAAAGTTGGTCGTGAGGCGTAGCAGCCTGAGAACCCTGGCATGAAGACTTATCTCTACTATGAGCGGCAAGGTGTGTAACATTTCCTATCTAGAGGCCTAAAAGTAAGCGCTACAGATGCTGCAGTCATCTATAGTATTAGCTTTCGACGACTAAATACAGCTATGTTAATGGTATCAATAATATCAAAAGCACTTGAATATGAAACAAAACACATATTTCTTTATTACATTTCCAAATAAAACTTATTCCATATTCTCGTCACATAACACAAACGTTTTTCCAGGCACTGAATAAATATAGTTATTAGAAATTACGTCGAGAGCGGTATATGAAGATACCCCCTCGATTGATCAAAGTCAAATGGTCATATAAGACCTAATACATCATAACACGCGAAAATTCATCAAACAAAAGTAAAAAAGCAGCAATTCCTAAATAGCTATCTGTTGCCTCCTGCATCCTTCGGTAGCTTATTCGCCAAACAACCTAAAAATCTGAAAAGATCCTTAACTCTCAATCTACTCAAATTAGTTTTGAGTACCAAAGAGTTTAAAGGGAAAGCACAAACTTCGAGTCAGACATAAAGCTTGGTATGAATAATACTACACATCCCGGTTTAATTATGTTAAGTGAGACCACGCCGCATGGTAGAACGGGTTTCCCCTCACTAACATCTTTTAAAATATATCTTTGCAAATCTTTTCATATAACCATATACTATGCACCTGCATTCAAAATGGTTAATCTCACAAAACATACATTATGTAAACAAACATAAATATCAGGTAACAGTGAACTTTCTGTTCAAACACAAATAATGTTTAACCTTTGGGTGACTCTGGCCTACCAGATAACATAATCATAATCATAATCAAAATTTACCTAACATCTGCTAGATTTTTATATTTAGGATTGTCTATCCTTATTTATCTATTTAACATATCCCATCAGGACGGTCTGTCCTAAATTATCTGTTAAATCTCTTCCTTCCGGATGGTCTATCCCTAACTTAATCATCTCCCAGGTTCTCCCGAGCCTAGTGGTTTTTTGGGCTTACCAATAACCTATATGTATACAACATATGTTCCTTTCGGTGTGTAATCATAATTTTAGTCTACCTGTGACCAAGCCCCACACACTGGAATTTTGGAAAACAATTAGCTGGGGCCACAAGCTAATGTACAGGGCGCGACCCTATACTAGTCTCATCTGGTTTTCTAATATCTGAGTCATTCATGCTTAAGGATCCCCTCCCATAATTTTCCTTGAAACAATTTCAAAATGATTTAAACCTTTAAATCAAACTTCTAATAAGGAAAAGAAATAAGTCTTTATACTTTACTCAAATCATATTATCGTGTTAGATACATATTCTTTATTTAAAACTTAGTTGATGAAAACACTTTACCATTTGAAAGAACCTCTTTCCATACTTTGAAATTATCTCATTCAATTTCAATTTTTAAACCTTTCAAAAATCATCTCTAAAACCTTTCGAATTCATTCAAAACAAACCTTTCGGAAGTTATAAGCTTTAAACATTCTTCTTCAAAATCACTTTAAGTCATTTCCTTAGAAAAACCTTCGGAAAACCTTTCCTTCAAAACCTTTCGAAAACTTTTAATAAACCTTTCGAAACAGATCCAGGAATAAACCCTTCGATTGCTTAAACTCTTTAAAACATAACCTTTCGAAGGTGGATTGGGTTCAACTTTAAAAAAATTTGGAAACTTATCTTTTAAAACCTTTCGTCTTTATTAAAGTAACCTTTCGAAAATATTCATATAACCTTTCGAGGATATCCAATGAACCTTTCGGAAGCCTTTGGTTATATTTCACAAAACAAGGGTAACCACCTAAGTCGAAAGCTTCCCTCCGAAAGCCTTGGAGAAACGGCTAACTTTAAAAATATGCGAATCTTTCGATTGGGTCGGAAGGTTCAAAGTAAAACCTTTATAAAACAGTGGAAACCCTTCGGCGACGCCGGAAGGTTTCAAAATAAAGTAATGGCGATAGCAGCTACAACCTTTCGACACATCGGAAGGTTTTAAAGTCTTTCTTTAAATAACTTGACCTAGTCGGAAGTGACCAAGCCGAAAGCTCAAGTTCGAAAGCAAAGCAGGCAAAAGCTTTTCACTTATAAAATAAATATATTCCAACCCTTTCGGCCATCAACCTTTCGGCTTAAACCTTTCGGCTTATATTCAATTCATTACGTACCAATTTCTTGATACCTTATGCATTGAACTTTGACTTTAGAAAAAGCTAACCCTTCGACTAGGACGAAAGGTCTGGGGCGGAAAGTGTTTAGCCGTATGGATTGAAACATGGAAAAAGTGTGAATTTTGTCTTTAAACTTAAAAAGGAAACTTTTCAACTAACCTGCCTTTGTTTGTCAAATTCTCATTGGTCAATAAAAAAATTTTCAGAATTTTGCTGCCGCAATTACCAGGATTTATAAAACATTTTATTTTTTAAAATGCCCCTTCTCCTTTATAAATATATAAAACATTTAAGTCCCATACCTTAAATAATTTTATATATCCCTCAAATGACTTAGGAAAATTCTGGAAAAATTCCAGAAAATATATTTAATATATTGCCTAACAAATTAAAATCTCAAACCCAAATAATTATTTTTTCAACCGAAAATAATTTAAAACCCAATAAACAATTTCCTTCATTCAAAAATTCATATAAAATCCATATTAAATTGGAAAATTATGAAAATCAAAACCCATCTCTAAATTATTATTCCCGACCTATATTTAAATTTTCAAAGTATTCGAATGTCATTAAATAGAGTTTTCATGCTAAACATTATCATAAAACACGAATAAACATTTATAATTCCATCAACAACCAACATATATATCTTAAAACATCAAACATGGCAATATTATAGCAAAATCATTTCGGATCTAAACAAAAACTGAAAACTAGAATATTAGGGATGTAGTGATTATTCACCTTGGCTTTTAGAGATTATAGATGAGATTTTAGAGTATTGAATTAGTTGATTTCTTCTTTCCTCTTGAATCTTAGCTTTCTTCTTCTTAAGATTGGAAATGGTGGCTGGCCTTAGCAAGTTTTCGTTTTTATAAAATGAGAATAGTGAACGTGAATCTCACAAGGGTTTAGGGTATAAGGTGTTATCATTTCCCAAAATACCCTTCTCATTTCCTAAAACATTACCTAGTGTTATTTCATTTTAATTACCCCTTAATTATGGCATGGCTACCTCTAACTAATTATATCTCCATCTATTACTCTTTACATCATTTAATTTAATTTAACTAATTAAATGTCTTAAATAAGGTTATAAAATATATGGGGTGTTATAGACTCCTCACCTTACAGAATTTCGTCCTCGAAATTACGATTAGGTACACAACCAAACAATCAAAGGTAAAACATACCATCAAACAAATCTGGGTAAGAGTCTCTAACCCTGCTGTCCACTTCCCAAGTACAGTATCTAGTATCATTGCTCCACTGAACCTTTACTAACTTGACTATCTTGTTCCTCAATTTCTTCTCATCTCTAGCCACAATCTAAATCGGCTTCCTAACTATGGTCAAATCCGGTTCTACTAGTAAATCCTCTAATACAGTAGGTGCTATAGTAGTCTCCGGGTCTCTAACACATTTTCTAAGATGAGAAATATGGAAAACATCATGGACTCCAGCCAAACTACTCGGTAACTCTATTTTATAAGCGAGTTTCTTGATCCTTTCAATAATACAAAATGGGCCAATGAACCTAGGTGCTAACTTTCCTGACTTCCCAAATCTGGTTACATCTTTCATCGATTAAACCTTAACAAACACATAATCCCCAACGGAAAATTCCAAATCCTTCCTTCTTTTATCTACATAACTTTTCTATCTACATTGAGCCTCCTTCATCCTAGCTTGAATCAACTCAATCTTCTCCGCAGCTTCCTTCACAAAATTTGGACCAAGAACTAATCTATCTTCGGTCTCCAACCAACATACGGGAGATTTGCATGGTCTACCATACAATGCTTCAAACGGTGCCATCCCAATACTAGTATGATAACTATTGTTATATGAGAACTCGACAAGATGAAGGTGGTCCTCGCATGATCCCCAAAAATCTAATATACAAGCTCTTAACAAATCTTCCAAGATTTGGTTAACCCTTTCCATTTGCCCATCGGTCTGTGGATGGTAAGCGGTACTCATGTTGAGTTTGGTTCCTAATGCTTCCTGTAGACTTTTCTAGAACTCACTGGTAAGTAAAGAATCTCTATCACTGACAATACTACTAAGAATCCCATGTAGTCAAACTACATTCTTCATGAATAACTTCGCCAACTCAGGTGCCATTCTAGTTGACATTACCGAAATAAAATAGGCACTCTTAGTCAGTCTATCCACTCTAACCCATACGCTTTCGTTTCCTCTTCTAGATCTCGGCAACCCATCAATAAAATCCATGGAGATTTAATCCTACTTCCATAGCAGAATCTCTAACGGTTGAAGTAATCCACTTCGCTTCTGGTGTTCAGCCTTTGCCTGTTGGAAATTCAAGCACTGCTTAACACACAATCCTATACCCCACTTCATACCTTCCCAGAAGAAATTTTTCTTCATGTCCTGATACATTTTCGTTCCTCCCGGGTGTATAGTGAACTTCGAACGATGGCACTCATCCAAAACCTCTTTCCTCATGTTTTCTACATTTGGAACACACAATTTTCCTTTCTTTCTCAACCACCCGTTTTGGTCAAGATTGAAATCTTTTAGGTCATCGCCCGTCGTTCCTTCCTTCAACCTTCTGATCCTTTCAGCCAATACCGGATCCTCTTCTTACTTAGAAGCTATCTTCTCAATCATTACCGGTCGGACTTCTAAATAAGACAATACAGTATTTCTTGCACTCGATCCTACCTCGAACCTAAGCCGCACACTACAATTCGATAATACCTCCAAATCTTTCCACTCGGTAATTATAGCCAATACTGCATTATGATGTTTCCGACTGAGTGCATCCGCTACCTTGTTTCCTTTTCTGGGTGTATACTCAATTCCAAAATCATAGGCAGCAATAAACTCCAACCATCTTTGATGTCTCATGTTCAGCTCCTTCTGAGAGAACAAATACTTCAACGACTTATGATTAGTATATAGCTCAAATCGTTCTCCCAAAAGATAATGCCTCCACACCTTTAAAGCAAATATAACGGCAGCTAACTCCAAGTCATGCATTGAATACCTAACCTCATGTGGTCTAGGTTGTCTAGAAGCGTAAGCAATTACTTTTCCCCTTTGCATCAACACGGCTCCTAATCCAGTTCCACACGCATCTGTATAAACAACTAAATCTTGATTCCCCTCCGGAACCACTAACACCAGTGCATGGGTCAATAAGTTTTTCAAGCTCTAAAATGCTTCTTCACACTTATCGGTCCACACGAACTTCACATCCTTTCGCGTAAGCTTAGTCATCGGTGCTGCTATTCATGAAAAATCTTTTATAAACCTCCGATAATACCCCACCAATCCAAGGAAACTCTTTATCTCGGTCACCATCTCGGGCCTCTTCCAATTATTCACCGCTTCAATCTTAGTCGAGTCTATAAACAACCCTTTCTCAGAGATGACATGACCTAGGAACTTCACTTCCTTCTTCCAAAAATGACACTTTGTAAACTTAGCCTTCAACTGATGCTCCCTCAATGTCTCAAGCACGACTCTGAGATGAACTTCATATTCCTTCTCATCCTTAGATTATATCAAAATGTCATCAATGAAAACCAACACAAACCTATCCAAATGCTCTCAAAAAATCATATTCATATAATCTACAAAGAAAGGCGACGCATTAGTTAGTTCGAATGGCATAACTAACCATTCGTACAATCCATATCTCGTTCTAAACGCCGTCAAAGGAATTTTATCCTTTGCTACTCTAAACTAATGAAATACAGCCGCCAAATCTAACTGAGAGTTACCTTCGCTCCACTCAACTGATCAAACAAATCGTCAATTCTCGGCAATGGATATCGGTTCTTTATCGTCCTCTCATTCAAATTACGATAACCGATACATAGCCTTAATGATCCGTCCAGCTTCTTAGAAAACACAGCAGCGGCTCCCCATGGAGAACTACTCGACCTAATAAAACTTTTGCCTTCCAGATCTACTAACTGCACCTTCAACTCTTTTATCTCTGTAGGTGTCATCCTACTCGGTGGTCTACTCACCGGTTCAGCTTCAGGCACTAAATCAATCTGAAACTCAGTAGCTCGTTTTGGTGGTGTTTGTACCAAAATTGGGCACAACACGCTTCAGAAGTTTTTGAAGAGATAAAGTGAAGAAATTAAATGGAAAACGAGGATTATCTAACAAAAGCTCCAAAACAGATAATGAAAGTAATAAGAATGCACAGAAACACGAGAATTTAGAGTGGTTCGGCGTGTTGCCTACGTCCACTATGAAGTTGATTGCTTTATTGATGTTTCTTTGATAATTACAAGTGAATTCAACAAATTATAGCAGATAATGATGATTTACAGCAATGAATTTCGTTATTGGCAGCAGCTATGGAGTTTAGATCTGGATCCGGCAAAGTCTGGGCGTTGGAGAATTCAAAGAAGAAGAAGCCCCTTTTTTGTATGCCCTGGGGCTCTATTTATAGGTGTAGGAGGCTGATATTTCGCTCAGATCTCGGGAGACCCCCTCTGGCACGTGACTAGGCCCGCGCGCCCAAGCCCGTGAAGTTTCGGCCAGATCCGTGATCGATACGAATGGATTTCGTATCGATCAAGATTTCATTCAATGGAGTCGAAATTTGGCGTGGACATTCTTCAGCATGCACGTAAGCTTCTGTGAAAATTTCATAGCATTTGGACTTGTAGATTAGGAGATATGATCGATACGAATTAGGATCTTCGGTTGGCTGTTTCGTTCGACTCCCTCATTTCGACTCGATCCTATTCGACTCGATAACGTGGTGCTTGAATCTCTGGATCACTCCGCCTCTGATGCCGAGTTGATCGAGTCGTTCTAGGACTTTCGCCATGTTCGTATCGATGGTAATGCCTTGTTCGTATCGATAAAAGATGCGCAGTTCACATCGATGGAGGCTCCTCAGTTCGCATCAATTGTTATGCTATGTTTGCATCGATGTTGTGGCTTAGTTCGTATCGATAAAGGCGTTCCACCTAGATGGATTCGAACAAAGGCTCTATGATGGACACGAAGTGGCGCGTCCTGATGGATTCGAACAAAGGCTCTTATGATGGACACGAAGTGGTCATTGTACGATCGATTCGAACAGTGGCTTCGCCGATGGAGTCGAACTCGATCGATTTGAATTGAGGCTCTTGGACGAATGCGAGGTCGCTGCCGTTCTGATCGATACGAAAGTGATGGATTAGAATAGAGGCTTTGCTATGGATACGAAAACTGAGTTGTTCCCTTCATTTTGCATCGATCGTAACTTGAGCATACGAACTCGGATTGACTTGAAATTTGGAACATTGGCTCTCATAGCTTTGCTTGTCGTGTCATATCAATTTTAGCTTGATCCGGACTCGGACAAAATTCGTCGATATCCATAAGGAGCCTGTGTATAACCGATCTCTAAGACGAACCGTCATTGGTTACTAGTCAATTCCTTGGTGTCACGGCCTTGCCAAAAGGCGGGATAACAGGTGGTAGTCCGACGACTAGTTCAAACGCATCGACAAATTCTATAACTAAAAAAACCCGATGCAACTCATCTTCCAACTCCATAACACTCAATAAAGCATTCACCTCACAACTAGGGTTCTCTACGGCATAAATTATCCGATCACTACAATCTGGATGATTAAGTGATATTTTCCTATCTTGGCAAAATATCCTAGCATCATATCTACTCAACCAATCTATCCCTAGGATAATCCAAAATCCCACAAATTCAAATACATGCAGACAACAATCAAAGGTATGGCCTAGCAAATCAAATTCTAGATGGTCACACCTCATCCCAAGTGTTTCATAACTTCCTATCGGATTAGCAATCCTTAAGGAAGTAACTAAGTAAGAGGGTTCTAGGTTAATTCTATCTACCAGACATCTAGAAATAAAAGAATGGGATGCCCCGGTATCAAATAGGATGCTAACAGACATACCGTGGATCTGCAGTGAGCCTCCTAAAACATCTTTTCCCTTATCCCAAGCAACTAACTTTGTGGTTGTGGGCTTCAAAGCATAAACTCTCCCTTTCCCTTCCTTTGGTGGCTCTGTGCACTTGTTCTTGAAGTGACGCACTTGATCGCAATTGAAGCATCTGATATTCTTCTTCTCACCAACTTCTTTTCCTTTCCTTTTGCTGGCTCGACACTCGTTGGCATAGTGTCCTTTCTTATTGCAGTTGTAACAAACCACCTCAGATTTACTCTTCTTCTATGCTCCTTATTTATAAGCAATCTTTTTCTAGAAAAATTTCCTTTCCTAAGCATGTCGAGCCTGAGCCTCTTTCACTTTCTTTCTTAGGCAAGCCAATGCTTCTTCTTGCCTCAGTGCCATCTCAACAACAACATCTCTATGGTTCCTTAAGTGCGGCAAAGTTGCACTTATCAGTTCTGCCCTTAACCCACTGATATACTTCTCATTTCTACTGATTATAGTATCAACCAATGCATACCTATATCGGGCTAGTTCCTCGAACTTCCTCGTATACTCCAACACACTTATATCTCCTTGCTCCAATTCTACAAACCTCCTTACCAATGCAGCTTGCGCCATAACGGACATAAACCACTCCAAAAACCTTCTTCTGAATTCCTCCCAAGTAATGGTCTCTTCATCCACACCGACGGTGACAGTGTTCCACCAAAATAACGCAGCTCCCTGCAGCATGCATTGAGGCCAACCTCCTTTTCTGTGCATCATTCAGCCCTAAATCAGCAAAAACCCTTTCACAGTGCAGTGGCCAGTTCCTACTTCAATCACATCCTTGATACCAATGAACGGCTTTCCTCCAAGCCTAATGTAATCTCTACTCAGATTGGCATACTGGTTAACCGCAGGAACCTCTTGAGCTCCTCCTCGCGTAGCGTTTCCTCCAACTACACCTGTTGCCACTCCAGCTTGCACCATATTCACAAAGAACTGATACATCACCCCATATACACCTGGGGAACTCCCGCACCAACATTCTCCGCTTGTGCTTGACCAGGACCTCACCTTGCATTTGGTCGGGCGTTTCCATTGGTAGTGGTGCTGTCTCCTCCAACATTCACTCGGCATCTCCTTCCCTCCATATCTGTATTCAAACCTCGTGAGATACAGATGAATAACCTAACTAAGATAGGAGTCTAAAGATAGAGCGTATACTTATATATATATATATATATACAAATACGTTATTATAACGTTATCCCATACCCCGAACTCTAATTCCTATGGATTATGTTTTCAAAAACCATTTTTAGTTAAAGTATTTCATAAACCATGCTTTGATACCAAGCTGTAACATCCACTATCTAGAGGCCCAAAACTAAGCGCTTCAAATGCTGCAGTCATCTATAGTATTAGCTTTCGGCGACTAAATACGGCTATGTTAATGGTATTAATAATATCAGAAGCACTTGAATATGAAACAAAACATATATTTCAAAAACACAGATTTCTTCATTACATTTCCAAATAAAACTTGTTCCATATTCTCGTCACATAAGCCAAACGTTTTCCCAGGCACTGAATAAATATAGCTATTACAAATTACGTCGAGAGCGGTATATGAAGATACCCCCTTGAATGGTCAGAGTCAAATGGTCATATAAGACCTAATACATCATAACACAGCGGAAATTCATCAAACAAAAGTAAAAAAGCAGCAATTCCTAAATAGCTATCTGTTGCCTTCTGCATCCTCCAGTAGCTTATTCGCCAAACAACCTAAAAATCTGAAAAGATCCTTTACACTCAATCTACTCAAATTAGTTTTGAGTACCCGAGAGTTTAAGGGGAAAGCATAAACTTCGAGTAAGACATAAAACCTAGTATGAATAATACTATACATCCCGGTTTAATTATGTTAAGTGAGACCATGCCGCATAACGGAACGGGTTTCCCCTCACTAACATCTTTTAAAATGTATATTTGCAAATCTTTTCATATAACCATATACTATGCATCTGCATTCACAATAGTTAATCTCACAAAACATACATTATGTAAACAAACATAAATATCATGTAATAATGAACTTTCTGTTCAAACACAAATAACGTTTAACCTTTGGCTGGCTCAGGCCTACCAGATAACATAATCATAATCATAATCAAAATTTATCTAACATCCATTAGATTTTTAAATTTAAGATTGTCTATCCTTATTTATCTATTTAACATCTCCCATTAGGACGGTCTGTCCTAAACTATCTGTTAAATCTCTTCCTTCTAGACAGTCTGTCCCTAACTTAATCATCTCCCAAATTCTCCCGAGCCTAGTGGTTTTCTAGGCTTACCAATAACCTATCTATATACAACATATGTTCCTTTTGTGTGTAACCATAATTTTGGTCTACCTATGACCTAACCCTACACACTGAAATTTTGGATAACAATTAGCTGAGGCTACAAGCTAATGTACATGGTGCGACCCCATACTAGTCCCATCTGGTTTTCTAATATCCGAGTCATTTATGCTTAAGGATCTCCTCCCATAATTTTCCTTGAACAATTTCAAAATGATTTAAACCTTTAAATCAAACTTCAAATAAGGAAAAGAAATAAGTCTTTATACTTTACTCAAATCATATTACCATGTTAGATATATATTCTTTATTTAAAACTTGGTTGATGAAAACACTTTACCATTTGGAAGAACCTCTTTCCATACTTTGAAATTATCTCATTCAATTTCAATGTTTAAACCTTTCAAAAATCATCTCTAAAACCTTTTGAGTTCATTCAAAACAAACCTTTCGGGAGTTATAAGCTTTAGACATCCTTTAAGTCATTTCCATAGAAGAACCTTGGGAAAACCTTTCCTTCAAAACCTTTCGAAAACTTTTAATAAACCTTTAGAAACAGATCTATAAATAAACCCTTCGAATGCTTAAACTCTTTAAAACATAACCTTTCGAAGGTAGATTGGGTTCAACTTTACAACAATATGTAAACTTATCTTTTAAAACCTTTCGTCTTTATTAAAGCAACCTTTCGAAAATATTCATATAACCTTTCGAGGATATCCAAACAACCTTTTGAAAGCCTTTGGCAATATTTCACAAAAGAAGGGTAACCATTTAAGTTGAAAGCTTACCTCCGAAAGCCTAGTAGAAACGACTAACTTTAAAAACAGGCAAACCTTTCGACTGGGTCCGAAGGTTCAAAGTAAAACTTTTATAAAACAATGAAAACCCTTCGGCGATGCTGGAAGGTTTCAAAACAAAGTAATGGGGGTGGCAGCTACAACCTTTCGACGCATTAGAAGGTTTTAAATCTTTCTTTAAATAACTTGACCTGACCGGAAGTGACCAAGCCGAAAGCTCAAGTTCGAAAGCAAAGTAGGTGAAAGCTTTTCACATATAAAATAATTATATTCCAACCCTTTCGGCCATCAACCTTTCGGCTTAAACCTTTCGGCTTATATTCAATTCATTACGTACCAATTTCTTGATACCTTATGCATTGAACTTTGACTTTATCGAAAGCTAACCCTTCGATTGGGACGAAAGGTCTGGGGCGGAAGGTGTTTAGCTGTATGGATTGAAACATGGAAAAAGTGTGAATTTTGTCTTTAAACTTAAAAAGGAAACTTTTCAACTAACATGCCTTTGTTTGTCAAATTCTCATTGGTCAATAAAATAATTTTCAGAATTTTGTTGCCGCAATTACCAGGATTTATAAAACATTTTATTTTTTAAAATGCCCCTTCTTCTTTATAAATATATAAAACATTTAAGTCCCATACCTTAAATAATTTTATATATCCCTCAAATGACTTAGGAAAATTCTGGAAAAATTCCAGAAAATATATTTAATATATTGCCTAACAAATTAAAATCTCGAACCCAAATAATTATTTTTTCAACCGAAAATAATTTAAAACCCAATAAACAATTTCCTTCATTCAAAAATTCATATAAAATCCATATTAAATTGGAAAATTATGAAAATCAAAACCCATCTCTAAATTATTATTCCCGACCTATATTTAAATTTTCAAAGTAGTCGAATGTCATTAAATAGGGTTTTCATGCTAAGCATTATCATAAAACACGAATAAACATTTATAATTCCATCAACAACAAACATATATATCTTAAAACATCAAACATGGCAATATTATAGCAAAATCATTTCGGATCTAAACAAAAACCGAAAACTAGAAATATTAGGGATGTAGTGATTATTCACCTTGGCTTTAGAGATTATAGATGAGATTTTAGAGTGTTGAATTAGTTGATTTCTCTTTCCTCTTGAATCTTAGCTTTCTTCTTCTTGAGATCGAAAATGGTGGTCGGCCTTAGCAAGTTTTCATTTCTATGAAATGAGAATAGTGAACGTGAATCTCACAAGGGTTTAGGGTATAAGGTGTTCTCATTTCCCAAAATACCCTTCTCATTTCCTAACACATTACCTAGTGTTATTTCATTTTAATTACCCCTTCATTATGGCACGGCTACCTCTAACTAATTAAATCTCCATCTATTACTCTTTACATCATTTAATTTAATTTAACTAATTAAATGTCTTAAATAAGGTTATAAAATATATGAGGTGTTACAAGGTGTAATTGATCATCATGGCAAGGTGCGTGTGTTTGAGACTTCTGTCTGGATGAAGAAGAAGACTCTCGAGAATAATAGTCTTTGTCTCGCCCGTCAACTTTGTCTCTGCGTCTTCTAGATTCGCAATCTCAACTCGAGCGATAATAAGTGGAAGAACCCCGAAGACGGTCGAAGGCATGAGAATGTGACAATGCACTTGTAAAGAGCCAAATAGGAGCGTATTAAAAGTTGTAACACGAAGAATTAATGACGAGTTTATGGTGGAGTGCAAGTGTTTTGTGTGTCCTAGTGTTTCCCCCCGACGGACCAGTATCATTGGCTTTACTCATCGGAGTTTCCTCCCCTCTATTGGAAAGTTGTATGCCTTCGCCGCTTCTCGCGGGAGAGTTGAGCCCTTCGATGTTAATGTTAGCGAAGTTGTAATTTAATATATCGTCTGGAATTGGAATGTCGGAGAGTCCCTTCAGCGAACTTTCCATTTGTTGGGAAAACGACTCCTTTTCGAGTGGGGTTATGATGAATTTCGGATTTGCCCCAGCTTTACTCTTTCGTTGTTTGTACACCAACCTTTTTCTCCTCTTTGGGGGAGTTTGCATTTGGCTGGACCATGGCGCTTCGTCTACCGGTGCTTTTCCTGGGCCTACATCTTCGCTTCTTAGCCCCGCATCTTGAGATTCTCTTATCTCTCCCTCTTCGATGTCTTCCCGGGTTCCCTCAACCAGGGGAACCATGGGGTCGCTTGCTTCTACCCTTTTTTTGACGACAATTTTTGGGACTGCTTTACTACCGGGAAGTCCAATTTTGCGTCCGTCTTCCAACAACCCAAATAATGAGGTCTCATCAGTGACAAGAAGTTTGATGTCCCAATCCTCAACAGGAGTAGCACGAATGGCCGCAACGGCCCTAGAATACTCGATGCTTTTGGGTTGAGGGCGAACACCTGAAAGAACTGGAGATATTAGTATGTTTAAAGAAGAAGTTACGACGTGAATCTTTGAACTAAAGATGAAGACGAGAGTAACACTTATGTCCTTCCAACCATCCTCTCTCGAAACCAGAAGGACACCGTACATAAAACCACTCGTGTTCGAATAGAGAGAGCTTGTTCCATGCACCCGTTAAAACTTGGCATTTGGGCGAGGGTTCAAGAAAGACATATGAAGGACTCCCGGTCCGTCTTTTGAAATTGTAGATGTATCTGATGTCTTCAGAAGTTGGCGGACGGAACAAGACGTTCATAAAGAGAAGGAAGGTGCCCTGAATGAAGGCATAACTGTTGGGATGTAGTTGGGTAGGAACAATCCCTAGGTATCTCAACATTTCTTGAACGAAGGAGTTGAAGGGTGGTACACATTCGGTCCAGCACATGAACTTGTTGCAAGCGGTATATCCAGCTGGGGGGCAAGTTAGGTCTGTCTTGCCTCGATGGAACTAAAACGTCTTCAAATGAAATTCCATGGATGGAACACAATCGACGAAGAGCAGCTTCGCCGATTCTAGAGGCATATGAGTCAATAGGGTTATTTAGAATAATAGTACCCTCAACGGCATCGGGAGCCAGACTGATGACTTCTACAGGAAGGACTAGAATGTCAAAAAGGAGATTTTCTTGCGGATTAGACGCCTCTACTTGTTCTGTACGATGACTCCGAAAAGGTTTATCAGACAAGGTGACAGAGCTTGACCTAGTCTCAGAACTAATGTATCTTGCGGCAGATTCGGAAGACATTTTGTCGAAGTGCGTTGTGCAGCTTGAGATCTATGTCAACTATACTCAGTAGACAATCAACATCAGAAATAATAACCCGTTCCCATGTGTCGTGTGTGAACTAGTGCAGTGCAGTGTGAAACAAACATAAACAGTTTGAAATCAGAAAAGCGAGAATAAAATGTCGAGACTTGGATATTTCGTCCAAAGAGACCGTCATCACTGACCGTCTCAACCAACGAGAAAGTTGATTGGCAACCAAAGCTTTTGGATCGGATGTTAACATTCTGAATTATGAAGTCCACTGTTCAAGTTCGTTGGCCAATTTTTTACTTAGTTCATATTGAGCAGTCCGGAAGTTTGTTTGTTCAAGCTTAAGTCTGACAATCCAAGTATGCAAGTCACGTTGTTCTTAGTCATTTTATGTTCGGGCAAGGCAATATGCAGTTAAGCATTTGAGTGATTTGGGTTAAATTAGTTTTTATAGTCAACACCGATCCCTTTACCCCATCCTCATAACTGATCCCTACACTATAACTCATATGCCAACACCAATCTTTTCCCTTTAGCTACTAAATCGATCCCTATGTTTTAACTCCTAAGCAGATTCCTACGGTTAGACCTCTATACCGATCCCTTAGACCGTTAGCTCCTACCGATCCCTCGTCCTAACTTCACTACCGAACCTTTATATTTAGCTACCAATATTGATCCCTACGCCTAAGTAGCCTAAGTAGCTAGCACTGACCCCTCGTCCAGTAGGATTCCCATGCCAATCTCTCACTTAACCTGCCCAAAGGCTTCTTTGACTTCTCAACTATCACCAAACATTAACTTCCCTCCAACTCTCCAAGGATACCCAACCAAACCCTCTACCTCCTTCCTCCTTCTCTTGTTTCTTCTCCTCCTCCTCCTTACTTGCCTGACTTGGAAAAACTCATCACTCAACTTGCCTAAAAACAACTCGAACACATGCTAACTAGAGATTCGAGACTCGATTAATGCAATTAAAAGTGGCAAACGTACATATGTGAATTAAACTAAAGACGGATGATTGGTACTTGGGATTAGACGCGAGTTGGTGATGGTTTGGATTGAGGGTATTCTTTTTCTTTTTTGGATTTAATATTAAAGGGGAAGATTCAACCTTTAGTTCGTTTGGTAAGAGGGAAGGAGATGGTAGGGTTCGGCTATGTGAAGAGTAGGAAAATAGCTTAAATGTTGAGGAGTGTAAAGTGAGGAGAGAAGGGAAAGGAATGTGAGTTTATATATGAGCGATGGTTGGGGTGTCGAACCGGTCATTTCATGTGACTCGGTCATGAGATTAAAAAGGGGTCAGCCTCAGAACTCACCGACCCTTATCCACGTGAACTCAACAACGGATCGGCATTTCGAATGTCGATCCCTCCTAAAAAAGAGGGAGAGAGAGAGAGAAATCCATGAATGATGGATATAGATGGAACGAGAAATGGAAATGCAAATGGAAAAGTGGAAAGCAATTAGGAATTAACTGTAGTGGCGGTTTAGCTTGAAATGATCAAGTTTGAAGTCAAATCAAAAGAAAACATGTAAATCTCACATGACCAAATATGTGCATACTAATAGAATACGACATCAAACTTGTATCATTGAAGGTCGATGAAGGAACAGAGATCGGCCAGAAAGTTGGATAGACTTATTCCCAGGAGCCTAGGTTTTTTCCAATTCAAAGCACGTCATGTTCCTCACAGGACGTACTTTGGAGGGCAAGTGTTACCCGGTGCCATGACCTAGCTATATTGGGCTGATCGCATAGGCCAGACTCAACAGTTGATGAGAAGGATGGTCATAAGGCAACAACTGCACGACCAAGATATAAAGTCCATACAGTTATACGATGCCAGGATTGGACAGAGTTTATAGATGGACAGTGCAGGATGTCAAAAAGATAGGAGTTAGCCCATATAAGAGAGGGATCAGCAAAGTAGATGACGGAGATGAATGAGATGGAATGGGGTTCGGTATAACATGAAGAGGTCATGGGGATTGGTGTAGTATAAAGGATAAACATGGATCGACATAGTAAGGCTTGTAAGATAAGGATCAATATAGTGTATTCATAAGGAATGGATCGGCGTGATGTGCTCGTAAGAAAGGGGTCGGTATACATTTGGGGAGTTAGGGGTCAGTATGGAATTCTATATATAAGGGGGACGGCACACACACCTCTAGTACCATAGGGATCAGCATAACATCCAAGGTGTTAGGGGTTGGCATATGTTTGAGAGACATTATGGATCGGCATGGCTCGTTCATGGGGGATGGATGGCATGCGTTTCCCAAGAAATAAGGATCGGCATAAGCCTAGGAAAGCAGAGGGGATCGGCATGACAAGTTATGATGGAGTAAAACGAAGGCATGCACAAGGGTTCGGCATGTCACCCTAAAAAGGGATCGGCACTCCTCAAGCTAGTATGGGACTAAACTAAGAATTGAGCAAAAGTAAGAGCTCCACACATCAAGACATCTTGATATTTGAAGCATCAGCATGTTAGATTATAAGGGAGCTACCATAAGGATCGCTAGCCCAAACTCGACTCATGGAGGGATCGGTACCGATCCCTATGCATTGAGAGTTGGGCCTAGCCCTCCCTATGGTGGGTTCATATGGTTGAGGAGGTCCTGTTGCCGAAGTTTCAGTCAGATTGGAGGCTGCCTTCATCTATAAATACAGGCACATGGGGCCATTCTAGGGACTCTTACGCTATTAGTTAAACTCCACCATTATTGTAATTGACTTCCTCCATTCTTTTCTGATCTCTTGCTATTTCTTGCTGTTTGTAATTGTAATCAAGTGAATTGAGAAGCAATAAAGAAAATATTCAAAGTGGATGTAGGAAATCAACGCCGAACCACTTTAAATCTTATTGTTTTTGCTTTCTGCTGTGTTTTTCTTGATATTTTATGATTCTCCTCTGTTTTAATTTAATTTCTTTATTTATTTCACTACTTAAATCTAATCTTGGGTGTTTGTGGTCAATTTGGTTGCAAACAATTTCTTTACTTAGGAAATAGCTTTTAGAAGATGCTTTCGACTTAGTTGTTTTATGATCCTTTTGTTCTATTGAAAGTTAACCCCAAAAGGTTTTGAAAGGAATAGTTTCTAATGGTTTTGAAAGATTATTCTACATGTTTTACTTGAACCCAAATGCTTTCGAAAGGTTTGATTTTATAAAAAGGATTTAGTGCTTTCAAAAGGTTTCGAAGCGTTGGTTCCCTAATGGTTTCGAAAGGTTTTTAATGGAAGGTTCCAATGTTTCTGAATGGCAATGTTTATAGTCTTTTGATAAGATGATGTCTAAGGTTTTAAAGCTTTTGAAAGAAAGGTTTTTCAATGTTTTCGAAAGGTTTATTAAGAATGGTTTTGAAAGGTATATTTTGACCTTTCAGCCTAAGATTATAAAGCAAAGTAGTAACTTGGTTTTGAAAGGGGTACTTTCAATGGTTTCGAAAGGGGTACTTTCAATGGTTTTGAACGTTTTCATCAACAATGTTTTGTGTAAAGTATATATAACACGGCAAAGTGATTTTGATAAAGCATAGAGTATATTTTCCTTGTTTAAAGTATGATTTAAGGTTTAAATCAATTTGAGAGAAAATGTTTTCAAGGAAAATTTTATGGGTAGACGACCCAAAGTAAAATGACTTAGATATTAGAATACCAGATGGGACTGGTATGGGATCGCGCCCTATACTTTAGCCAGTGGCCCTAGCTAATATAAATCCAAAATTCTAGTGTGTAGGGCTTTGCCATAGGTAAGACTAAAATGATGCCACACATAGAAAGGAATCTATAAAGGAGAAATAGGTTATTGGTGAGCCCACAAAACCATTAGGATGACCCTAGGAGAACTAAGTTAGGGACAGACCGTCCATAAGAGGAGTATCTAACAGAACTTAGATTATTTGTTTATTTTGTCAGGTAGGCCCAAGTCATCCAAAGGTAGTGGTTAGCCAAACAAAACTATAATGTTCGGACAGATAGTCCATTTGTTACCTGATTTGTATGCATACATGATATTGCTTTATTGTTTTAACCAGTTTTGGTTGCGGGATTAAGATTTGCAAAAGATATGTTTTAAAAGAATATTAGTGAGGGGAAACCGGTTCCGCTAAGCGGTGTGGTCTCACTTAATATCAAATAACCGAGATGTATAGTATTATTCACACCAGGCTTTGTGTCTGACTCAAAGTTTATGTTTTCCCCCTTTAATTCTCGGGTGCTCAAAACTGATTTGAGTAAGCTGAGGGTTGAGGATTTTCAGGTTTTTGTAAGTGGACGAATAAAGCTTCCAGGGATGAGCATGAGGCTGATGCTAGCTATGATTAACAGTTTTTTGTTTTATTTCTACTGCGTTGTATTAAGTCTGTTATGACTATTATGTACTCTGGTCATCCGAGGGGGCATCTTCATATGTCACCCTTAGCGTATTTATGTTATAATTATATTTGATCTGAACTTGGAAAACGTTTGGGATTATGTAACTTGGATATGAAATGTTGTTTTGAAATGTAATCAGAAAAGTGTTTTAATCTGTAATGATTTTATTTCATATTCAAATGCTTCTGATATTATGGATTCAATTAGCATTACTGTATTTGATCATCGGAAGTTAATACTATGGATGACTACAGCATCTGTAGTGCTTAGCTTCGGGCCTCCAGATAAGGGATGTTACAACTTGGCATCAGAGCATAGGTTTATGAAAAACTTTAAACTAAAATGATTTTTGAAAAAATAATCCTAAGGAATTAGAGATAAGATAAGGGTATGGGATAACGCTATAGTAATGTACTTGTATTTGATGTATATATGTATACGCTATATCTCTATTCTCCTACCTCTCTTAGGCTATTCTTCTGTATCTTACGAGGCTTGAATACAGATATGGATGCTAGAAGTGGAAGAGTTAACCTTGGAGTGGGAAGCACCACCACAAATAGAAATGCCAGACCAAATATGAGAAGGAACCAAGGTCAGGCACAAGCTAGAAATGTGGGTGCTGGAGTCCCATAAGTTGACATGGGAGCAATGTATCAGTTCTTTATCGACATGATGTAGGCGGGTGTCACTGATGGAGTAGTTGGAGGAAATGTTGGAGGAGGAGTTCAGGGAGCTCCAATAGTCAACAATTATGCTATTTTGAGTAGGGATTACGCTCGGTTGGGAGGAAAGCCATTCATTGGAACTGAAGATACCATTGAAGTAGAGAACTAGTTATTGCACTATGAGAGAATTTTTGCAGATTTGAGGCTCAATGTTGAGCAAAAGAGAAGGTTTGCTTCTAGACAGCTTCAAGGAGCAGCGTTGTATTAGTGGAATAGTGTGATGATTGGAGTAAATGAAGAGATGATCACATGGGTTGAGTTTAAGAGGACGTTTGAGGAGAGGTTTGTGTTTGAGATTGCGAAGTTCACTCTACTCAGAAAGTTTGCTAAGTTAGAGCGGGGGAGATGATTGTGCTGGAGTATACTACAAGGTTTGAGGAGTTGGCGAGGTATGGGTATGCTACTGTTTATACCGTGATTAAGAGAAATGAGAAGTTCATTAGGGGTTTGAAACCTGAATTGGTTAGGGTTACATTACCTCATATCGGGGATCCTTGTGATGTTGTGGTAGATATGGCTTTAAGACATGAAGAGATGCTTGCTTTTTTGGAGAGAAATAAGGCAAAGGAAGTCCAGGTGGGGCAGAGTCAGATAAGAAAGTTCTTCCATAAAAAAGGAGCTAAGAAGGGTGGAGTTGCAAAGAAGGGAAGTTAGAGGTTGTCTGCTTTAAGTGTGCTAAGAAAGGGCATTTTTCTAATGAATGTCATTATGGAGAGGGAAAGAAGGTAATCTGGAAGAAGAATATTAGATGATTAAACTGCGATCAAATTGGACATTATAAGAACCAGTGCAAGGAGCCAGCCAAGGATGGAAGAGGCAAAGTGTTTGCATTGGACCAGCTACCTCAAAGCCAACAGCAGAGGAAAAAGGAAAGGCTGTATTGGGAGGTATGCTTATGATTCGTGGTATGTTAGTTAGCGTTCTAGTTGATAGCAGTGCATCGCATTCTTTAATATCTCGCTGTTTGGTAAATAAGCTTAACCTAGAACCCTCATACTTAGTTACTTCCTTGAAGGTTGCAAATCCGATAGGAGGGTATGTGACACTTGGGATGAAGTGTGACCACCTAGAGTTTGATTTGTTAGGTCATACCTTTTGTTTGCAGTTTGCATGTGTTTGATTTCGTAGGCTTCAAAATTATTTTGGGTATGGATTGGTTAAGTAAGTACGATGCTAGGATATTTTGCCATGATAGGAAAATATCGCTTAGACACCCTGACTGTAGTGATCGGACTGTATATACTGTAGAAAGCCCTAACTGTGAGGTGAATGCTTTATTGGGTGTTGTGGAGGTAGAAGATGAGTTAAATCGAGTTTTCGTGGTTAGAGAATTCGTGGATGTTTTTGAACCCGTCGTAGGATTGCTACCGAAACGAGCCATTGAGTTTTGTATAGATTTGGTGTGGGGAGCAGAACCAGTGAATAGACCATCAAGCAGGATGAAACCTACAAAG
This sequence comes from Allium fistulosum, assembly GCA_030737815.1. Taxonomy (NCBI): domain Eukaryota; kingdom Viridiplantae; phylum Streptophyta; class Magnoliopsida; order Asparagales; family Amaryllidaceae; genus Allium; species Allium fistulosum. Next base: position 968,197,681 of record CM060904.1, on the reverse strand, counting down.
ATGAGGGAGGTGAAGGTGCAGTTAGTGAATTTGGAAGGCACGAATTTTATTAGGCTAAGTAGTTCACCTAGGGGAGCAGTTGCAGTGTTTGCTAAGAAGCCGGATGGATCGTTAATGGTATGTATCGATTATCGTAAGTTGAATGAGAAGACGATAAAGAATCGATATCTATTGCCTAGAATTGATGATTTGTTCGCTTAATTGAGTGGAGCCAAGGTATTTTCTCAGTTGAATTTAGCAACAGGTTTCCATCAGCTTAGAGTAGCAGAGGATAGTATTCCTTTGATAGCATTTAGAACTAGATATGGATTGTACGAATGGTTAGTGATGCCGTTCAGACTAACTAATGCGCCAACATTGTTTGTAGATTTGAGGAACCGAGTTTTTCAGGAGCACTTGGATAGGTTCGTGTTGGTATTTATAGATGATATTTTGATATACTCTAAGGATGAAAGGGAGCATGAAATTCATCTTAGAGTGGTGCTTGAGACGCTGAGACAACATCAGCTGAAGACGAATTTTTCGAAGTGTCATTTCTGGAAGAAGGAAGTGAAGTATCTTGGTCATGTTGTCTCAGAGAAAGGGTTGTCTGTAAATCCGACTAAGATTGAAGCGGTGAATAATTGGAAGAGACCTGAGACAGTGACTGAGATAAAGAGTTTTCTTGGATTAGATGGATATTATCGAAGATTCATTAAGGATTTGTCGCTAATAGAAGCACCGATGACCAAGCTAACGCGAAAAGATGTGAAGTTTGTTTGGACCGACAAGTGTGAGGAGGCATTCCAGAAGCTGAAACACTTATTGACTAATGCACCTGTGTTGGTTGTTCCGGAAGGGAATCAGGAATTAGTAGTATATACAGATGCTTGTGGAACTGGGTTAGAAGCTATGTTAATGCAAAGAGGTAAAGTGATTTTCTATGCTTTTCGACAACTTAGACCGCATGAGGTGAGATACCCGATGCATGATTTGGAATTGGATGCGGTAATTTTTGTGCTGAAGGTGAGGAGGCATTACATTTTGGAAGAAATATTTGAGTTATATACCGATCATAAATCATTGAAGTATTTATTCTCTCGGACGGAGCTAAATATGAGACGGTGGAGATGATTGGAATTTATAGCTGCTTATGACTTTGGAATTGAGTACACACCAGGAAAAGGCAATAAGGTTGCAGATGCACTTAGCAGAAAACATCAGAATTCAATGTTGGCAACGATAGCTGAGTGGAGAGATTTGGAAGCATTGACAACATGTAGAGTACAGTGGAGATCTGAAGCTGGATCCAGTGGAGAAACTATAGTGTTATCATGTTTAGAAGTTCGACTGACGATGATCGAAAAGATTGCTACTAAACAGATGGAGGATCCAGTATTAGTTGAACAGATCAGGAAGATAAAGGATGGAATGAAGAGCGATGACCTGAAGGATTTTATTCTTGACCAGAATGGGTGGTTGAGAAAGAAAGGAAGATTGTGTGTTCCGAATGCGGGAGACATTAGGAAGGAAGTTTTGGAGGAATGCCATCGTTCGAAGTTCACTATTCATCCAGGAGGAACTAAGATGTATCAGGACATAAAGAGGAGTTTCTCTGGGAAGTAATGAAGAGGGATGTAGGCTTATGGGTAAAGCAGTATCTGAACTGCCAACAAGTAAAGGCCGAACATCAAAAGCCAAGTGGGTTACTTCAGCCATTAGATATTCCAGTGTGGAAGTGGGATTCTATTTCTATGGCTTTTATAGACGGGTTGCCAAGATCTAATAGAGGAAATGAAAGTATATGGTTCATAGTGGACAGGTTAACCAAGGGTGCCCATTTCATTCCAGTTAAGTCAATTAGGACGGCACCTGTTTTGGCTATGTTATTTATGAAAAATGTAGTTAGACTGCATTAGATTCCTAGTAGTATAGTAAGTGATAGAGATTCATTATTCACTAGCGAGTTTTGGAAGAGTCTACAGAATACTTTAGGTACAAGCTCAAGATGAGTACTGCTTACCATCCATAGACTGATGGGAAAACGTAAAGAGTTAACAAAGTCTTGGAAGATTTGTTACGAGCTTGTGCGTTAGGTTTTGGGGGATCATGGGAAGACCATCTACACTTAGTCGAGTTTTCATATAACAACAGTTATCAGGCTAGTATAAGGATGGCGTCGTTTGATGCTTTGTATGGAAGGCCATGCAAATCTCTAGTTTGTTGGTTAGAGACCGAGGATAGGTTGGTTCTTGGTTCGGATTTAGTTAGAGAAGTTGTAGAGAAGATTGAGTTAATTCGAGCTAGAATGAAGGAAGCTCAGTCGAGGCAGAAGAGTTATGTTAATAGAAGACGGAAAGATTAGGATTCTCTGTTGGAGATCATGTTTTCATTAAGGTATCACTGATGAAAGGTGCAATTCGATTTGGGAAGTCGGAGAAATTGGCACCGAGATTTGTTGGACCATTTCCAATTATAGAAAGGATCGAGAAACTCGCATATAGAGTAGAATTACCGAACAGTTTGGCAAGAGTCCACGATGTTTTTCGTATTTCTCATCTGAGAAAGTGTGTTCGAGACCTAGAGACTACTATAGCACCGACTGTGTTAGAGGACTTAGTAGTAGAGCTAAATTTGACTATAGTTAGAAAGCCAGTTTGTATAGTCATAAGAGATGAGAAGAGTCTATGAAACAAGACAGTCAGATTAGTTAAAGTCCAGTGGAGTGACGATGAGAGAGACTGTACTTGAGAGACTAAAAGCAGAATTAGAGACGCTTATCCTGACTTGTTTGATGGTATGTTTTACCTTTTTGATTGATTTGTTGAGTACCTTATCATAATTTCGAGGATGAAATTCTTTAAGGAGGGAAGTTTGTAATGACCCTAATTTTGAAAACATTATCTAGGATATTTAATTAGTTAAACTAAATAAAATAATGTGATGATTGGGGGATTGAGATTTGTGTTAATAGAAGGGTAGACGTGCCATATAACAAATAAACTAAAGGGAAACTAAAATAAAATAGGTAAGGCAAATAGATGAGGGGTAAAACAGGAACAAGTATATTCTTATACCCTAACCCTTAGGCCATTCATTCTACACACTCATTTGCAAAAAATTAAACATAAGAGGTCGGTCACCATTGAGGAAGAACAAGAAGAAGATAAAGCAATCAAAGGAAGGAAGCTTAATCAATTCAAAACCATTCTCAAATCTCAACTCCTTAATCACAAAGCTAAGGTGAATAATGACTACATCTCGTATTTTTGATTGTTTTCAGTTTTAGATTAAATCCAAACTATTTTGCAAGGTTTTGCCATGTTTTCTATTGTTAAATTGGATATATATGCTTGTTGATGATTTATGCTAATTCATATGAATTTTATGATATGTTTTAGTGTGAAAACCCTAATAAATGACATCTAAACAACTTGTGATTTAAGAATAAGGTCAGAAATGATATTTTAAAGATGAGTTTCAATTTTCATAATTTTCTGAATTAATGTGGATTTAATATTAATGTTCTAGTGGAGAAAATGGTTATTTGGGTTTAAAATTAATTACGACTAATATATGTATGTTATGGGTCAGAAATTAATATATATTAGAAAATATACTAAAAATGTGTAACAGCCCAAAAATTTTAACAAATCTTTATTTAAAAATAAACATTCTGTAATGTTGATTTGAATTAAAAGTGTAATAATTAGGGTGAAACGGGAAATTTAAACTTCACATTTCGATACGTATATTTACATCCGTTCTTAACTTATATTAAACAATCAAATGTTATCAGTTTGGTATAATAGCTATTTAATTTCTGATTTAAAAATGATACGTTATTTTATTGAAAGGAAACGTTAGCATTTTTAAATTTATTCAATTTGAGAAATAAATCAAATTGTACGTTACTTTGGGCATTGCATTTTGTCCCTTTGCCTTGATTCTTTGTCTATTGATTTTAGGCGTTAACATTTGCAGCTTCAGCCGTTCAAAATCTTGCTCAAATCTAGCCTAAAATCGTGCACGTGAAAGATCTTTTCTTCCCATACGTTTCGTTCAACTTAATAAAATTTATAGCCTTCATTTTCTCGACCGTTCAAAGCAATTTAATATTGCCTTTTCTACTTAAATCAAGTGACGTTCACAAATCTCCATCCCTCAAAGAAATTTTCATTTCAGCTTCCCTCTGGATTGCGGGACCTTCTTCCTTCAGGTAGCCGCATGCACTTTTTTTTGTATTTCAAATTTTTGTTGTCCCCTGCTTTTATTTTTGCTGTACCGTGCTTTTGCCCACCTCCTACCCCATATTTTTCCGACCAAACACAACACCATCTCCGCCCACCACAGTCACGGCCGAGAACCACCACGACAGCCCCTACTCCATGCTACCACCACCGAACCCAGAACGAGACCGCCTCCAACCCCAGGCTGACCAAACCCATGCCGATACCATTCAACCCCACTGAAACTCCTCCAACCCCATGCCGAGACCAGCCACCACGTCTCCAACACCATGCCGAACCCAGGCAGACCAGTCACGTCACCGAACCCATGCCACCATGAACCTCTGGCCTTTGTTCTGAAAAAAATTTTGTTAGTCACCGTGCATTTTGAAACTATTGTCTTCATGCCTCTGCCCTTGTATTTGAAAACAAGAAATGAGAAAAAAAATGGTTTTGCCACCTTTGTATTTTGGTATTTGAGTATATATTCCACTGAGCCTTTGTTTTGGAACCAGAGAATGAACAAAAGTTGTTTGTCACCTTTTTGTTTTGAAGTTGTTGGTTATATGTTCGGCCGAGCCCTGCCATTTGAAAACAAGAAAAAAAAAGGGAAATGAGAAAAATTGTTTTGTCACCTTTTGCATTTTCATTTTTGTTGAATTGCCAGACCGAGCCTTGTACTTGAACCTGAAAAATGAACAAAATTTTGTTTTATCACTCTGTATTTTTGAAGTAAACTGTTTTGTCCCTTGTATTTGGTATCCTAGTCTATGTTCTCCACTGACCTTTGTTTTGAAAGAAAAGAAGCGAACAATTTGTGTGGTCGAGCCTTTGTTTTTAAAGTTATAATCTATATTTTTAAAAAGTGGTCGAACTATTGCTTTCGATTTTCAACTTGTGTTTTTTCTGTTTGTTTGCTTCATTTGAAAATTTGTTATTCGTGCAATCTTAGATTTGATTATTTATTTTGCTTTAGATTTGAGTCTAGTTGGCGCATCCGCTAACAATTGATCGTGCTTTCCGCGTGCTTTTGATAGCGTCTTCTTTTTTCGAATCTCCAGCTTCGTAGAGGTGAGTAAATCTCACATGAATATTCATACTTATATGATTGTGAAACGACCGCAACTGAATGTGTAGAAAATAAATAAATGAAAAATGATGTTATAATTACCTGTGATTTATTTATATTTGATGTTAGAATTGTTAAAATTGCATAACATATCATCTGTTATATTTTGTTCTTATTTTACTGTTATTCTATTCTATTAAATCACACTGCAAGTTCTCTGTAGAATAGAATCACTATGGGTTGAAATGATACATACCCGAACGGACTTTAGAATAAGGGAAGATCGTTATGGGCTGAAATGATAGGCCTGAACGATTTTCAATTAAATTTTATTTACTTGGGATTGCGGGTTTGAAATGATAAAACCCGGATTTTTCTTTGTAAACTACGGATTGAAATGATATAGTATCCGTATCACTTGACTTAGGCTAGAAAATATTATACAGACCCGTGATTATTTTTCTATATTTTCTGGATACCTTTAAATATCTTAAATAATTGTAATAATATTAAATTGATTTAAATTGAATTTTAAAATGATTTATTTAAAGTAGAAATGATTTTCTATGTGATAAATATAAATAAATGGGAAAATATTGACTTTAAAATGTAACTTAAATTTGAAAATTTGACTAAAAAGAAAAGATGGAAACTTAAGATTTATAAAATAAAAATGAAGATTTAGTTTTAAAATGGTGGAAAAATGGAGAATTAAATTTAAGTGTTGAAATAAATTGTTTAAAGGAAAAATAGGAATTGACACACTTGAAATTTAATAAGTGAACTTTGTAAATTTGTGATTTTATTTTTGTAAACTTCTCTTTAGAAATCATAAGTTAAAGGTTTTAAATGAACATTTTTAATGTGGAAAAATATGATTTTTTAAGTTTAAATGGTTTAAATTGAAGTTTATTTATGGCTGAAATTTGCACTTAAAACCTGGAAATTTAATTTATAGCACTTCAGAAATGCTACCATCTCTGAAATGAACTAATTCTGAACTTAGTAGAATCTACAGCACTTGTTAAGTGTTGTGGTTATATAAATGAACCAAAAGACTAAAATGAACTAAGGCTATGATAGCACTTGGTAAGTGCTGTTGTAGCAGGAACTAAAATTGAACCTAAACTAATAAAAGGGTTACTGTAGCACTTGTTAAGGGCTGCAGTAAGCTGAAATATTGTAAAGACCCGCAAATCCGTCTTCCGAAAACTCGACACCGATACGTCCACTGTACCGAATGTCGAAAAATCGAATGGCGGAAACGCGAAACTTTAGGGTTAAAAGAAGAGGTAGAAGAAAAGATAGAAGAAAAAGAAAGAAGAACAACACAGAAAACACAGAACAGGAACAATATCGGAATCTCACATTCGCAGCGGAATAATATATAATAGATAAATCAATAATCTTTAAAACAAAAGACTATATCAGTTTATACATACATCAATCATCAGAGTTTACAACAATGGACAGTTATATAAACTTGTCCTCATACAGAATACACAACGGAATAAATAACAAGTACGATAGTACGCTTCGCCATCCAACTCATCTCCAAAGCTCCAGAATATCCAGAATCCTGATAAAATAACTCTAGGCTGCCCGTGTGGAAAATTATGGGCACCCAGAGTTTAGAAAGGGAACAATAAACTCCAGGTCAGTCATGGTGACTGGTGTGAGATCGTAAAAACAGTTATTTTCGCAAAGAAAATAAAACAACTTCGCAATGCTTTTGGAAAATGAAACTACCATAAGGCCTCCCACCACACACACAATGCAAGCGCAGAATTGGAGGAGATTTCTCCTTATGATAGTCAAAAATGCTTACTACGCAAATCAGTTGATATTATTATTAATGTCTAGTGTGGAAAACATTTCGAAAGTATAATATCAATCTTAGCCAACATACAACAATTGTTGTATGTCTACTATAGCTACTACGTTCAGTAGCAGGTTACCGCCACATTCCATAGCAGGTAATACAACTAAAAAAACCGTACAGGGTTCGTATTGTTTCTTTGGATTTCCAACAATGATCAGGCTAAGGAACTTCCTTACCGAAATAGAAACGCCTCTGGAAAGACGCCCCGGATCCTAACCGGATCTCCGCAAACAAAAGGCCGACGCTACCTCACGCTCTAACCGAGCTGTAACTAGGTAACTAACACACGAGCTATGCCATCCCCCGGTCGTTACCGACCTTTATCCGAGGATCCTCAATCGAAAAGCAACAGCCGCAAAATATAATCCACATAGGTAAAATATCTGGGCTCCATACCATGATATCACCTTTTATCCAGAAGGAAATGGCATACCCTAGGGGCGCTACCCCTACAAACCTTTGCCGCACATTCCTGTTTCGACCATTACCGGGTTGTGAGGCTCGACGAAGTCTCGTCCATAAAGCTACGCTTTTTCACAAAGCCACGCTTTTTCACAAAGCCACGCTTTGATCCACAAATGATCATCAGCACTTCGTGTGCCACATTACCAATTTGGGAATGTATCACTAGTAACCATCAACTACATAACCTCTGAGCTCGTACGTCTCAGAGAAGGGTGTTAAGCTAAGAGAATAAATTCTCCACCACCAAAAGAAATGTATTTGATTGAAACCAGCTTTACATCTCAAAGTGTAACGTCAGACACACATCCATACAAGTCCGTTCCGGGATCAAACGGAACCGAAGGCACTTCCAAAGAAGCCCTTGCAATCCGGATATTCACTAATCACGTCCGGACTTCCCATCACAAAAAGAGTGATATAAATCTCTATACCGGAGCAACTCGGTGCAGAGACATTCGACAGGTTGTCCTTTCATTTTCACAAATATCCGGTCTTCACACCGGTCTTCAAATGCAATCCATTCGCGACGTAACACTATTCGGAATGGGTTATATGACACAAAGGTCCTCTCCCGGCTTAACCGAATAATGAGCGTTTGTTTTAAAAACAAATCAAGTGTCATTTCAAAGGCAAATATTGATAGTTGGTTCTTTACCTATCAATAACATTCACAACAAGCATCCAATCCAAATAATTTTTCCCAAATTATTTATTAAATTTCAAATCTTTTCACAAGATATATATTCTTCCACACTTCACATTTGAAAATCAATTTCAAATCATATTTCATACTTCCCGTTTGAAAATCAATTTCAAATCATATTTCATACTTCCCGTTTGAAAATCAATTTCAAATCATATTTCATACTTCACGTTTGAAAATCAATTTCAAATCATATTATGGTCCATTTAAACCAATTTGATAAATCCTTATCGATTTATTTCAAATTTACATTTCAAATTTGTAAATTTATTTCCACACTTCATCGCTTTGAAAATCCGATTTCAAATCATATTTTCCACACTTTTAAAAATAAATCAATGTTTATTTTTAAAACAAATTTCCCTTTCCTTTACCAATTCTATTCGGAATTTACATTCCCAAAAATCCACTTTTACACGATTTTCAAATCATTTTCCAAATATTCATTTTCAACCCCAAATCAACTTTAAAAATTGATTTCTCCATTTTATTTCAAATCCCAAATCAAATTTCAAATTGATTTCTGAATTTACTTCAACACCGAATCACATTTCAAATTGATTCTAACTTTTAATCCCAATTACCAAATCATTTTACAAATCGATTCCCAAATTTATTTTCAACACAAAAATCAATTTTTTTTATTCAACATTAAATAAGTTTTCATATGGATTCCTCAAAGATTTATTTTAAATAACCAATCAATTATCACTTTGATTTCAAATAAATTTATCTCCTTTAAAATAAATTCTTTTATTTTCCCAAACCATCTAAAATTAAATTTTAATTTCAGAAATCCAATTTCATTCATTCCTGGTATCCAACGATACCAAAAATACATTCGGCTAAATTTTAGCTCTCAATACATTCAATCACAGATATAATCATACGCAGATTATAAATAATCAATCAAACAACATATGAAATCCATTCAAATGTTTTGAGGAATCCTGTTGGATCCCTCCAACCTGTTTCCCTGCATCCACAGATGTTAGCACAATACCAATTCCGCTCCAGTACGGAATTATCGCGGTATATGGGTTTTATAAAAATATCCGCTTACTAACGGCGCAATAGGGTCTCATCCGCTATACGAGGCGGGAAATCAATCAATCCAATATATACATATGCCAATATGTATATATTGCTATATATATATAGATATATCCTACTATATCTAATATCACAACCAAACAGACAATCAAATCAATAACTGCAAAAATAAAATCCACTTTTCATTTTGAGTGAGAAGATCTCACCTTTGCTTTTATTTTGCAATCCATTTTTCGTTCTCGGCTTGATTCCCAATTTTTTTTGGACCTTGTACAAATAATTATACAATTTATTAATGTTCGGAATAATCGAACAGTTTAATTGCATTTTATAATCTTAATTCAACTAATAGTTTTAATTTTAAACTATCCTTCCTTATAAATAAATTATTTTAAAACAAATAAGTTGGGTTTACATAAATAATTTATTTTTAAACAAATTCCCCTAAAAAAAATCTATTTTGTAGCTAAAATACTTCCATAAGTTTACTAAACAAATTTACCCAAAATTATATCTATTAAATTTAAACAACTCTTTAAATCTAATCTCATGAAAATTCCTCTACGTCCCTATATATAGATATTTTTTATTTTTTTATTTTTTTATTTTAATCAAACAAAAATAAACCCAGTGATTACCTCACTGCTAGACGAGATCGCGACCACAACAATTCGTCGAAGTCGCCGCCGCCTGCCTCGTGACCCCGAGCTCAAGTCCTCACGTCTCACTACCTCCAGATCACCCACACAACCCCACAGTCGCACGCGCCACCCACTGAAAATCATCGCGAGTTCTAAATTGCCTATCGCAGCCACAAACCCTAGCTTCAACTTCGATCCTACGAACAGCCATCCAACATCGATCGCGATAATCAAGTCGCGACCTCCTTGCATCTGCAGCTCCGACCACGCGCGCGACACCACCACACGATTCCCAAACTCGCGAGCCTGGTCGCCACTGCTACTCCTTCGCGTGCGTGAACACTGCTCGTCCCTCACTGTCGATCGACATCTTCCCACCGCTAGTCTCGCGTGCGCGAGCACTACAAGTTCGAACCCTAGAACACCTCGTCTAAACCAGTTTCGACCCTCAATCGCCTCGCGATCGAACCAGAACTCGCGACCATTAGTGGCCCTCCCTGCCACGACTGCCTTCGCGCGCTGATTTCCCTAATCGAACAGAGTTGTAAAAATAGAAAGGGGGAAAACTCGCGGTCGCGACTTTTGATTTTTTTGAAATTGAATGAGGATTTCGTTCTGAAGGGTAGGGTTTTAAATACAAATTCGACTTCGAGCTTGAGGATTCTTTATACTCGAACGAAGAATAGGATTTCGTTCGAATGCACTGAGCTCCCCATTTTTCTGCTTTGATTTGAATTGGAGAAAGAAAATGAAGACTCGTACATTTTACTGAGTGAAAAAGTAGGCGCGATTTGAGATTAAGGAGACAGACACGATTTAAAAAAAAATGAAAGTGTATCTTCGTACATAGTAGGGGGCGTGTAGAGTAAGCTATAGTGATCTTGATAGGAAATGGAAAAGTGTTGATGTGAAAATAATCTGACCAGTCAACATATGTATAAGTTATTTAAATTCAAATTTGAATTGCCTCCGAATCGCAACTCAAAATCTCGACTTCCTATTGAGGCGTGCCGCCAGGCGTTCATAATGTTATACGCCTATTCCGAACGCAATGGAAAAGGTTCTGAGTCCAAATTCAATCGTATGGAGAAGACTACTTTTTGGACCAGTTATTAAATTAAATTTCAATATAAATTTCAGTGCGTTTGCTTATCGTACGGCCAAACGATCACTCCAAACATCACGAAAATTAAAATCCGATAATAACAAACTATTACGGATCCAATGGAACTGGTTTCGTCGAATTCCGAGACTGTACTCCGGAACGCTATTTTCAAACATCGATTAAACGATAAAATTTCAAAACTGAACAAAACAGTTTCAATTTCAATTCTGAAAGTTCTATTACCTTCAGAATTATCAATATAGATTTTCCAAGCCTTCAGATTATTTTTTTTAATCTGCTTAAAACTGAAGATTCAAATTTTTACCCAGTTTCAATAATTAAATTCAATAATTAAATCGCCAAATTCATTCCGATAATTGAATTTCAAATTAAATTATCATTCGAATATTTAAACCCAATTAAATATTCACATTTCAAATGTCAAAAATTCAGGGTCGTTACAAATATGATTTTGTTTAAAACTGAACTGTTACAGCAATTTATAAAATGCTGTCTTTGCTGAATTAAATTGTTTTCAAATATAACTTACCGCAGCACTTTTTAAATGCTGTGAAAGCTGAAATTTCAACGTTTTATGGTTTTTAAGTGAATAAATGAATTCAGAAAGGGATAAATTTTTGGAAATTTAATATTTGATTTATAAGAATAATGACTTTGTTTTTAAATGATTTAATTTGAAGTATTTGATATAAATTGTTTTAAATTTATAACCACGGGTTATAATAACGCTGGGTTGTTAAAGAGACCGGGATCGGATATGGACATACTCTTTGTCTTACCGAAAACCACTTTGGCAACTGTGTATGCGGTGGAGATTCCAGAATGAAGTAGGATGGTGGCGACGTTCTTAAGGTATGTTACGTGGACTCAACTCCCGTGAGTTGGCATAAGGTGGCTAAAACAGGAGCGATCTCGGACCAGTGAGGTAGCACCTCTTCTCGGACACATTTCTTCGATATTATACTCTTACTTGTGATTGATTAGATGGCCATCCTCCAATTTGGGAGTGTTGTTCGAGGTGGAACGGTAGTGGCTGTTATGCGTATCCATCAGTCCGTGTGCGTAATTGGTATATCTACCCTGGCATTGCCTAGTTGTGCCGTGTCACCTACCATATCGAGCTTTACTACGATTATGATTTTAAGATCCGACCGCGTTAAGGTTATCCATCCCCTTAACGCTATTTTCTATATGATTATACTTTACTTATTTAGACACTATTATAATAGCGAATATTACTTCATAGTAGATATTTTAACGAACCCTTAGAGGATGGGCGGTCCCAAGCATCTTCTAAGTTACTTGTACCTTTACTACAGTTCACTTGAGTTGGTTTACATTGTATAAGTACGTATGTCCTAACTCGAGTGTTTATGTTTTATTTTACGCTCGGGTCAGCCTGAGTATCAGTTGGACTTCATCTTCACGGAGCTAGGACTACTGGAGATCATCTTTATCAAGCTGCTATCTGTTTTGCTATTCAGTCTTTTATTTTAGCTTATGTAATTGAGACAAATGAATTTGGGATTTTCTGTGGTTATTCAAACTGTATTGGTTTTAGACTATGTAATTTGTACTTGTTTTGAGACTATGTATTTTAGTGGCTTCATGAACCACTATGATTATTTTTAAATTCCGCTGCGAGTTATTCTGATATTTCTGTGTCTGTGATTCTGTGAATGATTTTATTTGCTCCAAATTTTATTACAATCTGTTATTTTGCATTATTCAAGTCCGACATATGTGGATTATTGTCGATTTGAATGGTCCAAAATAGTGGGTCGTTACAAAATGATTTATGGGAATTTTTATAGATTTTTCTTAAGTGTTTTAATAAGTATATAAAATTATTTAAGGTACGGGACTTAAATGTTTTATATGTTTATAAAAGGAGAATGGGAATTTTGTAAATAATTTAATTTGTTTATTTCAGAAATTTCGGCAGTACTTTTAGGAAAGAAATTAGCAACCAATCATGTTTTGTCAAACAAGGCAGATTAGTTGGAAAGAATTGCTATGAAAAGTTAAAAATCAATTTATACATGCTTTTTACATGTTTTACCACTTTGGGCACCTAGCCTTCGTCACCTTACTTCCACTTTCATCTACATCGAAACCAAAGCACATGGTATCAAAGACTTGGTACGTAGTGAATTAGACATAGGTGAAAGGTACTGGGTCGTAACAAGGGGTCCCGAAAGGGGTCAAAGCCTTACTTTGTTTTAAATAAAAATGCGCCTGCTTTGCTTTCGAAAGGAATGCTTTCAACTTGGTTAGCTTTCGACTGGGTCAAATTGTTTTTAAAGGAATGGTTTCGAAAGAGGTTGTGCCTTTTTTTAAGTAAATGCTTTCGAAGGGGTCGAAACCCCTTGCTGCTGCTTTCCACCTTTCAAAGCAAATGGTTTCGAAAGGGTTACTTTATTTTTAAAACTTAGCCACTTCTTCAATGCTTTCGAAGGGTTGGTTTCAACACCATAACTTCTTTACTTAGGAAATAGCTTTTGGAAGAATGCTTTCGACTTAGTTGTTTTATGACCCTTTTGTTCTATTGAAAGTTAAACCCAAAAGGCTTTGAAAGGAATAGTTTTCAATGGTTTCGAAAGGTTATTCCACTGTTTTAGTTGAACCCAAATGCTTTCGAAAGGTTTGATTTTATGAAAAGGATTTATTGCTTTCGAATGGTTTAAGGTAAAGGTTTCGAAGGGGTGGTTCTTCAATGGTTTGAAAGGTTTTTAATGGAAGTTCCAATGTTTTCGGAAGCAATGTTTATAGTGTTATGATAAGAGGATGTCTAAGGTTTTAAAGCTTTTGAAAGAAAGATTTTTCAATGTTTTCGAAAGATTTATTAGGAATGGTTTCGAAAGGTATGTTTTGGCCTTTCGGCCTATGGATATAAAGCAAAGTAGTTACTTGGTTTCGAAAGGGGTACTTTCAATGGTTTCGAATGTTTTCATCAACAATGTTTTGTGTAAAGTATATATAACATGGCAAAGAGATTTGGATAAAGCATAGAGTATATTTTCCTTGTTTAAAGTACGATTTAAGGTTTAAATCAATTTGAGAGAAAATGTTTTCAAGTAAAATTTTATGGGTAGACGACCCTAAGTAAAATGACTCAGATATGAGAATACCAAATGGGACTGGTATGGGGTCACGCCCTATACTTTAGCTAGTAATCCCTAGCTAATATAAGTCCAAAATTCTAATGTGTAGAGCTTTGTCACAAGTAAGACTAAAATGATGTTACCCACAGAAAGGAATCTATAGAGGAGAGATAGGTTATTAGTGAGCCTGCAAAACCATTAGGATCAATTGACCCTGGGAGAACTAAGTTAGGGACAGACCGTCCAGAAGAGGAGTGTCTAACAGAAGTTAGATTATTTGTTTATTTGGTTTGGTAGGCCCGAGTCGACCAAAGGTTAGTAGTTAGCCAAATAAAACTATAATGCTCGGATAGATAGTCCATTTGTTACCTGATTTGTATGCATACATGATATTGCTTTGTTATTTTAACCAGTTTCGGTTGCCGGATTAAGATTTGCAAAAGATATGTTTTAAAAGGATATTGTGAGGGGAAACTCGTTCCGCTAAGCGGTGTGCTCTCACTTAATATCAAATAACCGAGATGTATAGTATTATTCACACCAGGCTTTATGTCTGACTCGAAGTTTATGTTTTCCCCCTTAAACTCTTGAGTGCTCAAAATTGATTTGAGTAGGCTGAGGTTTGAGGATTTTTAGGTTTTAGTAGGTGAACGAATAAAGCTTCCGGAGACGACCAGGAGGCTGATGCTAGCTTTATTTAGGAGTTGTTTTGTTTTGTTTCCACTGTGTTGTATTAAGTTTGTTATGACTATTTAGTACTCTGGTCACCTAAGGGGCCATCTTCATATGTCGCCCTTGGCGTATTTATATAATAATTATATTTGATTTGAACCTAGGAAACGTTTGGGATTATGTAACTTAGATATGAAATGTTGTTTTGAAATGTAATCAGAAAAGTGTTTTAATCTGTAATGATTTTATTTCATATTTAAGTGCTTCTGATATTTTGGATACCACTAACATTACCGTATTTGGTCACCGGAAGTTAATACTATGGATGACTATAGCATCTATAGCGCTCAGCTTCGGGCCTCCAGATAAGGGATGTTACATTATATAATTCTAAAAATATTTATAAATTCCTTTATAAATCTCTAAACCCATTTATAACTATTTTATAAATCTCTAGAGGCCATTTATAAATATCTCTGAATTATTCCTCAAATCATTTATAACTCTTTATAAATCCATAAAACTAATTATAGAACTCCTCTTATAAATCTATAAACTCATTCTCAAATTCGCTTATAAATATCTAACCATTTATAAAACGTCTTTACCTTGTGAATAATCTTCCTTTAAGTCTTCAAACCATTTTATAAAACTCCCCTTAGAAAACTCAAACACATTTATAAACTCTATTTATAAGTCTCGTAAACATTTATAAATAAATAAAAATCATTTTCTTCAAAATATAATTATATAGTAATAATTATTAACAATAAAAATTATAAATAAATAATAATCATTAACTTCAAAACATCTTAAACATAATATTTAATAATTTTCAAAACATTAATAAATAAAGAATAATAATTAATCTTTACCATTATTATAAATAGTAATAATTAATTTCCAAAATATTATTAATAATAATTATTATTAATTTCTAACCATATTAATTATTTGAATAATTAACTTTTCAAAATATTAAAATATTGATAAATAACCTTAAACAACATCGAGGTTAATAAATAATCTTTAAAACAATATTAAATAATAATATTCTTAAAACAATATTAAAAATAAACAAGTTTAAAGCAATATTAATATAAATAAATAATTTAGAAAAGAAAGATAAAAAGATTTGAATAAAATAGAAGTTAAATCCTTTAAAATAAAATATTTCTGAAACCAACTATGGATTAAAAATCAATTCCTGTCTCAAAAACCTATTTCAACTAAAATGGCAATTTATAGTATTTTTAATATACTAATTTGAGGTCAATAGCTACCAACGTTTAAACAATATCGATATTGATTTTCTATCGCAACAGGGTTTAAGTTTTAATATATACCGTTGTCATATCCAATAGTGCCAAAAATCAGGTTTATTATCCAATGATACATATAACAGGAATATTATTGAAAACAATTTAACAATAGCGAGGAATCCCGTTGGATCCCTCCAACCTATCCCCCTGCATCACAGTCATATATATATATATATATATATAAATAATTCAACATTGGTGAGGAATCCTATTGGATCCCTCCAACCTGTTTCCCTACATCACAAATAGTATAAAATCATATGATATGGGTCATCCGCTACTAGGAGGGTATATATAAAGGATCATTCGCTCCAGGGGTGGGAATAAATCCAAACCAACTGATAAAACAGTAAATCATTTAAACATCGAACCAATAATTTTTTTATCAATTATATAACATACTAGTTAGCCAAAAAGATGAGTTTAACTCACCGAAACTCCAGTTGTCGTCGAGGCGTTCTGGTTTGGAACTAAAATCAAACAACATCCGATTTTAGCACAAATTTTAACTTGCTTGAAATTCGACCAAACCAGTATCATCACGAAGATTTCGTCATCACGAGTGCAACGGTAAATTGGCACCTCGATTGGACCTCGTATGAGAGAGTTACACATGTTTTTGATTATCGGTTTTTAAATTATAATATAATTAAACTAATTATATAATCATATCATTATAATTACGGTATTACCCTCTTCCCCAAATATTAAATTCCTACTGCTCCCCCTCGTGCTCGATTTCATGATGTCGTGCCACCTCCCCGCTTCACCAACGATCACCGCAGCTATTCCCCAAACAACCCTTGACCTCGACAAGCCCATGCCTCGTCCCCTCTGATCGCCGCTAACTCACAAAAAACCCAAAACATTTTTCCTCTTGACCCAAAAGTGCTGCTGCTACAGGCAATTTTGCACCACCGAACTCCGGCCGAAGGTAGCCCTTACCATGCTCAACAACGTCTCTTTAGACACCATCACCTAAAAGTTCGCCAAAACGCCGAAATCGACAATTTTCCCTTTGTGGTTCGTCTCCAAACTACGGGGTCCATGGGTCAAATCAACCGATCTCCACCATTCAATTTGTTCATTACATCATGATGAACAAAAGTACAGTTGAGGCCATCACCTGAAAATGCTTGTGGAGGCTCCGATCACCTCGAACCGTTGGATGAAGAGGAGAATTTTGAAAAAAAAAGAGCGAACTTATTCTCCGATATAGACACGCATATATGAAGAGAGAAGAGTATGGGGTAAATGTGGGCAAGGTTATGGGTTAAGTGAGGGGAAGTATGGTTATAAAATATTATATATATTATTTTATTTAAAATAATCGGCTCTTCACTTTCGAAAAATCCCAAACTCCAAACGAGGCATGCCACCTAGCGTTCTATACTAAATACCCCTATTCCAAACTTAATGGAACTAGTCTTGCGACCTAATTCGACCATATGCAGAAGTTAGATTTCAAACCCAATCATATTATACTAATTTCTAAAATTAATTTATATGCGTTTCAAACTCGTACGACTACACGATATATCCGATCGCCATGAAATCGATGGCATACAATAATTCACTATTACGGATCCAATGAAATTGGTTTCATCGAAATCCAAGACAGTGCCCAGGAAGGCTATTTTCACACGTTAATTAAAACGATTATTAAAAAACAAGTTTAATCGCTTTTAAATTGAAATTCAAAAGTTTACTATCATCATTCTTATCCAAATAGAATTTAAATCAACTTTCAAAATCATTTTCATTCACATCAAATTCAAGATTTAATTATTTAAACAATTTCAAATATTTAAATAACCATTATATTTGAAATTCAAGTTATTTAATTAATAAAATTACATTTTCAACATATAAAAATCAATTAAATATTCCAAATTCAAATGACTAAAATTCTAGGTCATTACATTCTTTCCCCCTTAAAAGATATTCGTCCCTGAAATTAGCAAGTAAGAATAAAGCCCCAAACCGTTAACTTTTCAAAACCAATTAGTTGGAATAGGTTACCAAATTCTTTTAAGCCATTAACTTTCCAAAATTAGTTTGTTGAAACTTTGTTATCACCTTTCCTAAGTCTTTAAATTCATTCATGGTTACTAACTAATACCATTCCAAGTTATAACATAAACATCAAATTTTAGTTATCGGAAAATTTTCAAAATTCAAAAAAAAATTCTAATGCCTTATATTTTCGAAAAAATTCGCCAGCATCTCCTTTGCACGGTTCGATCGAAAAAATTACAATATATATATATATAATCACAAATATACATCTCATCTTCAAAGATGAGGTGTCCTGTAGTAAAAACTATAAGAATACGATATGTAATCTGGAATGTGTACCTTTATTAGAATTAGCAAGCATATACAATCAACATAATGAGAAAGCAAACTCCAAATGCGCAGCATACGCCATCCGCATCTACTAATCACACAAAAACTAATAAGAGCAAGTATATAGAAAGTAATATCAATATATAGCATAGACTATATAATAACCATATCCAAATGTAGCAAATGTATCCAGAGAAACTATCAAACAAATAATATCCATCCAATTAATTCATAACCATATCAATTTCCATTTTTGAATGTCAACATTTAATTTATTAAATCTCTTATGATGTAAAATACCATCTATATGGAAACCAAATCTGATCGCTCGCTCGATCACACAATTTTACTTCCGAACTAGTATCGTTCACACAACCACTCTAATGCGAACTCAGATCTGGTTCCTTGACTAGAAACCATCACCCTCATTGCATAGCCATACACTATGATAGAGAATATCAGAATCAATCAAAAATCTATATCCAGTGTCCGCCGTCAAGAATTGAGTGAAATTTTTTAACTCGGACTGATGTAAATCACCTCAAAATTTTGTACTCGAATCTGGATCAAATAGTTTTACGAATAAAATAATATACGTACCACTTGCATATCTTTTTCAATTGGTTTCTCTTTATTCAGATTCTTTTATTTACATTCATTTATTCATAATCATTATTCACATTACTTTATTCACATTCATTTATAACTTAGTATATTTATTTCAATACTAATATCACTTAAGAACCATTCCATCAAATTTTACTTAAGTTTATTATAAACATTTTATACAGCCACTTATGTTTATTATTACTAAGTACATATTCATTTTAAATCAAACTCAATTTCATTTAACTCATTTCATTATTCAATTTCATTAATTCATTTCAAATTACAATCAATTTCATTTCAAAAATCAATTTCATTTAACTTAACATAAGTTAAAATTCATTTCAAATTTGCTTTTCTTAACATTCATATTCAATAGTTTAAAACTTTGTTTTAACTTATTATTCCTCAATTTATAAGTTACAAAACCCGATTTCTTATAATTTCAACAAAATACTTCGATAAAAATTTCAGAATTTAAACACTATATTTTATTTCAACTCTATTTTGAAATAGTACATAATATAATATACATTTCTTTTTGTATAAAAAAAATCATATTTTGGGGTTTAAATCAAAACTTGTTTTACCAAGACAAAACTCCAATGGTAGCAATCCATCACTTAGATAATCGAAAATAAACGTCGATGATGTTGCAGTCATCATCGAAATTATTTTCCAACGACTGAAGTGAGTTCAATGCTTTCTATCTCTTTTAAATTATTTTAAAATATTTCTAATCAAAATATTTTCAAAATAATACTATTATTCTTCCAAAACCTTTGAAAATCAATTTTCAAAATCAATGGGATTTAAGTTCTCAAATTCTCAGCTTTTAAATCCTTTTTATTTACAAATCAAATTTGTAAATTTCCCTAATGTGTAATTTCAACTTGGTTATATAAAACCATTTCTTAACTGTTTATCTTTTTTACATTATAATAATAACAACCTTTATTAGAACACAAACAACAAGCAACAAATGATAATGATCAAATATTATCATTCACTAACAACCAAACACACCATATACACTATAATAATATCTGAAAAATTATTCTTTATATATATAAAATATAATCTAGGTAAAGTTTATTTCATTTACCCAATTTCAAAACAATACTATGTCGAATTGCCCTGTTCGTGTGTTTAAAGATCCCTATCAATAGCGTTAATTACTTGTATTAACCGGAATCCATAAGCTATTCAAAAGATCAATCTACATATTATAAAACATTTTGATATCACTAACAAATATGTGCTCCTATGTATATACACTCAAACTCATTCTAGGGTGTTACTAACCCTATCTCTAATGAGTTATTCCCACCAAAGCCAAGGTTCTCTCTTAACCTTGCGCTTTGATAGCAAATTGTAACGGCCTACTTTTCTGTACAGTTTAAGCGGACAACCAACCACACATAACCCACTCAAATTGGACAGAAAGCGGATAGTTAGGGAGAAGAAAGAAGAAAGAAGACAAGAAGAAACTAAACAACACAGAATCTTTTAGCGGAACGAATAATCTATAATATACAACAAATCTTTACTCAAAGAAAAATGTAATATACATACACTAATTAGAGTACACTAACCTATTTTAGCCCGGACAGTTATAATAGCATGTCCTTATAATTGCTAATAAATACAACCAACAGACAACACCATAAAACACACAAAAATGCGTAGATATGTCTTGGACCTCCAGCTCGTCTCCTGAGCTCCAATGCATCCAAAGAAAATCTGTAATATGCCCGGTCTAACCCGAGCATTATAATAAAATAACACCTGAGTCAGTCTGGAAAACCAGCATAAGAAAACACACCCAATTGGATTTTAAAGTTATAAAAACCTTTGAAATCAAAAGTTTCTCGTAAGACCACGCTGCACATAAACATAGATGGATTTTTACCTTACGATAACTAAAACAATTTCTATAGAAAATCAATTGATATTATGATAATGTTTAGGGATCAAATTAAAATATGAATATAGCTGAAATGCATGCATCTCAAGTTTCAGCATAGTTGGGCACAACTAAGTCTGTACGACGCTTATTGGAGGATGGATTCCATACAATGACTAGGGCTACCACCCATCACAGTACACCTCTAGATTTATGTACCGAGGTCGAACCTATCGACCCCTGCCAACATAAGATCGGCCTACCCTTTACTGGATAATACCGAATATGATCACCCCTCGATTGGGATCAGCAACCATACCGAAGCATACATGAGTAGATATCTAAATGGGAGTGATCATACCCTAATAGGAGCTACTCATTTAACCCTACTCGTCTCCCCTATTTTAGTCATTCCCAGTTAATGAGGCTTGAGGCTATGTTTTACCTTTTACATAGCACTTCCCACTTGGAATGCTAACACTGTTCTCCATGCAACAATGCAATGCCAGCATTCATCCATACAAGTTCGTTCTAGGACTAAACAAAACCGAAGGCACCACTTCTACTACACCCATTTTGGGAATCAACCTTAGGATTAGTAGCAAGCAGCCCTTGCACTTCAAAGAGCTCCATCTTCAATCCTATCATCTTCAAGATATCTTCACTTCGAAATGCTTGATTTGGATCGAAGTGGTTTTCGGATAACATATCTGATCCCGGTCTCTTCGAATCAACTTTCGATAATTTCCGGTAAACTCAACCTTGGTTCTTTAGGAAATAAACAGTTAAAGATAATAGCAGAGATCACCTCCTAACCGTTAGTGGATGGATTTCCTTATTATTTGTCATAGGAGAACGAAATGAGATTTATATGCACAGTACGTCATCATCGGAGATGACTGTGCCATATAACTCATGTGTTTCTCCTAGATATTTTCAAAGTTACGTTTTGGGTCCAAATTCGATAGTTGGGTATTTAACTATCAATAAACACACATCCAAATCAGGGATTTATTTCAAGAGGGAAAACCAACATTGGTTAAGCATAAAAGTAATAAATAGCCTCCTTAATTATTCCTATGATTAATTAAAATCCCGCTATTTTCAGTATTTGAAAAATATCCATATACTTATCTCAACAGTATAAGTATATTCACAAACATTACACTTCACAACTTAGAAATTATAATTATATAATTATCTTAACGGTATAAGTATATTCACAAAACAGAGAAGATTTCCTTTTTATATAATTCTAAAATCATTCATAAATCCCTTAATAAATCTCTAAACCCATTTATAACTATTTTATAGATCTCTAGAAACCATTTATAAACATCTCTAAATCATTCCTTAAATCATTTATAACTCCTTATAAATCCATAAAACTAATTATAAAACTCCTCTTATAAATCTATAAACCCATTTTTAAAATTTGTTTATAAATATCTAACATTTATAAAAGGCCTTTACCTTGTAAATAATCTTCCTTTAAGTCTTCAAACCATTTTATAAAACTCCCCTTATAAAACCCAAACCCGTTTATAAACTCTATTTATAAGTCTCGAAAACATTTATAAACAAATAAAAATCATTTTCTTCAAAACAGTATTATATAGTAATAATTATTAACAATAAAAATTATAAATAAATAATAATCATTAACTCCAAAACATCTTAAAAATAATATTTAATAATTTTCAAAACATTATTAAATAAATAATAATAATAATTAATCTTTATCGTTATTATAAATAATAATAATTAATTTTCAAAATATTATTAATAATCATTATTATTAATTTCACACCATATTAATTATTTGAATAATTAATTTTTCAAAATATTCAAATATTGATAAATAACCTTAAAACAACACTAAGTATAAATAAATAATCTTTAAGACAATATTAAATAAAAATAATCTTAAAACAATATTAAACATAAATAATCTTAAAACAATATTAATATAAATAAATAACTTAGAAAAGATAGATAAAAAGGTTGCAATAAAATAGAAGTAAAATCCTCTAAAATAAAATATTTTTGAAACCCAACTTCGGATTAAAAATCATTTCCTGTCTCAAAAACCAATTCCAACTTAAATGGCAATTTATAGTATTTTTAAAATACTAATTTGAGGTCAATAGCTACCAACATTTAACCAATATCGATATTGATTTTCTATCACTGCAAGGTTTAAGTTTTTAACATATAACAATGTCATAACCAATAGGGCCAAAAATCAGGTTTCTTATCCAATAATTTATATAACAGGAATATTATTGAAATCAATTCAACAATAGCGAGGAATCCCGTTGGATCCCACTAACTATCCCTGCATCACAGCTCATATATATCAACACATATATATAAATAAAATTCAACAGTGGTGAGGAATCCTGTTGGATCCCTCTAACATATTTCCCTGCATCACAACCAATATAAAATCATATGATATGGGTCATCCACTACTAGGCAGGGGTATATATATAAGGTCATCCGCTCTAGGGCGGGAATAAATCCAAACCAACTAATAAAACGGTAAATCATCCAAACATCCAATCAACAATTTTTTTATCAACTATATAACATACTAGTTAGCTAAAAAGGTGAGTTTAACTCACTAAAACTCCAATTGCCGCCAAGGTTTTCTGGTTTGGAACTAAAATCCAACAACGTTCGATTTTAGCCCAAATTTTAACTTGCTTAGAATTCGACCAAACCAGTATCGTCGTAAAGCTTTCAGCATCACGAGCACAACGCAAAAATCAGCACCTCGATTGGACCTCGTATGGGAGAGTTACACAAGTTTTTAGTTATCGATTTTTAAATTATAATATAATTAAACTAATTATATAATTATATTATTATAATTACAATATTACCCTCTTCCCCAAATATTTAATTCTTCTCCTCCCCCTCGTGCTCGATTTCACAATGTCGTGTCGTCTCCTTGCTTCACCAATGACCACCATGGCCATTTCCCGAGCAACCCCTAACCTCGACAAGCCCACGCCCCATGCCTCGTCCCCTTCGATCGCTGCTAGCTCCCAAAACACCTAAAAACATTTTTCCGCTCAACCTAAAAGTGCTGCTGCTACAGGTCATTTTGCACCACCAAACTCCGGCCGAAGGTAGCCCTCACCATGCTCTGGAACGTCCCTTAGACCCCATCACCTAAAAGTTCACCAAAACGCCGAAATCGAAAATTTTCCCTTTGTCATTCCTCTCCAAACTGCGGCCGCCATAGGTCAAATAAGCCGATCTCCACCATTCAATCCATTCGTTACATCGTCGCAAACAAAAGTGCAGTTGAGGCCATCGCTTGAAATGCTTGTGGAGGCTCCAATCACCTCGAACCATTGGATGAGGAGGAGAATTTTGAAAATAAACGAGCAAACATATTCTCTGATATTAGACACACATATATGAAGGGAGAAGGGTATGAGGGTAAATGTGGGCAAGGGTATGGGTTGATTGAGGGGAAGGGTTATAAAATATTATATATTATTTTAATTAAAATAATCGGCTCTACACGTTCGAAAAATCTCAAACTCCAAATAAGACATGCTACCTAGCATTCTATACTAAATACCCTTATTCTTAACACAATGGAACTAGTCTCGAGACCTAATTCGACCATATGCGAAAGTTAGCTTTCAAACCCAATCATACTATATTAATTTCTGAAATTAATTTATATGCGTTTCAAACTCGTTCGACCACACGATATGTTCGATCACCATGAAATTCAACGGCATACAATAATTCACTATTACGGATCCAATGAAACTGGTTTTGTCGAAATCCGAGACAGTTCCCGAGAAGGCTATTTTCACACGTTAATTAAAACGATTATTATAAAACAATCGCTTTTAAATTCGAATTCAAAAGTTTACTATCTTCATTCTTATCCAAATTGAATTTAAATCAACTTCCGAATCATTTTCCTTCACATTAAATTCAAGATTTAATCATTTAAACAATTTCAAATATTCAAATAACCATTATATTTGAAATTCAAGTTATTTAACTTATAAAATTACTTTTTCAACATTTAAAAAAAAGATAAATATTCCAAATTCACATGACTGAAATTCTGGGTCGTTACACTATTTAATCCCAAAAATTTATCTTTAAAAGTACAACTTAGAATTTTTTTAGCAAATTCAAAAATAACTTAGTGACTTTACTTTAAAACTACAGTACTTAAATTTTTAAAAGTTGTTATCAAACTTTTACTTCTTAACAATTGGGATTTTAACTCAACCATTTATTAAGTTTTTCCTTTTAAAAACTCAACTGTTATACCAAACCATTTTTTTCAAGAATGTACTTTACAGTATTTCTAAACAACCTTTATAATTTTTAAACAATAAAAATTGGAGTAGATTGCAACAACTTTTACTCTGTCATTTTCTTTTCACTCATACTATCTCCACTTCCCATACTTGGCTAAGTCCTAATATTATGTGAATGGGACTTTTCAAAGATACTTGCAATAAATGCGCACAACAATGGAAAATGTCCATTTTTCTTTGTTTTGCCTTTAATTTCCTATATGGTTTTTAGTTAGATTATTAGCATTATTTTAATATAATCTCCTAACATTATTTCTAATTACTAACATTATTTTATATAAGTTCCTAATATTGTTTTTATTTATATGTTACCATGCTATTACTATTCAACCTTCCTCGATCTAAACTGCCCTTATTCTAATTGTTTTTCTCTCAAACTCTCTTCTTAGTGAAAATATTTAAGTGCATTCGCCTACTGCTTTATTCTCGGGTTCTAATCTTTTTTCCCATTCTTTTTACCCCTATTTCAAACTTATACCACTTTTTATTATCCACCCCCTAAAATGAATTTTTCAACTTAAAAACTTTTCATCTTAGAAAAACCAACGAGCTACATACACTCTACTATTTTTCTTCAAAAGAATTAACATTTTTTATTTAAACACATCTACTGTTATTTTCGGTCTAACAAATTTTAAGTTTTCTACTAAAACTTTTTATTTAATATAAAATAGTTATTTATATATATTTTTTCAAAAATTTAATATATACTTACTTTTCAAAAATAGGGTTTTTGTTACCTTCAAATAATTCTTTTGAAAATCATTTTATATATATTTCCCCAAACTTTTATATTAAAATCATTTCAACTTTTATATTAAATTCTTGTATACGAGATCGGATTCAGAGTGGATTTTTATTTATCACTTATTTTGGACTTTTCTTCTTTTTTCAAATATTAGAATTTGGCTATCATCTTGGAGTGATTACTTCACACCTTCCTTCAAGAACTCAATTGCTTCTAGATATCTACAACATATGGACTCTTATTTTCTCCTTATCTGGACTTTTTGTACCTCATCAATCGACAATCATACGGGAAGCTACAACCATTGGGCAATCGGAAGCCCAACTAGGGAGTCACGTACTATCCACCCTTAGGGACCTTTCTTATGCTGCACTCATGCTTTTCTTAAGTCAACACCTTTCCATGCGACCTATTTTCCATGAAGTAATCAGGGTAGGTATACGTCTTCAACTTCATTCATTGTCAAAACTCATAATCGACTTACCCATCTTTTAAGTGTATGGTTGCAACGACTCTATATTAAGAGTTTATAGGATTCGACATATAATATATTTATATTTATGGGCAAAATACATATACGTTCTCTCAACATTTCCTAATTTTTAAAGATTGACTAACCTAAGCTCGGATACCAAATGTAACAACCCGCATCCTAATGGACTTGAATTTTCGCTAAGTAGAAAACCCAAGTCCACCAAAGTGGGGATCATCGGTCTGGTATCCTAGAAATAAATAAATGCATATTAGAGCAGTATCGATATAAACTTACAAAATAATAGTAAACTATAATAAAACATATAATTATTGACCAAGATTGACACTTCTAAGATTAAGTGTTCTTGTCAGTGCCAAGTATGCATAATGAAACATGTCCTTTCACAGTTCCCCTCTTTTACTAGTACCTATCCCTCTAAAGCTATCGTATGGGTTGTAATGAGGAGGAGGTCAGAACAACGTTCTTGTGACTGGTAAATTATACATTTAACACATAACACTAGTCTATGTCGATTGCCTTCCATCACATGTTATGTCCTTTTATTTTACTTAGTCGTCTCGACTCCACGTACACGTGCGATATGCTCTGTCTACCGAAGTAGACTATAACTACATACATGTGTGTGTATGTCTGTATACATACCACAGTCCTCCTTTGGACCAAGATACTATTCTTGCCAGTATCCGTAACTCGACACCTCATCGGAATCCATCATCAACGCAGTATCATCTCCGTATGGAACTACATCTCATATTATGACTACCTGTACTCCAATTATAGATTGGGGAGGGGAACCCGAAATGTCGACTCACTAGTGTATCTCATTGTCTTCTTCCATTCCCACCTCTCAATGGTAGTTTACGTCTCATCATGCATCCCATAGTGCCAAACAACGATGTCACAATAGCTTAGCCATATACTATCTCACCTTGGGGATTTACTACTTGTCTGCTTCTGATTGTGGACTCTGCTCCTTGGACTATAGAGGACTCGGCTCCTTGGACTACCCTATTCGTTTTGAAAGATCTCTTTCATGGGTTAACCAACCTTGCCCCTAACAAACAAACTAGCAAACAACTTTGGCGGTAAATGACCTAACGTGATCTATCCTAGTAGGAGGTGTAGGTCGTTAGACGTAACCATGTCATTCCCATTGACTGTGCAGGACCGATGACGAGCTCAACCTATGTACAACTTCTACTCCTATTTTGGTACTAACACATACTGACATAGCATTGAGCCACTCACCATCCTATTTAGATTGCCTAACGCAATCAAGGCAATACCCCCTCTCCCAATTCGTTGAAGCAGACTCTATTCAAAGTTTTCCTTCACCTATACGTAAGTGTATATGAAACACCCCACACCAGTTAGTATACCCAAAAAGGACACATTAAAAGATGTGGTGCATTGTAGGTATAGCTAAAACTTTACAGAAACTAAGATTCACAAGACAATTAAATAAAACAGCGGAAACATTTAATCAATAACTCATTTAAAAATTAAAAACTTCATAAATGAGTCATAGCCAAAATATGTCTCAAAATACCGAATATATATGTTTCAAGAAAAATACCATCTCAGTCACAATATCAGAGTACAAAATCATCCCTCTCAACAAGTGCCAGTACACGAAAATAAAACTGAAAAGAAGAAGAAGAATACATGAAGAAAAACTCTGCAGCTGAACCTCGAAGAAAATTCGAAATCTATTGTCCCTGCCTCTGCTAGCCTATGGGGGGGAAAGGGGGAAAGTAGAGGAGTGGGTCAGACTAAAAGTCTGGTGAGTGGAAGTAATTACTAGCATGTTTAAGCAAGATAAAGATAATAGACTTAGCAATAGTTCTAGTATAAAAGGAAATAAAGGAAAAGATAAAGCTGAAATAAAATACGGTTTAACTGTTTGCTTTGCTTGGATAGTTCGATTGGATTGTTTGCACTTTTCTAAAACTGCTTTGATTAGGCTGAAATCCCAATCCTAGTTTAATTAGGCTGAAGTCCTAATTCTACCCTTTGATCGGCCTTCTATCTCTATTGTGCCTACTGCGGGCTAGTCCCATCCTGCGGGTCTCATAGCAAAAGATACCTGTTTAGCACTTGGAACTCAATAGCGACTTATCTCCCTGCACCAAGTCCGCACACTCGACCACCGTTAGGTTCACGCTACCTGTTGCTCCCTCTTTGGAACTCTTATTTACCATAAACAGCATAAGCGTGCCCAGCATCACCTCCGTGTGTTGTGAGACCACCAGTTCCTGACTGAAGGGGAATGCTGCCGATACGGGTCCTAACAAACAAAATCTAGTTGCGCCCCTTGTCCAAATCCCCTGACTTGAACTTCTAATTATTGACCACTTATCTACCCTAAACAACATAAGCGTGTCCCAAGGGAAATGCTGATGGTACGGGTACTACTTCTGTCTTTGCTTATTAACTTAGTATAAGTCTTTAAAATAAGTCTTTTTTGTTTTGTCTCTAATTATAACCTGTGTGTTATAACTTTGCTTATTTACTTAACCCAAGGCCTAAGTTTAAATATAATTTACTTCTGTTATTTCTTCTATCTCTTTTTAGTTATAATTACATGTTATAACCATGCTTGCAAATGTCTTAAATTTTCCTATTTCAGTCTAAGTCCAATTTATTACAGTTCTTCTTATTTTACATCCCATTTTCTGTAAATTCAGTGTTTTTATTTTAGTCCATATTAACGAATTATTTTCTTCTATTTATTCCATTCGCATAAAAAGGGAATTAAAAAGAAACTGACATTTACAGAATAAATTCCAATGTAGAATAGATGTAAATAAAACATAAATAACAGTAAATAACTGCATATACCGTAAATAACTGCAAATAATTGGGAAAGCTATAATTAATAGTAAATAATTGCAAATAACTGAAATAGAATAGCTAAAAGAAAATAGACTGGAAAATAAGTCTAAAATTTACTTAAAAATAAACTGTAAATAAACTTGCATAAAGCTTATCCGAAAATTGTAAAAAAACTACAACTATTGGAAACCCTATTATTTTAAATTACTTAAAAATTTAAAATAATTACTTAAACACTCACCTGTGGTCCTTAGCTCTTTTCTTTGGCCTTCCCGGATCCACTTGAGGGGTATAAAATATTTTAGTTAAAAAGATCTTCTCCTCGGAAAAATATTCCTTTTGGGGTCCAGCCTCAGGCAATGAACTCAGATGGAGAAAATCTAAATGAGAAAAATAACTAGGCCTAGGGTCTTATTTATAGTGTCACTTCTGGTTCTCAGACCATTGGATTTGAAGAGTGAATCTGGTGCAACCACGTCATAGGCTCGTTGGGAACCGTCGGATGGAAGCACGAACGCACAGAATGGAGTAGAAATGGAAAAATGACATGTTCGAATACTGGGCGAAGGTACATACAAAAGGCAAGGCGGGTCGACCTACCTATCGACCCACACATGCTAGGGTCGACCTAGCCATGGTGAGGGTCGACCTTGCCCATTATTTTTTTTTCTTTTCTTATTTTCTAAATTCTTCTTTGTTTCGTATCTTCTTCATTCTACATCTGATTCTGACAATCTATATATGGAAATTGACCAGAAAATTACCATGGATACAATAGTGCAACTTCCCTGGCTCAATTCTTATAATTTCACAAAGTTATTTTATTATTTTATTAATTTGTTAATTAATTATTATAGCTTAAATTTTGGGTTGTTACATTCTTCCCTCCTTAAGGGATTTCGTCCCCGAAATCTCTAAGGATAGAAGAATGAAAAAAATGTTTTCATCCAAGTTTTACAACCAATTACTCAACCATCATCCATTACATCCATTGTCCTTAAGTTTTTCTAAATGCGATTTACGATACATATGCAATTAGTGTAGTGTCAATGTCAAAAGATTAGGCAGTCTACTGATTCAGTCGACCTCCTTTTATGCAATCATGTCCGTGCCATGTATCCAAATGAATGCAATTTCCTAATGTTAACTGATAGTTCTATATGTGTGCTACAATCATCATCCAAATGCAACAATCATGTGATAATCATCCATTTATAGCAACCATGGAATAAAATAAAAATGCAAATGCGCACACATCCATATGCATATGTTCTAGTGTCCTAGTTAGGCCGATCTTTAAGAGATAATAGTGCCTAGTGTAAGTATATGCGTCCATTGGCATCCACTAGCAACCACTTGCAACCACTAGTATCCATCATACATAACATGTTCTAATAACATGTTTACATCAAATCCTACCATCCATAAGCTAAATCCTAAGTTCCACCCTCCCAAAGGATAATAAAGGAAAGAACTTATTCAAAACTAAAGATGGAAATAGGAAATTCAAAATTTATTATAAAAGGGATGTGGATAAGAGATACGAATCTTATCCTAATCAAATCAATCTTCTATGAAGTCTCTCTAAGCATGTCGGGTCCAAGTAGCAATCTCTCTATAGACTCTAACCAACATGAAGGTGACTTGCACGGTCTTCCATAAAGAGCTTCGAAAGGTGCCATTCCAATGCTAGCTTAAAAGCTATTATTATATGTGAATTCCACTCAAGGAAGATGCTCCTTCCAAGTTCCACCAAAATACATATCCTCAACCACATGTGTCTTACTATATTACTAATTTCACCCTTACTATATAGTCTACACACATGAGGCAACATTCCTAGGTTCTCACTAGTGTCCTATATACTTGACGGAAACTTCTATTATTACTTCTAAAAGTAATCACTGCTATCTCTTATATAGCCTTACACTTTTTCCGTCACACCTAGGAAATGATTCCTATCTACTCCACATTAAAAAAATTGGTTTGGTATTTATTATTTCATTTCAAAAACTAAAGCTTTTAAATTTTTAAAACATCAAATCCCAAAATTTTTGCCTTTAAAAGTGTTAACTTCAAGTTTCTATTAAATTTAAAGGTACTTGGTAACTTAACATTTTATCTTTCTAGACTTGCATCCTTATAGCTTTTTTGAATTTACGTTATTCCCCAAACCTAGAGGGGGAAACTTACAAATTCTTAGTTCAAGAATTATTCCTCTTTTTCTTTTAAAGACCTTTACAGCTTTCCATAAAAATTTAGGTTTTTAAATTTAACTATTTCTAAGTTTTTCGCTTCCAAAAACTTATTTATTTTTTCACCAAACCATTTTTCTTTAAAATATCTTTAAAATGTTCTTACATGTTTTCAAAACATTTCCTTTTCATAGATTTTCAATTTTGCAAAAACTGGAGTAGATAAGAACAATTATTTTATTAAAACCCCTTAACTTTCCAATTACCTAATCTTGAGTAGTTTCTAACTTACTACAAATCAGGCCTTTCTACAAAGGCAAGCAACTAATGCGCATAATCAATGGAAAAATATTAAAATTTCCATTGCTTAGCTTTTTCTACTAAGGCTCTCTATAATATCTTTCCTAACTAACACTGTCTCTAATTATTACATCTAATGGTTCTATACCTTAATGTATTGGAACTACTTTCTCTTATGAGAAACTATTAACGCTAAAATCTTCTATGAATCCTTTAAAGGAGGACTTCATGTTTATGTGAAATTACAAGAAACTTATTTAATATTTTTCGAAATAGGCTATACAAAATATGGTGCTTCCCATACCTTGTACATCTCTTTCACGTATTCCTTATAACTTGCACAAAACATCTTTATTTGTGATTTGGTTTCATAGAAAATTATACCATTGTTCAATTCATTCCAATAGATTAAAGTATGTTTAATCTATATTCTCTTACGATAGACATCTTATATGAAATTTATTGATTTCCTAATATCTAACTTACACTTTTATTTTTAGAAAAACTCATTTTCAAAACCGTTTAAATATTTTCATAACTAGAAAACATTTCCTTATACTTATTTAAGTAATAAGTATACTTACAGACCACTTTTTTCTATACTTAGAAATTATTTTCAAAACACATTTCTATTTGGTTCAAAACAGATGTTGCGTAAAACATCGTTACTACAACCCAAAAATACTAGTGTATGGATTCAATTAAAATAAATACTAATAAATCTTATATACTATGCAAAAAAAATTCCTTTGGGAGTCACCTACTATAACAATAGTATTATAGTCTATGCCTCCTTTTATTTTCCATGAAAACATCTATTACAACAATAAATGTTCCAACCAACGTTTTCGATACTTATACACTCTAGGTTTTTATATTTAAAATCTTTGTTTACCTCCAAAGAAACTAGCGAGCTATATAAATATGCCCTATAATTCTTCAAAAAGAATTTGAAGAATTTCATTTTTAACAAAATTTAAATCATATAAAACCAATTTAAATTTCGTACCTTTTTTTTCCAAAAAACCCAATACTTACTTCCTTAAAAATGTTAACAGTTAAATTTTTTAAAATTTTTCAGTTCTAAAAATTTCTTTTTATTGGGCTAGACATAAAATGGATTCTCCTCTTACTATCCTAGGAGTAACCTTCCTAAACTTTGGTAATCTCATTTCCTTACTAAATTCTTTTATTCCTATTCCTCTTATATGCTTATATTTATTCTAAGGCACTACCGTTAAATCCACTTATCTGAAAAAATTATAATTTTTGCAATCATTTACACATGGGCTTTCCTCTTTTTCAACTGAATCTACTGTACATCTCCAATCTTTGCCTAACACTCTTTGGATTTCCACAATCCGAACCTAAATGTACAAAACCGTTTCTCAAACCTTTTTCATGTGTTGACCTTCTCTATGCTCTAAGAAACGCACTTCCTTACGCTAAAAGTGACACTCCAAGAATTTGCCTTCAACTGATGAACGCGAAGTGTACGAAGAAACTCCTCTAGGTGAATAGCATGCTCTTCCATACTCTAGGAAAACACCAAAATGTCATCCACAAATACTACTACGAACTTATTTAGGACATCTCTAAAAATACGGCTCATCAAATCCACAAAATAGGTCGGGCATTGGTTAGCCTAAAAGGCATAACCAACCACTCAAAGAATCTATCGGGTGTCTTAAATGCCGTCTTATCAATGCTATCGTCAACAACCCTAAGCTGGTGAAATCTAGTGGCTAAATCAAGCTGAGAAAATACTGAAGAGCCAACTAACTAGTCAAAAAGATCATCTATCCTAGGAAGTGGATAATGGTACTTCTTCGTGAACTTATTCAACTCTCCTACGCAAAGTCGAAGGGAACCATCCGCCTTATTAGCGAAGACGACTGGTGCTCCCCACTCAGATATGCTTCTTCTGATGAAGCCTTTCTCCAATAGCTCATGAATCTACTTGCTTAACTCCTTCCTCTCCCTAGGTGCCATGTGTCTCACGGAAAATGCCATTGGGTTAGCATTGTCATTCAAATAGATCCTGAAGTCGATCTCTCTCTTAGGGGGTAGTCCCCTAACCTCCTTATAGACGTCCGGGAAATCTCTAATGGCCGGAAATGAATCTAACACTGCTAGTGATAAATCAAGGGAATAAAGGAAGCTCAACATGACTTGATCTCTATGGGTTGCAAAAAACCTCGAGAGTCCTACCGCTGCATGTCCCTAGTCTAATGACTCTCCTCTCGCAGTCCAATATTGTTCCATAAGTGGATAAATAATCCATCCCCAAAATCATCCTATACCCAAAAATCCAGTACGTAGGTGTCACAGTCAAACTCTATGCCTAGTACAAAAATTTTCAAACCCCTACAAATCATGGATAAATGTGCCGATCCTCCTATGGGTTTTGAAATAACTACGGGGTTTGCTACTAAAGAGATATCTAAGTACAAACAATCAACCAAGGAACTAGAAATGAAAGAGTGTGATGCTCCAGAATAAAAAAGAGTCTGAATAGGAAAATCCAAAATAGAGATCAAACCTTCCACGGTGACTTTTCTACCTCGATCTGGTCCACTACTAGAAGGTGCTGCATCCAAAGCATATACTTGCATTGTAGGTGCACCTTCTCTCTACCTCATTCTCTGAGGACAAGCTCTACTAAGGTAACCAGGCTGTCCACAATTATAACACCTTCCCTTCATCATCTTATTCTTACAGTCCCTTGCGTAATGACCAACCAATCCATAGTTATTACATTTCCCGCATTTCTTGATCCACTTCTGAGGTCCTCCTTCTTTCCTCTTGTCCTTATCCTTCTTATTCTTCCACCACAGCTTCTTAGAGCTTTTTGACTTAGGAATCTCTTTAAGCTCTCCCTTCAGCTGCCAAGATGTAGGCTGAACTCTCTATCGGTCCTCCAATCCTAATAGCCCAAACATTCACTCTGTGTTCTTCAACCTAGCTCGTGCCTCCTTAAAATCCTCTATGCCAGAAAACATTCTGCCTCCTAGACTAGTGAAGTCCTTGCATGGATTAGAAAAATTGGCTGCTGTAGGTGGATTAAAGGGATCTCCGCCTACCAGTGCTATATTGGGCACTTGCCCTTGCACCTCTGGTACCGTAGCTCTACGGAACCAGTCAGCCATACTATGCAAAGAAAAGAGAATTTAGGCTCGAAGGAATCGAAAGAAGGTTGAACTGGACTTTGAGGGGATTTTTATAAAAATTCTCTTTTATACTTGAAAAAAAAACTATTTCTATAATAAGAGTTTCTTCCTAAAAAATACTTCTAGTTTGAAGATATGCTACTTTAAAAATAGGTTACTTTTGGAAAAATATTTTATTTTTTAAACAATTTTTAGGAATCCTGTAACCTTAGGCTCTGATACCAAGTTAAACACCCCACACCCCTTAGTATACCCTAAAAGGACACACTAAAAGATGTGGTGCGTTGTAGGTATAACTAAAACTTTATAGAGACTAAGATTCACAAGGAGATTAAATAAAACAGCGGAAACATTTAATCAATAACTCATTTAAAAATTAAAAACTTCATAAATAAGTCATAACCAAAATATGTCTCAAAATACCAACATATGTCTCATGAAAAGAACCATCTCAGTCATAATATCAGAGTACAAAATCATCCCTCTCAACAAGTGCCAGTACACAAAAATAAAACAGAAAAGAAGAAGAAGAATACATGAAGAAAAACTCTGCAGCTGAACCTCGAAGAAAATCCGAAATCTACTGTCCCTACCTCTGCTGGCCTATGGAGGGGAAAACGAGGAAAGTATAGGAGTGGGTCAGACTAAAAGTCTGGTGAGTGGAAGTAATTATTAGCATGTTTAAGCAAGATAAAGATAATAGACTTAGCAATAGTTCTAGTATAAAAGGAAATAAAGGAAAAGAGAAAGCTGGAATAAAATACGGTTTAACTGTTTGCTTTGCTTGGATAGTTCGATTGGATTGTTTGCACTTTTCTAAAACTGCTTTGATTAGGCTGAAATCCCAATCCTATTTTAATTAGGCTGAAGTCCTAATTCTACTCTTTGATCGGCCTTCTATCTCTGTTGTGCCTACTGCAGGCTAGTCCCATCATGTGGGTCCCACAACAAAAGACACCTGTTTAGCGCTTGGAACTCAATAGGGACTTATCTCCCTGCACCGAGGCCGCACGCTCGACCACCGTTAGGCTCGCACTACCTGTTGCTCCCTCTTTGGACCTCTTATTTACCATAAACAGCATAAGTGTGCCCAACCTAACCTCCGTGTGTTGTGAGACCCCCAGTTCCTGACTAAAGGGAAATGCTGCCGATACGGGTCCTAACAAACAAAATCTAGCTGCGTCCCTTGTCCAAATCCCCTGATTTGAACTTCTTATTATTGACTACTTATCTGCCCTAAACAGCATAAGCGTGTCCCAAGAGAAATGCTACCGGTACGGGTCCTACTTTTATCTTTGCTTATTACTTAGTATAAGTCTTTAAAATAAACCTTTTCTGTTTTGTCTCTAATTATAACCTGTGTGTTATAACTTTGCTTATTTACTTAACCCAAGGCCTAAGTTTAAAATAAGCTACTTCTGCTATTTCTTATATTTTCTCTTTTTAATTACAATTACATGTTATAACCATGCTTGCAAATGTCTTAAATTTGCCTATTTCAGTCTAAGTCCAATTGATTACAGTTCTTCTTATTTTACATCCCATTTTCTGTAAATTCAGTGTTCTCATATTTTAGTCCATTTTAACAAATTATTTTCTTCTATTTATTCCATTTGCGTAAAAAGGGAATTAAAAAGAAACTGACATTTACAGAATAAATCCCAACGTAGAATAGATGTAAATAAAACGTAAATAACAGTAAATAACTGTAAATACCATAAATAACTGTAAATAATTGGGAAAGCTATAATTAATAGTAAATAATTGCAAATAACCGAAATAGAATAGCTAAAAGAAAATAGACTGGAAAATAAGTCTAAAATTTACTTAAAAATAAACTGTAAATAAACTTGCATAAAGGTTATCCCAAAATTGTATAAAAACTACAACTATTGGAAACCCTATTATTTTAAATTACTTAAAATCTAAAATAATTACTTAAACACTCACCTGTGGTCCTTAGCTCTTTCCTTTGGCCTTCCTGGATCCACTTGCGGGGTATAAAATATTTTAATTAAAAAGGTCTTCTCCTTGGAAAAATATTCCTTTTAGGTTCCAGCCTCAGGCAATGAACCCAGATGGAGAAAATCTGAATGAGAAAAATAGTTAGGCCTAGGGTCTTATTTATAGTGTCACTTGTGGATCTCAGACCATTGGATTTGAAGATTAAATCTGGTGCAACCACATCATAGGCTCGCTAGGAATCGTCGGATGGAAGCATGAATGCTCAGGATGGAGTTGAAATGGAAAAATGACATGTTCGAATCGAACTGGGCGAAGATACGTACAAAAGGCAAGGCGGGTCGACCTACCCACACATGCTAGGGTCGACCTAGCCATGGTAAGGGTCGACCTTGCCCATTATTTTTTTCTTTTCTTATTTTTTGAATTCTTCTTTCTTTCGTATCTTCTTCATTCTAGCTCGGATTCTTACAATCTTTATGTGGAAATTGACCAGAAAATTACCATGGACACAATGGTGCAACCCTCGTGACTCATATCTGATAATTTCACAAAGTTATTTATTATTTAATTAATTTTTTAATTAATTATTATAGCTTAAATTTCGGGTTGTTACAGTATATAACTCCACGGGTCCTACGTTTGGATATGTCCCACATCAGTGTAATATATATACAACTGCTGATGGCCCCTTGCGATGGGAAGACTTCTATTATGTAACACTAATGACCCTGCATTCCAGCCCATAATAATGATTGTGTCATTCTTATTTACTAAGTTATTTACTAACTTTAAATAATTCACGCCCGTCATAAACGCATACTTGAGGCTACTGTGCGTATGTATATACATACATATATATATGTATGTATATATGTATATGTATGTGATAGAGTTAGGGGTATGCCCTAGGGGCAATTATGTAATTTGTTACATATATCTAACTCGTTGACCAATCTTGTTCAAAATAAAGGTATTTTCTTTCTATTATATACTTGATATACTGTGGTTATATTAATTAATCAATTTAATTAAAAGTATATTAAATAGAAATCTATAAATGGTATGTTTTATGATAGTAGTTACAAAGTGTTATAACCGTGAGTAATTTATCATAATGAAACAAATGTACCATTTTAAATATTCCTAGTCAAGATTCATTAAGACTGGATATCAATGTACCCGTTGAGACTAGAGTACGTAACGCTCTCCAAATATTGGGCAGTGTATTACTCATGACTATTGGGAGCACCAAGGGGTTACGTACTGATAGTTATTGGATAACTATGGAATAACTCACTCGATAGTTTTCTATTGGTTAGTATAACTAAGGTCAGGCAGAGAATATCGATGTGACTAATTTACACAGTTCTCTCGACTTGAGAATAATGTTGATCTTCAATGTGGAAGCTCCGCTTTGATTATAGTTAAATCGTGGCACGGCGTCCATCGAACGACTATAGGTGGGTCGAGTGGAAGCTTAGGAAGTGAAACACTATTCAAGAGAGGATTCTTCTCCTCGGTTATATGAGGTTAGTATCACGGTCAACTGAAGTCAACTCAAAGTTAAAGTCTCTGGCCAGAGCATTTCGGTTAATAATAATTGTTATTATTGAACCAAAGATTTTGTGTTTGGACTATAAAGTTGAATGTGGATGATATTGGAATTTTGACCATTACCAAATTCCGTAAATCCAAAGTGATATAGTTTGATGAAGAGAATTGGTAAAAATAGTTGTCACTATTAGGTACCACTTATAATAAGTAAAATTGGATTTTTAACAAAAAGATGTGTAAGTGATAAATTCGGCTAAAATGTCACACCACATGTTAAGTGACGTGTTTACATTAATATTCGAATAATTCGATATTAATCGCTGACTGAATTTACACCTATGAGTCGCACAATCGTAATGATGAATTCTCTGAAAAGCCACATGATTTAATTAGTTTATAAAATGTTGTGAATTGATTAAATTAATGGATATTTGAGAAATATTAGTTATTATTTATTTGATGTTTGGAAGTTCTTTTGTAATTATTTTAATGCATTTATAAAATTTATATTTACGCGCATTCATATACGATATCGATGTAATTTAAAGATAATTGCATGAATTGATTTATGAAAATTTATGTTATTTGATGACATGATTTATGAAATTTTATGTCATTTGTTGACATGATTTATGAAAATTTTATGTCATTTGATGATATACATGTAAAGAAATGATTCGAGAGAGAGAAACTGAAGGGAATTAATTAGGGAAGTTTTAATTAAAGAATGAGAAAAGTTTCATTCTTTCAAATAAAACATATTCTCTAATTCATTTTGTACGTACAATTCATTTTCCTTCTCATTCATTCTTTCTCTTTCTCTCCTCCTAACTTTTCATGGCAAAAATAATTCAAAATCCTTTAACTCCAAATAAAAAGATCAAATAAAATAAAGTGGTTCATCCATCTCTTGCAAGGATAGGATGTGGATCTTGAAGATCTGAGGAGATATCATCATTCAAGGTGTGATTTCTAGGCAACATCCTAAGGTGATTCAATTGGATCGAAGAGCATTCTTCATTCAAGGTGCAAATCAAAGGCAACATCAAGATGGTGTGTTTTAAAGATTGGGTAGCAAGGTATGTCATCTTTTGTATATAGATAGTGATTTTGTAATGTTTGATGGAAATTTAATTTGATTTTCATAATTTGTATGATGTATTATTGTCTTGCTTAACTAAAAAATTGTTTATGAAGATTGAATTATTTATTGAATGATATGATTTATTTTTCATTTGATAGATTAAAATTAAATTTTTTTATGTTTTAAAACAATATTTAAATGTAGATCTATGTTTTAAACATTTTAATTAAATTGTAATTCTTCAGATCTAAAAGTTTACGTGTTCGAATTGATTAGCAGCTTTTCTTTACTTTGTTAAATTAAAACTAAATCTATATATGTTT
Organism: Allium fistulosum; assembly: GCA_030737815.1. Taxonomy (NCBI): domain Eukaryota; kingdom Viridiplantae; phylum Streptophyta; class Magnoliopsida; order Asparagales; family Amaryllidaceae; genus Allium; species Allium fistulosum. Next base: position 968,157,541 of record CM060904.1, on the reverse strand, counting down.
AAAATACAATGTTCTATTTTAGTTCTATGTTTTAACATTTAATTTAAATTCATTTCTTTAAATTTGAAAATTTACATTTTCATGTTGCTTAATTAAATTATATTTAAAGTTAAAAATGAAATTTATATGGAATCAGTAGAATGTTTCAGTTGTAGATCTATGTTTTAATCTTTCATAACAAAGTATAATTTTAATTTTGAATTTTAATATATGTATGTATGTATGTATGTATGTATGCATGTATTACTTGCACTTTTTATTGCATTAGATATTTACATATGAATAAAAGGAATTTTATAACAAATCAAATATTTGGAATTGACTGTAATAATTATCTAGTTTATATTATTTGAAAGATTTGATTGAATTCCATATAAACATATTTGGATCTACTTGTATGTGTTCATATAAAATTTATTTTTCTTTACATATATTTTCATAGTATGAAATCATTTCTCTTTTTTAGTTAAGATAACAATGTATACATACAGTTCACTGTTTACCTTCTATATTTTTACATTATGGTACATATTGATTGTCATTAATGTGTTGCATTAATTAAATTTACTAAAAGGGAAACTGTATCAATCACCCTTGTCATCCTTATTTATTCCCATTTCAATTCCTATGTGATAACCATTCAAATTATTCTCGTTTATTTAATATATACATATCAATTACCACTGACTATGCACACTTCTTGTATGTTGCACTTGTACAATATTTACTGTGAATATATTTACAATTCATGTCTTATTTATATTAGTCATTAATGTTATTTTATTAATTAATTATTTAATTTAATTAAGAGAAGGAAATGAAAAGTTTCCTTCTCTAACTAAATTTATGATCCCTCATTAATTGAATAATTTAGGAGAAAGAAAATGAAAAGTTTCATTCTTTAAATAAATTTATGACCCCTCATTAATTGAATCAGTTAAGAGAAAGGAAATGAAATATTTCCTTCTCTGAATAAATTCTAAAGGCAAACTTTACACACAAATTTGTATATAAGAGTATATTTGATATACTCTAACGTACATACATATTAAATTAAAGTGAAACTTTATTTATGAAGTTAAATAAAAATATTAATTTTATTTAAAAGAAATTTAGAAAAGTTCCAAATGAATTTAGACTTCATAGGCCCATTAAAGATCCAAAATGGTTATAATTTTTGAAATTCACTCATTTCTTCCATTGCGTACTAGCCCGGTTCCTTCAATGGTATTAGAGCCCAATAGCCTATGCGGTCTAAATTAGTCATGTTAGGGCTAACTAATTAAGCTTGCGCACTTAGTATGGTGTCTAGAAAGGTGATGTCTTGGATTGGAATTAGGTAATTAAGTACCCTGTCCTACCTGGTTATCTGCCTGGCCTGAAAGGTGAAGTGAGCCCAAAGGTTGATCCTAACAGAAAAGGCCCAATTTGGATTGGGCCTTGGGCTAATTTTCAAAATAGTTTTGAAAATTAAAACTAGATTTTAAATTTAAAAGGTAAATTTAAAATAAAAACATGTTTATTATAAAAGGTTGTAATATAACATAAACTTTCAAAATGTTTGAAACTATTTAGGTATTAATTTCAAAATTTAAAGTTTATTAATAAGATTAATAAAATAAATTAATTAAATGAGTTAATTAATTAAAACTTATATGCATGTATTATATATGTTGACATATGCTATGTTATTTAAAAGTTTTTAAGATAACATAAGTATACATGTATGTATGTAAGATAAATTTTGAAATTGATATAATTTAATTAAAACTGTTTAATTAAATAAATTAATTAAAGGTTAATTAATGAAATAAAAATAAACATATATAAGATATGTGTTACAGTATAAATGTTATAGTAGATATGTCTAATATAATTGTTGTATTGTAATACTAATATAAAATTAATTGAAGAGTTAATTAATTAAAATTAATTAAATAAGATTTAGTTAATGAAATATTATACATAAGACTATTATAAGTAATGTGAAATACAAAAATTATATAACACCAAAACTTATATGATATGAATGTATAAACTAATGGTGGAACGTTAAAGAAACCCAAATAGACTTAAGAAATAAATACATACGTAAATGTACGTATACCTTGATTTCTGAAGTGTCTGACACTTAAATCACAAGGGTATTTCATAAGAAATACATTATTTCATAAGTCGATATCACTCAATATTGTATATTGAAGATTGTGGATCTTTAATATAATGTTTTCCTCTACCATATATATATATTAATAAATTACTTACATACTCCTTAGTTGTTGAGCAAACTCAAGTAGGGATGTTATGTGTAGTATTGTTAATATATTGAGTAGATGAGGTAAGATAACTATATGTATTTGTTAAGCAAACTCAAGGTACATATACTTTACTTAGGCCGTCACGATATGGTAGGTATGAGTGAATAATCTCTTTCGATTTGTTGATCAAACTCAAGGTTGAAATGAGATTAGGACAAGGAACAATGGGTTAGGAGTTGTGTGTGATACAACCGATAAGGAGTTATCCATCGTTTGTGGGGCTATGATTTGTTGAGCAACTCCAAGTCAGAATACCAAGACAGACGAGTCCTAACACCCACTAATGAAGTCGAGAGACTTCTATCACTACACCAAAACAGTCATTTGGCAACACTTTTTTTTTCATTTGGCGACACTTATATGGGTTGCATTATAGTCTCGCTAATAAGTGTCGCTATCAAATATAAGTGTTACTGAAAATAAAAATTTACACTTTTAAATACGGTGACACTTATTTTCGTTGTAAGCCTTGGTTTAATTAAAGTTAATTGAAATATACTAGGGCAAAATTGTAATTGAATAACATATCACGCTTAACCCTAACCACGCTTATTCCTGGCCGCATTTTCCTCAAATCGTTTCCAGGATATTTCAATTACACGTTCGATTACCAGGCATACCTCTCCTCTCTACCACCTTCAATCACTTCCATCTCTCTCCCACCCGTGGACCTCAGCGACCTCCCTTCCAACGCCGCCATCGAAACACGCATGTCCGTCGCGTCCGTACGATCCATCCCCTCCGTCGCCACTATCCTTAAAAACCTCAAAAGCAAACATAATCTGGTCGCCTTCGTTGCCGATTTGTTCGGAGCAGACACCTTCGACGCAGCCATAGAATTGAACGTCCCAGCCTACATGTTCTTCCCTACCAATTTCTTAGCCCTTTCATTATTTATAAATTTGCCCAAATTGCACGAGGAGATCAAATGCGAGTTTAGGGATTTGGAGCAGCCGGTGAAATTACCGGGTTGCATTCCAATTCCCGAAAAAGACATTCTCCACCCTCTGCAGGATAAGAAGGATGAAGCCTACTCGTGGTTGTTATATTTTGCACGATACAGGGAGACCAGGAACTTCAAGGTAACCAACATATCATTTTTTTCATTTCTACGAATCTGAAATGCAGCACACATGCTTTAAGCATCCAAATTAAACCTACTAAAAAGGTAAATAATTAAATCCAATTTATTTAGTCTAAAAATTTCTATTAAACTGTAATTATTAAACTATAAGGAAAACAAAATCCAACTGTGCACAAAGTAGATAGAACGTGAAACTACGGTTAATTACCATCGTATCAAATCAATCATTGATGTTGTAAAGATGGAGTAAAAGCTACAATGATAAGTAACTCGATGCATTTTTTCAATTTTCATCATTCTGAATTGCAAAACCTTGGAATAATGTAGATCTAAAATTTGGTTTTAGCATGCGAACCTCAAAATTAGACTGGTTTTGAAAATTGCAGTAGGGTGGAGAAAGTAGAAGTGGGGCAAGCATTGCATATATGATGAACGTGGGTATCCATAGCTTTAACCTCTTAGATGAAGAGTGTAAATATATAAAGAAAAAGAAGAATTATTTTATGACTCAATCTTCTTTTGAAATAAATTAAAAATATTACAGCGACTCTTTTAGTTTTTTTCTTTTTTATAGCCACCTCTTTTGATAACAAGTTTTAAATTTTCATATTTGTACGCAGCAACTAGCAAATGAATTTACTGAATTAGAAGTATAAATACTGTGCATTTTGTAGCCCACCTTCTAATATAAATATTGTGCATTTTGTAGCCCGCCTGCAATTGAGAGATTGTCAAGTGATAATCGCGAACACAATTCCAATAGCTGAAGGAAGTTATTTTCCTCAACTAACCGTAATTTCTGTTGCAAACCTTCTTGCTGAAGCCGTTTTGCGCATTCATGGCGATGCCTACATTAGTGACATTTTCCAGTGATCTACAGGTCAAGTGAGAATCATGTAAGGATGCTTGTTAAATCATTTTGTTAATTGATGCTACAATATTGTTCATCTGATTAAAATAATGTTACCCTTGTAGCAATGTATGAAAATATAATGTTTCTATCCAAAGAAAATATAATGCTTATTCACTTAAATCATACTTCAACTTCTTCATCCAACCCAATCCATCGTTATATCCTTCCTCAAAACTGAGTTTAGTTATGGCAACAGTTTTTGCTGATCTGCTTTTACTGATCAAGTTGATACTCATGATCAGTGGCTCTGTGGCCCAAACGCTAAATATTCCATCGAAATATGATGGATTTGCATACGGAAACGCTGCTGAAATATGGGGGGATTCATCAGTAATAGTAGAAGCCTTCTATGACCCCATGTGTCCTGATAGTAGAGATTCTTGGTCACCTCTCAAACAAGCTTTGATCCATTATTCGGGAACTGTTTCTCTCTTGTTGCATCCTTTTCCTCTACCGTGAGTTTTCCTTTTTACGTTTTTATTTGCTCTGCCTTTTCTATTTGGTTCATTTTCCCCCATTGTATAGTAGCTTAATTCTGTCCAGGGTAGCGGTTCAGATTGTCCAGAACTACATATATACATCACCTGACAAATATGCATTTGCAAATATGCAAATATGCAGTTCAGATTGACCGAGCTATACCCCTTTAGAATGTACGTTTGCAAATATGCAGTTCACTACTACTTCTTGGTTTTATGTGGATTTTTTCTGTTTTGCGTTAGTTGCGATTCTATTTTAGTGTAGGCTCTGGGTGTTTTGTGCATAGTTAGTGTTCTGTGTTGCCTTTTGATTTTGTCCAGATGGGTAATGAGTGGTTCATGCAGTTGTGTGTTGCATCTACTTTTTCTTTTGGGTGTGATAATTTTTTGGGTAAGCTTGAACTTTCCAACGTCTTCTTCTTGTTCCCTTAGATCCACTCTATTATGACTCTAATGGACTATCTTATGCAACGAAGTAGGTTTTAATTGGAACTGGTACTGCTTCATGTGCGCTAATATATCAAAATATTTTGGTTAGGTAAAACATGAATAGAGAACTTCAAGCAGAAATATATCAAAATATTCTTTTAGGGAAAACATGATGTAAACATGGACTATTTTTATTCAATCAACTCGAAATAGTGTTATTTTCAAAGACCATTGGAAATTTTCAAAAGTCATTTACTACCTCTGCTATATCAGCCACCTAGTACTTTTTATACCTCGTTTTTCTAACAGAAAATCTGGAATTTTTATACCTTACTCTTTGCACTTATCAAACCCTTTCATTTTCTCTGTTTTTATTAATTTGCTATCATGGAAGGAACCATGCTATATGAAGTGAAATCTGATAAGTTAAAAATAAGTAATGAAGAATGAAAAAGAAATTGAGTACAAAACAGAAATGATGCCGGATTTTTATTCATTTATCATTCTACAAACCTGTCATATATATTACTCAACTTTCTTAATTTAATTAATTTTCCTATATTTGAAAGTCATTTACAACTAATATTCAATGGATAAATTTGAAACTTTAAACAAGGAAAATATTTTTTAACTTTCTTTTAAATGCGATGCAATTTTGAAACAAGGAATATACTTTTCCAAATTGTAGAGGAATTGGTGTCACTATGCATAACCTAGAAGTAGTCTTTTATGTACATGGACCACATCCAATTTTCCCATATAGATTTTGAATTGATAATTTTCCATGTTAGTTTGAGGTTGTATACTTTCTTCAGTTTTCCATTCGTATATTTATAACTTAAGTTACTTTAGAAATAAAGTTTCCATATACATTAATCACAACAAAAGTTATTTACTGTTTTACTAAAGATATTAAGATAATTTATTTAATTCTGAATTGGATTGCGTTTTTTTAATATGAAGATATGCCAAGACTACATGGTAGATATGCATAATTCCAAGTTCGCCAGCATGGAGGATAAATTAAACAACTATCGTTTTGACAAATAATTGAAAATAGTTGAAGTATACCTCATTTATAAACGGTAGTACTATTGATAAAAACTAACAGAATATTTCAAATGATCCTGGGCCATAACTTGAACCAAAATTATGTAGAACTGGATCAGTTCTGCCTAGCTGCTTCAATTCCCTGAACTCTTTGTTCATAAGCAACTGAAGCTAGAAGCACACCAAAAGATGATAAACTACAAATTCAAAATTACAATCATAATAAACAAGTAAAAAAGCTATAAATACAAGATGAAGCTAATAAATAGATGGTATAAGTGCATTCAGTTTGCACCCATTACATACAATTGCTCATCTTTTAGCACATTAGCAGTTGAGTCTTAAAAGGATATAAATGATAACCAAATTGCCAGGTTAGTTTTCCAGATGAATATATTTAAATATAAGTGTAAGCCTTTTGAGAAAATATGCAACATAACAGTTAAAATATAACAAGATAACCGAATAGTTATCAATAATATTCAGAAGATATGGTTATGTTAAGCATTTCTTGGATGTTTAGACTTGATGTAGCCAAGACTTCTGAATTTGTCTAGCAATTTCCTCTCTACAACTGCCTGATACACATACAATGGATATAAGTTATTAAAATTAATATGCTTATGATAGACATAATAGACTGTTTAGCAGGACCACACCCCACCTTTTATTTTTATATGCTAATTTTTCTGTCAAAAATGTGAGAATTTTATTGCTAATTTAAGAAAAAGTGAAATGTGAGGTGATTTAAGCTTATTTTTTATGGAAATATGTGAGAATTCTTGAGGCATTCTTGAATTATTACCTGATTAATAAATGTGAGAATTTGCTGATTAATGAGGCATTTTTGAAATGTTACCTGATTAATGAATTCTTGAAATGCCTAAAAGGCGAAATCTAAGGTGATTTACGCTTTTTTTTTAAAATGGCAGAGTGCAAATTCTGTGGTGAATAATAAATGCAAGTTGATTGATGTGCGCGGTATGGGAACAGTGGTTGTCGAAGGAACCGTGTTCTCAACCGATTCAGAAATTTTGGTCCATTCCGTTCCATTGGAAAAAGATGCAATAAGAGTTTGTAAGAGTCAAAACGCAGAACTTCATCTGGTTTCAATTGCATGGAAGATGCTATTGGTTCAACAGTAGCATGGCTTGTTGTGAATATGAGAATGAAACAACTTGTAGTAAATATTTTTCACTATAGAAGACAATCATTTTACGTGTAATAAAAGTGAAAAATAAATGTTATTATGTAGTTTTATGGTGGTTAGGTACTATGGCAGCCAATATGCAACATAAAAAATCGCATTATGATGATTGTTTTTTTTATTGCATAGATGTTTTTGGTGGATTTACACGAGCTCGAACTGAAATCTAGATGAATATGTGCCACAAGCAGGCCGGGTCCTTACTCCATAGGGCAAGGCTGGCAAGCCAACCGCCTAGGATAACGGGGTTATAAGCGTTGGCAATTAAAATTTACCAACGCTTATAAGCGTCAACATAGAAAATTAAACAATGTTGAATGGTTAATTTGCCAACGTTTATAAGCGTTGCTAAATAATATACACCAACGTTTATAAGCGTTGCTAAATAATATACACCAACGTTTATAAGCGTTGGCGAATACAACCTTCCAACGCTTATTAGCGTTGGGAAACTAAACTCCCCAACGCTTATAAGCATTGGCAATAAATTATGACGCCCCTATAGCGACGCTAATAAGCGTTGCTGAAACTGTTTGCGACAGTTATACTCGTTGGCAATCACTTGTTTTGGTGTAGTGTATATGTTTCATCTTAGGGTTTGGAGAAACATAAAAGACTAGTGGGAGCCTTATTAGAAAAATAAATGGTAACATTTAACCTTTCTAATATTGTAAGAACATATGCTAAATAATGTTATAATCATCTACAATGATAAATTTTTGCATTTAATATAATTGATAAAACGTTTATTAATTAATATATACAAATGAACTGAATTGAAAATTAACAAATGAAAATATAATATAATACTCACTATTAAATGCCTATTGCATGTTGATGTTTTCTATACTCATGCAAGTGCCAAATTTTTACAACTACTTAATACATTCGTAAAATGATCACTTACATGTTTATTTGTTTTAGACTGTGTATTACATTTTATTAGTTTCAGACTCTAAAAGCAATACAAGAATATAAATGGATATTTGATCCATATATTATCACATGTAAATATTATATGGTGAACGGTCATAGTTCGTAATGTACGATACTTTAGTGAATATAGTTCATTCGAAATAAGACAATAAACTGCACTATGAGATCGAGTATTCAATTTGATTGATTACATAAAAGGTCATATTGTGTTAATTGTAGCTCAAAACCAAAACTACAAGATAGATCTAAAAACTCGATCGCTGAAATGTCAGTTTAAAATGGTTTATGCAAAGAGCAACATATATTTGATGTCCTTAAATGTTAAGGATAATCAAATGTGCTTTCGTAAAGATTTCGTTATGATATTGTAGTAAGAGTTTTCTTTTGAATGGTTTGACCATTTAAAAAGGAAAATGAATGTGTAAGAGTAAATGTGATTTAAGGTATAGTTGGGATGGAGAGAGTGAATAGTCATTTCTTCTTCATAAAGAAACAATGGAAACAAGAATTGTAATAATAATAAAAGATACTTAACATTGGAATAAGAAATATGATTTCTATTACGAAATGTATTTTAGTATTTAAAATTGTTTTCTATGAAATTTATTTCTTTGAGCTCAAGATATTTGATCAACGAACTCTCCACTGTAAATAGTTGCAGTGTATGAAATAAATAAATTGTATTAAGTGAAAGATAGACCTCTAAATTTAGTACACTATTATAGTAATGGTGGAAATAGTGGGAGCATGTCATATAGCACTTATTAATTGCATCATAGTACAAAAATTGTTTTCGTAAAACTTACCATACATTATTTATGAAATAAAGATTATTTTTCGGTATCGACTGAAAAAAAATAGACATAGCTATATTTCAACATGAATATTATGAATATTCTTTGTGAAATAAAACTATAATGTGGTAATTTTTTATAACAAAAGTGATGCATTGGAAAATACAAAAGTATCTAATATTATTTACAGTTGTTTTGGAATTATAGACTAAGCTGTAGTTTTGAGAAACAATTTTATTGTATGATATTGAATCATATGATACTTGTTAATTATATCTCAAACAATAAAGGGCCATGCACCCATTTAGTGGGAGTATCATAAGAGTTGATAAACTCTTCAGATTGATACATATATATGTATGCAATCGTAATTCTATAAATACCAAAACGGTTCCACGTACTTCGTCATATTCACCGATGAGTTATCGTCGACATGGATATGTGTATTTTATACACATGTAGAATGTCTATGGTCAACTTATAGAATATAAAATAGAAGTAAATAAAATAACATGCGATAGAAATGATTTGATTTGATCGAATGAGTGAGTATATTGGAAAATGTTCCGAACGTACCTAAAATGAATAAAGATTCAATCTCAAAATTACTCCTCCATGTGATAGATAATGATGCATCGATATGGATAGTAATCGAACTTTGTTGGACAATGTACGATTAATTGTGAGTGAAGTTGAGTTAGTTTCTTTCTATAAGGTAATGTACTTACGGGTAGTACACAAGATTAATATTATTTCATCTGAATAACAGCTTAAATTTTTTTACAAGATAAGGGTTTATAAGAAACTCCAACATATCCTTGGCCAAGGAGTTGGCAGGTTGTGCGATTCGAAAGATTGCACGTAATAATTGTTCATGAGGGATCTTGTATGAATCTCCCCAAAAGGATTTTCAAAAGACTAACATTGGATTATATATTTATGTTTCAAAAATAATTTTTGTAAACTAAACCAAAATCAGTATTATAAATAAAGAAATTCATAAAACGTTTATGAATACCTATTCTATTGCACGGAGAAACAATTGTTGTTTCAAGATATAGAAACTTGATTGTGAAGAAATTTCTTTGAGGAATTATTGGTAGTAAAATGGAGTTGGATACGATCCATAGATAGAACTGATTATATGGGATAAAATGAAATTAACTAACCTAACAAACATAGCATTAAAATGTCTAATAAGTATTCTCGCACACCGAAGAAAAATTATGAGTTTCTTATTAATGTCGAGAATATATAATCCTAGATTGTTTAATTAAACCATTGAGAGTGTTGACTCTATATGGTATGATGTGCAAATCTGAAAGAATTCCAAGTATGCTATCAAAATATAGATTTTGGTGGTCGTAACTGAAGGGTAATCCATCAACTACGACTGTGTCTTTATGAGTAAGACTAATACGGTTGGAATTAAATGAGCAATGTTTATTAGAATAATTTCGCAAATTTCAATTATTGAAATTAGCGTTATAGATGCGATATTCAACATGTTCAAGTCAATTCGGATTTACTCACAAAATTATCACTTGATAAGTCCTAGTGTTTTGTTACATATGTATTGAAATAGAAAATTCTAAATAACGATTTAGAGTAAGCTGTTTACATATATTAACCAAAAATGTCTCAAAGTCGGTGGGAACAATATTGAGTTTATGAGTCTTAAGATATAATCCAAGGAATGATATGAAAGTATCATTTTATAAGCATCAAGATTGTATAAGTATTTTAATGGAAATATCAAATAGTTTGATTTTCAATCAAAGTGCAGAGGAAGCGTGTGTTCATAACAAAGAACGTTAAAAGGTACATTGATATTTCTAAACTATAAGTAAATAACACGTTGTTGATTTCAACGATGTACTTGTGTTAAAATCAGCCTTTGTTATTTTAATACTCAATATTGGATTAATAAATGATGTCTTTTATAGTAAGTATAAAACATGTCGGGAATGTCTCAAATTATATGCAAGGACATCTTATTAAAATGTTTAATATGGAACATGTAACATTGATTACTTTGCATTGGTAAAAGGAATTATCATACATGTTATGTTGTCTAAGATATCATGCTTTATTTATGTATTTGATACATGAAGCAAATATCAAACCAAATTGATATCACTAAACGGTTGTTTGAAGCGTTCTCATGTATTTATGAAATACTAGAGAATTGTTTACATAAACAAAAACTCCTTATGAAGGAGTGTTCGAACTCAAACTTCATAAGTCGTAATGAGTAGTATGTCAATAATAAATTCAAGTTAAGAATATTTAAGTTGGAAATGTTCCAAATAAAAAACTGTAGCTTATTCAATGAAAAAAGGTTACGTACGTCGCCTTGAATATTGCCGCAATAAAAATAATGTATATAAAATTATAAGTGCAAAATTTATAATTGTTCCAAATGTTGAGAATCTCATAACATTGTTCTATGATAACAATGTCGCGACATGGTTCGTAATAGAACTTAGAGCTCACTAGAGGTCGAGAGACATACTCCGAATTGTTCCAAGTGATAAAGCAGTTTATCACCGTTGAAGATAGTTGATTGACAGAATAGATAATTAAAACAAAATAGCATACCCATTCACAAAGGGACCGACCTAATTGGTTTTGATAAAACCGATTGGAGAAGTTGGAATAAGATTCCATAATTGACCCCTAGTGCAAGTGGGAGATTGATAGAGTTAAGAGTATGCCCTATGGGCAATTATGTAATTTGTTACATATATCTAACTTGTTGACCAATCTTATTCGAAATAAAGGTATTTTCTTTACATTATATATACTTGATATAATGTGGTTATATTAATTAATCAATTTAATTAAAAGTATATTTAATAGAAACTCCATAAATGGTATGTTTTGTGATAGTAGTTACAAAGTGTTGTAACCGTGAGTAATTTATCACAATGAAACAAATGTACCATTTTAAATGTTCCTAGTCAAGATGCATCGAGATTGGATATCGATGTATCCATTGAGACTAGAGTACGTAACGCTCTCCTAATATTGGGCAGTGTATTACTCATGACTGTTGAGGGCAACAAGGGGTTACGTACTAATAGTTATTAGATAACTAGGGAATGGCTCAATCGATAGTTTTCTGTTGGTTAATATAATTAAGGTCAAGCAGAGAATATCGATGTGACTAATTTACACAGTTCTCTCGACTTGAGAATACTATAGATCTTTAATGTGGAAGCTCCACTTTGATTATAGTTAAATCGTGGCACAGCGTCCATCGAACAACTATAATTGGGTCGAGTAGAAGATTTGGACGTGAAACACTATTCAAGAGAGGATTCGTCTCCTCGGTTATATGAGGTTAGTATCACGGTCAACTGAAGTCAACTCAAAGTCAAAGTCTTTGGTCAGAGCATTTCGGTTAATAATAATTGTTATTATTGAACCAAAGTCTTTGTGTTTGGACTATAAAGTTGAATGTGGATGATATAGGAATTTTGACCATTACTAAATTCCATAAATCCAAAGTGGTATAGTTTTGAGGAAGAGAATTAGTGTAAATAATTGTCACTATTAGGTACCGCTTATAATAAGTAAAATTGGATTTTTACCAAAAGATGTGTAAGCAATAAATTCGTCCAAAATGTCACACCACCTGCTAAGTGACGTGTGAACGTTAATATTCGAGTAGTTAGATATTAACCGCTGGCTGAATTTACACCTATGAGTCGCACAATCGTAATGTTGAATTCTCTGAAAAACCACAAGATTTAATTAATTAATAAAATGTTGTGAATTGATTAGATTAATTGATATTTGAGAAATATTAATTATTATTTATTTGAGGTTTGGAAGTTCTTTTGTAATTATTTTAATGCATTTATAAAAGTTATATTTGCATATTGTTATACGATATCGATGTAATTTAAAGGTTATTGCATGAAATAATTTATGAAAGTTTTATGTCATTCGATGACATAATTTATGAAAATTTTATGTCATTTGATGACATGATTTGTGGAAATTTTATGTCATTTGATGATATATGTGTAAAGAAAGGATAGAAGAGAGAGAAACAATCAAGGGAATTAATTAAGGAAATTTTAATTGAAGAATGAGAAAAGTTTCATTCTTTCAAATAAAACATATTCTCTAATTCATTTTCCTTCTCATTCATTCTTTCTCTTTCTCTCCTCCTAAATTTTCATGGCAAAAAAAAAATTGCCAAAATCTTTCAACTCCAAATAAAAAGATCAAATAGAATAAAACAAATTGGTTCATCCATCTCTTGCAAGGATAGGATGTGGATCTTGAAGATCTGATGAGATATCATCATTCAAGGTGTGATTTCTAGGCAACATCCTAAGGTGATTCAATCGGACCTAGAAGCATTCTGCATTCAAGGTGTAAATCAAAAGCAACATCAACAAGGTGTGTTCTAAGGATTGGGCAGCAAGATATGTCATTTTCTGTATATAGATAGTGATTTTGCAATGTCTGATGGAAATTTAATTTGACTTTCATAATTTGTATAATGTATTACTGTCTTGCTTAGTTAAAAAATTGTTTATGAAGATTGAATTATTTGTTGAATGATATGGTTGATTTTACATTTGATAGATTAAAATTAATTTTTTTTATGTTTTAAAACAATATTTAAGTATAGATCTATGTTTTTAAACATTCTAATTAAATTGTAATTCTTCAGATCTGAATGTTTACTTCACTACGCCATAAATGGCCTTCTGCAACACAAAAAAAATGTTCGGTCAGGCCCAAAAAATGTTGCCATAAGTCTATGGCAACACTTTTCAGGTGATGCAATTTTTGCCGTTGCCTTAGACCTCAAAGGCAACATTTTGACTATCTAAGGCAACATAAGTAATATTGTTGCAATAGAACCCTATTTGGGTCTATAGCAACACTCATAGGTGCCTGCAGCAACATTCAAAAATGTTGCTATAGATATTAATTTTCTGAATTTATGGGGCCCACAATGTAGAGCATATTTGATTTTTTAATAGAAATAAATATTTATTTAATAAAATGCTATTGCACAGAATTTGATATTCAAACAGTATTTTATTTAAATAAATATTTTATTTCAACATTTGAAATAGTACAAATTCCCGACTCCACTATTTTACAATTCAATGATTTATGACACTGATATTCACATATACAGATATTCCTTACTACATCACTCAGTTCACTCATTACATATACAGTTTCATTTACAGACACATACTGACTCATACACTGAATCTTCAACTACTTCCATATCTGTCCAGCCATCCGTACACCAGAGGACATATAGTTGTGTGGTTGCACAAGGTTCAATGTATAAATCTGCCAAAATTTTATTAGATGACTTATCCAAGAAAAATTACATAAATCACATAGCAAAGGTAAAAATATGAGTGAATTTTTGTTTCTACTAAAGGTATACTGAATTGAGTTTCCTAATTCCACTTCATTACATAACTTACCCAGAACTTTGCCCATATTCTCTCTCAAGGACCTATCTTATATACTAGAAATTGTTAGGTTCAAAATTGAGTACATACTCAAATGCTTTTTAATATCTGAAACCACTCATGTAGGCAGACTTCACCGTTTGCCAAAATTTCTCATGCTTAAAAGAACTACGCTTATAATTCTGGCTAGCGCTTCGAAATTTTCATGCATATGCTATACTTAAACCTAGTTCATGTACATACATATGCTTTTAGGACTTATTTGCCTAAAACTAATGTATAAACTTGACCCTCTATAATACATATACATATCTGAACCCAAACATTAACCTACACACTAGCGATTCTCATTTATTATAAATTGGTATGTCATTAAACCCAGAGTTCCCACCAACTGAATTTCGCATTAATGTTGAATATATAAAATCAAGCACACTTATGCCTTAGCAACATCAGGTGATTCAAAATTTATATGTACTTACAGCCCAAGTGAATAGAAGTGTAACATCTGCAGCAGTCTTTTCTGAATTGACTAGCTGTAATAATCATCAAACAAATAATTGTAATTAAATCCACAAATAGTGACACTGTTGTAACAAGAATAGTTCAGTAAGTAATTTTCTCACTGTGTAGGTAAACGCTGAAATGGGCAGACTACTTTGCTGATAGTTGAGGAATAAATTGTGATATTTGACGGCATGTTATTTTTATTTCAGGGTCAGGTTCACCTACGAGCATAAAAAAAAGTGAAGAAAATATCAGCTAAATTAGACAAATCTTGGAAGTATATTTATTGAAAGATACCATCATAAACTGTCCATGATATCGGATACAAAGCATCATAAACTGTTCACCAACGTAGATAGTCCTGCATAGATACAAAATCACTAATGTTGCACTTGCATATTACTTAACAAGATATATATAACAAGATACAAAATCACTATGTATACCCACTTTTAAATGTAGAAAATCAAATAATTTCATCAAAATATTGCTCCATTCTTTTTTATTTAACTTGCCATGATATGAGGTCAGTCAAGTGGTTATTATACTAAATTTGTTTAGTATTGTGTAAATACCTATCATGCATGGCTAATAAGTATTATATAGTAGCTTTTCTAATTAGCAGCAACGCTAATAATGAAACTCATGGTTAAAATTGGAGTGCTACATTGTTTAAGGATTTGGTACTCAATGGCATTCACATACATACGTAAAAAGTGACATTGACTTATTTATGCTAAATGCATGTTCTTTAACACTTAAAGACTGTAGCAAATGGAATAATAATTGCAGTCCCTAAAAATCATGAGATGTAAAATATATTAATATGTAACATCTGGATTGCAAACCTGGTTAATATATGGTTCCATCTGATGTAGTAACTCATACCCTATGCAAAAATTGAAGTCCTTATTTTAACTGAATGTTTGTTAAATGAAATATAAGATAAATGAATACAAGAAAGAGGAAATAAAACAACTTACTTGTTTAAAATAGCGAAGATGTGCATCCATTGTTGCACTTACAGTTTCCAAAAATTCATACCATTTCTTTGCCTCAATATTTGGTAGAGCTGGGATCTATAAACACAGTTAACTGCTCAATTCAAACGTATGAATTCAATTAACTAAAATACCACATAAGAATGCATAACAGACACACAACAGACTGAACTACGATTCCTCAAATGCAGATCTTGCACAATGAAGTTCTTGTTGTGTAGGCGTAATATGTTTAATTTTTTCTTAAACGAATGGATGACTGGTTCAACTCAACTGATGCAAAGAGAAGGTTCGGACTGAAATAAACAAATTACAGTAAGCACCTTGTTTGGTTACGATACAAATGAAAGCGAAGATCTGTTGCTACAACCACAGCTCAAATTAGTGACTATCAGGCAAAAAATATTAGGATTTCCATTTATATCTTCAACCGTGAGCTTAATCGCTTGCCCAACCACTCTCCCAATTGTCGAATTGAATGTGAACAGAGCTCCAAAGTTCATAACAGTTGGCTTAAAGAGGGAAGCAGTGTCATTTTTGTAGGACGGTAAAAACATCCTATTTTGCCCAAATCTATTCGCGTTCAATTCTAGGATTTACAGCACTCCAATTGTGCCCTACCCCTTGAGCGTCGAATGTAAGATATCTGGGAGAACCACTTGCCTTGAATCGGCTGTAGATATGGAAATAGGAGTGGATTTGCCTTAAACTCTTAAACAATAGGATACGATTTTATAATTTGAATGATTTTTGCAGATCCCTAATCGGCACCATCGCATAAATCAAAATAAAACCATAATTCCAGATGCCATAACAGACCTCAAAATAATTAACATAAATAGGCACTAAAGATTGAATCAGTTTTGTGCCATCCATTATCAAACATGACTAAGAAATGAAGGTGCGTTCGATATTGCCAGCATCCGATTATGAGAATTGGAATTGGGGGAGAAGCCCTAATTTTTTGATTCTGCGCGATTTGGAGGAGAAAGAAATGAAAAAGAAGCACGTGAATGAAAATGTTAGCGGGAATCAGAGGAAGCGTAGATGATAGTGGATGAATGGTTGAGATTTTGTTTTAACTAATGGTGTGGATCGCTGAAGTGTAATTTTTTTTTAATTAGAATATATCTATAGCAACACTATATCAAAATGTTGCATCGTGTTACACTTGTTAAGCTAGAGCAACACATTTTTATGGCTAAGGTAACACCAAAAATACAACGTTGCAGTAGGACCAAAATTTTATAGCTATCGCAACATTTTAGCTGGCAACACCTTGCAAATCCGTTGCAGAAGGCCATCTATGGCGTAGTGCATGTTCGAATTGATTAGTTGCTTTTCTGTACTTTGTTAAATTAAAGCTAAATCTATATATATATATATATAATACAATGTTTTATTTTAGTTCTATGTTTTAACATTTAATTTAAATTCCATTTCTTTAAATCTAGAAATTTACTTTTCATGTTGGTTGATTGAATTATATTTAAGGTTAAAAATGAAACTTATATGGAATCAATATAATGTTTCAGTTGTAGACTATGTTTTAATCTTTCATAACAAAGTGTAATTTCAGTTATGAATTTTAATATATGTATGTATGCATGTATTACTTGCACTTTTTATTGCATTAGATATTTACATATGAATAAAAGGAATTTTAACAACAAATCAAAGTTTTGAAATTGACTGTAATAATTATCTAATTTATATTATTAGAAAGCTTTGATTGAATTCCGTGTATACATATTTGGATCTACTTATATATGTTCATATAAAATTTATTTTTCTTTACATATATTGTCATAGTATGAACTCATTTCTCTTTTTTAATTAAGACAATAATGTATACATACAGTTCATTGTTCATATTCTATATTCTGTTTATCTTCTATATTCTTACATTATGGTACATATTGATTGTCATTAATATGTTGCATTAATTAAGTTTACTAAAAGGGAAACTATATCAATAACCCTTGTCATCCTTTATTTACTTCCATTTCAATTCCTACGCAATAACCATTCAAATTGTTCTTGTTTATTTTATGTATACATATCAATTACCACCAACTATGCACACTTCTTATATGTTGCACTTACACAATATTTACTGCGAATATATGTACAATTCATGTCATATTTAGACTAGTCATCAATATTATTTTATTAATCAATTATTTAATTTAATTAAGACAACGAAATGAAAAGTTTCCTTCTCTAACTAAATGTAGGATCTCTCATTAATTGAATAATTTAAGAGAAAGGAAATGAAAAGTTTCCTTCTCTAAATAAATTTATGACCCCTCATTAATTGAATAAGTTAAGAGAAAGGAAATGAATTATTTCCTTCTTTGAATAAATTCTAAAAGTAAACTTTACACATAAATTTGTATATAAGAGTATATTTGATATACTCTAACTTACATACACATTAAATTAATGTGAAACTTTACTTATGAAGTTAAATAAAATATTGACTTTATTTAAAAGAAACTTAGAAAAGTTCCAAATGAATTTAGACTTCATAGGCCCATTAAAGATCTGAAATGGTCAAAATTTTTGAAATTCACCCATTTCTTCCCCTACGGGCCGGCCCAGTTTGTGATGACCCACATTTCGAAAGGTTTAAATCGACAATAATCCATACATATCCAACTTAAACAATCCGAAACATAGATAATCAATGTGGATAATTAAGAAAAATAAGAAAAGAAGAAGAAACAAACACAGAATCTCGCAACGAAATGACAAAATATAATAAACAAATAAACAGTTCATGAAGTTGTTTACTATACATTTGATTATAATCTATAAAACATTTATTAGAGTTATATATACACATCAGGGATAAATAATCAATGCAGCAGAATAGAATGATGCAGAGAATAATAATAGTAACAATATACCAAATATTCATCTTCGTCCTTTGGAAAAACGATCTTCAATGTGCTGAAAAAAACTCAGGGTTGACCCGAGCGTAATGAAAAGACAAAACACTCGAGTCGGGACTAAAATACTCTTATGTGAGTCAAATCGATATCGAATATAACATGAATGTCATGGCATCAAAGATTTTTATGGGGTTTCACATCTCCTATCCAGTGTATAACGTGCATGCAATAACTTAAGTAATGTTACGGGATTTTCCATCTCCTAAAGATCCATTAAACTATTTATATATAATAGTATACGCTATAATAGATAATGTCTTATCAGTAAAATAAATATCAAAATAGCGTTAAGGTTTTACATTGATCCACCTCAACACATTTTTATAGCATGTAGTCTATGCAGGTCATGTAACACAACCAGTAACGTCGGTAGCCAGTGAGTCCCCTATAGGTACAATACTAAACCAAAGTCGTAATGGGCTCGTATAAGGATAGGTATGACAAGGCACATGAGGCAATGCCCAAGGTGGGATTCTACCAGTTTACCCTTTCTAGTTGATCGTAACCGATATATGGCTGACTGCGACTATCAATCTAAACAAAAGGGTGCACCCATCGAGTACGAAATCACAATAGTAATACGAGGGACCAAGGCCGCTTGAGGTAGCTAACCTCATTGGCCAGACATAGCCTCCTTTTTAGTCATTTTAATTATGACACAAGTGTCAAGGCTATCCATCATCGTTCTCTTACTTCATTCTAGTAAATGTTCACCAAATCCAACCACTTCATTCTGGATCGTCCACCATGTACACAGTTGTTAAAGTGGTTCCAATATTGCCAAAGAGTATGCCAATAAGAGGTCTCGGTCTCTTTAACAACCAAATGTCGTTTTACACACCGGTTGGTACTTTTATATTTCGAAAATAATTCGTACTTGATATCTAAATATCATGTTCGCTTCAAAATCAATTTCATTTTGAAATATCATATTTGCTTCAAAAATCATATTCAGTTCAATACGTCTTTTCACTTGAAAATATCATTTCACTTCGATATCTCGATTTCGCTTCCGAAATTGTTTCGAACTTCAATTTAGGTTATAACTTCATTTTAACCCATTTCGTATTTAAATCCAAGATTTAAATATGAACATTCCACCTTTTAAACAGTTTATATTAAAATAATTTATTTGAAAATAGTTTCCAAGCCAAACTGATTCAATTCCAAATTTTCCCAATCCAAATCGATTTCAGTTTCAAATTAATTCAATTTCGCTTTCAATTCCAATTGATTTCAAATTCAATTCCAACTTGAATAAATTTCAATTCAATCCCAATTTGATTTTAATTTCAATTCCAAATAAATTTCAATTTCAACTTTCCGATTCAATGATTAAATTTCAACTCAATTCTCAAACTTAAACCATTTCGGTTTATATCAATTTCGAGTTCGATTTTCAAAATATCGATTCAAACCATTTAAATCAAATTAATTTTCAATATCCAATTTAAGATCCAAATCTTCAAATATAATTCAATTTCGAGCTCAATTTTGAAATATCGATTTGTATTACTTTTACTAAGCAATATTCAAAGTTCGAATAAAAGTCCAATCTTTTGAAACTAATCAATTTTTGAAATTCAAATCATATTTCGATTATAACTTCAAAATCTCAAATTTCGATTTTTAAAAAATTCCTATTATCAAATTTAAATTTCAACATTTCGAGCTCAAGTTCGAAAATAATTCGATTTCCATAAATTTAATTTTTATTTCTTAAAATCAAATCATTTAATTAATTTCAAACCAAAAAATTTTTAAATCATTTAATTTAACAAATCCGGTGTCCGTATATAATTCTCTATTATATGGCCAAGTGAATCAATTATTTCAATTTAATTTCAGAGATGGATATATATATATCATTTCTATCCAAATTAAATGTCATAGGTATATATCATTTCAATCTATTTCTTAATTTATTCAAAATAATTAAAATAACAATTATATACTGCCAAATGATATTCAGGGTGATAACGGGATATATATAAAAGAAATAAACATCCAACCATCCAATATATAAACCAATATCATTCAATTTCAAACAACATTCAAATCAGCCAATAATTCACAATAATTACATCGTTATCAATATCGAGTATTTTACTGGCAAAAAAATTCCATTTTCAAATTTAACTGTCAATTTAAATCTGTATCAATTCAATTCTTATATCAATCTAATGTCAATTAATTTACCAAACATCAGCCTATGCAATTAAATTACTTCACGACATTAATTTAACTAACATGAAAATTTATTTAGTCAATTGTGAGCATATAAAACACTCACCTTTATTTGAAACTGAAAATATTTTTAGCTTCAAACAAATACCACTTCGATTCCATGCTGTAGACGTCGTCGATACGGTGGCATCGCGACTTGTTTCACTCGAAAAGGACCTCGTATGTAAGAGATACGATTTTATTAATATATAGATTAAATAAAAACTTAATTACATAGTCAAGATAATTAATCAAAGCTTTACCAAATCCCCTCCTCCCAGGTACGAAGTCGCGACCTCGTCTTAATCATTTTTTTTAACGCAATCGCCTCAGCCTCACACGTCGTCGCCACCTCCCCTAGCCGCGCCACCTCGAGCCGCCTATCACCGCCACCTCCACGCACTCTGAAACACCTCACACCCCTTAGTATACCCAAAAAAGGCACACTAAACAATGTGGTGCATTATAGGTATAGCTAAAGCATCACAGAGACTAAGATTCACAAGACAAATAGATAAAAATAGCGGAAACATTTAAAATACTTATCATTACTTCATAAAATAAGTCATAAAAACAGAATATGTCTTAAAAACCAAATACACATGTCTCGTGAATAATACAATCTCAGTCACATCATCAGAGTACATAAACAATAAAAATCATCCCTCTCATAAAGTACCAGTACATCAAAAGCCAAATGAAAAGAAAACTGAAAAGAAGAAGAAGAATACATGAAGAACTCCGGGAATGTATCTCCAAGAAATCTGAATCTACTGTCCTCGACTCTGCTGGCGTATGAGGGAAAAAGGGGAAATAGAGGAGTGGGTCAGACAATAAGTCTAGTGAGTGAAAGTAATTACTAGCATTTCTAAGCAAGATATAGATAAATAAAGATAATAGACTAAGCAATAGTTCTAGTATGGAAAGAAATACTGAGAAGATAAAACTGGGGTAAAATACCATTTCTGATTTTGTTTGGTTGTTTAATTGTGATTGTTTGCACTTGTCTTAAACTGCTGTGATTAGGCTAAAGCCCTAATCCTATTTTAATTATGCTAAAATCCTAATTCTACCTGTTGATCGACCTTCTATCTCTGTTGTGCCACTATGAACCAATCCTATTGGTCATCTGTTTAGCGCTTGGAACGCAGTAGCAAATTATTTACCCTAATCAATGCAGCACACTCGGTCATCGCCGGTACACACTAATTGTCGCCCCCTATTTTGACGTTTTATTTACCCTGATCAGCATAAGCGTGCCTAGCCGCACCGAACTGTTGTGAGACCATCGGTCCTAGTCTGAAAGGGAATGCTGCCCAACCTCACTTAAGTGTTGTGAGACCATTAGTCCTAGTCTAAAATGGAATGCTGCCGGTACTAGTCCTAACAAACAAATTCTAGTTTGAGCCCCTTACCCAAATCCCCAGATTTGAGCTTCTATCTATTGGCCACTTATGTACCCTAATTAGCATAAGGGTGTCCCAGCCTCAAATAACTATTGTGAGACCATCAGTTTCTGACTGAAAGGGAATGTTGTTGGTACGGGCCCTTCTTCTATGTTTGCTTATTAACTTGGTGTAAGTTTTAAAATAAGCCACTTCTGTTATTTCTGCCATATTTTCTTATTAACTTAATCTAAGTTTTAAAATAAGCATTTTCTGTTCTTTCTGCTTAATTATAACTAATGTTATAATTGTTACTCTTCTATTCTATCTTTTTAGTTATAACCACTAGTTATAAACATGCTTGCAAATGTCTCAAATTTGCCTATTTCAATCTATCTTCTTTTTATTACAGTTCTTTCTTGTTTTACATCTAATTTCTGTAAATTCAGTGTTTATTTCTATTTAATCCATATTTGCGAATTCTCCTCTTTTTAATATTCTTATATTTTATTCGCGTAAAAAGGAATAAAAAGAAACTAACATTTACAAGTTAAATTCTAACATAAAACAGATGTAAATAAATACAAATAACTGTAAATAACTAAATAAAATAGCTGAATAAAATAGACTAAAAAGAACTTTAAAAACTAACTGTAAATAACTTATATAAAAACTGTCTCAAAATTGCAAAAATACTACAACTATTAAGAACCCTATTATTTTAAATTACTTAAAAATCTAAAATAATTACAAAACACTCACCTGTGGTCCTTAGCTCTATTCCTTGGCCTTCCCGGATCCACTTCTAGGGCGTAGACTATTTTTATTAAAAATATCTCCTCCCAAGAATTTTTTTCGTTTTAGGGTCCAGCCTCAGACAATGAATCCAATTGGGAGAAAATCTGAATGAGAAAAATAGCTAGGTCTAGGGTCTTATTTATAGTGTAGCTTAGGGATCTCAGGCCGTTGGATTTAAAGATTAAATCTGGTGCAACCACGTCATAGGCTTGGCAGGAACCGTCGGATGGAAGCACGAACGCACAGGATTGAAGAAAAATCAAAATATAACGTGTACGAACGAAACAGCGTTCAAGCATTAAGTGGGTCGACCAAACTCCTATAGGGGTCGACCTACAGGTCGACCTATGGCCTTTAGGTGTCGACCTGGCCTAGGTTTGGGTCGACCTGACCCCTTGTTGTTATTTGTTTCATCTTTTTTCAATTTCTTATTTCTCTCATATCTTCTCCGTACTGACTCGGATGTCAACAAGCTATATATGGAAATTGATCAGAAAATTGCCACGGACACAATGGTGCAACTCCTATAGCTCGATTCTGACAATTTCACAAACTTATTTTTTTATTTAATTAATTCGTTAATTAATTATTATAGCTTAAATTTTGGGTTGTTACATTCTCCCGTCCTTTAAGGATTTCGTCCCCGAAATCTCCAAGGACAGAAGCATGAAATAAATATTTTCATCAAAATTCTACAACCACATATTCAACCATCATTCATTACATCCATTGTCCTTAAGCTTTCTAATGCAATTTATGTTATATGCAATAGTGTGGTGTCAATGTCCCTAACTAATGCAAAAGATTAGGCGGTCTACTGATTCAGTCGACCTCCTTTAATGCAATCATGTCCTTGCCATGTATCCAAATGAATGCAAATTCCCTAATGATAACCGATAGTTCTATATGCATGCTACAATCATCATCCAAATGCAACAATCATATGATAATCATTCATTTATAGCAACCATGGAAATAAAATAAAAATACAAATGCACACACCCATATGCATATGTTTTAGTGACCTAGTTAGGCCGATCCCTAAGAGATAATAGTGCCTAGTGTGTATATATGCATCCATTAGCATCCACCAGCAAACACTTGCAACCACTAGCATCCAACATACATAACATGTTCTAGTAACATGTTTACATTCAGTCCTACCATCCATAGGTAGAATCCTAAGATCTACCCTCCCAAAGGATACTAAAGGAAAGAACCTATTCAAAACTAAAGATGGAAATAGGACATTCAAGACGTACCATCGATAAGATGTGGATAAGAGGTACGTATTCCCTCCTCAACCTCCCACGTAGCATCCTCAATGTTGTCTCCCCACTACACCTTAACCAAATGTACATCCTTATTCCTAAGCTTCTTGGTATCACGTTCAACGATCTTGGTAGGAATGCGACGAACCGATGCTTCTCTCTCCACTTCAACTTCTTCAAGTTGGCTAGGTACCACTACCGCTGTTGAATCATGTAAGCACTTTCTCAAGTGCGAAACATGAAAAACATCATGAACTCCCGCGAGCCTCTCTGATTGCTTTATCCGACACGCCATCTTCCCTACCCTTTCCACAATGGGGAACGGTCCTACGAATTTAGGAGCAAGTTTCCCATTTGATCCAAACCTCACTACCTTTCTTAACGGAGACACCTTAATGAAAACCAAATCTCCTATCTCAAACTCAATATCCCTTCTCCGCTTATCTGCATAGAATTTATGTCTATCTTGAGTCGTCTTCATTCTCCTTCTAATCAAATCAATCTTTTCTGAAGTCTCTCTAACCATGTCGGGACCTAGTAGCAACCTCTCTGTAGAATCCAACCAACACGAAGGCGACTCGCAAGGTCTTCCATAAAGAGCTTCAAAAGGTGCCATCCCAATGCTAGCCTGAAAACTATTATTATATGCGAACTCCACTAAAGGAAGAGCTCCTCCCAAGTTCCTCCAAAATCAAGAATGCACATCCTCAACAAATCCTCAAGAACTCTATTAACTCTCTTCGTTTGGCCATCCGTCTGGGGGTGATAGGTCGTACTCAATCTAAGCTGCGTCCCTAAAGCCTCTTGCAAGTTTCTCCAAAACTCGCTAGTAAAGGTAGGTTCTCTATCGCTCACTATGCTAAAGGGAACTCCATGAAGTCGGACTATCTTATGAACATATAAGGATGCCAAATAAGGTGTCATCCTCTTACTCTTGACCGGAATGAAGTGGGCGCTCTTAGTCAAACCATCTACAATCACCCAAATACTGGTATCCCCTTTCCTAGATCGGGGTAAACCATCTATGAAGTCCATATAAAACACTATTCCACTTCCATTCGGACACATCCAATGGTTGAAGCAATCCGCCAAGTTTCTGCTGCTCCGCCTTAACTCTTTGGCACACAAGACACTTAGCTACAAACTCTGCCACATCCTTCTTCATGCCGCTCCAATAAAACACTATCTTCATGTCCCTATACATCTTATCATCGCCCGGATGAATAGTCATTCGAGAATGGTGTGTTTCTTCTAGAACTGCTCTCGTCAAATCACTAGTGCGGGGGACACAAAGTCTTCCATCTCTCCTTAGCCATCCTTTACTATCAATGGAATAGCATTGGAGATGTCTAGAGACCTCTCCTCTGCTAATCCTATCCAAAATATCCATAAGCTCTGAATCCTCTCGCTGCCTTGAGCCAATCTGATCTATGAGGGTAGGCTTAACCTCAAGTGCTGCCAATAATCCAGCGGTAATGTCCGTAAAGGGCTTAAAATCATAGGTGGAAATAAACTCTAGGCTTTTCCACTCCACGAACATAGGACTAAGGGTTTATCTCTTCCTACTTAACGCATCCGCAACTACGTTTCCTTTACCAGGGGTGTAAGCTATCTCAAAGTCATATGATGCTAGAAACTCCATCCAACGCTGCTGCCTCAAGTTTAAATCCTTCTGTGAGAATAGGTACTTTAATGATTTATGGTCAGTGAAAAGCTCGAACCTCTCTCCTAGCATGTAATGTCTCCAAGACTTGAGCGCGAAAACAATAGCAGCTAACTCCGAATCATGGGTGGGGTAGTTCTTCTCATGAGTTCTCAATTGTTTGCTTCCATAACATACTACCCTCCCTTCTTGCATCAATACTGCACCAAGATACATCTCATATGCATCAGTGTATATTGTAAAAGGCTTAACTCCATCGGGTAAAACTAACACTGGTGCACTAGTAAGGGCCCTCTTCAGCATCATGAAGGAATCCTCACAATCTACATCCCACACGAATGTCGTATTCTTCTTAGTGAGGGGAGTAAGCAGTGCTAAATCTTAGTAAAATCTCTGATAAACTTCCTATAATAGCCAGTCAAACCTAGGAAGCTTCTAACTTCGGTAGCGTTCTTGGGGGCCTTCCAATCCTGTACTGCTACTATCTTAGTGGGATCCACAGCTAAACCCTCTCTTGAGACTACGTACCCCAAGAAACGCACTTCCTCACACCAAAAGTGACACTTCGAGAATTTTGCTTTCAACTGATGAACACGAAGTGTACGAAGAACCTCCTCAAGATGAATAGCATGCTCTTCCATACTCTTGGAAAACACTAGAATGTCGTCCACAAACACTACAACGAACTTATTTAGGACATCTCGAAAAACACGGCCTATCAAATCTACAAAATAGGTTAGGGCATTGATCAGCCCAAACGGCATAACCAACCACTCAAAGAATCCATCGGGTGTCCTAAATGTTGTCTTATCGATGCTATCATTAGCGACCCTAAGCTGATGAAATCCAGTGACTAAGTCAAGCTGAGAAAATACCAAAGAGCCAACCAATTGATCGAAAAGATCGTCTATCCTAGGAAGTGGGAAACGGTTCTTCTTCGTGAGCTTATTCAACTCTCTATAGTCTACGCAAAGTCGAAGGGAACCATCCGCCTTTGTAGCAAAGACGACTGGCGCTCCCTACTCAGATATGCTCCATCTGATGAAGCCTTTCTCTAATAGCTCACCAATCTGCTTACTTAACTCCTTCCTCTCCCTAGGAGCCATATGCCTCACAGGCAATGCCACTGGCTTAGCATTGTCATTCAGATAGATCCTAAAGTCGATCTCTCTCTTAGGGGGTAGTCCTCTAATCTCTTCAAAATCGTCTGGGAAATCTCTAACGACTAGAACGGAATCTAACTCTCCTAGTGATGAATCAAGCGAATAAAGGAAGCTCAACCTGATTGACCCTTGTGGGTCGCAAGAAACCTTGAGAGTCCTTCCACTACATGTCTCTAGTCTGATGACTCTTCTCTCACAGTCTAATATCACTCCATAAGCGGATAATAAGTCCATCCCCAAAATCATCCCATATCCCGAAAATCCCAGTACATAGGCGTCGCAGTCAAATTCTACGCCTAGTATATAAAATTTCAAACCCCTACAAATCATGGATAAATGTGCCAATCCTCCTATGGTGTTTGAAACAACTATAGGGTCTACTACTAGAGAAATATCTAAGTGCAAATAATCAACCAAGGAACTAGAAATGAAAGAATGTGATGCTCCAAAGTCAAAAAGAGTCCGAATAGGAAAATCTGATGTAGAGATCAAACCTTCTACAGAGACTTTCCTACCTCGATCCGGTCCACTACTAGAAGGTGTTGCATCCAAGTACTTGCGCTGTAGGTGCGCCTGCTCTCTGCCCTATCTTCTGAGGACAAGCTCTACTAAGGTGACCAGGCTGCCCATAATTGTAACACCTCCCCTTCATTGTTTCCTTCTTACAGTCCTTTGTGAAATGACCAAACAATCCACAACTATGACATTTCTCGCCTTTCTTGATCTGTCCCTTCTGAGGTCCTCCTCCTTTCTTCTTATCCTTATCCCTCTTATTCTTCTTCCACTGCTTCTTTGAGTATTCTGACTTAGGAACCTCCTTAAGCTCTCCTTCCTTAACAGCATCTGACATGAGAGCCATTTCCACAAGTGACTCTCCCATAGGTACATGGGTCAAAAACAACCCTTGGAGGGGCTGGTTCAAACCCTTAGCAAACTTGATGGCCTTCTTATGCGGTGTATTAACAAGCTCCATTCCACACCGCGCTAGCTCATTAAACTGATTTATATACTCTTTTACCGAAAGACTCCCTTACTTCAGACTAATGAACTTCTCTAACTGCATGCTTTCCTCAGCTTGCGACAAGAACTTCCTCTCAAACCTTTCTCGAAATCCAAACCAACCAATGTCTCTACCTTCCATCTCTATGATCTCCCACTAATAAGAAGCTTCTCCCTTCAGCTACCAAGATGCAAGATGAACTCTCTGGCGGTCCTCCAATCCTAACATCCTAAATATCTGCTCTGTATTCCTCAACCAAGCTCGTGCCTCCACGAAATCCTCTGTGCTAGAAAATGTTTTGCCTCCTAGATTAGCAAAGTCCTTGCATAGCTTAGAAAAATTGGCTGCTGCAGGTGGATTAATGGGATCTCCACTCGCCTGTGCTACATTGGGTGCTTGCCATTGCACCTCTGGTGTCGTAGCTTGAAGATATCTACAAAACCAGTCGGGGACTTGGATGCCCTCTGGAAGATTTGGGGCGTCTGCCATTCTATGCAAAGAAAAGAGAATTTAGGCTCGAAAGAATCGAAAGAAGGTTGAACTGGACTTTGAGGGGACTTTTATAAAAACTCTTTTATACATAAAAACCATTTCTATAATAAGAGTTTCTTTTTGAAAAACACTTTTAGTCTGAAGATATGTTACTTTTGAAAAATACTTTACTTTTAAAATAAGTTTTTAAGAATCCTGTAACCTTAGGCTCTGATACCAAGTGAAACACCCCCACACCCCTTATTATACCCAAAAAGGGCATACTAAAGAATGTGGTGCGTTATAGGTATAGCTAAAGCATCACATAGACTAAGATTCAAAATATAAATAAATAAAAACAGCGGAAACATTTAAAATACTTATCATTACTTCATAAAATAAGTCATAAAAACAGAATGTCTTAAAAACCAAATACACATGTCTCGTGAAAAATACAATCTCAGTCACATCATCAGAGTATATAAACAATAAAAATCATCCCTCTCATAAAGTACCAGTACATCAAAAGCCAAATGAAAAGAAATCTGGAAAGAAGAAGAAGAATACATGAAGAACTCCGGGAATGTATCTCCAAGAAATCTGAATCTACTGTCCTCGACTTTGCTGGCCTATGGGGGAAAAAGTGGAAATAGAGGAGTGGGTCAGACAATAAGTCTGGTGAGTGAAGGTAATTACTAGAATTTCTAAGAAAGATAAAGATAAATAAAGATAATAGACTAAGCAATTGTTCTAGTATGGAAATAAATACTGAGAAGATAAAACTGGGGTAAAATACCATTTCTGATTCTGTTTAGCTGTTTAATTGTGATTGTTTGCACTTGTTTTAAACTGATGTGATTAGGCTGAAACCCTAATCCTATTTTAATTAGGCCAAAATCCTAATTCTACCTGTTGATCGGCCTTCTATCTCTGTTGTGCCACTTTGAACCAATCTTGTTGGTCACAGCAAAAGACATCTGTTTAGCGCTTGGAACGCGGTAGCGAATTATTTACCCTAATCGATGTGGTACGCTCGGTCATCGTCGGTACACACTAACTGTCGTCCCCTATTTTGACCTCTTATTTACCCTAATCAGCATAAGCGTGCCCAGTCTCACCTAACTGTTGTGAGACCATCAGTCCTAGTCTGAAAGGGAATGCTGCCAGCCTCACCTAAGTGTTGTGAGACCATCAGTCCTAGTTCGAAAGGGAATGCTGCCGGTATTGGTCCTAATAAACAAATTCTAGTTTGAGCCCCTTGCCCAAATCCCCAGATTTGAGCTTCTATCTATTGGCTACTTATGTACCATAATTAGCATAAGTGTGTCCCAGCCTCACCTAACTATTGTGAGACCATTAGTTCCTGACTGAAAGGGAATGTTGTTGGTACGGGCCCTTCTTCTATGTTTGCTTATTAATTTAGTGTAAGTTTTAAAATAAGCCATTTCTGTTATTTCTGTCATATTTGCTTATTAACTTAATCTAAGTTTTAAAATAAGCCTTTTCTGTTCTTTCTGCTTAATTATAACCTATGTTATAATTGTTACTCTTCTATTCTATCTTTTTAGTTATAACCACTAGTTATAAATATGCTTGCAAATGTATCAAATTTGCTTATTTCAATCTATCTTCTTTTAATTACAGTTCTTTCTTATTTTTAATCTAATTTCTGTAAATTCAGTGTTTATTTCTATTTAATCCATATTAGCGAATTCTCCTCTTTTTAATATTCTTATATTTTATTCGCATAAAAAGGAATAAAAAGAAACTAACATTTACAAGTTAAATTCTAACGTAAAACAGATGTAAATAAATACAAATAACTATAAATAACTGAATATAATAGCTGAATAAAAATAGTTGAATAAAATAGACTGAAAAGAACTTTAAAAACTAACTGTAAATAACTTATATAAAAACTGTCTCAAAATTGCAGAAATACTACAACTATTGAGAACCATATTATTTTAAATTACTTAAAAATCTAAAATAATTACAAAACACTCACCTGTGGTCCTTAGCTTTATTCCTTGGTCTTCCCGGATCCACTTCTAGGGTGTAGAATGTTTTTATTAAAAAGATCTCCTCCAAAGAAAATTTTTCTTTTTAGGGTCCAGCATTAGACAATGAATCCAATTGGGAGAAAATCTGAATGAGAAAAATAGCTAGGTCTAGGGTCTTATTTATAGTGTAGCTTAGGGATCTCAGGCCGTTGGATTTGAAGATTAAATCTGGTGCAACCACGTCATAGGCTCGGTAGGAACCGTCGGATGGAAGCACGAACGCACAGGATTTAAGAAAAATCAAAATATGACGTGTACGAACGAAACAGCGTTCAAGAATTAAGCGGGTCGACCAAACTCCTATGGGGGTCGACCCTAGGGTCGACCTGGTCTAGGTTTGGGTCGACCTGACCCCTTGTTTTTTTTTCATTTTATTTTCGATTTCTTATTTCTCTCATCTCTTCTCCATACTGACTCGGATTTCGACAAGTTATATATGGAAATTGATCAGAAAATTGCCACGGATACAATGGTGCAACTCTTGTAGTTCGATTCTAACAATTTCAAAAACTTATTTTATTATTTAATTAATTTGTTAATTAATTATTATAGCTCAAATTTTGGATTGTTACACACTCAGTCGCCAGAATGGTTGCCAACGACCAACCCTAAATCGTGCGAACGTAAGCCAACTGGCAACCGCCGACCCCACCGTCCACCTCTCCAGTCGCGGCCCACTCCAACGCCTCATGCGCGCTGTGCTACGAGCCAGCAAACCCATTCGCGATTTTATTTTATTTTTTCTGTTTGTTTTTTTTGATCGTTTCATTTTTTTTATTTGTTCGATCTGAGAGATTTGAAAACAAGGTAAGTGGGAGAATACTTGGACAAAGAAGTAGGCGTTTTGCACGATAAGTTTGGTAAAGGAAGTAGATATTTATATCATTATTTAATTTGAAAATATCTGACGTTTAACGTTCGAAATTTCTCGAGCTCCAAACGAAGCGTGTCGTCGGGCGTTCATAATGTTTTACCCCATTCCAAACACAATGGAACTAGTTTCGAAAGCCAATTCGATCATATGTAGAAGATAGCTTTTCAAAATTAAGTTATTATAATTAAATTCTAA
This sequence comes from Allium fistulosum, assembly GCA_030737815.1. Classification (NCBI taxonomy): domain Eukaryota; kingdom Viridiplantae; phylum Streptophyta; class Magnoliopsida; order Asparagales; family Amaryllidaceae; genus Allium; species Allium fistulosum. The sequence continues at coordinate 968,125,295 of CM060904.1, read as the reverse complement.
AATTAAATTCTACGCGTTTCAAGCTCGCATGGCCAAACAATAAGTCTGATCGCTACGAAACTTGAAATCCTACAATAACTCACTATTATGGATCCGATGAAACCGGTTTCGTCGAAATCCAAGACAGTGGCCAAAATGGCTATTTTTACTTGTCAATTAAAATATAGAATTTCCAATTTCTATTTATTCACCTTTGAATTCAATTTTAAATGTTAATAATTTTCATTCTTGTTCAAATAAGATTTAAATCAACTTTCGATATCATTTTCATTCACATTAATTCAAGATTCAATTATTTACAAAATTTTCAATATTAAGTTTAAATAATTTAATTATGCAATAAATTATATTAACAATCATAAATTTCCAAATGAATTTAGTTATCAATAATTATTTCCAAGTAAATAATTCAACACTTATGATCCAATTCTAAATATTGATTATAATTTTATTTCAATATAAATAATTCCTAAATTTTCGAAATTGTTTATCTCAAGATTTTATTCAAGTTCATATTCAATAACTACATTAATAAATCATTAAATTTTATTTCTAACCATTTTTATCCAATAACCACATTAAATTTAATAATTTAAAATAGTTAAAAATACGGATCGTTACACAGTTCCTTCAATATGTATGTATATATATATATATATTCTTTTCATATATATATATATATATCTTTGTTCATTCTTTTTTAGTTATTGTGCCTCTACAGTTTGTTTGTTAACTATATTTATATACTTCTATATATGTTTACTCTTACTTAATTAGATACCGCTTTCTTTTTAAAAGATTTAAATATCTTTTCTCATTTACTTCCTCTTTTTCTCTATTATTTACTTTCTATTTCTGTTCCTTTTTTACCTTTAATTACCTACCTTGTTTAGATGACTGACCCTTTTGATTTTAAATTATGACTTGTCTATCTTTTCATTTCACTTTCATTTTACTTATATTGTGCATATTCTTTTCTTAGACCATTTTTGTCACATTATATTTCTTTAATTTATCCTTAGGGATTTCTGTATTTTAATGCATTAGAATTACATTTCTACCAAATAGGAAAGTTAACACTATAAATTTCTATATCTTACCCAAAAGAGGAATTTGTGTTACGTTTGAAATTATAAGGAATTATCTTATCATAGTTATTGAAATAGACAGTATAAAATATGGTAAATATCCTTATTTTATACAAATCTTTCTTTTTGGGTGTATTTCTTGTTATTTCAACCGCTACACTTTTATTTATAAATATGAAACTTGATAATCTATAGACATTCACATTGCGACAACCTATATAATTCGATAAACTAAAATACTACTTAAATCCTTATAATTTAATGCGATTACTCAATTTACATTTTTACTTGCACAAGTCATTTTAAATTTACAAATCTGGAATCATAACATATATTATAAGTTTTGGGAACTACTGCTGTATACTAAATTCAGGGACTATTAATACCTAATACTTCCTAGATTTACATTCATGTAATATACAATTCAATTTATCAATAACAGAATATGTAGGCAGGGTTTATAATTTTATTTAACATAAACAACTTTAGCCTACAAATCCAATTTACATTTCAAGCATACGAGAATATATTTATAACAATATAAATCTAATATTATATAAAAATATATAATTTTTCATCCACCTTTTTAGCTTTTTAAATCTTCGGATCTAGACTCTGATATTTCAGTTTGACTCACTTTTCTCCTTATTTGGATATATACACCACAAGCATACACAGATTTATTAGAGATCTAGATTAGGAAAGTGATTTGGATTTGATTTACATTTTAGATCCAGATTTATAATTTACCTTGCCTTTGGCGATTTGATTTGACCATATTCTCTTCCTCGGTCATCTTCTATGATTCTCCAATTGTATATACGTATAAACCATAACTATTCTTAAGAATTTAGAATTTCGTGAAGAAGAGAAAATGGCAGAGCTTCGGCATTGCTCCAAAAATATGAGTTTAGAAGTAAGGGTTTAGGTCTATATTTATAGGGGTTCAGATCAATGTCAGTCGTTCGATTGAAGTATATTGATCTAGGTCGTTAGGCCACCTATTATTCTCAATTTTATAATTGCACCAGTTGACCGCTATCTCTCTACAATCGGCAAGCTATAGGGGTCAACCAGTTGACTTGTATTTTGTGACTAAATCCGTGCATGTGTATTTGTTTATTTAATTGTTTATTTAATTCCCTTTAAATCCGATAGCTATAATTTATTTCCCGCTTTATATATTTTCTCATATTTTATTTAATGCTAACATTTCCTAATGTCTAAGTTTCCATTAACGTTGGTAACTAATGTTAATTTACTTTTAGCACCATAATTACATATATAATTATTTCTGATTCAAAAACTTCAAATGTTAATAGCCTTTTCGTTTGAACTTCGATCAGAAAACTTTATATATGAAAATTGACTAGAAAATCACTATGGACCTAACGGCGTAAGTTTTGTAGCCAAATTATGATGTTTGTAAAAATTTTATTTTCCGGCGTATTATTTATTAATTAGTATTCTTTAAATTCATTGTCGTAAAAATTATGGGGTGTTACAATACACACACACGCTCATACTCACATTTATATACATACATAGATATATATATATATATATATATGTTTGTATAGGTATATATATGTATGTATGCATGTATATATGCATGTATGTATATGTATGTATGTAAACGTATAGAGAGTCATGTTTGATGAGTTCATGGCAAAATTATTACATGACACCCTATACATACATTAATACACACAAATATATATATATAAGTATGAAGGTTACAAAATAAACATATACAAAGATATATTTCCACCATTAAATTTTTAATTTATAGAAACATTACTGTAACAACCCGCATATCTATCGATTTTATATTTAAATATTTTATCGTTAGTCGGATGTTAGTTCGAAAAGCTACTTTTTGCATACGGTCAAATTAGGACTCGAGACCACCCCCATTGAGTTCAAAATGACGTTTGCGATCTTTTTGAGTGTAAACTTCGATATGTTTGGAGATAGTGAAATTTTCGTCACTTTTCCCACTTGTGACTTTGGTTGGGACTGCACCTTCTTAACTCAGCCCAACTCCCTCTTCTCTTCATCACTTCATCAAATACTTCAAGCTTCTTCAAAAATGGTGGAGGGAAAGAGAAATTAAAATTCCAAGCTCGAGATCTTTAGTGAATTCAGCATCAAACTCCGACTTCAAGGTGAAGAACATAGATTCAAGCTAGGGGTTGATTCTTGCTTTGCTCTTAAGCTCTCCAACATCAATTTCGTGGAAAAGGTGAGATTTTTAATCTCACATCTCGCCTATAACTGTCATTGGGTTGTTGGAAATGACTTCCTATCACTTTAGCATTAATGTTTGCAACTGGTTTGGATTGAATTGGTGAGAAACTCAAGTTTCAGTGTTGTTTGCAAATTCTGGCCCTAGGTCGTTCTGCCCTCCTTAGGTCGTCCAGGCTGCTAGCTCGCGTGTTGAAAAGTCTCCACTTTCTTAGGTCGTTCACGAGTTAGGACTTAGGTCGCTTGCGTGCTTAGGTCGTTCTGGCTTAGGTCGCAGGGAAATAAGTCGTAGGTCGAAACAGCTTTAAGTCTTAGGTCGTTGCCGACCTAAAATTCCAAGGCAAACCACTAAGTCGCTCGAATTTTGTTAAGTCTTAGGTCGTTGCCGACCTAAAATCCCCAGGAAAAACGTTAGGTCGTTGCCGACCTATAATCTCCAGGCAAAGTGTTAGGTCGTTGCCGACCTATAATCTCCAGGCAAAGTGTTAGGTCGTTGCCGACCTATAATCCCCCAGGCAAACTTTAGGTCGCTCGCACTGGCTTATCTCGTAGGTCGTCTCCGACCTAAGCTTCTTTTCCATAAGTCGTTCGCGAGTCAAGTGTTAGGTCGTCTCCGACCTAACGCCCTCGTCACCTTAGGTCGTAGCTCGTAAGTCGCTCGACCCTGCTAAGTCTTTAAGTCGCTCGAGTTAGGTCGGCCAGTATATCTCGTAGGTCGTCTCCGACTTATCCTCCAGTTAAGTCGTTCGACCCTCTAGGTCGTTCGAGTTAGGTCGTTGGACCATTTACCTTAGGTCGCTTGACCTTAAGTCGTAGGTCGTCTCCGACCTATGCCCCACTAAGTCGCATCCCACTTAGGTCGCAGGACTCTGTAAGTCGTAGGTCATCGCCGACCTTACACTTGGTCTTTTTAGTTCGCGATTTCCTTAGGTCGAACCCCGTATTACTCTGCGTAGGCAATCTCTTCTGAAAAACATTTATCAGAATTTCCACTTTGATGGTTTTGGGATTGACTTCTTTGGACTTTACTCACGTCTTCGAACGTGAATTGATTTGTTTCTACAATCGTTTTATGACTTGTCACTTTAAAGATATATGAAGGTTTCAATACTAATAGTAAATATCAAAACTCTTTCATCAAAGCGATTTCAACACTATTTTAAATATCAAAAGTTCGTTTTCTCAAACCGATTTTCAATCTACTAGTATATACAAGCCTTTACTTCACTCGAATGAGAAATCGACTTAAACGACTTAGTAAAATGAGTGGTATGAAACGCTTGCGTTCACTTCGTCGGTTAGCTCTTGGACTTGTTCGATTGAACCCTTTTGTGACAATTTCCTAGTGAAGATCTACAGTTTGTTCGTAAATATTTGAGTTAAGCAAGTGGTTATGGGACATGAAGCTAAACCCTTATATTTACTAGCTTAGTGTAATCGACACTTCTTTATGATCGATGATGATCATTTTATGGTTTAGACTAGCAATGTGCGATGTCTCTTCGTCCGTGTGTTCGGACTTGCCTTCGGGCCATCCGTGTGTTCGGAAAAAATTAAATGGATAGCTTCCATGAGATAGCTTCTCGTCCGTGTGTTCGGACTTCCCCCTTTTAGTGATTTCTGGATTTCGTGTGTTGATTTCTGGGATTTGTTCTGGATTTCGTGTGTTGATTTCTGGATTTAGTGCTTCACCAACTTTTGTGGTTTTCACTGATATGATATCAGTTTTTGTGTATTGGTGAATTTGTGTGTCATTACCTTTTTATGTGTTTGGATCTTTGAGAAGATTCTTGTGACATTGATTAATCCCTTGTTGATTATCATTTACATACTTATAGTAGTATGCCATCATGGTTATTATATGTTTATGCCATACCCCTTATCCTATATCATGTCATCTGATATTTATAGTTAGACTAATCCGTTTATTATTTTCTTATAAATAATACTCGGGTCAGACCGAGATGTTACAGGTGCTTCTGCTTGACTTCTCTTCTGGATTACTCTGACTTTTGGCTAACTACATAGATTAGTAGTTTTTGGTTGTACACCTTTGAGATATAGACTCTATGTTATGTACTTATTCTTTTGTATAGCACGTGATGCTATTCTTTTGTATTATAGTGGATCTTTCTGACCACTACTCTGATGTACACTTTCATGTGTTATATATTTATTCATATCTTCTTCCGCCTTTGTGATATGGATGTCTGTGACTGATTTCGGTTATGATTATTTCTATGTTTGTTTCCGAAGATTATATATAGCCACCGTGTGATAGCTTTGTGTTTGTATCGGTATGTCGGATTTCCTCCTTAAAAGATATGCATTCTATTCTATCTGACGTATCGGTGCTCGCACAAAGAAGTTACATGGATGGTCGCTCCTCCACAGCCTTATTCTCCGTGCTAATTGACAGCACTACATCATAGTGTTCTTGGTTAGCGTGGGTATAGAGGTGGGGCGTCACAATTACCAACTTAGTTCTATAATGTTATTAATTCTAATGTGCAGTGCTGCATAGCTGAAATTTTGTTATGAGACTGAATGTATTTATTATTGTTGTATTGTCGTATAGAATTGATGTTGTATAGAAAAATAAATTCCTAACAATTATGAGTGTTAGTAAATTCAGGAGGAAAATACCTTAAGTGCTTCTCAACGGGAACTTTAGTAACGGTTATAACCGTTACGCCAATTAATTGACTACGGTTACAACCATTATATGTATTTCAATTTGTAACAGCTATAACCGTTACAAATTAAAATATTTGTAATGGTTATAAACTTTACAAACTGAGATATATGTAAGGTGATAACCGATAATATTTCCATGAGGAAAATTTACTGCAGCCACGAAAATAACGGGAATAACCATTACAAATTTAATTTGTAATGTTTCAAACTATTAAAAATACTCGATCGTTGAAATGTCGGTCTTGATCGGTTTACTTAAGCTAATCCATATGATACTTGTGAAATGGTAAGGATGATCAAATACACTTTTGTAATGAATTTGGTGTGGTCTTGCCATAAGAGATTCCTTTTGAGTGGTTCAACCATTTGGAAAGGAAAGCTAATGTTCGAGAGTGGATGTAACATAGGCACAGTTGGGATGAAAAGAGTGAATGATCACCTATGCTTCATAAAGAAACATCAAAAACAGGAGTTAAATATAATACTAGTAGGCACCTAATATGGAATGAGAAATCTGATTATATTCCAAGTGTATTTTTATGGAAAATTGTTTTCTATAACAGATATTGCTCTAAGTTCAAGATATTTGATCTGAAACTTTCGAATGTAAATTTTTTATGGTAGATAAAATAAATAGCTCATAATAAGTGGTTAAATGAAGCTTTGCATTTGACTCACCATTATAGTAATAGTGGAAATAGCGGGAATGTTCCATATTACACTTATTAGTGGATGCATTAAATTATGAAAGACTGCTCTCATATATATACTAGGTATTATTTATGAAATAATAATTATTTTTAGTATTGATTGAAAATAGATGTAATTATATTTAATATGAATATTCATTATAAAATAAATCTATTATAATAACGGTACTTATTTTCACAACCATTGTGGTGCATTAGCTATAGAAAATACAATAGTATCTAAAATTTTGTAAAATTATTTTAGAATTATGGACTAAGCAATATTCTTTTGGAAATATTCTTTAATCATATGGTCATGAATCATGTGATACTTGTGAATTATATCTCAAAAGACTAAGGGCAAAGCACTTATTTAGTGGGAGTGACAAAATATTTAATGAACTATTTAAATTGATAAATATAGATGTATTCAATCCAAGGTCTAACGATATCAACACGGATCCACTTACTTCGTTAATTTCATTGATGAATTATAACATATATGAACTATATATTTAGTATATAAGTAGTAGTCTATGGTAAGTTCATAAATAAAAACAGGACATAACATGCAAAGGAAATAAAATAATTCGATTTGATCGAATAGATGAGTATATATTGGAAAGAGTTCCAAAAGTACCTAAAACGAAAAGATTCAATCTCAAAGTCACTCCTTCCTATGATGTAATGATGTATCAATAATAAGGGCTATCAATGAGTACCCGAATACTGTAAAATCCGTCCGTATCCGAAATATGAAAAATTATCTAATATTCAAAAATATATAAGGATGCAGATATGGCCATATCCACATCTGATAATTATTCCCCAGTTTTTTTCAAGGTTATATTATTTTTTGTGTATTTTTATACATAAAATGATTGTCATTTAATATTTATCTTAGTAAAAAATATCATATGTGTATAGAAATCAATATTTGTTACTTAAAATTATTTTATTTAACATATTTTTTATACTTATATTTTTGGTATTGAAATGCATTTATAATGAATTTAAATATTCTATTTATTTGTTTAGATTTATTAATTGTGAACTGATCGAAGATATCCGATAAAAATCTAATATCTGTCTATATCCATGTATAAGGATATCCAATATCTAAAAATGATTTCAGATATGTATATGGAACTATCTAGATTTGTATCCCATAGTTTACAGGCCTCTCGATAAGGTGTGATCATCAATTATTGGAAAAAGAACTATTGATGGCAAGTGAGGTTGACTTTACATCTTTCTATAAGGATATGTATGCAGAAGTAAGTACATATGTTAGATTTAATTTCCTCTAAATATTATTATAAGATCAGATTGATAGAGTTAGGGCTATGCCCTAGTGCAAATCATGCAATTTGTTACAGATACCCAACTTGATAACAAATCATGTTCATAATAGAGGTGTTTGATTTCTATAATATACCCTTTATGTTGTGATATAATTTATTAAGTAACTAATTTAAAGTATAGTAAATAGAAAATCCTTAAATGATATGTTATGTGATAGTAATTACAATGTGTTATGATCATGAGAAATTTATCATATTAAAATAACATAGTATTTTAAATATTCTTAATCAAGATGTTTTGAGAAAAGATATTGATTCATCTGTTAAGAACAGAGTATGTAATGATTTCCAAATGTTGGACAGTATACTACTCATGGCTACAAGGGGATACGAAGAGGTTGCATGTTGATAGTTATTGGATAACTGTGTTAAAACCTTCGCTTTTGGTTTAAAGTGACAGCTATACATTTTAAATATATTGTACAAGTTATTCTTGCAGGAACAGTAATCTCTGAAGGCTATGATGAACTACTTCGACAAAGTACTCGATGAAAGAAAGGTTAAGTAAAGTAAAGTAGCCATGAGTCATGAGTCATGAGTCTTAGAAAATACTTGTTTAATATCCTTTGATGATACACACACAAATACTTTTTATCAAGTTTTAAATGGTTTTTCAACTCAAAAGTTTTCAGAAAGATAAATTTCAAAAATAGTCAGGAGTCGGATGTCTGACTCAGAAATTCGGACGAATCATGCTCAAAAACAACTTTTTCCTTTCTGGAAACTAACCATACATCTGAGCCTTGAAGTCGAACGTTTGAGTAACTTTGGTTTTTTTTAATATATAACCAAACGTCTAACATAATAAACCAAACATCTAAATCTGGCCGAAAAGGAATGTATTCTTTTCTAGATAGTGTTCAGAGGCCTGTGGATTTTTTGTCAAACATCTGAGGCGTTTAAAGGACTAGACGTCTGAGTTGCCCAGTCAGACGTCTGAGATAATATTAATAGCTATAATTTGAACGAAGGGTTTTAATGGTGAAGGGTTATATTTGTTTACTTAAATGATGCAACTCTTCAAATAGTCATAACCTTTCATGGAAGCTTTTATAACATTGTAAATTGAGATTAAATTCAAACTTTTGATTGAACCTCTTTCTCTCTGATTTTCATTCTCTAATATTGTGTTGAAATCAAAAGCTTTCAAAACCAGATTCGTAATTCCTAAATTTTGCATGTTCACCTCAGTATCATCAAAGGATATTATAGGAAGGGTGTAAATAAAAAAAGATTTATCTGTGTTATCAAGAAAACATCAAAGTCCAAGTCAGAATTTACTCCATCTTACTGAAGTCCTGTTGGTGATCTTCAGGCAAGGTATTGAAGTCATTTTCGGTTATTTAAGTGATCTTGTAGAAACTTGTTCCTCCAGATTAAGTGAGAATTGTTTAGTAAAATTCTAAAAGGAGTCTAGGACTGGATGTAGGACGAGAAGTTTAAACCAGTACAAAAATCATTGGTGCAATCATTTATTTACTACTTTCTTTTAGCTTGCTTATATCATTAGCATAAGTTATATTTTGCTATAGCATAAATCATTCAAATTCCATATATAAGTCACATCACATACTTTCAAAGTATGGAATGACCCACTTTAGAGTTTCCTATTGGTTAATTATAATCATGGTCAAACTTGAGATCTCCAAGTGAGAACATCATGTAGTTCCCTCGACTTGGGAATAATTTGGAACTTCAATGTGAATACTCCACTTTGATTATAGTTAAATCATTGTATGGTGATCCATCGAGCGACTATAGTTGGGTCTGAGTTGAAGCATTGGAAGTGAAACACTATTCAATAAGGAATTCGTCTCCTTGGTTATGAGATGTTGGTATCACGGTCAACTTTAGTCAAAGTCAAAGCCTCTAGCCAAAGTAGTACGGTTAATAATAAATGTTATTATTTAATCAAGGATTTTGTGTTTGGACTAACCGAGTTAAATGTGACATTGGAATTTTCACCGAATTCCATTAGTTAAAAAGTGATATAATTTTGACAAAGAGAATTGGTGTAAATAATCGTTACTATTGGGTATCATTTATAATAGTAAAATTGGATTTTATAGAAAAGAGTGTAAGCGATAAATTTTGTCAAAATGTCATGCCACTAGCTAAGGTAATAATGAACATTAATATTTGAATTATCCAATATTAATCGCTTATTGAATTTATAGGGTTGAGTTATACAACCGAAATGATGAATTCTCTAAAAAACCATACATATTCAGTCAATTTATAAAATATTATAAATTAATGAGTGTTTGAGATATATCAATTATTATTTTTTGATGTTTGGGAGTTGTTTGTAATTATTTGATTGCATATATAAAAGTTTTATTTGCGCATATCGATATACGATATCGGTGTATTTTTAAATGAGTTTAAATAAAATATAATTACATGAAAGGATTTATAGAAATTTTATATCATTTGATGGCAAGTAATTTTGACCATACGATGTGAAGATATAGGAGTTGGGGGAGAAAGAAAATTAAGGGAATTAATTATGGAAGTTTTAATTAATAGAATGGAAAAGTTTTTGGTCTTTCAATTAAAACAAATCCAGAAATTCATTTTCTGTAGACATTCATTTTTCCACTCACTTTTCTCTTCTCTTGTTCTAACCTTCCATGATTGAAAAAGTATGTGAAGATTTCCAAAGTTTTATCATCTCCAAATCAAATGCAAACATCAAATAAAATGAAACATAAGTGGTTCATCCATCGTTTGCAATGATTGGGAGTGGATCTTAGAGATCTGTGGAGAATTCTTCATTCAAGATATTAATTTAGGCTACATGGTATGGTAATTAGCCGATCTCAGTTTTATTATGTTAAATCTTGTTAGTATAATTTGGATCCCATATCGTATACATCTCATTTGACTATATATTCAACATATTTGTATAGTATAGATTCCATATCTTTTTCCTTGGCAAAGCAAGATTCCATATCTTATACAACTAATTTATATATATCTACATTATCCAATATATTGTTTACTTTTGTTTATTGAATTAATTATTAATAAAAATATTATATTTGAAGCTAATTTTAATTAATTGTGATAATTTTGTAATATATTATGTATACAAATATAAGTGAACTACATCTATTATGTACTTGAAATCATATTATGAAATAGAATATAAGCTTTATGTATATACGTTATTTTCAAAATATAAAATATATTTGATAATTATTTACATATGTTTATTATTTCAACTCAAAGTTTATAACAGGACTTTCGTATAAAATTATAAATTAAAATTTGGACTCATCCTGAATCAAAGCAAATCTTTAAATTTTAAATTTTAAATTTTAAATTCAAAAAATATAAAGTTATAAGTTTTACATATATATGTAATTTTAAATTTATAATGTGGTTTGTTATTATTTATATATATATATATATGTATGTATGTATATGTATATGTATATGTGTGTGTATAGTTTCAATTCAAAATTTTAAAGGACTTTTGTTTAAAATCATAAATCTAATGACTGAATCCTTCCTAAGTCAAACCTAGATTTCAAAATGGTAATTTTAAATTTCAAAACAGACTAATCATAATTAATTTTAATATGTATAAAGGTTTAAGTATTCAAATGTTTATTTGAAATTAAATTAAATGAATAAGCATAGGAAGGAGAAAACCCCACCTTATCCTCTTCTTAAATACTTACTTAAACTCACTAATTATCATATTATAAGTAAACCATTTGGTAATTGGTTAAAAAATATTTTACAACATATTATATATATAAGCATAAGTAAACTATATGCATATATATTATCATTATTTTATATGTTTTCAAAATAAAACCATGAACAACAAAGACATATATAAAAGGTGACTGTGTTCGAGCAGTGTACATCCCAGCACCTACAAATGTACATATTGATCATGGACACTGTTTATATGTTGCACTTGCACTATACACGTATGAGCGTACTGAATATGCTCATTATGATATATATACATATATAATTTAAATTAAATCTAAAATACTTCCTAAACAAATTACATAAACTAAGATTTTATTTAAAAATATATTAGATTGGATTTTTAGACTACTTCATAGGCCCAACAGATTCAAAAAATAGAAAATATTTTGAAATCTACTTATTTCACCCGCTTTTGACTGGTCAGTTCCTTCATGGCATCAAAGTAAGGTTGGCCGAGGTGTTAACCTGGTATATTGGTGTTCTAGGGTTCAATCTATACAATTAGCATGGTAAGGGTTCTCACATTGTGATCTGTGATGAAGCATTGTTTTTTACTCCTATATGTCTTGTGATGGTTGTGCTAGTCGAAAGGCTGCATGTAAAACTCGCTTGTTAGGTACCAAGTTAGGTCACCCCAAAGGAGTTTGAGTCGGACCATCAATGGTACCAAAGCCCCAATAGTTTGTGCAGTCTAAATTAGTAATATTAAGGCTAACTTATTAAGGCTACTTGTTTGGCCCAAAGGATGATGTGAGCCCAAAGTTTATCCTCAATATAAATGCCCAAATTTTTTTGGCCTTGGACTAATTCTCAAAATTCAGTTTTAAAATTTAACATTATATTTTGAATTTGAAAGTTAAATTTGAAATATAAAATAAATTTTATAGGTATAAATTGTTCTTCAAAATTATTTTGAAAATAAATTAATATTTTTCAAAAATTATTTAATAATTTAACTAATTGGATTAATTAGAGAGATAATTAATTAAAATAAACACACACACACACAGAGATATATATCTTAAAATGTTTAAGGTATATAAAATATTAATTTTCAAAATTTATTAAGAAATAATTAGTTAAAAATGTTTTAATTAAATTAATATTTATTTGATAAATATATATTAATTAATATTTAATTAATTAATCAATATATATATAATGATATTTCCATATATAGCTATGAATGTTATGGTTAATATTCATTTTAAATTTAAGATGAACAAAATAAATTTTGGAATTTTATAATAATTTAATTAATACGTTAATTAAATTAATTAATTAAGATTTAATATATATATATAATAATATTATATAGGTTAATTAAATTATAAACTATTGTGCATAAGTTAAACTTATATAATATGAATGTATAAAGCTTAAGTGGAACTATAAGAAATCTGACTTAGGTTTAAGGGTCAAGTACATACGTATTATACATATATCATGATTTTAGATGTGTTTGACACTTGAACCATAAGGGTATTTCATAAGAAATACATTGTTCCCTAAATCGATATCACTAAATATATATATATATATATATATATTATTTACATACTCTTTATTTGTTGAGCTTTCCTCAAGCGAGAGATGTTATGTGTAGTGTTATTAACATACTGACTAGAGGAGGTAAGATCCATGCACATATTTGTTGGAATATCCTCAAGGTACATGCATTATACTTAGGCCATTGTGAAATGGTAGTGCTGAGTGAATAATCTATCTTGATCTGTTAAGCTTTCTTCAAGGTCGATATGAGATTAGGCCAAAGATCACATGTTTGGAGTTGTATATGAGACAACCATTAAGGTGTTATCCATCGCATGTGGGCCTATAATTTGTTGAGCTTTCCTCAAGGTCAAAATCACAAGGTATGTGAGTCCTAATGCCCACAAGAGGAATCAGAAGATATCATTGTTTTCTCTTAGGGTTTTAAGAAACATAAATATCTAGTGGGAGCCTTATTCGAAAAATAAAATGATAACATTTAACATTTCTAATATTGTAAGAATATATGCTATACAGGTGGAAATAATCACTTCGATAAATTTGTGCAACTGATATAATTGATAAAATATTTATCAGTCGAATTATATATTTGAACAGAATTAAGATTAAAATAGAAAAATAAAATATACTTACCACTAAACCTTTTGACATGTTGTCAATTCAAAACCATGCAAGAGCTAAGTTACAAAACCACTAAAACATTCATGCCTCGGTCGCTTAAGCGTTTGTTTGTCTAAGAATGTGTATTGTCTTTTATGAGTTTTAAGCAATACAAGAATATGGATATTTAATCCATATTCAATCACATATAAATGTTATATGGAAAATAGTCACCATATGTAATGTATGAAATTTCAATAAAATTAGTTCATTTGAAATAAGAAAGCAAACCATAATGCGAGATCATGTATTCAATACGATTGATTACAATAATGATCTTATTGTATTATATGCAACACTAGACCAAGAGTTAAAAGATGTACCTAGGTATTGATCACTGAAATGTCAGCTTGATCAATTTATGTAAGGTGTAACTTATTTAATATCCTCAAATGTTAAGGATAAACAAATGCATTTTAGTGAAGAGTTTGGTGCAATTTTGTAGTAAGAGTTTACTTTGGATGGTTTGACTATTTTTGAAAGAAGAATGAATGTACGAGAGGCGATGTAACTTGGGCACAATTAGGATGAAGAAAGTGAATGGTCACTTCTTCATGAAGAGAAATCTGAAACAAGAATTGTATAAAATGCTAAAAGATACTTAATATGGAATGAGAAATGTGATTTCTATTTCAAATGTATATTTATATAGAAAACTGTTTTGTATAAAAGGTTATTTCTTAGAGTTTAAGATAATTGATCTAAAACTCATGACTGTAAATGGTTACGGTGAATGAAATAAAATCTCGTAATAATTAGTTGAATAGAGCTTTGTTTTCACATGCTATTATAGCAATGACGGAAATAGTGGGAGCTACTATATAATACTTGTTAGTGGAGGCATCAATCTACGAAAAATTACTTCATAATATACCAAATATTATTTATGAAATAATAACTATTTTCAGGTTTTACTAAAAATAGACATAATTTTATTTCAGAATAATATTGTGACTATTCATTATAAGATAAATCTATAATAATGGTATTTTTTTTCATAACAAAATGATGTATTAGAAAACATGGAAGTATTTAAAATCTTATAATTATTTTGGAATTATAGACTAAGTCACAAGTTTGAGAAATAAATTTATAATCGTATGATTATGAATCATATGATACTGATGAGTTATATCTCAAACGGTTAAATCTAAAGCACTCATTCCGTGGAAGCGACGTAAGAGTTGGTGAACTCTTAGGATTGATACATATAGATGTATGCAATCGTAAGTCTAATGATACAAAATTGTTCCATATACTTTGTTAAATTCACTGTTGAATTATCACAAACATAACGATGTGTATTTGAACACATGTAGTATGTTTATGATAGGTTCCTAAAATATAAAATGGAAGTAAATAACATGACATGCAAAAGAAAATAAAAGGATTCGATTTAATCAAATAATGAGTGTATTGGAAAGGAATTCCAAATGTACCTAGAAACGAATAGGATTTAGTCACAAAAGTCATTCCTCGCTATGATACATAATGATGTAGTGATAAGTAATAATCGGACTTTATGATAAAATACGATTGTCGATGTGTGAAGTTGAGTCAACTTCTTTCTATAAAGATGTGTACTTAAGAATAAGTACATACAGTTAAATTTAATATTATCTAAAACAAAGTCTATAAAATCATAAAAGATAACAGTTGATAAAGCAACACTTACATATCCTAGATTAAGGAGTTAACAGGTTGTGTGAGTCAAAATACTACATGTAATACTTGTTCGTGAGGGATTTTATATGGACCACCCCAATGAGTTTAGGTGTGATTAATATTGATTGACCAATTTATGTTATGAACATAAGTTTTGTAAACTTACAAAAAATTAGTTTTATACATGTATATAGTTAATTCATTAAATGTTTATGAATATTCATTTCATTGCATTGAGAAACAACTACCATTTCAAGAAAGACCAACTTTATGCGAAGGAATTTCTTTTAGAAATTTTTAGTAGTAAAATGGATTTGGATATGATCCGAAGATAAAATTGATTACAAAAGATGAAATGAAATTGACCAAAGCGAAAATGGACTAAACAAATTAAAATTTCTAACGGTAACTCTTGCATATAGAAGTGAAACTATGATTTTCTTATTGATGTCAAGAAAACAATTTTCTCAGTTGTCAATAAGCCATTAACTATACTGACTCTACCATATGGCATGATGCATAGATCCAGAATGGATACCAAGTACATTATCAAAATATGATTTTGATAGTTGTACCCAAAGGGATGTGATCCATCAGCCTCAAAATTATCTCTAGAAGAAGACCAATCTAGTTGAAATACGGTAAGCCACATTGATAGAATAACATCATAAATTTCAATTGTTGAAATTAACATAATAGATTCGTCATTCAACATACTTAAGTTATGTTGGATTTCACTTGCAAAATTATCACTCAATACGATTTTGAGTTTTGGTGTATGTATGTTGAAACATAAATTCTAAATAATGATTTAGAATATAGTGTTTGCACTCAATAACCATAATGTCTCGAAGTCAGCAGGAACAATTCTAAGTTTGCAAGTTATTTGATAGTATCCAAGAACTAATATAAAGTATTATTCAACAAGCATCAAAGTTGAGAAAATATTTTGATAGAAAAATAAAACAGTGAATTTAAGTCAAAATTCAAAGGAAACGGGGTCTGTAAGAAAGCACTATATAGGTACTAAAATATTTCAGAACTTATTAGTAAACAAAAATTTGTTATTTTTAACGATGCACTACTGTTAAAATCATTTTAATTTGGTTGTTTAATTCTCGATATTGAAATTGACATCTTTTATAATCAGTATAAAAGAATGTTGGGATTGACTCAAAACGATATCCACAGATGTCACATTAAAATGTTTAATATGAGCATGTAAGATGGATTTCTTTTGTAATGGCAATAGGAATTATCGTATATGTTGTATTGTCTAAGTTATCACATTTAGCTTATGTATTTGATACGCGGGACAAGTATCAAAATTGAATTAAAAACTAAATGACAGTTTAGAATGTTCTCAAGTATTTATGAAATACCAGAGAATTGTTTGTAGAAAAAACAAACACCTTATGAAGGAGTGCGCAGACTCGAATTTCAAAAGTGATATTGAATATAGTATGTCAATGCTAAATTCATGTTCAACATTAAGTTAAGAACTTTTGAAAATGTTTCAAACAATAAGTAGTGGCTGATTTAACCAAAGGCTAAGTACATCGCATCGAATAGCGCTGCAATATAGAAGTAAAAATAAATGCACAAATTTATAACTGAGGTAGCAATAATTCTAAATGTTAAAAATTTTATAACATTGTTATATGATAACAATGTTGTGATACAGTTCGTAAAAGGACCTAAAGCTTACTAGAAGTCGAAAATCACACTCTGGGAATTCTATAGGTAAAGGCAATTTATTAATATCATGGAGAGTTAATTGGCAAAGTAGATAATTAAAACAATATAGCATACCTATCACTAAGGGACTAGCCTAATTAGTTTATAAGAAAACCGATTGAAGGAGTTGGAATAAGATTTCATAATTAACCACAATTGCAAGTGAGAGATTGATAGAGTTAGGGATATACCTTAGGGGCAATTACGTAATTGGCTACGTATATCAAACTCGACAGCCAATCTTGTTCATTATAAAGCTGTTTGATTCTTATAATATACTTTGTTATATTGTGATATAACTAATTAAGTAATTAAGATCCAAAATAAAAATACAACAAAATCCACAAAATAATAAAAACTCCCTGGTCCATAAAATCCGATGAATCCATCCAAACCGATACGCATACTTGAATCTGCTAAGAAACTATACAAAAAGAATATGCACAATATATACATATGTATATAAATATATATTTATATACATATATATGCAAAAATATACTAATCTAAAAATGAATAACATAGGACCATCAATAATTATAATTAACAGTATGCAAGGAACAATAAAGGCAACAGTATTATATCCTAGTAAAGGCTAATAACCTAATAAAGGTTATAAATCAAACATAGGACAAGCAAGTTAAGAAAAAAGCAATAATAAATCTACAGTTTTATATTGAATCGTGTACGTAGTTGCATGAAATAGCAAGCCTAACTCAAAGAAATAAAGTCTCATGTGTTGAAGTGTCAAACCAAATTGGAGCAGTTTAAGTTAAGCCCAAACTTAACACATCAATTATTCTTAATGGGCTTGGTACCAATAACATGAGCCGATAGACCGTGGGCTAACAACAAATTTTCTATTTTATCTATCTTTAAACATATTTGCATTTTTAATGCATAAAAAAACTGCAGTTTCTCTGCAAATCTCTATTATTTTATAAGGATTTTTCAACCTTTGCATAAAAACTTGTAATAATTTCGGAACAAACTTATATGGAAATAGACCACATTAGCAAATATTTCAGATGGTTTTTACATGTTGAAACTGCCAAAACAAGAAGATGTAGACAAAATAATATGTTCCCAATACCTTCAATGTCCGACCAATCATCATTTGAAAATAGGAACTGGGTTTAGCACTAGAAAAATAATAGAGAGATGCTAAAGACTGGTTCTACAAGTTATTATATATTAATTACATACATTAAAATAGTCAGCATACATCAAAAGATGAAATGTTTTGTTCATCATATATATGAACTACATACATGTTCATTGAAAATTTGTTCAGGAGTACAAAACTTGGTGCACACCTAAAAATATAGTTTATTAAATCCTAGCTGTTATACTGGTAGATATAACCAATAGCACTACAATCCAAAAGTATGCAATACATTCAAAAATACATAGGGAATTGGTAATGCAAAACGATGCATACTTCTAAAAGGTAACTTTTCTTCTACTGATAACACATACTGACTAAAGGGTGGTAACTTGGGAACAGACCACATTATCAAATATTTCAGATAGTTTTTTACATTTGGAATCTGCCAAAACAAGAAGATGAAGAAAAAATAATATGTTCCTATAAAATGGCCAAATGAGCCGTTGGTAGCCGTTGCTAATCTGGGTGAAATTTTTTTTATAACAGCAAGTCATTCTCCTTCAAGCCACACACAATCAATATATATCAATTTTCATTCTATTTCCACTCCATTTCACATATATATCACATATCCAACACATTATACCACAAACAATATAAACAACCAAAAATCAACATCAAACATTACATTTTCAAACCAAACTCCAAGTCAATATGTACATAAACAACAAAACCCTCACCAACACCAACTCCAACTCCATATTCAAGTCAATATATACAATGCAAACACTTAAACCTCACCACCTCAAAGTCAATACATACACAATAACCATCAAACACAATCCTCACCACCTCAAAGTCAATATATACGATAACCAACCACAAAGACAATAATCATCATACCTCTCAAGCATCATCATCACCTCCGGAAGCACCAGACGACGAAGGAAAGGAACCATGCCTCTGTGCGTACTTCGCTAAACGTTGATTCAGCTGCTCCATTTGTATAGCGCGAAGACGGTCCTGCTCTTGCAGCTGCTCAACCATGACTCTAAGCTCTTTTATTTCAGCTTTGTCACACGCCTTTTGAGCTATCCGAACCTGCAAATAGAATATGAGATGTTCACATTTGTATTATAATCATTTTCTTAAGCAATGTATATTTTAAAATATAGAAACGTAAATGACGTGATCTTAAGCAATGCATATACCACAAGGAAATGCGTATTTTTAATACTATATGTAAGTGTTAAAAGTATTCTTATTTTTTTTTGTTCATCCATTTCATCACATATCTTTGTATATTTTTCTTTTTTTACTTATCTAATATTTATAAATCACGTATATGTTAGATTTAACTCAGGTAGAAATCATCATATATGTATAGTGTATCTATAGGTTAATTTATTAAATATAATATTGCAATGTTTATAAGATTACCAATTGGTTTCCATAGCCATAGCGCCTATTCCGCTGCATCGGATCCATAATAACGTTGAAAATATTATCTTGCTCCTCTACTGTCAACTCATCGCGATCCGATTCTGAAAGCAGCTCTGCCCGTGCCTCCTGAAACTTTTTCTAAAATAAAAAACAATTACATGTTAAAATTAGTAAAATAGGATTTAAACATATCGATATTAATAAAATAAGATTTAAAATATGCGTACATATATAGTCGTCGCCTTATCATCATCATCCCACCGATATGTAATATTGTCAGCATTGTCTGCTTGTCTTGATGCGTGGGTGCGGGTAAATACCTCCATCATAGACACGGGACGTCCAAGCGATCTTTCTTGCAATAAATAATTTATATATTTTAATTTTTCATAGCTAATTACTGAACTTATTAATATACAAAATGTAATAACGGTTTAGATTCGTAATTGATTAATTTACCAAGTCCTCACGGTGACGCTGAAAAGACTTGGATCCGCCACGATGCGTTACAGGATTCATACTTCTATTGGCAGAGTTCCTCTCCGACTCCATCTGCAATTTAAATTGAATACTATATTTACTAATTGCGAAATAATTAACTATATATTTGGTAGATTTACCTTGAACTCGTCGGTCTCTCACCAACTCATCCAAGAATCTCATACGGAAGCGCCCATCCAGTTCGGTTTCTTCCTCGATTTTTTAAGAGCTGACATTACCTCCCTGTAATTTTTGGCGACCTTCGAATTCCAGTGGCGCTGAACCATGGCGACATCGGGCTCCGCCAAGTCCACTTGCCCGTACAAACAGAAAATATTACAAATTGTTCATTAATACTTATTCATATAGTAAAGTGGTATAAACTCACCAGAAAATCCTGCCAGATGGCCTCCCTGACATGGTCAGGGATCTTACTCCACTTAGGCCAGCAATTTGTCATCCTGCTCATATATGATTGCTTGGAAATGCCAAGCACAACTCCTGAGGGCTCCAAATAAAACCCCCTGTGTTAAATATAAAACAAAGCTTTAGACAAGTATATATATATGTATGAACAAATTTATATTGTTATCATTTTAATTTTGATACTTACACTCCATCAGCCTTCGGCTGCAAATATACAAGTGGTCGAGCCGGAGGCTCACCACTACTCTCGTCGGCCGAGCGAGAAGAGCTACGACGTCTGGAGCCTGACATAATACCTGTTGAAAGTTTCATTTTTAATTATAGACATAGATAAAATGATGATGATATGTGGTGCATGTAATGATGATGATGATATATATGTGATGCGTGTGCGTGAATAATTGTAAAAATTACCGGATATTACTCAGTCCTCGTCGTTTTCTGATTCAGACTCGATCTCGTGTTCTATATTGTTTTCCTCTACACTCTCAAACGCTTCGACTAATACATTTGTCTCATCATTTAATTTTCCAAAATCAGTTTGATCGTCTGTAATTGTGATTTCAACATTTTCTTCGATATCTGCTTGATAGGCTTATTCTTCTGGAATATTCTTTCCATCGAATGTAAATCTCGCCTTGGTTTTAAAAACCGCAGACCAATCTGCTTTATCTCTTTTTAGAGACGGATAAGGGGCGTAATAAACTTGTAGGGCTTGTTTGGCTAGTACAAAAGGATCGTACTGCTGATAACGGGAGATATGTTTTATTTGTATAAGATTATAATTTGGATGCACGTTAATACCAGAATCTGGACCATTGCTGAACCAGTTGCATCTAAACAAAAAAACTTCATCTGCGGTTCTTATAAAATATGTCAATTGCAAAATCTGGGTTAACACGCCATAAAAATCATGTATATGATTATTAGGATCATCACTGCCTTTAACAAATACACCGGTATTGTTTGTTAATTTTTCAGCACCGTATTCTTTGGTGTTGAATTTATATCCATTAACGAAAACTATTAGATACGTATTAACTTTCCTTTTCGGTCCCAACGCCAAATGTTTTAATCCTTCATCGACCACATTATTTGTAGGATCACAAATGTAGTTCGAAAACCAAGTAGCGAAATTTTTGCTTAAATCGCCGTTTGGATTTTGTGATTCATAAACACTGCAAACAAAAACATAATATATTGCTTTATTATTAATTTACACATGCAGTATTAAATTAAATTTATCAAAACTTGTAATCTGACAATTACCTAATAAATGGTGCAACTTCTGGACAATTAAGAAGAATATATGTGTGTGCTACATGGTAATCTCTATCATCTAACCATACTTCTACACATTTTCCAGCATGTCGACCATGTTGTTTAAAAATAGATAACATTGATTCAGAAGAAGAATCTTGTTCAACGGCCTCATCATTACGCGCAACACTTTGAAATGATAAATTCACATGATCATTGAAATAATGTGAGAGAAAGAACGATGCTTCTTCTTCGATATATGATTTGCAAATCGAACCTTCAACTCGAGGTTTTTGTCTCACTTTTTTCTTTAAATGATTTAAGTACCTAATAGAAAATATTTCATATCAATATTGATTTTTAATTATAGTTAAATTACATACTCAGTATTAACAACATACCTCTTGAATGGATACATCCATCCATATTGCACAGGACCTCGGAGACGTGCTTCAAATGGAAGATGAACAGGTAAATGCTCCATTACATTGAAGAAACCTGGAGAAAATATTTTCTCCAGTTTGCAGAGTAGTATAGCGATTTCTACCTCAAGTTTACGAAGACGGTCAACTTTTAACGTAGTTGAACAAAGCTCCTTATAAAATAAACTAAGTTCTGTTATAACCTTCCAAACTTTTACGGGCAACAATTCTTTGAAAGCGACGGGTAACAAATTTTGCATCATTACATGACAATCATGGTTTTTCATCCCACTCAGTCTTCCGTTCTTATAGTCGACACATCTACGAAGATTAGATGAAATTCCATCAGGAAATCGTAATCCTTCCACCCATTTTAACAGTACTTTAACTTGGTTGTTATCTAATTCATAACATGCTTTGGGTTTTTTAGTTTCATTTGGCTTCATATGAAGCTCAGGACGATTACATATTTCTTCTATATCACGTCTTGATTTCAGATCGTCCTTAGTCTTGCCCTTAACATTCAAAAGTGTATTAAACACATTATCGAATACGTTTTTCTCGTTACGCATCACGCCAATGTTATGACGGATTAAGAGATTTTTCCAATAAGGCAACTCCCAGAATATACTCTGTTTGCACCAATTATGAAACGTCGATTTACCTTGGATTTCATTTTGCTGCCCGGTTTCATGTATCTTTGGATAATATTTTACAAGTTCATATATATCTTCACTTGACCAAATCGTTGGTGGTTGTAAAGTCTCATGTCTATTAGCTATGAAGTTTTTTTTGTCTCTTCTAAAAGTATGATTAATATGGAGAAAACGTCGATGACAATCAAACCATGAAATTTTCTTCCCATGTCGTAAAGAAAATGCTCGTGTTTCTTCCATACAGTAAGGACAAGCAAAATGACCGGCCGTACTCCAACCCGAAAGCATTACATATGAAGGAAAATCGCTAATAGTCCATAACAAAGAAGCGAACATCCGGAAAAAAAAAATTTCGATACGTCGTATGTTTCAACTCCTTCATACCACAATGTTTTCAACTCTTCGATTAGCGGTTGTAAGTAAACATCGATACCCTGTGTCGGATCATTAGGGCCAGGGATGAAAATTGTGAGAAACATATATGGAGTTTTCATACACATCCACGGGGTAGATTGTAAGGTGTAATGATTATAGGCCAAGATGAATATTTAGAACCAAACTGAGAAAACGGTGAAAATCCATCAATACACAAACCTAGTCTAACGTTACGGCTCTCCGCTGCGAAATCAGGATATTTCTTATCAAAATACTTCCATGACTTCATCAGATGGGTGTGTTAACGTACCTTCTTCAGGTGTTCTCACACTGTGTCATCTCATATGATGCACTATTACAAATAATGCATATAACCTTTGAAGTCTAGGAGTGATAGGTAAATAATGCATACGCTTGTATGGAACTTCTTTTCTCTTTTTTTCTTAGTTTGTATCTTTCTTGATTACATATTTTACAATTCCAAAGACTGACATCATCTTTCCAAAACAACATGCAACCATTTAGACATGTATCAATTTTTTGATACGGCAAACCGAAAGATGACATTAGTTTATTCACTTCATAATAATTTTCGCACATTAAATTATCTGATGGCATATGGCGTTTAGCAGCTTGTACAACAGCCGTAAATCCGGCTTCTGTGAAGTTGTACTTTGATTTCATCGCAATGTACTGCAGTTGCCGATAATTGAGTGGCGCTAGTACATCCATTCCAAAGAGGCTTCTTAGCAGCATCCAATAAATCATATATTTTTTTCGCTCCAACATTTGGTTCCTCTTCAACGTTAACATCGTCGTTATTAATTTCAACAGTAGGGAACATTGATCGTGCTGCATCTTCAACCATATGTTCTATGAGATTCGTCGTACTAACTTCATCACTAATGACCTCTATTGCCTGTTCTTCGTTGCGTGTTATAATTTCTCCATGACGATCCCACACCAAATAATTGGTTACGAAACCATATTGGCGCAAATGAATCCTAACCATATTCGGTACTAAATGCTTCAACAATTTGCACCTACTACATGGACAATGAATTTCTACGTCGTTTCCAATATTACTTAAAGCAAATTCGACAAAAACATTTACCCCGTTAAGAAAATGTTTACTTATTGAGCCTCCCATTTCTCTTCTTTGATACATCCAGCTCCGATCAATAAAATAATTGACCATTTTTCCTACTGTAAAACCTATGATCAATAGTAAAAAATTATTAATCAAATTCGATAAACACATTTTAGATTTTACTGTTTTTTATAATCCATTTTCGTTTATGTACAAAGTTATATTTCTTGCTATTTTGTTAACATTTTTGTACCTTTTGTGATGGTCGGTTATCCTACTTCCCATTACAAACACAATAGTAATTACATTTCTTAAATCATATCATTATAAACGATTTACCAAAATTTCGGCAGCACTTCCCCCGTGTTCCTTGTATCGTACACATATGCATGTACACAAGGAACGAAAAGGAAATGCCGTTGAAATTTTGTAAACCGTTTATAACGATATGATTTACGAAACGTAATTACTTTATAGTGTTTGTAACTTGTCCAATACAGGGACAAATCCAACAAATACTGTATCAGATGAATATGAATATCTGTTTTGCAATAAAAACGAATATTCATACAACGATCATATACAACGCTTGTCAGACGGGGCCAAAAATTCACTAAGGGATTTAAATTTTGTTTATATGTTACCATTTTATTAAATATATAAAATAAAGCATATTATGCATTATTTTATTTATATTCTACTATTTTATTAAATATATAGTAAATTATATGATTTTTACTATTTTGCAAAATATATAATTCATGTGTGTATATATACTAAATTATATACTAATTATCTAATGCTAATATATTTTGTAAAAGATATAATTCATGTTCGTAAAATATTTGACTAATTCATGTTTGCCTAATATTTTACAAAACATACACAAAATAATTTAAATCAATCCTAACTAATCTAACGCTAACTCAAATGCGCATTTACACTAAATTATCAACATATGTATATATGTGCATAATATATATACACAAACAATTTGAACATTTGGATAGTAATAATTGTAATTAGCACTTAGTTTGGTATAATAAACAATCAATAGGCTATTAGATACAACTATAACAACAAATTAAACACAAAATTAGCAAAATTTAAAATTTTAGGGTTTTAGGCAAAACCTGATTATGGAGTGGAATTGGATAGAGAGAGGCCGCTGGTGTTGATTGATGGTGTCGGAGTGGCTGCCGGTTGCGTGGGGAAGCTGGGAGCAAGAAAAGAGGAGGAGTGGAGGAAGAGGGTGGAGGAATTGGGGTTTTTTGGTGGAGGGAGGAGAATGAATGTTACTCTCGGCCTGCTGCAGGTTTACACGAATATTTCCAACGGCCGCAAACGACATTTTTACAACGGATACCAACGGCTACCAACGGCTACCAACGGCAAGTTAATAAATAACGAGCCGTCGGTAGCCGTTGGAAATTCCCATTGGCGGCCGTTGGAACCCTGTCGTGGCTATACACTGTAGTTCTAGTAGTGTAACATAAATTTATACCGATTGGTTTCCATTTGATTGTTAGGTCTATTAAGGTTAGCAATTCTAATCTAAACTTGCATTGCACACACGATTACTTACCTACCCTTTCCCAAGATACAAAATACTGACGAAGCCTTATCAACCACCCAATACTTCCATACCCATTTTCCACTTAATACTTCTAAATATAAAGCAGGCTTCTATTATCACCAAATAATACTTTTAAAAGAGAAATAGACAGACACTGCCATTTAGGAACTCAATCGAGTTAGACTCCATCAATTAACACATATTCCCAAGGTGGACTTCTAGTGTCATCATTATTGGTCTATTGG
The DNA here is from genome assembly GCA_030737815.1 of Allium fistulosum. Taxonomy (NCBI): domain Eukaryota; kingdom Viridiplantae; phylum Streptophyta; class Magnoliopsida; order Asparagales; family Amaryllidaceae; genus Allium; species Allium fistulosum. The sequence continues at coordinate 968,098,823 of CM060904.1, read as the reverse complement.
TCCTAACTACAAAGACCTTCGACCACTATATATGGCCTTATAATTATAATAGTCATACTACTGGCGCATCTATCATTATTAAAGTCTTAACAATGTGAAAGACTGTATCCTAACCACTTAATACCTCATTGATAAGGACTAGGCAAGCCTCTGACCATTTAACACATATTTATTGACAGGCCTTTACCATTTAATACCTAACCCTAAAGCGGACTCCTCACCGGTACTATCTAGCTAACATTGCTTGGAAATCTCATTAGGCTGCTAGTGCTTCTTTTATAGGAGAGAGGCAAACCCTAGATCAATCACTTAGTATCTCAAACCCGAAGCGATCCTTTTTCGAGATATCCATCGTCACTCTTAATTATAAATATGGAATCTCATTAGGTTACTTCTTTCGGTAGGGAGGCGGGCTCTTAGATAGCCACTTAATACTTCAACGTCGAAGTAAACCTTTTTAGAGATATCTCTCGCCGCTCCTAATTTCAAATTTGGATCATTTAATACTTTCCAATTAAGAAATCAAGTCCAATCTCTCACGTCATCATGGGTCCTAGAATTAGTTATATCTCACATCAACAGTAGGTGCATCCGACTGTTGGTAGCCTCAAAGTGAAGGGCAGTCTTCCGTCGAGTTACTACTGACCTCGCATCACTAATCCACTAAGTATAATCAACTGTCCTAAGCCTTTACTTATATTATCTTAGGTAGACATTGGACTTAGCGTACTAATTCCCCTTTTATTTAAGGCAATAAGCTCTACCTTAAGTATTTATCCACTCATAAATCCCCTTTAATGCTCATAAATGTCAATTTATCCATAAAATTCTAACTGACATTTCCCTAGACATTTATGTATGATGATTACTAATTTCGAATTGGTAGCTTTTTATATCTTTTCCATTTTTATCAGTCTCATTAATCCATTTGTCTCTATTAATTGTAACTTTTAATTTAATATTATCCATTATTTCTCATTAATTGCCCATTAATTTAGGTTACGATCTTTCATTTTCTATTTATTAATTAATAGAAATTCTTAATTTATTTCCCATTAATATGAATTACTACCTTTTCTAATTTTAACTACTTCCTTAAATATAATAATAAATAATGAACGTTACAGATAAATAACGCATGAATAAACATTGTTCTTCTTTATTAACGCAATAAATACGTATAAACTGACTAATAAAACTCCTATTTGTAACCAAATATATTCTATTCATAAATATGCAACTAAAATATGCTTTTCATATTTAATTTGCTAAAATTAAATTCCTTAGAAAGATTTTCCGCAATGACTTCCATAAATTGATTTAACATAAAAAAGAAAGATTGACTCGGTTTGAAATGACAAGGAATGGATTTCTTTTTAATTAGAATAGACAATGTAAACTACGGAGAATCTATACTTTAGACATCTCTTCCCTTTTTGTTTGTGGGTATTCCTTGTTAAATCAAACATCGTCCTTTTGAACGATAAGTGGAAAAGGTAAACAAATTTTAAAAAAATCAAAAGGATGTTCTTTCTACAAATTAAACTATGGAAAATCTACAACATAGCACAAATTAGACAATAATTCAAAAATCCTATTTTACACCCAAGTACAGATCTTGAATAAAAATATACAACATTCAAATTCTAAAACCTTTGGGACTGATTTTTAGATCTAGATGTAAACATATTTCAAATTAAATCTAAAACAAGAATATATAGGCAATAGTTTTCTACACTAATTTAAGTTTATAATTCACAAATAAAATTGATTTAGGTATAAAAATCAAACATATGCCAACGGAATAGATTTTAAATCATAAACAATATATAAAATTTCCCAATCACCTTTTTAAAATGATCCAAATCTCCATATCTGAAGTAGAACCTTAAATTCATCTCTGAATCCTTTTTATGCATAAACATGGTATATATATATATATATATATTAGAATTGCAAATCTCAGAAGATATTTGGAATTAGGAGAGAAAATAGATACAAATGTATAAATATATAAATTACCTCAAATACGCATATAGTTAATTTTCTTCTCTTCTCCTTTTTATTAGATTTCTATTCTTCTCCAATTTGTATGAATATAGATATAGATATCTTATTTATATAATTTAGAAAGAAAGTGGGGAAGAAGAAATGGCAGAGCTTCATTGCTCTATTCAGAAAAAATATGAGAAGAGAAGGAAGAGTTAGATGTAACATCCCCACCTGGAGGCCCAAAACTAGCGGCTACGAATGATGTAGCCATCCATAGTTATTAATTCTCGGTGAGCAAATGCTATAATGTTAGATACATTGATATAACAGAAACACATGGATATGGAAAAAAATTAAATCCATTAAACAAATTTCTCATTCCATTCCAATCACATTTCAAATTCATTACATAATCCCAAATACGAGAACCATGTTCAGAGAAAATATAATTATTACAAAATGGCCAAGAGCAACATGTGAAGATGCCCTTTGGATGATCAGAGTCTAAACATAGGCAATTAAACAACTTTGCCTTTACATCAAAACATAGTGGAATCAAATAGAAAAGACTACTAATAGCTAGCATGCCTCCTGCACATCTCCGGAAGCTTATTCGTCTAAAGGAGAACCTGAAAACCTCAACTCTCAATGTACTCAAAGTCAATTGAGCACCCGAGAGTTTAAGGGGAAAACATAAACTTCGAGTCAAACAAAAAGCCTGGTATGAATAATAACCCACCATCTCGAACCATTTAGATATCTAGTGAGACCACGCCGCTTAGCGGAACGGGTTTTACCCTCACTAGTACCTTACCCAAAAATTTATTGTAACCATATACTGTGCTCATGCATCCATAATGGTTAAAAACATAGTAATGTAAAATATCATGATGATATGTAAACAAGCAAAATATCCTGGATATCCCATCCCTATTCATTTGACTATCTGCCTTAGTTATAGTTTCTAGGGTCATTATTAACCTATTAGTTTTCATAGGCTGACTAATAACCCGTTTAAAGCTTATGGATATCTGTCCGGTCTCATAGTTTTCATGGGATCACTAAGAAACTATTGGCCCCTACCAATACTTCATTCAATTATTTCATTGGTTCTCCCTGAATCTATTGGTATCTCCAATAACTTCTCTTATATCATAGTTTTCATAGGTTGACTATGAACCTATTGATCTCTGTCAATAACTTTATCCGGACATAGTTTTCATGAGATCACTACGAACCTATTGGCCTATGCCAATAAATTCCTCGGACCATAGTTTTCATGGGTTTACTATAAACCTATCTAAACTGACAACTTTTTGATCAGTCTTTGGGCATCCTAAGTTCTAGTCTTCCTGACCTCCTGAATTCTATTCTACTCATATAGGAGTAAACTAAATTTATATTCACTACTGGATCAATCTAGCTGGTTATTCTGCCCTTCCTCCCTATGTTTATAGAAGCAGCATTGTAACGACCCAGAAATTTTGAACATTTGAAATGGAATATTTAATTGATTTTTAATTACTTGAATGTTAATTTAACTTGAATTTCAAATGTATCCATTTATTTGGCAATTTAAATAATTGAATTTAATAATTGGAAATTGAATAAATTGCCGAATTGTTAATTTTGGACCTGTTAAAAATATTTCAAAGGTTAGAAAATTTATATTGATAATTCTGAAGGTATTGGAACTTTCAGAATTGAATTTGGAACTGTTTTGTTTAGTTTTGAAATTTTTCGTTCAAATCGATATTTGAAAATAACCTTCCGAGGCACGGTCTCGGAATTCGACGAAACAAGTTCCATTGGGTCCGTAATATTGTATTATTGTCGAATTTCAATTTTCGTAGCTTTCGGAGTTATCGTGTGATCGTACGAGATAAAAACGCCTAGACGATAATTTATCGATTTAATTTAAATATCTTATATCATTTCACCAGTCAAATTCTTTCCCATCAGCCGACCTCCTCTGAAAACAAGCCACCCTAGATATCGACCCTATTCTCTTTTCTAGTGTAAATCACGCAACCTTTCATTTCTAAAACCTCAGAACGAAATCGAAGAAAATTGTAATGGCCAAACGAAACCATCAGAACGAAATTCAAATCCATGGCCACGTATGCTATCCCCTTTCCTCTAATCGAAACACGTTCCCTCCTTCAATTTCGTTCTCGTTCAAAAATAATCAATGGCCGCTATTTCCCCCTCTTTTCCCAAATCGAATTCAAGATGAAATCGAAGTCGAGGCGTTCGTTCATGTGGTCTCTGGGAGGAGCGTTCGAGTGGGAGATGAGGCCGTATGCGAAGTCGATAGTCGCGATGGGTTCAAGCTCGGCGATTGTAGACGAGAAGGTCGCGACTTGGGTTTGTGGTCGTCTGAAGTCGCGTCGTGGTCGGCGCAGTAGATGGCGTGATGTCAGGTGACGGCAGTGGCGATATGGGTAAAGTCGCGATTGTCACACTGACGAGGTGATGGTGTCGCGATGTGCGTTTAAGCATCTCGATTTTTCCAAGCTGTGAGGTATAATTGTTTAATTTAATTTAATTTAAACAAATATTCAAATGTACATTAGAAATGTAAACAGTAAAGAAGGTATAGGTATATACTATTTATTTTCCAATTAAAGATCTATAGATATATATGTATGAATATACAGTAGAAAGAATTATTTAGTTAAAATCAAATGGTTAGTTAATTTAAATATTTTTAGGAAGTTATATAATGTGTTTCACTGGGAAGAAAATATTAATATATATATATATATATATAAATAATCATGCATATTTTGATTTTAATATATAGAAGTAAACAGAAAAATAATCGATTACAGTGAAGTATAAAACATTCCTGTTTTAATATATATATATAGAAAACAAAGTAAACAGTAAAGTATAAGGGATATCTAAACAGTTATGAATTTTAAAATTTAATAACATATGGGTATATTATAAAGCAAAAATATATATATATGAAGTTTTGGGAAAAATAACAGGATTTTTTTTAAAGGTTTGAAGTTGTATGAAATTTGATTTATTTTAGTTACTAAAATACTTTTTCTAAAAGGAAAATTATTAGTTTAAAATAAATTACTAGTCAATTAAATTATATTGTGAATTTGTTTCATATATTGTGATGTGATTGTTTATAATCTATATGTGATTATATTTGTGATTGAAATTGTTGAAGGCTAAAATTTAGCCGAATGTATTTTTGGTATCGTTGGATACCAGAAATAAATAAAATTGGATTTTGGGAATTAATTTTTAAGAATTGAATTAATTTGAAAGAAAGAATTTAAAAGTATAAAAAAGTTGATTTCTGTAATCTTATTGAATTAAGTCCAAAATATGGTGAAAAGATTTTAATAAGTGGATTTCGAGTAATATAGTTTTTAAGTTGAAGAATTTATTTAAAATTTGGATTTTTAAATAGATTGGAAGAGATAAAAGAATTTGTTTTCTTTAAAAGGAATTTATTTTAAAAGGGAAATAAATCTAGAAATCGATTTGAAAATCGTATAAAAAGTGAATATTTGAGAAATCGATTTGAAAATCATATAAAAAGTGAATATTTGAGAAATCGATTTGGAAATCATATAAAAAGTGAATATTTGGGAATGTAAATTCAAAATGGAATTTATAAAGGAAAGGGGAAATTTGTTTTAAAAATAAACACTGATTTATTTTTAAAGTGTGGAAATAAATTTACAGATTTGGAATGTAAATTTGAAATAAACCGATAAGGATTTATTTAATTGGTTTAAATGGACCATTTTGGAAATGGAAGTGTATTTTCCTTGAAAAGCCGAGTATATTTCCAAAGTAGTTTTAAATTATAAATGAAGAAATTCTAAAATTCGATTTTAAGGAATATTTTGGAGATAAAGTATCTGAACTCGGCAGATTTCCAATGGGAATGAATAAATATTTGGAAATATATCCCGTGTAGGGAAATTGATTTGAAATTTGTTTTCAAAAGTTTGAAAGGTGAAAAGTGGTTTGAAATTGGTTTCAAATGTTTGAAGTGTTGAAAATTATATCTTGAGAATATAATTTTGAAAATAAATAATTTGGGAAATTATTTGGAACCTGGTGATGTTGTGAATATCGATTGATAGTTAAATAACCGACTATCAATATTGACCTTTAAATGGGTATTTGTTGTGATTTGCTTGAAATTTGAATGCAACACTTATTTTTAAAATAAGCGCTCATTATTCGGTTTAGCCGGGAGAGGACTTTGTATTATATAACCCATTCCGAATAGTGATATGTCTAAATGGATCGCATTTGAAGACCGGTGTTGAAGACCGGGTATTTGTGAAAACGATAGGATGACCTATCGATTGTCTCTGCACAGAATAGCTACGGTTTAGAGATTCCCTAAGTGATGGGAAGTCCGATCAGGATTGTGAATACCCGGATTGCAAGGGCTTCTTTGGAAGTGCCTTCGGTTCTGTTCGAACTCGGAACAGACTTGTATGGTTGTATGTCTGACACTACACTTTGAGATATAGAGCTGATTTCTTTCAAATACATTTCTGTTTGGTGGCGGAGAATTTATTCTCTTAGCTTAACACCCTTCTCTGAGACGTACGCGCTCAGAGGTTATGTAGTTGAAGGTTATCAGTGATATACTCCCAATTTGGTAGTGTGGCATGCTAAGTGTTGTTGTGTGTTGATGATCATTCATTGATCATTTGTGATCAAAGCATGGCTTTCGAGTAAAGCGTAGATTTGTGGATGGGACCGCATCGGACCTCACACCCCGGAAATGGTCAAAACAGGAAAATGCGGCAAGGTTATGAGGGTCGCTCCCTTTAGGGTATGTCATTTCCTTCTGGAAAAAGGTGGTATCATGGTATGGAGCCCAGATGCTTTACCTGTGTGGTGGCATCAATCTTATTTACTGTGTGATTGTTTCTTTGTGATCGAGGCGCCTCGGATAAAGGTCCCAAAGGACCGGGGGGTGGCATACTCGAGTAGTAGTTACCTAGTTACAGAGGTAACCCGGCCTTGTGTTGGCAGAGATCCGGGTAGGTTCTCGGGACGTCCCTCCAGAGGCGTACCCATGTGGCAGTAGGAAGTTCCTTAGCCTGACCATTTGTTGGAAAATCCAAAGAAACAATACGAGCTTTGTACGGTTCTAGTTGTATAACCTGCTATGGAATGTGGCGATAAGCTGCTATTGAACATAGTAGCTATAGTAGGCATACAATAATGGTTGTATGCTGGCTAAGATTAATATTATAATTTCGAAACATTTTCCGCACTATGCACTAATGATAATATTAAAAAGAGATTTTGCGTATCAAGCATATTTGACTACCATAAGGAGAAATCTCCTCCAATTCTGCGTTTGCATTGTGTGTGTGGCGAAAGGCCTTATGGTAGTTTCATTTTCCAAAAGCATTGCGAATTTCTTTTATTTTCTTTGTGAAAATAACTATTTTACGATCTCACACCAGTCACCATGACTGACTCGGAGTTTATTGTTCCCTTTCTAAACTTTGGGTGCCCATAATTTTCCACACGAGCAGCCTAGAGTTATGTTATCAGGATATTCTAGATATTCTGGAGTTTTGGAGACGAGCTGGATGGCGAGACGTACACTCATACTTATTTATTTATTCCGCTGTGTATTCTGTATGGGGACAAGTTTATATAACTGTCCGTTGTTGTATTGAGTTGTATATTGACTCTCATTGTTGTATTGTATAAACTGATATAGTTCTTTGTTTAAAAGACTAGTGATTATCTATTATATATTATTTCGCTGCGAATGTGAGATTCTGATATTGTTTCTATTTCTGTTTTTCTGCTCTCTTTTTCTTCTGTCTTCTTCTACCTCTTCTTTTCAACCCTAATGATTCGGTTTCCGGCATTCAATTGTGCGGCATTTGATACAATGGACGTATTGATGTCGACTTTCGAGCGTCGAAAGATCGTATCATTACATATGGTATCTGAGCTTTTGGTTAAGCGACAACCTTTGCTCTGTTGGGTGTTACTCATTAGAGATAGAGTCAGTAGTACTCTAGAATGAGTGTGAATGTAATAATAGATATGAGCGCGTATTTGTTAGTGAATATAAAATTTGTTTTGTATTGTGTTGACTTATCGGTTGATTGTTTATAGATTTCGGTCGGTGCAGTCTGACCAACTGTAATCGATAGGGGTTTCTAAACTCTTAAACAAGATAAACTGACACAGTATTGTTTTAAAATAGGGTAAATGATAGGATTTTACCCAAAACTATTTTTGTATAGAAAAGAAATGATTTTCTATGAATTATTATAGTATATGGATGCTTGGTTGTTAGTGTTTGATGTGATTTTTTGTTTGATGATAACAAACATATATCAATTTATAAATGTGTTTGCAGATTGTACTATACACATATAGGAATAAATATTCATATTGAATAATAATACTATTGCACAGAATTTATATAATTCAATCAGTATTTTTATTCAAAATAATATTTTATTTCAACACTTAAACAATACAAAGTTTTCAGCTCTCTCTATATACATACACCGGTTTCATACATTTCACATTCACATTTTTTCTCACTACAACACTCAACACTCAGTTTTTCACTCTGTCTGCACATCTGCATCTATCTGCATTGTCCAGCTCCAGTTCTTGTCCTGTCTTCTGTGTACCTGTATAATTAGCAACTACAGCAGTAATCTGAAAATAAACAAATTTGAATACTGCAAAAATATAAATTTGTTTTTATTGGTGCCTCAGATATATGGGTTATTGTCATCATTTTCGATTGTGTAATATCTGTGCATATCAGTATTCTTATCAGGGACAGGTAATCATGAGTGGCTGCAATACACACGTGTGCACTGCCTCGCCAACTCGTGTGCACAGTCAACAAAAGCAACTGCAACAATGCGAACTACAGACCTGAATCTAGACTACATGAAGGCAGCAAATACAACCGATTCAAGTAAAAGGCATCTATACACATGAAGTCAAAATGATCAAGTGCAACAGATCTACAAAGTGAAGCCAGTGCACAACGAATAAGCAAACTGTCTCTGATGGTACAAGTCAAAGAACACTTGATCAGACACACATCAATATGGCAACAAGGCAAATGTACATGAATGTATGTACACTATGTCAACATAACAACAATGCAGCAATGAACTCGACCAGACATACTTGACAATGAAACCAAACTACCCAGACTCAAAGATAAATGTATGTATGCACATATATGAAGACTACATGGTCAGAATGCACCATAACAATGCTAACATGAAGTGCTTAGATACTCAAAGACTCAAACATGTCAACAAGCACTGATTCAAGGACCGGTAACATGAGCAGACCCAAACAATACATACACCAACCAGAACAGATGTTGAGACTCAAGTATATCAAGTACAGACTGCAACAAAATGCACAAGACAAAATGAATACATGAAGACCATATTCAAGTACATCAAACCATCGAGCAAGTGCAACCAGACAGTAAACAAGCAAACAATTCGAGCAGAACAAAGATCAAAGAAATGGTGATGGCCGAAGTCATGAATATGCATATATCACAGTAGTTATAAAAAGGAACATGTCGAGTATGCTACAGAGAGTCGAAGCAGTGAGCACTAGGAAGCCATGAAATCATAAAATCAAAAATTTACAAAGTCAACTGCAGTTTCAAATCGAAGTCAAACACTGTGATGACCAAGTGATCGAAGCCGAAGTCGTAAATCGAACAAGGCGAGTATGCTACAGATCAGACAACTAAAAATGCCGAAGTCAATAGAGAAATGCACGGAGCTAGTTCGAACTTATCAAAACAGTGATAACCATGGAAAGCCAGAAAATCACAAAATTAGAAATGATCGAAGTCAACCAGAAAGAGTCAAAAATCAAAATCCAAATAAAAGAGGAAAGTTTTCTACCGTGATGATCAAGGAAGAATCGAACGGTGTCAAACTAAAACCGTGACAGTGAAGTAAGGGAAATAATTCGATTTGAAGAAGTCAGAAATCATCTCGAGCATAAAAACAAAATCAACCAGCCAAGATAATTAACTGACAAATTCAAACACGAATATACGAATGCAATTAAAGGAGATCGAACTCCTATATAAACCAATCATCATCGGCAATGTTAATCATCGAATTCAAGCAATCAATCCAGAAAGCAAAAGAAACAAATAACATACCAGAGAAAAGTCGAATTCGATCAACTCGAAGCAACCAGTCGATTTCACCAAATTTCACAAGCCCTAAGTTCAGAGCAACGAACCATCATAGAAGCAGCCAAGCTACGAAGAAATGTCGATCGACAGAGCAAATAACAAAATCATCATTCGATCGAACTATTGAAAGAGGCGCTTTCAATTTCCACGACAAAGCCCTAGTTTCTCACAGAGGAACGAGATCGAGCAAAGTCACCGCCATTAACAAAGAAACGGGCTAGATAAAAATAAAAAGGGGCCGGCCTTGATAAATAAATTGGGGTTTTAGCTTTAGTGTTTAGTTTATTTCTTTTGGGCCGAGTTTATTTTAATTAAGGGCAAAATTAGTTTTCAAGTTTTCTATTTAATTTTTTCTCTTGTTTTTTCTGTTTTAAAATCTGTACTTTTCAAATAAATCTTGGTAAATCACCACCTAGGTTTTAGGTTGTGTCAGATTGTCTAGTTAGGATGAGTTCAGTGAGCAGGATTATAGAGTTTGCAAAACTCTATAGGCGGTAGCAGGGTTTGCGAGTCTGTTAGAGTGTTTGTAAGCGGGAGACTGTTTAATTCTAATAGAAATCTGGGAATGCAGCAGTAGGCAGGGGTTGCCGAAGCTGGGTAAATTTTGTGTGTGATTTACTTTTCAGCATATTTACTTCTCTGTAGTTTGTTTTCGTGTTTTAATTAGAGAAAATTTGCTATAACCCTATTCACCCCCCCCCCCTCTAGGGTTAATCTAGATCCTACAAGTGGTATCAGAGCCCGGTATTTCTCTTTAACTCTAGAGTCATGAATCCACCAAATAATGCTTTTTCTGAGGGGCAATCTATTGCTAGGCCACCCATGTTTAATGGGAATGATTATGCTTACTGGAAAGTTAGGATGGGTATTTATCTTAGTTCTGTTGATTATGATGTTTGGGACATTATTGAAACTGGCTATAAATCTCCCACTATAACTGTTGGTGATACTGAGATTCCTAAACCTAAGGATAGGTGGGACGCTAACGATAAGAAATTAAAAACTACAAATGCTAAAGCCATGAATGCTTTGATCTGTGCTCTTGATAAAAATGAATTTAATAGAATTTCTCATTGTAAAACTGCGCAGGAAATTTGGCATACCTTGGAGGTGACACATGAAGGAACTTCTCAAGTCAAGGAGTCTCGTCTAGCCCTATTCAGCAATGAATACGAGAACTTTGTGATGGACAAAGGCGAGAGCATAAAGGACATGTTTGGACGCTTTTCAACGTTGGTGTACAATGCTAGAGCGTTTGGGAAGGTATTCACTGAGGTATAGCTTGTGAGGAAGGTGCTACGAATCTTACCGATGAGCTTTGAGGCAAAAGTCACGGCAATACAAGAATCGAAAGATCTGAGTAAACTAAGCATGGAGGAGTTGATCGGCAACTTGATGACATATGAACTTGAGCTAAAAGCAAAGGAGGAACGCAACAACTCCGAATCAAGGAAGAAGACGATTGCCTTAAAGAGCAAAGAAGAGAGCGATGAAGAAGAAGATCCAATTGAAGAGCTTGCAATGGCTTTCAATAATCTTAGAAAATGGTCAAGATTCGGGCCACGCAAGAAGAAAACAAGTGGTAATAGGTCAAAAGATTCTGACAATTCCGATAATGAATTGACTTGTTATAACTGCAAGAAGCCTGGCCACTTCAAACAAAAATGCCCACTTCTCAAAAACAACAAAGGAAAGAAAAAGAAGAAGAAGGCCTTTGCAGCGACTTGGGATGATGAAGAAGGAGAGGAAGTTTCGAATAATAGCTCAGAGGAGGCTAATTTATGTCTTATGGCAAAATCAGATTCAGAAGCAAGCTCAGAAGAATCTTGTGAGGTAAGTGACTATTCTTATAAAGAACTTGTTTTGATGTGTTGTGATTTTGCTAAAACAATTGATACTCTTGAATCTAAAATTGAAAAACTGAAATCTGATAGGAGAGAACTTGTCCATGAAAATACTAGGTTAGAAACTGAACTTGAAAATATTCAAAACCTAGACTGTAAAAAATGCAAAATTTTAGATTCAGAATTATCAAAACTTAAGAATGGCTTTGAGAATCTTGAAAAAGAAAACTTGAGTCTTAAGGAAACCATTGACACTAGGAAAAAGGATTTTATAAATAGATGCACCTCACTTGTGACTGAAAACACAACACTAAAAACCAAAGTCCAAAATCTTGAGAAAACTCTGAATAACTTTTCAAGAGGAGAAAAATCATTCAGCATGTTATTGGGAAATCAACTTTTTGCTAACAACAGAAAAGGACTAGGTTTTGGGAAAACACAAGTTGATGATAATGCAAAAGGTAAGAGTGTCTTTGCTAGATGTGAAATAATTGAACATCGTGCTGAAAATTATAGTTATAGGAACAAGAACACAAAATTTATACAAGTTTGGGTTCCTAAGAATTCTACAAACAAATTTCATGTCTATTGGAACAAGAATGAAAGGACAAAACAAGTTTGGGTTCCAAAGGGATTGTTTATTCACAATGCTTCAGTCACTAATATCATTGGACCTAAGAGTTTCTCTAGGTCATCCTCCTCTCTCTATATGTAGGTTTGTTGGCGGGCTAAGGAGCAACAAGAATGGTTTCTAGATTTTGGTTGTTCTAGACATATGACAGGTGACAAATCAAAGTTCCTTAGCCTAGAGAATTTTAAAGGTGGAAATGTGATTATGGGAGACAATAGCAAGTGTAAGATTATTGGTAAAGGTAAAGTAGGTAACGATACTTTTTTCTTAACTAATGTTTTATACGCTGAAAATTTGCATCACAATCTCATTTCTATTAGCCAACTATGTGACAAAGGTATGAATGTGGTTTTTGATAGTGATACTTGCAAAATCATTGATAAATCTTTTAATAACATTATTTTTATGGGCAAAAGAAAAGGAAATGTTTACACGCTTTCATTTGATAATCTAAATCTTTCTAGATGTTTGGTAGCCACTGATGAAGAGGCATCTTTATGGCATAGGAGACTTGGACATGCTAGCATGGGCCTCTTAAAAAACCTTGAAATAAAAAAATTAGTCAGAGGGTTACCACATCAGAAATTTGAAAATAATAAAGTGTGTAAAGCATGTTCCTTGGGCAAGCTTAGTCGATCATCATTTCGCCCTAAAAACATTGTTAGCACATCAAGGGTCCTCGAATTAATTCACATGGACTTATTTGGACCAAATGAAATTGCAAGCTTGAATGGAAAACGTTATTGTTATGTATTGGTTGATGATTATTCTAGATTTACATGGGTTTATTTCTTAGCCAAAAAGTCCGAATCTTTTGATTATTTTTCAAAATTTGCAAAACTTGTTCAAAATGAAAAAGGAGTTTCAATTAAAACTTTGAGAAGTGATCATGGAGGCGAATTTGAAAATTTGGATTTTGAAAGCTTTTGTGAAGAAAATGGTTTAAAACATGAATTTTCTGCTCCACGAACACCTCAACAAAATGGGGTGGTTGAAAGAAAAAATCATACATTGCAAGAATTGGCTAGATCCATGTTGAGTGAGTATAAACTACCTCTAACCTTTTGGGCAGAGGCAGTGAATACTTCGTGCTATGTAATGAATAGAGTAATGATTAGACCAATACTTGGCAAAACGTCTTATGAATTATGGCATGAAAGAAAACCTAACATTTCTTATTTCCGTGTATTTGGATGTCCTTGTTTCATTCTTAACACAGGTGATCAACTTGGAAAATTCGAATCAAAGGCTGATGAGGGAATTTTCATGGGCTATTCAACAAGGAGCAAAGCTTACAGGATATACAACAAACGAACAAAAACAATTGTTGAATCAATCAATGTGAAATTCGATGAATCTGACTTGGAAAGGACGACTGAAAAGGCGGTTGACGATGGGGTAGATCATGAAAGCATTGAAGAAGAAACATCTAGTGAGAAAGCTGAAAGTAGGACTGTTGATGCTGATAGATTGAAGTTCAAATCCAATCATCCTCCTGAATTGGTTATAGGTGATCCTACGGAAGGTATACGCACTCGCTCTTCATTTGATAAAAATTTGTGTGCGTTTTGTTGTCACAGTGGTTTTATTTCTGAGATTGAACCTGATTCTGTTGAAATGGCTCTTAATGATGAAAGTTGGGTTTTAGCAATGCAAGATGAACTTAATCAATTTGAGAGAAATAAAGTTTGGAAATTAGTTCCTAGGCTTAATGACTATCCGATTGTTGGAACTAAATGGGTGTTCAAAAATAAACTTGATGAATCAGGAAATGTAATTAGAAACAAAGCAAGGTTGGTCGCAAAAGGATATAACCAAATAGAAGGCATAGATTTTAATGAAACATTTGCTCCAGTTGCTAGGTTAGAAGCCATTAGGATTTTACTAAGCTTTGCATGTTATAAGGGTTTCAAACTTAAACAAATGGATGTAAAAAGTGCTTTCTAAATGGTGATTTAAAAGAAGAAGTTTTTGTTGAACAACCCCCCGGTTTTGAAAATTATGATTTTCCAAATCATGTGTATAAACTAGAAAAAGCATTATATGGTCTTAAGCAAGCTCCTAGAGCTTGGTATGACTGTCTTTGTACATATCTTTTGGAAAATGATTTTAAAAAGGGGAGTGCTGACACGACACTGTTTCTATTACATAAAGAAAGTGATTTTTTGATTGTTCAGATTTATGTGGATGATATCATTTATGGTGCTACTAATAAACTCTTGTGCGAGAAATTTGAACAAGTCATGCAGGCTAAATTCGAGATGAGCTTGGTTGGAGAATTGAAATATTTTCTTGGATTTCAAATCAAGCAAAGCAGTAATGGTATTTTCATTTCACAATCCAAGTATGTGTTGGAACTGTTGAAAAAATTTGGAGTTGAGAACTCCAAACCATTGAGAACTCCTATGAGCCCATCAACAAAGTTGGACAAAGACGAGAAAGGAGTTGCTGTTGATCAGAAGAAATATCGAGGGATAATTGGTTCACTTCTCTATCTTACTGCTTCTAGACCTGATATTATGTTTTCTGTGTGTTTGTGTGCACGTTTTCAATCTAATCCTAAAGAATCTCATTTGAAAGCCACTAAACGAATTTTGAGATATCTTTCATACACACACAAATTTGGACTATGGTACCCTTCTTGTGAAAATTTTGATTTAGTTGGTTATTTTGATGCTGATTATGCTGGTTCATTGGTTGACAGGAAAAGCACTAGTGGGACATGTTTCATGCTAGAACATTCATTAGTTTCATGGTCAAGTCGAAAACAAAACTATGTTGCATTATCCACCACTAAAGCAGAATATTTTGCTTTAGGAAGTTGTTGTGCTCAAATTTTATGGATGATGCAAACTCTTTCTGATTTTGGCTTAGTTTATAAACAAGTTCCATTAAAATGTGATAGTAAAAGTGCAATAGACTTGTTAAATAATCATGTTCATCATTCACGCACAAAATACATTGATGTGAGACACCACTTTCTTAGAGATCACATTGCTAAGGAAGACATTTGCATTGAATACATTTCAACTGAGGCTCAACTTGTTGATATTTTCACAAAACCCCTCCCTGAAGACAGATTTTCCAGATTACGTTTGGATTTGGGGATTATAGAAATTGACTAATCATTTTCCATTTTTTGGTTGAAATATTCTTGGATATTTATTTTCAACTTCAATTTCTAGGATTCAAACCAGTTTTGGATATTATTCAAAGATTGATTCGAATATGGTATTCAGTAGTGGAAATATGTTTGTTTTATTTTAAGAAATTTCATAATATGATTAATTTGGTAACTTATTCCATGACCATTTCTATTTCTACCATCTTTCTATCATTCATAATGGTTTTGTAAAATGAGAAGAGTGAATTATTTTTTAAAATTAAAAAGAAAATTAAAAAAAATTATAAATATCTCTCATGCATCCATTCTCATTTAAAAGTCCTTATGGTTATGCATGGATGGAGCATGTGAGTCAATTATTTTTATTTTATCATCACTCCATTCTCATTTAAAAGTCCTTATAGTTATGCATGGATGGAGCATGATAGCTAATAAGTAACTGCTAATCCCATTTAAAAGTCCTTATGGTTATGCGTGGTTAGTAAGTGCTTATTTTTGTGCCTAAATGTCAAATTATTTTAAAAAAAAAATCTCCCTTCTCATTATATAAAAACCGAATCATCGATCCATTCTCTACAATGTGGAAATTGTTATCTCGTTATGATATATTATGATTTTTCTTTGTTTTACATTTTTTTCCCACTACTGTTCCATTATTTTTTTGTCAGTCTTTTGTTGATAACAAAAGAGGGAGAAGAACAAGATTTTGATAAGAAAGTAAATATTTTTAGAATACTTCAACAAATTTGTTAAATGTTGTTAGTTAATTTTCTTTAGTTCTTTTATTCTTCTGTAATTTTCAAAATCTTCTAAACAGGGAGTGGTCTCAGTTGTAGGGGAGCATTCATATAGGGGGAGCTAAATATTTCATGCTCAAACACATTTATTAGAATTTCAAAATCTTTAATATATATGTTTATCATCATTAAAAGGGGGAGATTGTTAGATGTGATTTTTTTTTGATGATAACAAGCATATATCAATTTATAAATGTGTTTGCAGATTGTACTATACACATATAGGAATAAATATTCATATTGAATAATAATACTATTGCACAGAATTTATATAATTCAATCAGTATTTTTATTCAAAATAATATTTTATTTCAACACTTAAACAATACAAAGTTTTCAGCTCTCTCTATATACATACACCGGTTTCATACATTTCACATTCACATTTTTTCTCACTACAACACTCAACACTCAGTTTTTCACTCTGTCTGCACATCTGCATCTATCTGCATTGTCCAGCTCCAGTTCTTGTCCTGTCTTCTATGTACCTGTATAATTAGCAACTACAGCAGTAATCTGAAAATAAACAAATTTGAATACTGCAAAAATATAAATTTGTTTTTATTGGTGCCTCAGATATATGGGTTATTGTCATCATTTTCGATTGTGTAATATCTGTGCATATCAGTATTCTTATCAGGGACAGGTAATCATGAGTGGCTGCAATACACACGTGTGCACTGCCTCGCCAACTCGTGTGCACAGTCAACAAAAGCAACTGCAACAATGCGAACTACAGACCTGAATCCAGACTACATGAAGGCAGCAAATACAACTGATTCAAGTAAAAGGCATCTATACACATGAAGTCAAAATGATCAAGTGCAACAGATCTACAAAGTGAAGCCAGTGCACAACGAATAAGCAAACTGTCTCTGATGGTACAAGTCAAAGAACACTTGATCAGACACACATCAATATGGCAACAAGGCAAATGTACATGAATGTATGTACACTATGTCAACATAACAACAATGCAGCAATGAACTCGACCAGACATACTTGACAATGAAACCAAACTACCCAGACTCAAAGATAAATGTATGTATGCACATATATGAAGACTACATGGTCAGAATGCACCATAACAATGCTAACATGAAGTGCTTAGATACTCAAAGACTCAAACATGTCAACAAGCACCGATTCAATGACCGGTAACATGAGCAGACCCAAACAATACATACACCAACCAGAACAGATGTTGAGACTCAAGTATATCAGGTACAGACTGCAACAAAATGCACAAGACAAAATTAATACATGAAGACCATATTCAAGTGCATCAAACCATCGAGCAAGTGCAACCAGACAGTAAACAAGCAAACAATTCGAGCAGAACAAAGATCAAAGAAATGGTGATGGCCGAAGTCATGAATATGCATATATCACAGTAGTTATAAAAAGGAACATGTCGAATATGCTACAGAGAGTCGAAGCAGTGAGCACCAGGAAGCCATGAAATCATAAAATCAAAAATTTACAAAGTCAACTGCAGTTTCAAATCGAAGTCAAACACTGTGATGACCAAGTGATCGAAGCCGAAGTCGTAAATCGAACAAGTCGAGTATGCTATAGATCAGACAACTAAAAATGCCGAAGTCAACAGAGAAATGCACGGAGCTAGTTCAAACTCATCAAAACAGTGATAACCGTGGAAAGCCAGAAAATCACAAAATCAGAAATGATCGAAGTCAACCAGAAAGAGTCAAAAATTAAAATCCAAATAAAAGAGGAAAGTTTTCTACCGTGACAATCAAGGAAGAATCGAACGGTGTCAAACTAAAACCGTGACAGTGAAGTAAGGGAAATAATTCGATTTGAAGAAGTCAGAAATCATCTCGAGCATAAAAACAAAATCAACCGGCCAAGATAATTAACTGACAAATTCAAACACGAATATACGAATGCAATTAAAGGAGATCGAACTCCTATATAAACCAATCATCATCGGCAATGTTAATCATCGAATTCAAGCAATCAATCCAGAAAGCAAAAGAAACAAATAACATACCAGAGAAAAGTCGAATTCGATCAACTCGAAGCAACCAGTCGATTTCACCAAATTTCACAAGCCCTAAGTTCAGAGCAACGAACCATCATAGAAGCAGCCGAAGCCAAGCTACGAAGAGATGTCGATCGACAGAGCAAACAACGAAATCATCATTCGATCGAACTATTGAAAGAGGCGCTTTCAATTTCCACGACAAAGCCCTAGTTTCTCACAGAGGAACGAGATCGAGCAATGTCACCGCCATTAACAAAGAAACGGGCTAGATAAAAATAAAAAGGGGCCGGCCTTGATAAATAAATTAGGGTTTTAGCTTTAGTGTTTAGTTTATTTCTTTTGGGCCGAGTTTATTTTAATTAAGGGCAAAATTAGTTTTCAAGTTTTCTATTTAATTTTTGCTCTTGTTTTTTCTGTTTTAAAATCTGTATTTTTCAAATAAATCTTGGTAAATCACCACCTAGGTTTTAGGTTGTGTCAGATTGTCTAGTTAGGATTAGTTCAGTGAGCAGGGTTTGCAAGTTTGCAAAACTCTATAGGCGGTAGCAGGGTTTACGAGTCTGTTAGAGTGTTTGTAAGCGGGAGACTGTTTAATTCTAATAGAAATCTGGGAATGCAGCAGTAGGCAGGGGTTGCCGAAGCTGGGTAAATTTTGTGTGTGATTTACTTTTCAGCATATTTACTTCTCTGCAGTTTGTTTTCGTGTTTTAATTAGAGAAAATTTGCTATAACCCTATTCACCCCCCTCCCCATCTAGGGTTAATCTATATCCTACAGTTAGGAAGTGATAATATTGAATTATTATCATTGTTATATGGAAACGGAATAAGAAATAATGGTATAACCAAAGATTTGGAGATAAATTCATTTAACAAATGAAATTTATAGAATATAATTGAGTTTGGAAACTTACTTTGATTTGTGATAAATAAAGTAAAGGGAAAATTTGTCAAGTTGGACCAAATGAAGTGAAGTATTGAAATAAAATTTAATTCAATATTTACGAAATGAAAGGTAAATTGAATTCATAAGGAATTTGAAATCCAGTTTAAATATAAGTGGTTATTAACCAAAATGATGAAATTCTTAAGTAGAATTTGGAGTTGAGAAAATATTCTAAATTAATGAAGATTAAACTGGAAATTGTGAAATGGAAATTGTGAACAAGGGAAATAAAAATAGTTTGAATTTGCATATAAATTCAAGTAAGTAGAAAAGAAAAAAATTAATTGAAAATTTCCTTGTTATAGATAAGGTAAATTCAGGATGAATTGAATATGGAAATTTGAAATTTAAAAAGAATAAGTGAATATACTAATTGAGTTAAATTAGTAGATGGAATGGATTTGATAAATGAAAAATCAAATCAAAGATTTAAATCGGAAATTGTTTACAAGGAAACTATAACTTGAATTTTGAGTTGAAATAACTTAAGCGATATTTGGATAAATGCTCGACTTAAGTAAAATTTTGCGAAATGGTTTCAAATGAAATAAACCGAATGTGAATGTGGAATGCAAATTGAATCTAATGGAATTAAAATAAATTGAATGGAAATGATGTGTGATTTAGTTGTAAGCAACTAAATTTGTATTGAAACTTTATAAATTGCATTGTAAACCATTGAATTGAATGTAAATTAGATGAAAGCGATTAAATTTGTATTGAAACTTGAGAAATTGCTTATGGGAATTGTTTTGGATGTATTACTTATGAAAACTATGTGTTTACTGTTGAGAATAAGTGAAATGTTAATAGATTTCCTATATATGTCACTTACATATTTAAATTGAGTAAGTACAGGTTTTTGGAAGCCGTTTGGCTGCATTTGGTCGTGCAAATGCTAATAAATAAGCCGCTTTGCTTAAAATGTTAATAAAGGTACGCCTACGCAATACAAAAAAAAGGAAATATGAACTGTTTTTGTTTTTTCGACCGTGTGGGTCGATGTATATATATTTATATCTTTTGTCAAATTGCAAAAGCTCCTCCATACAAAGGAGACTCCGCCAAAATTTTGGGAGTTAGAAAATTTTTGAAAAAAAATATGGAAAATTTTTGTTAAGGGAAAACTATTGTTTTGGTCAAAGCTAAAAGTTTGGAGAAAAAAGTGAACATCGAGTTTTCACTAAATGAATTTTTGGTTTTTGAAGATAAAATGAATTCAAATAGAATTGAAATTGAAAATTGAATTCAAATGGAATTGAAAATGCAAAGTTGAATGGAAATGAATATATAACTTTGTTAGTGAAGTGAAAATAAATATAAGAAGTATGTAAATACTTATATTGAACTTAAGAAATAAAGAATGAAATTCCTAAGTAAAATGGGTATTGGGAATCCAATAAGTAAATTTGGACATTGTCGTTAAGTAAAATATACAGGGATTACAAAGGCTACAGGAAAGTGGAATTGGATTTTGTAACGACCCGTAAATTTCAACTGTTTTAATAACGTAATTAGTTAAAATTTTGTGAAATTTTAAACGATAAAATTTTAAAATATAAATTTGATATTTGGAATGCGTTTAGTTAAACATAGCAACTGGTAAATTTTCGTCCGAAAATATGAAAGTTTATTTCGCGCGTAAATTCACTTCAATTTAATCAGTTAAAAAGCGATGAAAATAAAATGTTTCCGAAACCTAAATATTTTTACATAGAAAAATTCTAAAACATCTTCTGAGCAAGATGTTAGTTTGTCATTTTTCCAAATTTGGACATCTTTGACTCCGTCGATCTTATTTTTCAGTGTTTTTCTTGCATTTTCCGCCAGTAGAAAAATTCGAATTTTTATAATTCAAATCGTACCACTGATATCTATATACCGTTTTGATCGTCTCGTCGCGCTGATCTTTACGGTATATTTGTTTGTGTATTTCGGAAACTCAGTACGCGATGAAATCGTTAAAACGGTTAATCGTACCGGTGTACATTTAAACTGTTGAGTTTCTATGAACCTTTCGTCTATTTATCGAAAGAACAAACAGTTTCTTGGAATTGATAATTTCTAAAAATATGTTCACCCTTCCTATTTCCAACGTACTCAATATAATTTGGTTTGTTCTTTTGCTCTGTTCACCTTGGTAATGTAAAAAGCCAATGCATGCCTACGTAAATCTTCCCAAAGCTTCCACTTGGTTCACCCATTCATTTCTCTTCTTTTCTTCTGATCTGAGAAAAATAATGAACTTTCTTAAATATATTTTGCTTCTACATCAGTACTCAAATTTTGTCTTCTCGATATTCAGGTGGCTTTTGAAGTATAAAATTTTTAATGTTTCGCTACTTTTCAACTTCCACCTTTTGTTGTTCCCAATTTTCAAATTTATCTATTCATTTACCTTTAGCAACGGTTCACTTTGTGTCGATTCATTCTTCTGGTTCTAAGCACTAATAACAATATAAGTTATTTATATTGAAAGCATGCCTCATTTCCCGAGCTGAAACCATTTTTCTTCAAATCCCTGCTCTTCTTCATGCCTATCATCCACGCGACCTTGCTTCCTGGCCCATCCCACACCTACTCGACCCGCCACCGTGCACGTATTCCGCCACCTCCACCCCAAACCGAAGCCACCGCTTTCATCTACCGTGCAGTCGGCCTCCCTTCCTCCGTGCTTTTCAACCGTCCAGTCACCTCGCCGACGACAACCGCCTCCACTCTCGACCCATCAGCTCGAGCTCGCATCGCCTTCACCAAGGCCATCCACCACCGTAAGCCTCGCCAAACTCGAAGCTAGATTCGCATCAGCCACCTCCGGCCTCTGTCACTCTGCTACCATCCCCGAACCAGCCGAACGCATGTAGCTTTGCTTCCACCTTCCGCCCGATAACCCTTCATGCTCGGTCGAGCAGCGCCACCTCGTATTTCTCCCACCAACCACACCTGGCGCCATGGCCTCTACCACGTTTCAAGCCCCTCCCTGCCGAACTCAACCACCTCGGCCGACGCACTAGCAGGCAGCGCCTCCTATTCTCGAACCTTCCCACCTGTCTCGGCCTCCACCCCTAGCTTCCCTTGACCGATGCACTCAGCCCAAAGTCTTCCTTCCCATGCAGGCAGCCCCTCCAACGCAGACTTGCGTGCTTTATAAAATACATAGGTAAGCTATATTTTTTTTTTGATATAAGTTACTATATGAAGGTTTATATAAGAGATAAGGTCTGTTCGACTTTTTCAAAGTTATATAAAAAGTTATATTCTATAGTCTCTATAATAAGATCTATATATTTGTTTATGAGTATTGTTTATAAAGTATACAAGTTTTGTATTTGTTAGCTTCAGGTCCACAGCCTTCTTTTTCTAATATGGATATTTCACTATATTTTATTATATCATATTACATCTTATTATATTATGAGTTCACTGCTGCACTTGTTTATACGTAAATTATAATATGTTATATATATTTATATAAGCTGTTATATTTGGATCTATTTGTTTATATATAAGTTTATACAAGTATACAATGTTGGTTTGCATAGACTGTGGGTCACATGTGTAGTCTGCACAGTTTATTAGTTATCAGGTCAATTTATATTTTTGGACTTGTTTGAGTTTATAGATGTATCTTAATAAAGTAAGTTATTTGGTTTTATAAGTGGTATTGATTTTAAATTATATACTTGATATGTATAAACGTATAGGTTCAAATATAATAACGATTTTGGTATATACCTATAAACATTTTTGATTTTAATATATATATATATATGTATTTAAGATTTAATTAAAAATGTATAAGTATTTTCAACTGAATATTAGGTTTAAGTGAAATAATAATATAATATACATCTCATCTAGAATTTTGCTAATTTGATTTGTTCCATCGATCTCTGTTATCAGATTCCGTTCGTCGAATTCGTACCAATCTTGCTCTGATTTGGAATTTCGTGTCTAAATTCATTGTCAAACCTCTCTAGCCTCGAAAGGTGAGCACTCACTCACGATTAACGTTCTTTTATTTATTAAATTTGATTTCAATTGAAACGACAATTGAAATATTGCTGCTGTTAGTTATTTATACTGTTATATATGCTATTACCTGTATCAGTTCACCTGTGACATCTAACACCATTATCTGTTAATTTTTATACGATGATAATACAGTTTGACTGATAATTGATTGATTGTTGATGTTTATATTGGACGTTAATTTGTTAATGTTAAAATGATAAATAGTATGCAATTGAACTTGATATGGGATAGTTAAATGGTAAATTTGATTAAAATGACATTTGTATAACATGACCCCTTTTACTGTTAAATTTATTGACTCGTAGGATTGTTTAATTACACCTTGAACCACTGAATGTATGTTGTTAAATTGATGATGTATGAAATTGTAAATAGATGACAAGTGAAGAACTGTAATGTAATAATCTTTAATCTACATGAAATGATAGTGTAGATTCTAGAAATAATTATATTAATTTGCACAAACAACAATGCGAATTAATACGGTTATTTCGAGATTATTTGAATTGATTATTGGATTGATATTGATTGTTGTTATTGCTTGTTTATTTACTTTGACACCATCCCAGTTATCACACTGCAAGTTCTCTTTGCTATGTTTTGATTTTGAATTGAATTGGAATCGGGTTGAAATGATAAATACCCAAATGAACTTGACCTAGGATAGACAATTTAATAAAACCCGATTGGTCAATAATTTGATTTAAAAATAAAATGAAGATTTTATTTGAATAAATAATATGTTTTGAAACGAAGTTGAAATTTGAATTTTTAATGAAAGGAAAATGTTAATGTTTAATAATCTGAAACACAATATTAATAAATGTAATTGATGAAAGAACGTTGTTAAATTTGAGAAATGATTGAATTAAGTTTGAAATGATTTAATAAGTAAGTTTGAAATTATTAAACTCTGAAATTATTTAAATAAGTAAGTTTTGAATTATTTAATAATTAAATAAGATTGAATTATTTAATGATTAAATTAAATTGAATTCTTTAATAAGTGAAATTAAACTTTTGAATAAGTGAATGTTTCTTCGTAAATAATTGAAATTGAGTTTTCTTTATTAATTAAGTTTTTGAAAAATTATTTAAGTAAGTAAATAAGTGAAATTGAATTTCTTTAACAAGAAATAAAATGCGATTTATTGAAATAATGTAAGACTTGAAATTTAAAGAATTTGATTTGATGAATTTAATTTAATTCAATTTGTAAGTTTTGATATAATGAAGTTGAATTTAAATAATGGATTTAATGAATTGGAAATTTAATAGAAATTGTTTGAATGGCAAATTTACTTAATGAATATTGAATGAAATCGATAGATGAATTTAAATTGACTTGAATGTTAAATTAAATTAATTTAAATGATTTCGGAATGAAACTTATATACGAACTTGAATCAATATTTGAATTGTTTAAATAAAGATTGAAATTGAATTATAAGATTTTGAAATGATAATTTGGAAGTTTTGAAACGTAAATTGTGGAAATTGATTTAGAAAGAGAAATGAAATGTTGATTTACAAATTCTATTTGAAATTGAATTTGATTTGGTTTTGAAATATATTAAACGACCAATCGGTGAAATAATTACGAAAGTTATTAAAGAGACCGGAATCGGTTATGGACATACTCTCTGTCTAAACCGAAAACCACTTTAATAACTATACGTGGAGTGATGATCCAGAATGAAGTGGTTGGAATGATGTACGCGTTGACTGAAGAAAGAGAACGATAATGGATAGCCTTGACACTTGTGTCAAATTGGAAATGACTAAAACAGGAGCCGTGCCGGGCCAATGGAGGATTAGCTACCTCAAGTGGACACACTTCTTCGAAACTATTCATTACTTGTTGTCGATTGGTGCACCCTTGATTTTGGGAGTGTTGTTTCACGATGTTGCGGGCGCTGCGGCGTTGCGTTCTCACCAGTCCGGATCAGGCAAACGGTAGTATCACTACCTTGGGTATTGCCTCATGTGCCTTGTCATACTTGTATCCCTTTATTCGCGACCACTACGAATTTGTTTTGTACCTTTAGTATATGGATTGCCCTCTGGTGACTTCCGGTTTTGGGGAAACTACAGTCTTGTATATGCTTTTGGGAATAAAAATGTGTTAAGGGGGATAATGGTAACGCCTTAACACTATTTTGATATCTTATTATTACTGATAGACATTATCTACTTATCGTACACTACTACATAGTAGATAGTTTAACGGATCCTTAAAGGATGGTTATTCCAAACATCCTTTGAGTTACTTGTATTTCAATTGCTATTTCACTTGAGTTGGATTTATTAATATAAGAATGTTAATCCTGATTCGAGTGTCTTGTGTTTTTGCTTTACGCTCGGGTCAGACTGAGTGTACCAGTATTCGAGACTCACCTTTGAAGTTGGAGCTTTGCTTGAAGATCCAGCCATCTATTCTGCTTTCAGTATTCGATGATTCCAGTGATGTATTCTGATTTGTATCTGATGTATCGTATTACTCTTCCGTTGTATCTGGTTTAACTCTGATGTATTTTATATTCATATAGTAGCTTCATGAACTGCTATCTCTTTTATTTCCGCTGCACTTATTACTCTATGTCTGTGATCTGTGATTATTTATTTACTGTATATGTTCAGTTTTGCCAAATTTTAAATAACAACGCGGTATTTTGAGCAATTCAACTCCGGCATGAGTGTCTACCTATATACTTATAATGGATGCGAATGGTCCAAAATACTGGGTCGTTACAGATTTTGATTTCGAATTTAAATTTGAATTTGTTCGACAATATGGTATGTATTTAAAAATTTCAGTATGAAATTTGATGAGATTCTGATTTTGCCATTTGGCATTTCGTTTTATTTTGGAATTTGGCAGTCTGTAGGGACAATTTGTGGTCGTACCGAGCTAGCCGCGCAAAGGAGACGCTGACAAAAATTTTCGAAAACTTAGAGAGTTAGAAATTTTTTGAGAAATTTTGGATAATTTAAAATTTGAATTTAAATTTAAATTTGAATTGTGAAGTAAAATAAAGTTGTTTTAAAACTATGAAAGTGTTTGGAAAGTTAGTTGAAGTGATAATAGATCTTTAATAAAAGATTATTTTGGCAAGTTGATAAAATTGTTCGGGTTTTGGGAAAATGATAAACGGGTATTTGAACATTCTTCTTAACTTGTAATTTCGGGACGAAATTCTTTTAAGGGAGGAAGAATGTAACGACCCAGAAATTTTGAACATTTGAAATGGAATATTTAATTGATTTTTAATTACTTGAATGTTAATTTAACTTGAATTTCAAATGTATCCATTTATTTGGCAATTTAAATAATTGAATTTAATAATTGGAAATTGAATAAATTGCTGAATTGTTAATTTTGGACCTGTTAAAAATATTTCAAAGGTTTGAAAATTTATATTGATAATTCTGAAGGTATTAGAACTTTCAGAATTGAATTTGGAACTATTTTGTTCAGTTTTGAAATTTTTCGTTCAAATCGATATTTGAAAATAGCCTTCCGAGGCACGGTCTCGGAATTCGACAAAACAAGTTCCATTGGGTCCGTAATATTGTATTATTATCGGATTTCAATTTTCATAGCTTTCGGAGTTATCGTGTGATCGTACGAGATAAAAATGCCTAGACGATAATTTATCGATTTAATTTAAATATCTTATATCATTTCACCAGTCAAATTCTTTCCCATCAGCCAACCTCCTCTGAAAACAAGCCACCCTAGATATCGACCCTATTCTCTTTTCTAGTGTAAATCACGCAACCTTTCATTTCTAAAACCTCAGAACGAAATCAAAGAAAATTATAATGGCCAAACGAAACCATCAGAACGAAATTCAAATCCATGGCCGCGTATGTTATCCCCTTTCCTCTAATCGAAACACGTTCCCTCCTTCAATTTCGTTCTCGTTCAAAAATAATCAATGGCCGCTATCTCCCCCTCTTTTCCCAAATCGAATTCAAGATGAAATCGAAGTCGAGGCATTCGTTCATGTGGTCTCTGGGAGGAGCGTTCGAGTGGGAGACGAGGCCGCATGTGAAGTCGATAGTCGCGATGGGTTCAAGCTCGGCGATTGTAGACGAGAAGGTCGCGACTTGGGTTTGTGGTCGTCTGAAGTCGCGTCGTGATCAGCGCAGTAGATGGCGTGATGTCAGGTGACGGCAGTGGCGATATGGGTAAAGTCGCGATTGTCGCAGTGACGATGTGATGGTGTCGCGATGTGCGTTTGAGCATCTCGATTTTTCCAAGCTGTGAGGTATAACTGTTTAATTTAATTTAATTTAAACAAATATTCATATGTACATTAGAAATGTAAACAGTAAAGAAGGTATAGGTACATTTAATTTAAACAAATTTTCCAATTAAAGATTTATAGATATATATGTATGAATATACAGTAGAAAGAATTATTTAGTTAAAATCAAATGGTTAGTTAATTTAAATATTTTTAGGCAGTTATATAATGTGTTTCACTGGGAAGAAAATAGTAATATATATATATATAAATAATCATGCATATTTTGATTTTAATATATAGAAGTAAACAGAAAAATAATCGATTACAGTGAAGTATAAAACATTCCTGTTTTAATATATATATATAGAAAACAAAGTAAACAGTAAAGTATAAGGGATATCTAAACAGTTATGAATTTTAAAATTTAATAACATATGGGTATATTATAAAGCAGAAATATATATATGAAGTTTTGGGAAAAATAACAGGATTTTTTTTAAAGGTTTGAAGTTGTATGAAATTTGATTTATTTTAGTTACTAAAATACTTTTTCTAAAAGGAAAATTATTAGTTTAAAATAAATTACTAGTCAATTAAATTATAAAATGAAAATTTATTGATCGATTTTTCGAATATTAATCAACTGTGTAAATTGTTATACAAGGTCAAAGGTCATGAAAACAAGTCGAGATGGTAGTGGACTGCAAATTAAAAGCAAAGGTGAGATCTTCTCACTCAAATGAAAATTTGATTTTTCAGTTATTGATTGCTGTTTGGTTGAGATATTAGATATAGTAGGATATATCTATATATATGATTTGGAGTTGTTGATTTCCCGCATTATATAGCGGATGAGACCCTATGCGCCGCATAATAGCGGATATATTTTATAAATCTCATATACCGTGATATTCCACCTCGAAGTGGAATTGGTATTGTGCTAACGTCTGTGGATGCAGGGAAACAGGTTGGAGGGATCCAATTGGATTCCTCAAATTATGTGAATTTGTTTCATATATTGTGATGTGATTGTTTATAATCTATGTGTGATTATATTTGTGATTGAAATTGTTGAAGGCTAAAATTTAGCCGATGTATTTTTGGTATCGTTTGGATACCAGAAATAAATAAAATTGGATTTTGGGAATTAATATTTAAGAATTGAATTAATTTGAAAGAAGGAATTTAAAAGTATAAAAAAGTTGATTTTTGTAATCTTATTGAATTAATTCCAAAATATGGTGAAAAGATTTTAATAAGTGGATTTCGAGTAATATTGTTTTTAAGTTGAAGAATTTATTTAAAATTTGGATTTTTAAATAGATTGGAAGAGATAAAAGAATTTGTTTTCTTTAAAAGGAATTTATTTTAAAAGGGAAATAAATCTAGAAATCGATTTGAAAATCGTATAAAAAGTGAATATTTGAGAAATCGATTTGAAAATCGTATAAAAAGTGAATATTTGAGAAATCGATTTGGAAATCGTATAAAAAGTGAATATTTGGGAATGTAAATTCAAAATGGAATTTATAAAGGAAAGGGGAAATTTGTTTTAAAAATAAACACTGATTTATTTTTAAAGTGTGGAAATAAATTTACAGATTTGGAATGTAAATTTGAAATAAACCGATAAGGATTTATTTAATTGGTTTAAATGGACCATTTTGGAAATGGAAGTGTATTTTCCTTGAAAAGCCGAGTATATTTACAAAGTAGTTTTAAATTATAAATGAAGAAATTCTGAAATTCGATTTTAAGTAATATTTTGGAGATAAAGTATCTGAACTCGGTAGATTTCCAGTGGGAATGAATAAATATTTGGAAATATATCCTGTGTGGGGAAATTGATTTGAAATTTGTTTTCAAAAGTTTGAAAGGTGAAAAGTGGTTTGAAATTGGTTTCAAATGGTTGAAGTGTTGAAAATTATATCTTGAGAATATAATTTTGAAAATAAATAATTTGGGAAATTATTTGGAACCTGGTGATGTTGTGATTATCGATTGATAGTTAAATAACCGACTATCAATATTGACCTTTAAATGGGTATTTGTTGTGATTTGCTTGAAATTTGAATGCAACACTTATTTTTAAAATAAGCGCTCATTATTCGGTTTAGCCGGGAGAGGACTTTGTGTCATATAACCCATTCCGAATAGTGATATGTCGAAATGGATCGCATTTGAAGACCGGTGTTGAAGACCGGGTATTTGTGAAAACGATAGGATGACCTATCGATTGTCTCTGCACCGAGTAGCTACGGTATAGAGATTCCCTAAGTGATGGGAAGTCCGATCAGGATTGTGAATACCCGGATTGCAAGGGCTTCTTTGGAAGTGCCTTCGGTTCTGTTCGAACCTGGAACAGACTTGTATGGTTATATGTCTGACACTACACTTTGAGATATAGAGCTGATTTCTTTCAAATACATTTCTGTTTGGTGGCGGAGAATTTATTCTCTTAGCTTAACACCCTTCTCTGAGACGTACGAGCTCAGAGGTTATGTAGTTGAAGGTTATCAGTGATATACTCCTAATTTGGTAGTGTGGCATGCTAAGTGTTGTTGTGTGTTGATGATCATTCGTTGATCATTTGTGATCAAAGCATGGCTTTCGAGTAAAGCGTAGCTTTATGGACGAGACCTCATCGGACCTCACACCACGAAAATGGTCAAAACAGGAAAATGCGGCAAGGTTATGAGGGTCGCTCCCTTTAGGGTATTTCATTTCCTTCTGGAAAAAGGTGGTATCATGGTATGGAGCCCAGATGCTTTACCTGTGTGGTGGCATCAATCTTATTTACTATGTGATTGTTGCTTTGTGATCGAGGCGCCTCGGATAAAGGTCCCAAAGGACCGGGGGGTGGCATACTCGAGTAGTAGTTATCTAGTTATAGAGGTAACCCGGCCTTGTGTTGGCAGCGATCCGGGTAGGTTCTCGGGACGTCCCTCCAGAGGCGTACCCATGTGGCAGTAGGAAGTTCCTTATCTTGACCATTTGTTGGAAAATCCAAATAAACAATACGAGCTTTGTACGGTTCTAGTTGTATAACCTGCTATGGAATGTGGCGGTAACCTGCTATTGAACATAGTAGCTATAGTAGGCATACAATAATGGTTGTATGCTGGCTATGATTAATATTATACTTTCGAAACATTTTCCGCACTATGCACTAATGATAATATTAAAAAGAGATTTTGCGTATCAAGCATATTTGACTATCATAAGGAGAAATCTCCTCCAATTCTGTGTTTGCATTGTGTGTGTGGCGGGAGGCCTTATGGTAGTTTCATTTTCCAACAGCATTGCGAATTTCTTTTATTTTCTTTGTGAAAATAACTGTTTTACGATCTCACACCAGTCACCATGACTGACTCTGAGTTTATTGTTCCCCTTCTAAACTCTGGGTGCCCATAATTTTCCACACGGGCAGCCTAGAGTTATGTTATCAGGATATTCTGGATATTTTGGAGTTTTGGAGATGAGCTGGATGGCGAGACGTACACTCATACTTATTTATTTATTCCGCTGTGTATTCTGTATGGGGACAAGTTTATATAACTGTCCATTGTTGTATTGAGTTGTATATTGACTCTCATTGTTGTATTGTATAAACTGATATGGTTCTTTGTTTAAAAGACTAGTGATTATCTATTATATATTGTTCCGCTGCGAATGTGAGATTCTGATATTGTTTCGGTTTCTGTTTTTCTGCTCTCCTTTTCTTCTGTCTTCTTCTACCTCTTCTTTTCAACCTTAATGATTCGGTTTTCCGACATTCAATTGTGCGGCATTTGATACAGTGGACGTATTGATGTCGACTTTCGAGCGTCGAAAGATCGTATCGTTACAAGCATATACAATAACATAAAAATACCAACATTTATGGTTTTATATCCTTGAAATCCTTCACACATGAAATTTGGTTAATCCCTTTAACCCATTATTTTTATCAAGGCAAGCTTCTTCAAAAACTCCAAATTTAAAAGCCACTTCAAAGCTCTTTTATATTGCCATGGGTTTTTTGTTTAAAAATGAGATAGGGTTCTTTGTTTTGAAAACTAAGGCTTTCAAAACCTTAGACCTTTACTTTTGAAACCATTGGAATATATCTTTCAAAAGCATTCAAATCTTCTTTTCAAAACACTTAAATATATGCCTTTCGAAACACTTAAAATATCTTTTTCGAAAGCATCAAAAACTTTTTTTCGAAAACATCAAAACATTCCTTTCGAAAGTATTAAAGCATATCTTTCCAACTTATAGAAGCATAGCTTCGAAACCATTTGAAAGTACCTCTTTAAAAACCATTGAGTTTAACCTTAAATATAACTTTAGGTCAAAGTAAACATAAGCGGAAGTAACCCTTTCGAAACCATTAACCTTAAACTGAAAGAGTTTGGGGAAAACAGATGACTTCGGAACCATCCGTTCGAAAGCTTTAATCTTTTAAGTAAAACAATTGGAAGGATAGCTTCAAAACACCTTTCAAAGCCATTGTCTTCGAAACCTTTAGTTTAAATGGCTACTATAACAACCCGTGATTGCAATTACCAAATAATAAATTAAAATTTTTATTTTAATTTAATTGGAGCTATTAATGAATTTTTAATGTGGCTAATTTGTTCAAAAGTTAGTTATTTTGAATAAATTAATATTTTGGGCTTAAGTGTAAAATGGAGAATTTAATGGAAATTAATTAGGGTAGATGGAAATTTATAATATTGCAAAATTTTATATGTGTAAAATAGTGCAATATTTGAATTGGGAATTTAATTTACAATTTAATTGCAAAACGGTGATTTTTGGGCAATTTTGACTAAAAGATGTTTTGGAATAATTAGGGGTTAAATTGTAAGTTGGCAAATATTGTGATGTAAAATTTTATAACTATAGCTAAATTATTTTGGTAACATATTTTAAAATTTTATGGGTAAATAATGTGTAGTTTGTATTTAGAGAAATTAGCTA
Organism: Allium fistulosum; assembly: GCA_030737815.1. Classification (NCBI taxonomy): domain Eukaryota; kingdom Viridiplantae; phylum Streptophyta; class Magnoliopsida; order Asparagales; family Amaryllidaceae; genus Allium; species Allium fistulosum. Next base: position 968,065,990 of record CM060904.1, on the reverse strand, counting down.
ACTTTAGATATAGAACATATTCCAAGTCCTAATGGGTATTAGGCCCACTAACCCACTTCCATTAGCCTATAAACCATCTTCTACCCATTTGTTTCAGCCAACATCTCATTCCATCAACCCTTAAACCCTAGAGCAAAACCTAATTAATGGCCTCCATTTGGTAGAAGATCCATTTTCCTCTCCACATAGCTAATCTAGGTTAATACAAGTTAAAAGGTAAAGCAATCCTTCTCTAATCACTCTCTAATCTTCATTCTAATTTCTGAAATTAATTTTTAATACATGGTTTTTGATTCATTTTTGTTATGAAGCCTCTTGATCTCCTCTCTCTAGCTTTTGGAGTGCACATCAAGTGTTTGTGCATATTTTTCTTGTTTGGGAAAGAGGTAATATATGCTAGCTGAAATTATAATTAGTTTATTGCTGTTAGTAAATTAGGCATATCTCATTCATCTTAAATCGTAATTAAGATTTTCTAGATGTTCTGGAAAGCTTATTCTGTAGGCTATAACTTTTATGTTTTGAGATTTGCCTATTTTTGTGGTTTGAATGGTCGAAATCACGTTTGTTTGTCGCTGACCTGACAACAAACTACAGGGTTGATAAAATAAAAAACCTGAAATTGATTTGGCCATAAGTTACACGTTTCTTATCCAAATATAATAATTTTGGATGTTCTGGAAAGAATAGATTTAGGGCTAAAACTTTCATGTTTTGAGTTTCATGAAATTTTGAAGTTAATTTGGTCAAAACTGTGCATTCTTACTACTGTCCCGAGAGCACATTGACAGTGATATAGAATTTAGATCTGAGAATTGTTTTAGTCATAAAATTTTCATCCCCGATCGGAATTTGACGATCTTAGTCATTCCAGAAAGCTTAGAAACTAAGCTACAACTTTTATTTTATTCATTTTGTCAGAATTGGAAGTTTACTATGCCAAAATTGTGGGTTTTCATCTCTGGTCTGTTAGTGCATAACTATAGGCCTTAGTCTATTTTCTCCCATTGTTTTCAGTACAGAACCCCGACTTTGCGACATCTTTCCGGGCTCGTCCTTTGTCGGATTTCATCAATTTTGGTCTCGTTGGAAAGCTGGAGTTCCAAACTCCATCTCTAGAAAGTTTGATTAGTATTCGAGTTCATCTGACTCTTCGAAATTGCTGTCAAAGAGGGACCCGGATCTCAGCCTGAAACTTTCTAGAGATGGAGTTCAGAACTCCAGCTTTCCAACGAGACCAAAATCGATGAAATTCGACAAAGGATGAGCCCGGGATGGCGTCGCAAAGTCGGGGTTCTGTACTGAAAACAACGGGAGAAAAGAGACTAAGGCCTATAGTTATGCACTAATAGACCAGAGATGAAAAACCACAATTTTGGTATAGTAAACTTCCAATTCTGACAAAATGAATAAAACAAAAGTTGTAGCTTAGTTTCTAAGCTTTCCGGAATGACCAAGATCGTCAAATTCCGATCGGGGATGAAAATTTTATGACTAAAACAATTCTCAGATCTAAATTCTATATCACTGTCAATGTGCTCTCGGGACAGTAGTAAGAATGCACAGTTTTGACCAAATTAACTTTGAAATTTCATGAAACTCAAAACATAAAAGTTTTAGCCCTAAATCTAATATTTTCAGAACATCCAAAATTATTATATTTGGATAAGAAACGAGTAACTTATGACCAAATCAATTCCAGGTTTTTATTTTATCAACCCTGTAGTTTGTTGTCAGGTCAGCGACAAACAAACATGATTTCGACCATTCAAACCACAAAAATAGGCAAAGCTTAAAACATAAAAGTTATAGCCTACAGAATAAGCTTTCCAGAACATCAAGAAAATCTTAATTCCGATTTAAGATGAATGAGATATGCCTAATTTACTAACAGCAATAAACTAATTATAATTTCAGCTAGCATATGTTACCTCTTTCCCAAGCAAGAAAAATATGCACAAACACTTGATGTGCACTCCAAAAGCTAGAGAGAGGAGATCAAGAGGCTTCATAACAAAAATGAACCAAAAACCATGTATTAAAAATTAATTTCAGAAATTAGAATGAAGATTAGAGAGTGATTAGAGAAGGATTGCTTTACCTTTTAACTTGTATTAACCTAGATTAGTTATGTGGAGAGGAAAATGGATCTTCTACCAAATGGAGGCCATTAATTAGGTTTTTCTCTAGGGTTTAAGGGTTGATGGAATGAGATGTTGGCTGAAACAAATGGGTAGAAGATGGTTTATAGGCTAATGGAAGTGGGTTAGTGGGCCTAATACCCATTAGGACTTGGAATATGTTCTATATCTCAAGTTAGCTAATTTCTTTAAATACAAACTACACATTATTTACCCATAAAATTTTAAAATATGTTACCAAAATAATTTAGCTATAGTTATAAAATTTTACATCACAATATTTGCCAACTTACAATTTAACCCCTAATTATTCCAAAACATCTTTTAGTCAAAATTGCCCAAAAATCACCGTTTTGCAATTAAATTGTAAATTAAATTCTCAATTCAAATATTGCACTATTTTACATATAAAATTTTGCAATATTATAAATTTCCATTTACCCTAATTAATTTCCATTAAATTCTCCATTTTACACTTAAGCCCAAAATATTAATTTATTCAAAATAACTAACTTTTGAACAAATTAGCCACATTAAAAATTCATTAATAGCTCCAATTAAATTAAAATAAAAATTTTAATTTATTATTTGGTAATTGCAATCACGGGTTGTTACAAAGGGTTGTTACACTACTGGAGCCTTTTCGAAAGAATTGGGAAGCGGCTTGTTATATTTATAAAATAAAAGCTTGCATTTCGAACTCATTGAAAACTTTCAACCTATTCGAAATGTATAAAGACGACAGCAAGGTTTCGACTTGGTTCAAACTACCCTTTTGAAAGCTTCTCTTTAAAACATAATATACGACAACTCATTCGAAAGCTACCCTTTAAACAAAACGGCGACAACCCCTTCGAAAGCTATATAAAAGTAATTCAACCTTTTCGAAAGCATCCATTAAAAGCTAAGCAAGTGGCATCTCTTTTGAAAGCAAAACAAAGACCTTCGAAAGTTATTTAAAATGGCCTCGACCCCTTCGCAAGCATGGTTTCGACTTTATACCTTCCACCTTTCTCCAATACACTACGTACCAAAGCATTGATACCATGTGTATTGATTTAGACTTGGTTGGGGTGGAGGTATGGGGACGAAAGGTTGCTACTGGAAGCGGCGAAACAATAAATCTATGCAAAACCGTTTTGTTGCCTTTTTAAGTAAATTCTTTTCAACTAACTTGCATATTTGTAAAATTATAACTGGTTGCCATAAACTTTACCAAAATCTTTTCTAAAAGACTGCCAAATTTATCTAGAATTAATTAAAAATAATTTACAAAGTAGCCCTTCTCTTTTACAAAACAATTAAGATATTTAAGTCCTCTAGCTTAAATAATTTTACATAGTAAATTACTTAGGAAAAATCCCCAAAAATCATCAAAATTCACTTTTAATATGTTATCTAACATATATATATTTTAGACCCAATATCCTTTATATAATAGCCAAAATAAAATTTTAAACCCAATTAATTATTTCTTCTTTCGAAAATTCATAATAAATTATCCATAGCTTGGATAATTACGAAAATTAAACCTATCTCCAAAATAATGTTTTACATAACATATTAACTCTTCATGGCATTCGAGGCACAATATATATGATTTTAGCCTTAAAATCGAATAAAACATTTATCAAACATACTTGTTTGAATCAAACATATCATGTAATCCAAGCATATCATCATTAAAATCATCATAAAGGTTTTAAACTTAAAACCCAAAATCAAATGCTCTTTAAAAACTAAAATGAGATGGTTTTGATTATCATTCACCTTGTTTTGGATAAGGAACTTGAGATTTGATCTTGCTTAATTCCTTAGCTTTTAATCAAATTTTCTCCTCTTTTCCCCTAGGTTATGGACGGATTGAGCTTTTTGGTTTATTTTTCTATGAACTTGTGAAATGAAAATGGGAATAAGGGTTTAGGGGTTAAGGGTTAGGGTGGACGGCTATTCCCCATAACACCCTTGCCTTATTCTCTTATTAGTTAACTTATAGAACCATTTCCATAAACTCATTCTTTTAATCTTATTTGGTTAAGCACAACCTCTATTTTAAATTTTCAAATCTCAATCTCTTTATCTCTCTAATCTTTATATTATTATATTTAATCTACCTAATTAAATCTCTGGAATAATGTTATTTAAAATTAGGGGTGTTTCATTAGACCTGTATTTATAGGCGCCAAAATCAAGTAGAATCGTTAGATCAAAATATAATAGATCCGGGCCATTGGATCAGGGAAAACCCTAGCTGCCGTCTTGAGAGGGGTCGACCGCCCCAAGTCGACCGCTACACTAAGCGAGTTGACCTGTGGACCTCATTCAATTAATTAAAAACGTTAATTTCTTAAAAGAATTATTTCCATTTCGAATTTGTTTATCGTTCGTAACTTCTTCGTTTGGACTCCGACCACAAAACTCCAAGTATGAAAGTTGCTCAGAATTTTTCCATGAACTCAATGGTGTAAGTTTCATGGTCAAATTCCATCATTTGTAGAAATTCCAATTTTGGAGGTAAATTAATTAACTAACTGACTAATTAAATAACTAATGCCAAATTACAGGGTGTTACAGACTAAGAGAAGTAAATGTTGTTCATTAGTAAAACATAGTTAAAACAGACCCTTAATAATCGAAAAACCACTAATAAAGCAAGTTAGGCAAGCATGGTAATAATTCCTAATGGTAAAATGGAAATGGGCTAACACCAAAATTCAATCAACACAACCACGGCAAGATCCTATGCCATTGAGGTAAATAAAAGAATACTCCGTTAGTTGATTAGGTGTAAACTCTTTCTTCGTAAATTAAATGAGTTAATTTATCAAATGAATCAATAACAAAATAAGAATGCAATCAAGTTGCAGAAACATGCATATCCTTATTGTAACGACCTGTAATTTTCGATAATTAAAAATTGTAAATTTAATAAGGTTTTGTGACTTAATGTTGGAAGAAATAAAAATTTGTGATTTAATAATAAGAATGTAACTAGAATGAAATGTAGTAGTATAAATTTAAGGTAATTGATAACTGCTTTAAATGTAATTCCAACTAATTAAAATGATTACAGAGTTATAATTGGTTATAGATTGTAAATAAATTACAATAATGGGTGTATTAATTGATAATTGGATTAAAAGAGTAATTGATAATCTAAATGTTGGATTTATTAATGAAATGGTAAGTAATAATGTGTAATGAATTGTAATTGGATAGAATTGGTATTGTGTGAGTTGTTATAACATTTGTTTGTAAATAATAAACTTACAAATGTTATAAAATGTAGAAATGGTGACAATTGTTATTTGTTACCAATTTATTTAATCAATTAAAATTAAATGAAATTAAATGTTACATTAATGTGAGTTAAGGCAATAACTGTAAATTTTAAATGTAATAAAATGTATAGAAATGTTAATTATATTCACGAGGCAATATTTGAATTAATAAAGGAGTAAACCAAAGACAAATTAATTTATTGAGATTTTAAATTTATAATAAAATTGACAAAAATTCAATACAATGGAAATATAATAATTAATACAAAAATTGGAGAATATTAATGTAATGAAATATAAGACAATGTTAACTATGTCTATAGAATAATGATTGATTAAATAAAAAGTCTAAAATCAAATTTAAAACAATTTATTGGAATTTGATTTCAATTAATTGGATTTAATTACAGTTGAAACTGAACACTGTAATTAGTGGAATTTTAAACACCGAATTTGATATGTAAATTTGCTTTAAGTTATTATAAATGTCTAAGTAATAAAAAATGATGAAATTTGTTAGTTTATAAATTTTGAAATTAAAAAGTGATTTAATCAATTTAATAATCATTTATTTAATTAACGTGAAAATAGCCATTTTGGCCACTATCTTGGATTTCGACGAAACCAGTTTCATTGGATCCGTAACGGTGAATTATTGTAAGGTTTCAAGTTTCATAGCGATCAAACTTGTCGTTTGATCGTACGGACTGGAAACGCGTAGAAATCAATTTAATTAAAATCAATTGAAATTAATTTGAGATAAGCTGATTTTAAAGCAACTTCTTCATATGATGGAATTAGGACCTGAAACATGTTCCATTGAGTTTAAAACTATCCAAAACATCTATTTTGATATATGGGGTTGTCCATTTTCGTTTCGGAAACGAAACGAGCTTTTCGGGTTGTTTACCGTTCAACTTTCAACTCGATCTAGCCCATTCATTTCTAATTCTGATCTGCCTATAAGTAGCCTATTATAAACCCTAACTATTTCTTATTCCATTTGTTTGTACGTACAATTCTATCTGTCTCTCTCTTTCTAATGGCAGACAACCCAATTCTCAGTTCCAAATTCAATTGCAATTCAAAATCAAATCGAAAAATTCAAACTCCTTCAAACCTTATCAAATTATATATTATTTTGAAGCTCTTGACGATCGTAACCCAGATCTACAATTCGTTTTTGCAGTCGAATCACCATTGGTCAAGGAATCAAGGTTTTTTTCTCGACCGTCCATTGGCCATCGCCTTGTTTAACGGTGGATCTGCGTCCTGGAGTTGATCAGAGGACGCTGGAGCGTAGAGCACGATGTATGGAGTCGATCCATACAGATCGTTCATGGTATAGGAGAGGTGTGACGCCCCACCTCTATACCCACGCTAACCAAGAACACTACGGTGTAGTGCTGTCAATTAGCATGGAGAATAAGGCTGTTGAGGAGCGACCATCCATGTAACTTCTTTGTGCGAGCACCGATATGTCAGATAGAATAGAATGCATATCTTTTAAGGAGGAAATACGACATACCGATACAAACACAAAGCTATCACACGGTGGCTATATATAATCTTCGGAAACAAACATAGAAATAAACGTAACATAGATCAGTCACAGACAATTCGTATCACAGAGGCGGAAATAGATATGAATATAACACATGAAAGTGTACATTAGAGTAGTGGTCAAATAAGATCCACAATAACACAAAAGAATAGATACAAGTGCAAGACAACAGAATATGTATACATCAAGGAGTCTCAATCTCAAATGTATACGACAAAAACTACTAAACTAGAGTAGTTAGCCAAAAGTCAGATGATGGCTCCAGATAGGAAGTCATGAGGAAGCACCTGTAAAATCTCAGTCTGACCCGAGTATTATTTAAGAAGAAAATAATAAACGGATCAGTCTAGCTATAATTATCAGATAAAATGAGATAGAATATGAGATATGATAATAGAACGTATGATAACAAAAAGGTGTCATACTATGATAAGTATACATTAGAAATCCCACAAAAGTCATACAATATCTCAATAATCTCAAAACAGAGAAAAGAACGTCATATTCTTAATTTAATTCACCAAGCCACAATAAAATGACATACTCATCATGTCAATGGTAAAAGCTGGTGAAACATAAATTCCAGAAATCAATAATTAGAAATCCAGAAAGCACAAAGGATGGCCAATCCCATAAACTGAACATCGACGCACCTAGAAAGGTTCGCCCCATGTAAAGTCTAGCATCGATACACCTAGAAAGACGTACCCCATGCAAAGTCGAACATCGACGCACCTAGAAAGATACGACCCATGCATAGACGAACATCATAAATAAACATCGACGCAACTAGAAAGATACGCCCCATGTAAAGTCTAGCATCGATGCACCTAGAAAGATACACCCCATGCAAAGTCGAACATCGACGCACCTAGAAAGATACGACCCATGCATAGACGAACATCGACGCACCTAAATAGATACGCCTCATGCCCCGACTTATTGAGCCGATTGCTCCACGAAGTAAATAAACATCGACGCACCTAAATAGGTACGACCCATGCGAGAAATAAACATCGACGCACCTAAATAGATACGACCCATGCGAGAAATAAACATCGACGCACCTAAATAGATACGACCCATGCGAGAAGTGAGACGAAGCTCAATAAAACGAGGAACAGTCCTCCACGTGGACAAAGAGACATCGCACATTGCTAGTCTAAACCATAAAATGATCGTCATCGAAGAAGTGTCGATTACACTAAGCTAGTAAATATAAGAGTTTAGCTTCATGTCCCATAACCACTTGCTTAACTCAAATATTTACGAACAGATTGTAGATCTGCACTAGAAAATTGTCACAAGAGTTTCAATATGTGTGAATCGAAATCACACCAATGAGGTATAGACTAACCTTGAAGATAAAGAGATATGTGTGAATCGAAATCACACAAATGGTGTCTAGTTTAACCTCGCAAACAAAGAGACATCGCTCAATCGCTAGTCTAAATCACAAGAATGATCATCATGATCATAAGGAAGTGTCGATTACACTAAGCTAGTAAATATAAGAGTTTAGATTCATGTCCCATAACCACTTGCTTAACTCAAATATTTACGAACAAACTGTAGATTTCCACTAGAAAATTGTCACAAGAGAGTTTCAATCGAACAAGTCCAAAAATTAACCGACGAAGTAAACGCAAGCGTTTCATACCACTTGTTTTGCTAAGCTGTTTAATTATATTTTCTCATACGAATGAGGTAAAGGTTTGTATATACTAGTAGATTGGAAAACAGTTTTATAAACAAGTTTGATATTGAAAATAGAGTTGAAATCGTTTTGATGAAAGAGTTTTGATATTTACTACTAGTATTGAAACCTTAATATTTTTAAAGTGACAAGTCATAGAAGTGATTGTAGAAACAATCAATTATAAAAGTTCACATTCGAAGACGTGAATAAAATCCAAAGAAATCAATTCCCAAAACCATCAAAGTAAGAAATTCTAATGAATGTTTTTCAGATAAGATTTGCCTACGCAGAGTTGTACGGGGTTCGACCTGCCCGGTCAGGTCGCGGGGGTCCAGGGGGCAGCGCCCCGTCAAAACGGTACGACCTAAGTGAAGGCAAGCGACCTCGTGAGGCCAAACGACCTAAGAGGTAGACGGGTCGAGCGACATTCTCAAAAATCCCGAGAAGAAGTCATCAATGAAGAAAATAAATGATAGCGACGAATCGGGCTACCTTGAATCGATAGAAATTGGAATCCCGAGATAAATAGACAAAAACGTGCAAAATAGAGCAGCTCACAGGCTCCAGACGTCTGAGGTAAATGCTCAGACGTCTGCAGGAAGTTTCGGGAACTTCCTGAAACAGACCCCAGACGTCTGAGCATATCTGCAGACGTCTGGTGAGGAGCTGAAGTTGTTTTTCAGCCCAGTGGGAGAGCAAACTCTCCCACATGTTTCACCCGATCGAGCAATGGACTTCGGGGCTTTTTGTCAATCGATAATACGGCCCTATAGGCTCCGATTCACAACCATAAACATGTTCACAAATCAAAGAAAGGAGTTTCAAAGTTTTGACTTCAAAACATCAAATATTGAAACATTCGCCAAAGCAATTCAAATCAAAAGCAATTGAACATGAAATAGAGTTAGGAATTCATACCCAACATCAAGCATGGTTATAGTCATAGATGTGAGATAAAAATCTCACCTTTTAACCCAAACGAAAGAAGAAGATGCTATGGAGCAATGGCAAGAGCAATTACTCTTCAATTCCAACTCAACAAGCTTGAATTCAAAGCTTAAAAAGAAGAACATTCCCAAAGTTAGGTTTAGGAATTTCTGAAATCAAAGAGAGAATGTGTTGGAGAAGAAGGAGATGAAGCTTACCAATGGGTTCTCTTTGAATTTGAAGCTAGAACAAGAATTTGCAAATGGAACTAGGGTTTTGTAATTTCTAATTCCTCTTCCTCTCCACCATTTTCAGTTTGCTTGAGGAAATGAAATGAAATGGGAGTGAATGGATGAAGAGTTAGAGAGCTAGGGGGGTTAAGTGCTGAACCCAAACCCAAGTCCAAAGTGAAAAGTGGCAAAAATTCCACTAACTCCAAACATATCGAAGCTTACACTCAAAAAGATCGCAAACGACATTTTGAACTCAATGGAGGTGGTCTCGAGTCCTAATTCGACTGTTTGCAAAAAGTAGCTTTTTGGACATCAATCCGATTAACGATGAAATATTTAAATAAAATATTTAAATATAAAATCGATAAATATGCGGGTTGTTACAGACTCCCCTCCTTAAAGAAATTGCGTCCTCGCAATACTTAAGAAGAAAATAATTAGTAACAACCATAAAAGCATATCAATACAAAAGAAAATTTGAAATGAGAAGTTCACCAAAAAGAGCATGAAAGAGAAAACCCGGACGAGTTCGCTCGATGAATTCTCTAGATTTCCCAAGAGCAATCCTTGGGATTTGAGAACCATAGAACTTTCACAAGAAGAACATCTTTATTTCGAAGGCGCTCAACCTCCGAAGCAATGATGCGAATAAAATGTTGCTCAAAAGTCAAATAGGCGAAACTTCAATTTCCACAATAACACCGGGCTCAAGAATAAAATTGGAATCCCTAAGGCATTTCCGTAGTTGGAAGACGTGGAAAACGTCATGAATAACAGAAAATTGAGCCGGTGGAACGGCGTAGCACAAAAAGCGATACGCCCAAGAAACTGGAAACTCGAACAACTCCGAACACCGACGTAGTATAATAACGTTACGTCCAATGAACGGAAACTCAAATAATTCGGAACACCGATGTAGTACAAAAACGGTACGTCCAATGAATCAAAGGCCATAAAAGAACATCGGACGCAAGCCCATAAAAGAAATGAGATAAAACTCAATAAAAATGAAGTATGTCAAAACGTCCGATGAACTTGATAAAAAGATTATTCCTTTCGGACATCATCAAAGAATCAACCACTTGTTGCATACGAATAAACGTATTGGCAACACGATTTCCCTTCTGGGAATAAAAGGTATATCAAAATCATAAGATGCAAGAAACTCAAGCCAATATTAAGTTCCTTATGAGAAAATAAATATTCCAAAGATTTTTATGATCAGGGTAGAGAACAAATTTCTCACCCAAAAATAATGATGCCAAATTTTTAAAAGGGAAAACAATAACCGCGAGCACTAGATCATGAATGATACCTAGTCTCGATCGGATTTAATGATTTAGAAGCACAAGTGATAGCACGTTCTCTTTTGCATGAGAACGACATCCAAACCAATACGATTAGCATCGGTACAAAAGATAAAGTCTTGGTTCCCATTGGGAATCACAAGAATAAGAATATCGGAAAAGAATTCATTCAAATAATCTTCTTTCCCGGAAGGCTAAAACTTTCAAAATCACAATTATCTTTATGTAATAATCTTTCTAGAGAAATTTGCATTTTACAAGTCAATATATATCGTGTCTGATTGTCTCATCAAAGCGTTTAGGAAATTCCTATCGATAACGTTGATCAAGCGCATCGACCAAAATTCTTAAAGCACTCAATGGGCAATACAATCACAACATCAATCTTCTATACGATAAACATATTTCTTAAAAGTTTTAAGAATATTCTTTGCTCGTTTAAGAGCAAAAATCAAATTGTACTTATAAATAAATCTTATGAAAAAGATTTTGCAAAATTTTAAATTGTTGTTTTCATCCAAAATCAATATATACAAGAATGGAGTCATCGAGATCGTAGAATACTCGATTCATAAAATGGATGAAATAAGCTGGACAAACTGAATGACATAATAAGTCATTAATAAGAATCATAACGAGTGCGGAATGTGGTAAATGGAATGCTAACTCCCGCAACTCGTAGCAAATGAAAACCGGTGGCAAGGTCGAGCTAAAAAGACCTTATCACCACTCAAGATATTGCTTAGGTGATAATCCTAAGACAAGCTCAAAAATAACGGAAATTGTCAAACTACTTGAATGAGAGAAACAACGCTTTCCTCATCATGAAGGCTTAAAGAATAAAAATTGATGCCACCAAAAATTTGAAATTGGAATCACAAAGAGAATAGCAATCTGCCTAACAGATTGAAAATGTCGAAAATGAATAGTCCACTCGAGATATAGGATATGGCTATATAAAAATTAAGTCAATCCTTACAAAAATCAATTCCGAAGTCTAAGTAAAAAAATCAGCTCGGAAAGATAAATCACATAAAATAATTTCGACATCAATAAAAAGCAAATTGAGTGTTGCGGATCCACCAACCGGATTCGCAATTCTCAAAGAAGTCATCAAGCCCAAAATGTTTTAAAGAAAAAGAATCGAAAAGTTCTTTTGATATAAAAATAATGAGATGAACCCATATCAAAAAGAACTCAAATGGGAAGATCACGAAATAAAACAATAGCATCAAGGATTGAATGTAAAATACCTTGACCAAGAGAAGGGTTGCTAGGAGCTTGCACTACATGGAGCTTTCCCTCCTTCCTACTTTGAAGTATGGGACATGCAGTTATATGGTGACCCGAATTTTTGCAATAGCGACAATAAAGAGGTTTCGGACACTCCCTTGCATAGTGGTCTGCGGAACCACAATTGTAGCATTGTCCATGACTAGTGGTAGGAGTCTTTGCTACCGGAGTTTGTTGCTTCCCTTTCTTGTCGGGATTGGGATAGGGATTGGGGCCTTTGAACTTAATAGGCCTTTTCATGTTGTTGTTGAAGTTTTGTTTAGCACCCACAACTTCAACATCACACTCTCTATCGGCCTCTTCAAGACGAAGAGCGATATCAATAAGCTGATCAAATGAAACCTCGAGTTTCAGGAGTAATGGTTTCTTAAGATTCTTATTCAAGCTGTAGACAAATCTCTGGTTCTTCTTCAACGGGGTGTTAATATATTCAACCCCGTATTTGGAAAGAGATTCGAAAGATGCGACGTAGTCCGTCACAGAAGATTCACCTTGAACAAGGTCGATAAGACGCCGGGCCAAAGTTACTTTTTCAGCCTCCGGCACAAATTTCAATTCAAATCTTTCTCGGAATTGCTCCCAAGTGAGATCTGCTTCAATGATTTCAGAAATAAGAAGCTCATACCAATCCAATGCTCTTTCTTAGAGCATGCTAGAAGCCACTTGGACTCGGTAGAGATCAACAAGATTCATGCGAGAAAAGATGCGGTCGCATGATCTAAGCCAAGCATGAATTTCGATGACACTCTCGGATCCCCGGAATGGCCTTCCACCCAAATCGGTATAATCTCTACACAAGCGTGCAAAACCGAATCTCGGATGAGTAGGCTCTGGAGTGGGTCCGATAGCTTGAGCATTCTTAACAAGATCTAGAAGCTGCTGGGCAGACATAAATACTCCCTCCTGAGGAGTAGCACTGGATTGACCGACGTTGGTACGGCCAGATCTAACCATTTCTTCTCTTTAAGAAAGAAAGAAAAGAGAAAAAGGTTAATCTCAGAATGAAAATCAAACAAACTTGATTGATAAAACAAGGAATCATAAAATGAAAATAGGATAGAACGGTACGAAAACCCGAATTAAATCCTATGGCACGATTCCTAAGAAAGACTTAAGACAATGATCCTTGCTAGATTATTCTACATTGTTCCGAAGTTTGGCTTTGATACCAAGCTGTGACGCCCCACCTCTATACCCACGCTAACCAAGAACACTACGGTGTAGTGCTGTCAATTAGCACGGAGAATAAGGCTGTTGAGGAGCGACCATCCATGTAACTTCTTTGTGCGAGCACCGATATGTCAGATAGAATAGAATGCATATCTTTTAAGGAGGAAATACGACATACCGATACAAACACAAAGCTATCACACGGTGGCTATATATAATCTTCGGAAACAAACATAGAAATAAACGTAACATAAATCAGTCACAGACAATTCGTATCACAGAGGCGGAAATAGATATGAATATAACACATGAAAGTGTACATCAGAGTAGTGGTCAAATAAGATCCACAATAACACAAAAGAATAGATACAAGTGCAAGACAACAGAATATGTATACATCAAGGAGTCTCAATCTCAAATGTATACGACAAAAACTACTAAACTAGAGTAGTTAGCCAAAAGTCAGATGATGGCTCCAGATAGGAAGTCATGAGGAAGCACCTGTAAAATCTCAGTCTGACCCGAGTATTATTTAAGAAGAAAATAATAAACGGATCAGTCTAGCTATAATTATCAGATAAAATGAGATAGAATATGAGATATGATAATAGAACGTATGATAACAAAAAGGTGTCATACTATGATAAGTATACATTAGAAATCCCACAAAAGTCATACAATATCTCAATAATCTCAAAACAAAGAAAAGAACGTCATATTCTTAATTTAATTCACCAAGCCACAATAAAATGACATACTCATCATGTCAATGGTAAAAGCTGGTGAAACATAAATTCCAGAAATCAATAATTAGAAATCCAGAAAGCACAAAGGATGGCCAATCCCATAAACTGAACATCGACGCACCTATAAAGGTTCGCCCCATGTAAAGTCTAGCATCGATACACCTAGAAAGACGTACCCCATGCAAAGTCGAACATCGACGCACCTAGAAAGATACGACCCATGCATAGACGAACATCATAAATAAACATCGACGCAACTAGAAAGATACGCCCCATGTAAAGTCTACCATCGATGCACCTAGAAAGATACACCCCATGCAAAGTCGAACATCGACGCACCTAGAAAGATACGACCCATGCATAGACGAACATCGACGCACCTAAATAGATACGCCTCATGCCCCGACTTATTGAGCCGATTGCTCCACGAAGTAAATAAACATCGACGCACCTAAATAGGTACGACCCATGCGAGAAATAAACATCGACGCACCTAAATAGATACGACCCATGCGAGAAATAAACATCGACGCACCTAAATAGATACGACCCATGCGAGAAGTGAGACGAAGCTCAATAAAACGAGGAACAGTCCTCCACGTGGACAAAGAGACATCGCACATTGCTAGTCTAAACCATAAAATGATCGTCATCGAAGAAGTGTCGATTACACTAAGCTAGTAAATATAAGAGTTTAGCTTCATGTCCCATAACCACTTTCTTAACTCAAATATTTACGAACAGATTGTAGATCTGCACTAGAAAATTGTCACAAGAGTTTCAATATGTGTGAATCGAAATCACACCAATGAGGTATAGACTAACCTTGAAGATAAAGAGATATGTGTGAATCGAAATCACACAAATGGTGTCTAGTCTAACCTCGCAAACAAAGAGACATCGCTCAATCGCTAGTCTAAATCACAAGAATGATCATCATGATCATAAGGAAGTGTCGATTACACTAAGCTAGTAAATATAAGAGTTTAGATTCATGTCCCATAACCACTTGCTTAACTCAAATATTTACGAACAAACTGTAGATTTCCACTAGAAAATTGTCACAAGAGAGTTTCAATCGAACAAGTCCAAAAATTAACCGACGAAGTAAACGCAAGCGTTTCATACCACTTGTTTTGCTAAGCCGTTTAATTATATTTTCTCATACGAATGAGGTAAAGGTTTGTATATACTAGTAGATTGGAAAACAGTTTTATAAACAAGTTTGATATTGAAAATAGAGTTGAAATCGTTTTGATGAAAGAGTTTTGATATTTACTACTAGTATTGAAACCTTAATATTTTTAAAGTGACAAGTCATAGAAGTGATTGTAGAAACAATCAATTATAAAAGTTCACATTCGAAGACGTGAATAAAATCCAAAGAAATCAATTCCCAAAACCATCAAAGTAAGAAATTCTGATGAATGTTTTTCAGATAAGATTTGCCTACGCAGAGTTGTACGGGGTTCGACCTGCCCGGTCAGGTCGCGGGGGTCCAGGGGGCAGCGCCCCGTCAAAACGGTACGACCTAAGTGAAGGCAAGCGACCTCGTGAGGCCAAACGACCTAAGAGGTAGACGGGTCGAGCGACATTCTCAAAAATCCCGAGAAGAAGTCATCAATGAAGAAAATAAATGATAGCGACGAATCGGGCTACCTTGAATCGATAGAAATTGGAATCCCGAGATAAATAGACAAAAACGTGCAAAATAGAGCAGCTCACAGGCTCCAGACGTCTGAGGTAAATGCTCAGACGTCTGCAGGAAGTTTCGGGAACTTCCTGAAACAGACCCCAGACGTCTGAGCATATCTGCAGACGTCTGGTGAGGAGCTGAAGTTGTTTTTCAGCCCAGTGGGAGAGCAAACTCTCCCACATGTTTCACCCGATCGAGCAATGGACTTCGGGGCTTTTTGTCAATCGATAATACGGCCCTATAGGCTCCGATTCACAACCATAAACATGTTCACAAATCAAAGAAAGGAGTTTCAAAGTTTTGACTTCAAAACATCAAATATTGAAACATTCGCCAAAGCAATTCAAATCAAAAGCAATTGAACATGAAATAGAGTTAGGAATTCATACCCAACATCAAGCATGGTTATAGTCATAGATGTGAGATAAAAATCTCACCTTTTAACCCAAACGAAAGAAGAAGATGCTATGGAGCAATGGCAAGAGCAATTACTCTTCAATTCCAACTCAACAAGCTTGAATTCAAAGCTTAAAAAGAAGAACATTCCCAAAGTTAGGTTTAGGAATTTCTGAAATCAAAGAGAGAATGTGTTGGAGAAGAAGGAGATGAAGCTTACCAATGGGTTCTCTTTGAATTTGAAGCTAGAACAAGAATTTGCAAATGGAACTAGGGTTTTGTAATTTCTAATTCCTCTTCCTCTCCACCATTTTCAGTTTGCTTGAGGAAATGAAATGAAATGGGAGTGAATGGATGAAGAGTTAGAGAGCTAGGGGGGTTAAGTGCTGAACCCAAACCCAAGTCCAAAGTGAAAAGTGGCAAAAATTCCACTAACTCCAAACATATCGAAGCTTACACTCAAAAAGATCGCAAACGACATTTTGAACTCAATGGAGGTGGTCTCGAGTCCTAATTCGACTGTTTGCAAAAAGTAGCTTTTTGGACATCAATCCGATTAACGATGAAATATTTAAATAAAATATTTAAATATAAAATCGATAAATATGCGGGTTGTTACAAGAGGGGAATCACCAGAATTGGCCACCCTTTGTCAATGGCGGCGTGGCGTTTCTGGTAGTGACGGAGGTGTCACGTGGGTGGCGGAGACACGGTGTGAGGTGGGGGAAGCGTTCGGCGTTGAGGATCTGGTGTTGCGGGGGGCCTTGGGCGCGGCGTTTGGAAGGGAGGAACGACGGCCGTGGATTAGTTGCGTGCTGTGATCGAAATAGGTTAGGGTTTGAGAAGGTTTTACCCAATTACCTTTTTGCCATTATTTTATTTTCAATTTTAAATTTCAATTGTTCTAAATTACATAACTTTTACATACGAGGTCCGTTTCACACGCAGTTTGATCCTCTGGGATCGTATCGAAATTTCAGACATTTTGACCTTGGTTTGGACGAATTCTAAGACTATTCAATTTTGAGCCATATTTTGGATTTCAAATCGATTTGAAATCAAAAAGGTGAGTGTTTTGACCCACTCACAACTACTAGATTTTCTTATGTTAGTTAAATTAAATTTATGATGTGATTAGAAATTAACTGATTGATGTTTGGTATGTTTAGTTTGTCATTCTGGTTAAATTTGAATTTTATTGCATTTAATCATCAATTAATTTAATATTTAATTTAATTTTCAATTTAATACCTGTTATTGATTATTAGTTATCTATTGATGTTTATTGATTGACTTGGATGATGATTGTGATGATGTTTGATTGTTGATGTTGGATGATTGGATATTATATTTTTTATATTGTTATAACACTGCAAGTTCCTTATGGGTTGAAATGATACATACCCGAACGATCTATAGATTAGGGAAAATCGTTACGGGTTGAAAAGATAGACTCGAGCGATTTTATGGATTTTTATTAAATTCGGGATTGCGGTTTGAAATAATATATAACCGTAAAAATTTAATTTTTTGGGTTGAAATGATAAATATCCGTATCACTTGACCTTAGGGTAGAGAATTATATACGGACACCGGATTAGTTAAATTAAATGATTTTTGGAATCTTTAAATTTTAAGTTCAGTTAACTGGTATTTTGAAATAGAAATTGATTTATATAAACTGAATTATTTTCGATAATCCAAGTGTTAAATGTTGAAATTGGAATTGGTTTAATGAATTGCTCAAAGAATTTAAATTTGAATTTTAAAGTTGAAGGGTCAAATATAAATGTATTTATTGGAATTGAGTTATTGAAATTGTCTGGTTAGAACTTTGAAATCTATTTTAAACTAATTTAAATTATTTCAATTTATTTTAATC
This sequence comes from Allium fistulosum, assembly GCA_030737815.1. Lineage (NCBI taxonomy): Eukaryota > Viridiplantae > Streptophyta > Magnoliopsida > Asparagales > Amaryllidaceae > Allium > Allium fistulosum. The sequence continues at coordinate 968,047,655 of CM060904.1, read as the reverse complement.
TATTATAACCTATTTAATCCAATTTAATCTATTTTTCCTATTTTAAACTAATTAAATCTATTTAATCTATTTTAAATCTAATTAATATTATTTAAATCTATTTAATCTATTTAATCTATTTTAAATCTAATTAATATTATTTAAATCTATTTAATCTATTTTAAATCTAATTAATATTATTTAAATCTATTTAATCTATTTTAAATCTAATTAATATTATTTAAATCTATTTAATCTATTTTAAATCTAATTAATATTATTTAAATCTATTTAATATATTTTAAAATTTATTTAATCTATTTAAAAATCTACGTAATATAATTTAAATCTATTTAATCAATATTTAATCTATTTAAATCATTTTAAAACTAATTAAATCAAATTTAAATATATTTAAATTATTTTAAATCTATTTAAATATTTTAAAACTATATAAACTATTTATAATTACCTAAACTATTTTCTAAAGTTTCAGACTGTGTAAAGTTAGAATTTGGAATTGATACCTTTTTGTGAAATGACATATTTGAGTGAATAAAATGATTTTGAAATGAAGAATAAATTAACATAACTTATCGATAATCTCAAAGTGAATATGATTTTGAAAGTGAATATAGTTTGAAAGTGAATATGATTTCGAAAGAGATATGATTTGAAATTGAATATGATATTTTGATATCAATTATGAATTTGTTTTGAAAATGTAAAAAAACCATCTGGTGTGAAAGAAGCGTTTGGTTGTTAAAGAGACCGGAACAGATATTGTCATACTCTCTGCTAATACCGAAAACCACTTTAACAACCATGTACGTGGTGGAGATTCCAAAAATGAAGTAGGATGGTTTGGCGAACGATTTCTGTATGAGGTATTGACGTGACCCTGAATCCTGTGAGTCAGCTTAGATGTGACTAAAATAGGAGCTATACCTGGACCAAGTGAGGTCATTCCTCCGATCGGATATGCTTCTTCGATACCATATTATGACTTTGTGATGATTTGGTGGCCACCCCTCGATTTTGATTATGGGAGTGTGTTCCGAGATGGGCAGTAGTAGCTGTTATGCGTTACCACCAGCCCGGTTCTGCAATTGGTAAATCTACCCTAACATTGTCTCGAGTGCCGTGTTCACATGCCCTAGAGCGCCTTCTAAGAGTTTGCTTTGTACCGTACCTATGGGGTGTCCTCTGGGTAAACCATCGGTTTGGTGGAGCCTACGGCATTGTATAGACTACGGGAATATATAAAATGTGTTAAGGGGGATATGGGTAACGCCTTAACGCTATTTTAATACTTTACTTTACTGTAGACACTATTATAATAGCATATTTTACTACATAGTAGATAGTTTATCGGATCCTTAGGAGATGTGAATCTCGAACATCTCTTAAGTTATTGCACTCACGTTAGACACTGGATAGGAGATGTCAAACCCCGTAAACATCTCTAACGCCGTTACACTCATATTTATTTACTGTTGATTTAACTTACATAAGATCTTTTAGTTCTAACTCGAGTGTTTTGTCTTTTCAATTCGCTCGGGTCAGTCTGAGCTTTTCAGTTTATCGAAGATTGCTCTCTGGAGGATGAAGACGAAGATTGTGTATTATTATTAATTATTTTATTTATTCCGATGCATCATGTTGTTCCGCTGCACTTATTTATTTATTCATGTTTTATGTAATTCTGATTTTGTGTTGTAAAAGAATAATCAAATGTATTTATAAAACAGCTTCATGAACTGTTATTTGATTATTATATTTTTTCATTCCACTGCAAGATTCTATATTTGTTTCCTTCTTTCTCTGCTTTTCTTATTACCCGATAACAATTTGCCCTTTGTATGGTTTGAGTCTGACGTGTGTGTCTGCTTAAAACGTCCAAAAAGGTAGGTCATTACACTTATTACCAACAACAAAGCGGGGTCGAGTTTAATAACACTTTTATATATTCCAAAAAATTTCTCAAGGATAGGGAAAACTTACGGGATGATATGGTCATTGAAGAAAATGGTTTTAATAAACCACGACTACTACTAGGTGATCTTAATAATACTCTAAATGCTAAAGATAAAATAAAGAAGGGAGACTTGTTATTCCTTCATGTATTCACACACACACACATGCATATATATATACACAAAAATAAAAATGTATTAATCTAAAAATAAAGACACTAAATAATCAATAATTATAATCAACACTATGCAAGATAAAATAAGAGTATAAATCAAACATATTACGTAATATTGTAGTAAAGGCAATTATCCTAATACAAAGTATAAATCTAACATAGGACAAGCAACAAAACTAATATCCTAATACAGATAAAGAACTGAATGTGTCCCTGGTCAGATTATCCATGGAAGTTAGATTTAGTCTTATACTATTCGTACTATTATTTGGAATATTTTTGTTCTTTATAAACTCAATACGGGACTTTTTTAAAGAAAATTTTTAAAACTTAAATTTTTATTTAATTTATAATTAGAATTTGAGATCCAATTAAAACTAAATAGAGAAATTACATATATTAAATTATCCAAACCCAAATTAATACTATTAAACACTCGGTGATTCCTTTTAAATTAAATGTACCAACATGTAATTGTGAAAATAGTGTCAAGTAAATATCTTTAGTGACCCTTATAATAAAATCTAAAATTATTCTAATATAACTCACAATTAATATGTGTTCAATTTATATTGAAATCAAATAAATTGAGAGTTTTTACAAGAATAAATCTAGTTGTATTACATTCAAAATATAAATGTATAATATTTTCCATTTTATTATTATAAAAATAATATATTTTTTTGCTAAAAATATTTTTCTTTTTTGAAAGTTCTGTAGTATTTAATTTCCCGTGTAAAATTAACCATATGTGCACTTTAACTTTAGATGGAACACTAATTTTCCACATGTATTTAATATATTCAATTTAGTCTCCGAAAAATTTATGAAATTATAAAATGAATGAGATGTATAATTTGTACTAATATCCCAACACCATATTTAATGTCTTTGTCATTATCAATAGTATATGATTCTAATTTAGCACATAATAAAGCAAATTGCGTTAGTACTTCCCGTTAACGTACGATTAAAACTAAATTACTAAGGAAAATTTAAATTATGCCTATAAGTATCAGAGATTAGTACATTTTTAAAATTGCTTATTTCACATAATTCTCTAAATTCCACTTTAAGTGGAATTGCTGATATCCAGCATTCATGCTAAAAAGAAGTGTTATTATCAGAATGTATAACATTATTAATTCTTAAATTATAAATATCAAAATTTAAAATTATCGATTTTCAAAAGTGAGATATGTTGTTTATATTATTTACAGAAGAGTGGTATAAATTAAAAGTACCCTGTACCATTGATTCGATATTATTTCTTTCCATAAAAATTTTCAATACCCATTTTCCTAGTTGTTATATATTTAAGTTATATAAAATTATAATTCCTAAAGCCCCCACATTTTTAGACTTACAAACCATTTTCCAAATTACAAGAAATTTAGCGTTGCCATTTAGATTATCTCCACTCCATAAAAAGTACCTCTTAATTTTATCAATTACCCATTTAGAAATATTAATTATTATTTAAATTATTTGATATTCGGGAGTTTTTGTAATTATCTGAATGCATATAAAAAAGTTATGTTTACGCACATTGATATATGATATTAGTGTATTATAAGTAGTTTTCAATAAAAGATAATTGCATGGAGGGATTTATGTAAATTTTATGACATTTGATGAAAGTAATTCTGGCTATACCATGTGAAGAGAGAGAGAAAATTAAGAGAATTTATAAGGGAAGTTTTAACTAAAAGAATGAAAAAGTTTCATTCGATTAAAAATTTTACAAATTCATTTCTTACAGACAGTCATCTTTTCATTCACTTTGCCTCTCCTCCTAACTTTCCATTATTAGAAAAACGAAACGAATATTTTAAAGTTTTATCAACTCCAAATCAAGCGCAAACATCAAATAAAATGAAACACAAGTGATTCATCCATCTCTTGTAAGGATTGAATGTAGATTTTGGAGATCCATGGAGAATTCTTCATTCAAGACGTGAATTTCATACTACATCATAAAGAAATTATGCAATCTCATTTTGATTATATGTTACATCATATTAGTATAGTTTGGATCCCATATCTTATATATCTCATTTATTATATTTTCCATCATATTTGTATTGTTTATATTCCATATTTTATACATCGAATTTATATATGCTTATGTTGTCTGATGTATTGGTTACATTTGTTTTCTAAATTACTTTTAATAAAATAAAATTCATATTTAAAACTAGTTTTAATTAGCTGAAATAGTTCTGCAACATATTACATACATACATACATACATATATATAAGTGAACTACATATTTTAGTTACTTGAAATCATTTTATGAAATCGAATATAAGTTTCATGTATATATGTTATTTTCAAAAATATAAAATACATTTGCCTATTATTTATGTATGTCTATTATTTAAGCTTCAAATTTATTAGAGGACTTTTATATAAAATTATAAATCTAATTTGAACTCTTTCTAAATCGGTGCTAGTTTTAAAATTGTTGATTTTAAATTTAAAATATTATTTGTTATTATTTATATTTATGTCTCTGTCTATGTGTGTGTGTGTGTTATTTTAATTCAAAAGTTTAAAGGTTTGTTTAAAATCATAAATCTAACGACCGAGTCCTTCCTATGTCAAAACTGGATTTCAAATTGATAATTTTAAATTTCAAGACACATAAAGCTTGTCGTAATTAATTTTAGTATGTATAATGGTTTAAGTGTACAAATATTGATTTGAATGACATTAATAAATTAGTAAAGGAGAGAGAAAAATCCTCCACCTTTTCCTTTTACTATATACCTAATTAAACTCATTAATTATCATGTTATAAATATATGTAAACTATTATCAACGAGTGTGAACCCATGCTACGCACATGAAGTTGAATGTAAAGCTTTGAAAATACAATAATATATTATTGGTAAAACCATATTTGTAAATTACGTTCAAACCAGAGTAGTGTGGAAAAAAATTGTATGCAACTGTTAAATGTCGGACAATAAAATGTCATGCACAATATAGGTTTCAGTTCAATAGGCGCATTAGAAAACTAATCTAATGTACTATCCACCATATTATCAAATAGAAACAATTAGAATAACATAGTCTATACAACACAAAGGAAATATATGGAAAGGAGATACATATGTAGCACTTGTACTCTTGAGCTATCATGTGTTGACAGATCAATTGGCTTAAGTGGTTCAATACAAACGTTGGAGCTATCTTGAAAAAATAACTGTTGCATGGAGTGGTTCGCGATGGCTCGTGCACATGCACAGTCCAACGTGCTTCCAAAATAAAGAGGATATATGGTAGTGCATTTCTTTAACACCTAAATAATAAATTGTACTGTTGGTTATCAAACTCATTTGAAAGCATAGCAGCTAGCTGAGCAATAGAAAATAAAATAAAATAGATGACCTAATATTTTCAATCAGGGAAATACTAACTTGTGACAAATATATCGGCGTCAAAAACAAATTACATCAAATGAAATATATTTTGTTTGAAAGACGAATGAAAGGGTGTTATCTAAATCTTAATAAATACATGAATATCAAATTGTGCTGAACAAAGAAGTCAAGTGAGGCTAAATTAAGTCCTTAAAAGCAAATGTTTACAGCATTACAACAGATAAGCAAAAGAATTGTTTGGTTCGATAAACAGAAAAAAATAAAGAAGAAAAATTAGTGTTCGGATAAAAGTGTCGCATCATTGACCAAGCAGCATATGCTGATATAGGTTGTCATCCGTTCATGTCCCCGTAGCTAGACCCAAATGGTCTGTTTACCATAATGATAAGCTTATTATTAGAGAATAGTGACAATGTTACACAATTTGGTAAGGACTGCAAGCGCCATATTAATTAGCATATTACCTATTGTTACCATCAAATATTTGTTTCTATAAATACAGAACTATTTTTTAAATGACAGTTAACGTGATCATTTAATTCAACTTATTTCTTAGTAAACTTTTTAAATTTTCAATCAATATTCTTTGCCCTTACATTTTTATATATAAATAAATTATATACTCAATGCATTAAATTTATTTTCCAACCTTTCGTACTACTGAAAATGATATGAACACAAAAATATAATCCTCTAAAGCTTTAATATAAACTCATTCATTTATCAAAGTCATTTGATGATTGAAATGAACTTGTGGCAGCTTAAACTAACTTCGTTGAAACATAGGACCATCACTTAGTGATTAGAATGTGCGAAGTAGGTTGAAGATGAAAATTATTGTATTAATTAAAAAAATTAAAGTTAATTGGATAACTTAGATACCAACACATAGTTTCACTTTTTTTAACATACATTAAATTAATTCTTATCATGCATTCAAGTTCACAATCCCAAATGATGAATATAATCAACGCTTGAAATCTAAATAAATCCCTTGAGTTATAATGATTAGCACAGCAAAGCTTCATTTTTTTAGGGTGTAACATATACAACACAAACACACATAAATTCACTCATGAAGTGCCATACAATAATATTTGTATCTAATCCTTACTCTTATTTACCATGATAACTATAACTTAACGGTATTTTGAATCAGTTGTAGCAAATGGAAAAGAGAAAAACAAAATTGTTTCATAATAACGACAAAATGTAAGCAATTTTGATGAACTAATAAGGTAAAACTAAATAAACTGCCCAATACACTACGTAAGTGGAAAAACCCATGTAAGCAACTTTGTTAACCTTGTAGTAGTCAATTACTTCCAATCAACATGCATTGACGGTTTGTAAACAAAGTATAAATTATTAAAAAAATGTACAGCATATATTCGATTATAAAACAAAGTAGAAAAATTATTAGCACAATTTTAGTTGTATAATCTTGTGATTTGCTGTTCAAATATAATTACTCGTCCTTTAGCAATCCAAGAAAAAAATAATGTATAATTTAGCTGAAAGGCAACAACAGTACATCAAAATTTTACTTGTTATATCTTTGCTCAATACCTTAGGAAGCCATAGGGCAACATACCATAACTTCCAGTAAATATAAGAAGTAAGAAATTCAAAGTAGGATACATCTTCCATATATTCTTCATAATAAAATCAGCTTAATGGGAACAAAAAATGAATTCCAAGGTCATGACTGGCAAAGTAACGTTAAAGATAAAAAGGTAGAAAACAATGAAAATGAATATGCAGAATAAGTTGCAGTAAATAGTAAAATAATTCCAATGAAATGGAAACTAATCAAAATTTATGTTTTGAATTACAGATGTGAAATATCATTGTCAAATTTATAGCCTGGTACAACAAAAAAGTAGGAAAATATTATATTTATAAAGAAAACATGGATTTAATTTGAAAATAGTTAATTAGAATACGATTACTTCCAAAAAAATTGCTCTTCCAATTTTGGGAAGAAATGAAGTAATAAGGTAGGAGCAGATCATACAATTCATTTAGAGAAGTTCTAAGAAATTAATATAAGTATTTCTAAATAAAATGGTCAAATGTTTTATCTTCTTATGTAAATGTTACTGACAACAACTAAATTTTTTGGTATAGTGTAAAGAAAACATGGGATAATATGAATTAATGCATCCAAAAATTTTGTTTCCTTTATATTTGCTACATTTATTAGGAAGACAAAAATAACATACCATAACAATAGTGATTATTATTTGCTTTATTTAATTAAAGCAAGGAATTCAGTTCTAAGAACACAATTGGTGAAGTAGTGTAAGGTTTAGTGATATAGTGAAATTGAATGGACATAAAAAGCCATGGTAAATACAAAAATACTACCTTTGATATGGGAACACAAACCAAAGTTTATGTTGCAAACAAAGAAAGTAGATGATTAATTTTGAGTTACAAATGATGGCTATGATTGCATTCGGCAACACACTATCGTTAAGGACAACAGATCAAAAAACAAACAATTAAGTAGATGAGGCAAACAACCAAAGGTTTGGAACGACCACAACAAAGATAGGACATACTGTTTTGTTAGGAGAACAAAGAAACCGAGCACAAAGAAATCAAACACAAAATTCATAAATTTGATTGTGTAGAACACAATATACTTGATTAGTTTACTATTAAAAGAAATTGTATTCTTAGGGTAAAAAAAACATGAATAAAAATTTCATAATAACACATAAGACTACAAATGTAATAAAATTGTAAATGAGTATAGATAGTAAGGGCTCTACTACAATAAATATGTGGACAATCCTTTTATGTGCATATTTTTAATAAACAGTTTATGTATAATGGTCACACCACTTTAACTAACATGAAATACTTCTTCAGTATTCAAAAATAAATATTTTACATTAGACAATCAAATTGATGATGTAGGCACGATCACAAAAATAGAACAAACAAATTATTTAAAACATACTTAGATGTCATTATTGGAGAACAAAGAAACCGAGCACAAAGAAATCAAACACAAAATTCATAAATTTGATTATGTAGAACACAATATACTTGATTAGTTTATTGTTAGGAGATATTGTATTGTTAGGGTAACAAAAAACATGAATAAAAATTTCATAATAACACATAAGGCTACAAAGGTAATAAAATTGTAAATGAAGATAGATAATTGGAAAAAAGATTGAAAATGACAACATAGAGTGGTTTAAAATTGATAATATTGACACAATCATAGACATAGAAGAAACAAAATATTTAAAACACACCTAAAATGTCATTATTGTGTATTTTTGGTTTACTTTTATGATTATGATATCATAATTAGGTATATATCTTTTTAGGTAAGATGAAACACTTTTACAATAATAGAAGAAATTGTAAATAAAATCCAGGAGACAACCATGCATCACCATCATGAACACAAAAATTTTGAAAAAGTTGGAAAAAGGTTTTAAATGAGAACCTACAGAAGTTTAATTGTAGACCTGATCTGAAGCAGATAAGATTAAAACTATAATATAACAGTCTAAAAATGAAAACTTACCTATTGATCTGGTGAAAAGAACCAAAGCATGGGGATCAGATGCAAAAACGTTGCTAAGAAAATAACTTCAGAAATGAAAAAAATCAACAAATTTTAACTATATTGACAATGATGGAATGAAAGTAATCAAAAAACAACTTTAAACTACTGTGAAAAAGATGAAAATAAAATTACCAAATAAAAAACATCCAAATTTGTCTTCGTTGATGATGGTTTTCTACAAAATGAAAACACCTAGATTCCAAATCCAGATGGTACTAATTCAACGGTTTCTTACAAAACAAAAGCTGTTTTTAGGTAACATGAAACGCTTTTACAATAATAGAAGAAATTGTAAATAAGATCCAGGAGAAAACTATACATCACTAAACATGAACACAAAAATATTGAAAAAGTTGAAAAAGGTTTAAAAATAAGAACATACAATAATTTAATTGTAGACCTGATCTGAAGCAGAAAAAATTATGGCAAATTTGAAAACTTTATACAAAATAAGGACTAAAACTACAATATAACAGTGTAAAAATGAAAACTTACCTATTGATCTGGTGAAAAGAACCAAAGCATGGGGATCAGATGTGAAAACGTTCCTAAGGAAACAACTTCAAAAATGAAAAAAATCAACCACATTTAACTACTTTGAAAATGATGACATGAAAGTAATCAACAAACAACTTTAAACTACTGTGAAAAAGATGAAAAGAAAGTTACCAAATAAATAACATCCTGATTCGTCTTCATCGATGATGGTTTTCTAAAAAATGAAAACACCTAGATTCCAGATCCAGATGGTTCTAGTTCAACGGTTTCTTATAAAATAAAAGGTGTTTCCTTAAATTATTTGAAAGAAATATAGTTTATGAGAATCAGGAGAGAAAATAGAAATTAGAAATGTTGACAAAATTGAAAACTGTACTAGAAGATTGAATTAAACAGAAATAGAGATAGGGTTTTAGGAAGATGAAATTGCAAATTAATGGGAAAAGAGGACGAAGTTATATAAAAAGAAAGGGGAACTATCAAAACTACATTTTCTTAATTATTAATAAATTAAGAGCCAAAGAATGCTAAGAGACAAAACAATGAATAACAATAAATATAATGGATACTTGAATTGTGACTGGAAAAGAGTTGGAGGGTGAAATTGCAAATTATTTACTCAAATCGATGAGAGATAAGTATTTGGCTTCAAATTGAATGAGAAATAAGAATAGGAAAAATCTTTTATTCTCTTTTATATATAATAGAATAGATTATTTATTTACAAATACTTTATAACATATTATATATAAGAATAAGTAAACCCTCTATATAGAATATCATTATTTTTTTGTTTTCAAAATAAAACCGTGGATAACAAAGACATATGTAAAGATCAAATGTGTTGTGGTGTAAATCGCAACACTTATAAACATACACATTGATCGTGTATACTGCTTATATATTGCACTTGCACTATACACATATGGGTGTATTTGATACGCTCATTATAATATATTTAGTTTAACTTATATCTAAGCTCATTTTAAAATAAATTAAATAAAATAAGATTATATTTAAAACTATATTGGATTGGATCCAATAAGCCTTTTAGACTTCATAGGTCCAGTAGATCCAGAAATAGGATTTTTTTTTAAATCTACTTATTTCACTCATTTTAACTGGCATAGTTCTTATAAGATATGGGTTTATAAGAAATTCCAATCTTAAATAGTTTAAGATGCGTGGTTGTCTAATTTATGTTATGAACATAAGTGTTGTAACCTCAAAAATGAATATGCTTTATGTTAGTATGAAGGTGGTTCATAAAATGTTTCTGAATGTCCATTCCATCACATAAGAAAACAATCATTGTTTCAAGAAATAAACATTGTTTGAGTCAAGATGTTGCATATAAGATTCGCTCATGAAGGATCTTGTCTGGACTACTCCAATGGAGGTTGGGACATACCAACAATATGAATTAGCGGTAATACAATGGAGTTGGATATGATCCAAAACTCTAACATGAAATTGATAACGTAGGAGGAACTAAAATTAAGCAAGCCTAAAACGAACATAACTCATTAGAATGTCTATAAGAATTCTTGTATATTAAAAGAGCAATTATGAATTTCTTATCAATGCCGAGAAAAATAATTATTAATTATAAAAATTTCCTCAATTGTCAATAAGCCGTGAAGAGTATAGACCCTTCCATATGGCATGATGCTTTAAATCCAAGTGTAAGTTCGAAATTGAAAGAGAATAGATCCCAATTGCAAGTAGGAAATTAAAAGAGTTAGTGGTATGCCATATGGGAAATTATGCAATTTCCATATATATATCTAACTCTGTAATCAATCTTGTTCATAATAAAGATGTTTGATTTTATTTTATATACTTGTTAGATTGTGATATAAATAATGAAGAAATTAATTTAAGATATATAATCAAGAAAATTCTTAGATAAATTGTTATGTAATTATAGTTGCAAATAGTTGCAATTTTGAGTAATTAATCACAAAATGAAATAACATTTTGTTTAAATAATCCTACTCAAGATGTTTTGAGAAATAATATATATATATATATATATATTGAGACCACTATGTGTAACACTCTCTAGTATTGGATGGTGTCTTACTCATGACTGCTGGGGGCACAGAGGGGTTACATACTCATAGTTATTGAACAACTGCAAAATGACTTGTCTGAGAGTTTTCTATTGGTTGATAACAGCAAGGTCAAACATGAAATATCAATATGACGATATTACACAGTTCCCTCGACTTGAGTATACTATGGAACTTCAATATGGATACTATACTATGATTATGGTTGAATCATGTCATGGTGATCTATCAAGCAACTATAGTTGGGTTTAAGTTGAAGCATTGGAGGTGAATCACAATTCAATAGAGATTTCACCTCCTTAGTTGTATGAGTTTAGTGTCGCGGCCAACTATAGTCAACTTAAATTCAGAAACTCTGGCCAAAGTAGAACGATTAGTAATAAATTTTATTGTTGAACTAAAGACTTTGTTTATGGACTAATCAAGTTGAATGTGAATAAGGCTGTAGTTTTGACCAATACCAAATTCCATACATCATAATGTGTTATGGTGTTGGTGAAGAAAACGTGTGTGTATTATTGTTACCATTGGTACCACTTAAGATAATATAAAATATGATTTTACCGAAAAGATCTATAAGCGATGAATTCCACCAAACTGTCACACCACTAGCCGGGGCCGTGTAACATTAATATTTGAGCTGTTCAATAAAAACCTCTGACTGAATTCACACCTCTAAGTTACATAACCACATTTGTGAATTCTTCGAAAAACCACATAATTAGGGTATAAAATGTTATAAATTGATTATTAATTTAATTGGTGTTCGAGTATTGTTAGTAATTATTTGGATGTGTATATAAAAGTTATATATATGTGTATCAATATACGATGTCGATATTGTTGGAACTTGGTCAACCCGCGGTGAAAGTAATGAGTGAATTTCAAATTTTTGTACCATTTTGGATCTTCATTGGGCCTATTGAGTCTGATTTATTAAGAACAATTCTAAGTTTCTTGTAAATAAAATAATTATTTTTTTACATTTATAAAATGATTTTATATTATGTAACTAATATTTTATTATTTATATATATATATGTGTAGCATATACACATATATATCTGTGTGCATATGTAACTTAGCAATCCGTACAAGGTATAACATGCCCGTACATAAGTGTATGGATTTACACTGCAACCGATATGTTAGCTCATCTAATATACAAATTGTCCAAATGTATATTTATATACTTTATTTTATATAAACAAAATATTACAATATATATATATATGGATATATATATAAACTATGTTTTATTTTAAATAATTACATATATATGTAAATAAATATACACTTGGAATTTAACATTAAATATATGTGTGTGTGCGTGAGCGCGTGTGTGAGAGTTTAAAACATTTATAAAATTATATATAAAAAATTTACAATCGAAAGCAATACATATATATATGTAGTTTTTGATTTTTTTTATATATTAAATACATACATTCACACACACACACATATATATAATATGATAATAAATATATATATACTAATATATTTAAAATATACAAATATATATATATATATTAAAATATATATGCACCTATTGTTATGCACGATAAAATGTTAATTTTTAATTTAAAATATATCCGTACGGATATTATTTGAAAATTAATAATAAATACTATTTTCAAACATAATTTTGGATTTTAAAATTTTTATAAAAATTCTAAGTGATATTTTGTTATTTTAACATTTAATATATAATTTTATAATTTAAAATAATTTTTAAATCTATTTATTATTTTCGGCTAATATTTAAAATTTAAATTGAATACAAAAAAATGATTTTTTTAAATTTTTGCCAAAAATATATTAAATACAAATCTAATTTTATAAAATATAAAACATATTTTATAATACATAGTTTTATTGTTATAATTAATTTAAATAATAATACACACACATGTTGTTATAGTTTTATAATTCAATTTTCTTGGATATATATTTTATTTATCCATGTTTATAAGATATTTGATGGATTTTTATATAGAGGGACTTTAAAATTTACGTTCCAAAATCAACGAGGTTATTTTTATAGAAATTGAAAAGAAGTTAAGATTTATAAGATAATATTTGAATATGATTTATTTATTGTATAAAAACTATTATTAATGGAAATTTATTATTATCTTATGTGAAGTACGATCGTTGAAAGTAATTTAATTCATATTTGGCTATCTATTCATATTTTAGAGATGGGTATTATATAATAAAATCCCTTCTAGATCAATAGATGGTTGAATAATATGAGATTGTGAACCTCTGTATGATGAGAATTTTTAATAAATAAAGTAATAATACCAACGACATGAGACGTTCGGTTATATTTATTCGGTTATTCTTTTGACTCATTGTATAGGATATGGTTTGATATTGAGTGTACTGAATATTGAAACGAGTTAATAACCCCTAGTGACACTGGGTTAAACAATAGTTATGAGGGTTTAATGTCGTAATAAGATCATGGAAAGTATAATGAGTTGATTAGATGAGATGAGGGTCTAGATGAGCTAGATCCATCCTAGCTAGGACTGAGTGACATTTTGGCCCATTTGCTACCAGTCTAGCGACTTGCTGTATGGGCACACCAACGATAATGGGCATATAGTATAATTGATTGAAACGAGGATGCCCATGTAGTAGAGATTAGTACAGCGAATAGATCGTGTGGGGGCACCCACAATTCTGATCGAGGGAGATATAGATGAAAAAAGCCATGTATCTTGCCTTGATCAGCATTCAGAGGAGTTAAAATTTTGATCGAGGGGAACATGGATGAAAAATGCCGTGTATCTTGCCTTGATCAGCATTTGAAAGAGTGATAGAGTGTATACACGAAAGGCCGTGTGTCCACTCAACAAGTTATATAAATGAAACCATGATCAAATCATGATAGTTGGACATTTAATAAATGCAGCTCTTAATAATTGTGATTTGGAGTGAATCACAGTTGAGTAGATTTGCAATTATGGTCAATTAAATAGAGAAATGATTCTTATATTATAACATCATATATGTTATTTGACGAGGATTGTGGATTATATTGAGTGTGTTAGACATTTATTTTATATGTTATGAAACCCGTTTAGGATATACTTCTGTGTTATGGTTATGTTATGATGATGTTATATTTAAATCCAGGCATAGTCTGACCCGTTTATTATTTATATAATACTCGGGTCAATCCGAGACTTTACAGGTACGGGGACATTAGCTTTACTTGAAAGGTTGGGCTTTTGAGGAGACGATTATGGACTACAATGTGTTTTTGGAGTCTATTATATATATATATATTCTTGTTTTTTAAAAAAAAAATCTTTTTGTGTCCTATGTGTGTAGATTTGTTGATGGGATTGAGTTGTATATGATATTTTCGATTTGTATCAATGTATATATTTAGTAACAGGTCTGATACTTCGTTTTGTAGACCTAATTTGTAAATGTAATTTGTTCTATTATGCTTTTTGCTGCATTCTGTGACTTTATGTTCTCTTATTATATTGTGTACTGTTTCATCTTGGTAAATCCACATGCTTATTGCTTTATGCCAATATTGAGTACTTATATTTGCGTATTATACAAGGTAAGAAAATGTATCGGTGTTATCTCAAGGGAATATTCACGTGCATTCACCCTTAACAAGCCTCGTTCTCCGTATTACTAGACAATATTACTCTTCAATATTCCTTGGTAGTATGGGTATAGAGGGGAGGTATTACACATCGTGTAGTAAATATATGAGATATATTCAAGATAACTATCAAATAAAATTAATTAATATGATTAACTAAATAATATAAAATAATTTTGAATAAAATATGATTTTATTTAAATAGATAGATCAGATATAATGCTGGTTAATAGACTTTATAGACCCATTAAGATCCAAATAGAGATTCTTTGAAATTTACCCATTTCACCCGTTGCCAACACGTGCCGGACCCAACATTATATATATATATTTATTATATTTTAATTATATGTTTATAAATACATATACATATTTTATAAATACAAATATATTACAAAATATATTTTAACGGCCTAATTAGAAATAATAATATTATTATTTCATTGCATATTCACTTAGAAGAATTAATTATTATAATATATACAGACATATGTATCACTCTTAGTTAAGTTATTGACCGTAGGACAAACTGGTTAGTTTTCAGTATGAACCCATAGATTATGTTATATATATATATATATATATATATATATATATATTGTTGTGATATTCGTATTGTGATATGTGTGTGTGTATTGTTGTCATATTTGTATTGTGAATATAAATGTCATAACATATTAAACAAAAATTAAATATACTAATTTTAAATTAAAACATTGGTAAATTGATTTTTAAACATTAATAATAAATGAATATTTATCATTATAATTAAATGAAATTACTACAAACCTCTTTTAGTGATCAAAAGTGCTAAATTTGATTTAGTATAAACAAATATTTATCTACACAAATACATTATAAAGATCTTGTGCGAAATAAAAGGTTTTTTTTAAATTCGCCATTTAACCTCGCTGCCATTGCACTTAATCCAACAAAAACCAATATGAAATCAATCATGCGATCTACTTTATATTTTATGTCGCTTTTACCGCTATATTCTTTAATAATATTTATTGGCCATCTTCAATCCCTGGTAACGTGACTTTACACACTCATCCACATTGGGGGTTAATCTAACCAATAGCAACTTGACCCTCCCAAGGGATTAAATATAACAACTTGATACATTATAAGAAGCATCCTTATTAAGTATTAGTGGCCTCCCTTTGTCCTAGAAACTATTTTGTTTTACATTGTCAATTCATTCGTTTTATCTGATAATTACATCCATACTGATACCACCTTACTCACACAAGAGTCATTTCCCCATTTATACCCACTTAACTATATTTTAATTTAGTCTCTATAATATATCACTCGTAGTTTCTAACACGAGTGAGTATGTTCATAATATTGGGTTTATATCATTTCATCGACACATATAATAAATCATCACATTTAGATCAAGTAAACAATTCAATTGTTTGAATAAACCATTTTATCCATCACATCAAATAAATGATGTATATTTGTCATTTCTCCAACTTATCCTTAAGCTTTATCAATTATCGTTCCTTGCATAAGTTATTGCATTTTAACTCATAAACACAACATTTTATAGCTTTAGTTTCATATGGTAATGTTATAAGAAGCTTTAGCTGAAAGCTATTAAAACCTTTTTCAAAAATTATTTCGAAAATACATGTATAATGCTAATTGGAATACCCTTATAGGTATAACAAAAACATGCCCTATAAACGCTAGTGGGGATACACTTTTGACATAATGGAGATGCACACCGTGTGTTAATAGAAGCATAGTTACTCATTAAATAGAATATAGATCTCTTTACTAAGGAAAGTTCAGTATTTATTTTAATGAAAATATAAATGATAAAGCTAGAAAAATATACATTTTTGTTAACGAAAACATGTATTACTTTACTTAATGCAAACATAGGTTATATGTTAATGAAACATGTCATTCTCGTTAATCAAAACGTAGTTTATAAGTTAGCGAAAGTATTCTAACGAAGACAAGCTACCGAAAACATGCCAATGAAAACATGTTAATTAAAACATGTTAATGAAAACATATGCTAATGAAGGTATAGCTTAAACCAGTAGATGCATGCATGACAAATATGTAATTAAATTAAAAACTGTTTTATTACTTAATAAACTAATCTCTTTTTGACCTAGTCTTTGTACTTATCAAATTTCCATTTGTTACCTTTAAAATCATTAGAGTAAAGATCTGATATAACCAGTAATAGTCTCCTATAATTTCTCATTGACGAACCAATTCCTTAATTAATTTGTCAATTAAGGTAATTTTCTACCTTACCATTTAATTCATATCAATTGGAAGCATTATAGAAAAATTTCGTAAATGCATAAAAAATTAAAAACAGATTCTTATATCTCCGGTAAAAGTTTTAGCTTGAATTATACATTTTTCGTATTTAGACACATTACTTAATAATCAACAAAGACATATTTTCATCAGAAATTCATAACAATGAATTCACTCATCCAAAAATCATGAGACATGAAATTCATCTCATATTTAATATCATAAGCAACATATCAAAATTTCAAATTACTTAGAGGTAATTAACTCACGTTATACTTTAAAATTGGTTATCATCTTAACCATTTAATAATAAAAATCATATGAGATCACTCTATCATCATCAAAATTTGTGTATAATCATTATAAACCAAAATAAATATAGTATCCCAATATAAGAGATTTAGATGATAAAAAGGGTATCATATTACCCACCTTATTAAGGAAAATTGATCAAAACCCTCTTTTCCTTTAGGAAAACGATGCTTAAATTTTTCTTTCATTTGTTTCTCCCTTTGTTTTCTAATTAATGGGAGATAACTAGGTTTAGGATTATATTTTGATTTTTGAAAAATGAAATGAGGAGAATGAAATGGCCAAGGGATATAAGAGTTAATATTACGAGTCGTGGGCTAAAACCCTCTTGTCTAATCTATTTATTCCTTAACATTTTATTACATAAAATCCATGTAATCCATTTAAACCTTATGGTTGAAACTTTTCGTATTAAAATTTTATTTTCCATCCACTTGTAACAATTTCTTCCGGTGTAATATATTTTGTAATAATTGCTTTTAGTTTGACTTGATTAATTTTTTAAGCATCCAACTACATCTAATTAATTAAATTCTATTTTGAGTAATTTCTTTAATTATCATAATTCCATTTTTAACTATACCATATAGTGACACTTGAAAACATAGGGTGTTACATGGACCTTGTGCTTACATATAATCTACCTCAAGTTTTTGTTCACCTTGGAATTAAATATCATCCACCCTAATTTTTATTTGCTCGAGGTTAGATACACACCCCTATGTTTTGTTCATTCTTAGGGGTTGGGGGTGGGGGTGTCGCCTTGGAGTATTTTTTTTCACCTTTGGGTTTCATACCATCCATTTCTAAGATTTTTCACCTTGGGATTACATACTTCTATCCCCAAGTTTTGTCATTTGATGTTCCATCTCATTTAACCCTAAGTTTGTCAAGAGTCATTTTATTATTTACTTTTTAACATTTTAGATCTTGATCTCCTATATGCTGTTCTTGTTAGGATTTCAATATACTTTAGGATAGATTAATCATGAAACCCTAGATCTGAATAGGTGGCCCATATTGATTTAATTGAAAAGAAATAGACGAGTAAATGGGTTAGCCGAAGCCATACCTGAATTCATAGTTGCTGTTGGAAAAGTAAATTTGGTTTGGTTTTCCATCGTTGACACAAACCCTAGACCTTATATTAGATCTGAATTCATAGTTGCTACTTTCATAAACTGATTAAGAAAAAGAGATAGATCTAAAAGATAAGAGTTGGATCTGATCTTCCAAATTGACATAAACCCTAGATCTGAATTATTTCCATAGAAGAGATTAGGAGAATAACTAGAGCTTATGTAATTTGGGGACCATAACACCTTATTTATAATGTTGGCATTTTCTAATTTGGCCCTTCAACAAAATAGAATTGCCCCAGTATCTACACATTAATACCATGATAATTATACCTATAAGCCTTTTAACTTTAATTCATAATTCGATCACTTTAATTAGGCTTTATACCAAAATAGCACGACACATTTATTTTACATATGTGGCCCACATGTTGAAATTTTCCAACAATCTCTCCTTTGTGCCATATATGTAATAACCTTATAAATGTGTTTAACTTTATGAGCTCCAAAATTTGCTATTTATAACATAAGGTGTTTCTGAAACAATCTTGTCCATTAACTATGCTGATAAAGGATCAAAGTGGCTTTCGTTACATTTAGTGTAACTAAACCAATAAATGGTCACATATACCAACACAATCAAACGACATAGATCAATCATGGATGCGTAGCATGGAAATTACATGAGATGTGATCTATACATGTCTATTTCCAACTGGTCCTACTTTAGTGAGATCAAAACGTTCAATATTTGAACAACCTAGAGTGCAAAAAAAACTTTATTACTTTATTTCTGATCAGAAAAAGAACTTGATATGTATCTGTAACCAAAGTATAGAGCAATGTGTCATATGATAGTACCAAATACAAACTCCCCCTGAACAAAAATATTCTTACATAAAAGTTACACCGATTGAGCAAGATGCTCATGAAAGACCTTGGGTGATAATTCTTTTGTAAGCGGATCTGCCATATTGGAGTTTGTCATGGTATGCTCTATGAATTACAATCTATTTTGCACTCTCCCCTTACTGGAAAATAATATGTTGTTTATTGTTACAATATTACTTTAATGATCTTTCAATTTCTTTATTCAATAGTCCATTACTTTATAACAAAATTATACAATTATTTTCCATCGTTGGATGCTCTATAACGGAAAATAGCAAAGAAGGCTATAAGTATCTGTATGACAACTTTCCTTATATAGCTTCATCCAACAAAAAATAACGACAACAACAATAATATTATTGTTATCTGAAGTGGATCTTTTGTACTCTTGGCATCCAAAATAGTCGGACTGTAATGCCTTATGATCTCCAACCAATCCGTCTTGAGCATATAATCCTTTGTTTCTTAAAGATATCTCGTAACCATTTTGGTTACTAACAATTAATTCACTTTTAATGTCAGTAAGATATCTGCCAAATAATACACGCAATATCCATATGTGTATATGCTTCAGCATGCACTAGACTCCACACCGCAAATGCATGAGGAATCTTTTGCATTTCTTTAGCTTCAAGGATGTCCTTATATTACTATATAAGACAACATTTGTCTATTTTGGCAAAAGAGAATTGATTTGCAGTTTGCATACCAAACCTTTTTTTTAAAGCCTTATCCACCCAGCCCTTTTGTGATAATCCAAATAGCACCCATGAATAATAATGGTGTATTTGAATCCCTAATACAAAAGGGTAATCCATAAGTGGTTTTATTAAGTTGTTTCATCAATGTCTCCATTGAGAAACACGACTTTAATATCCTTCTAATATTGCTTAAAATCATAATCTATGACAAGTTTCAAAATAATTCTAAAGAGTCTTTCAGTAAAACCAAAGAGAATGTCTCTTTAAAAATAAAACATTGTTTCCCTTTTGAGTCTAGTCTTTTCTATAATAAGCCTTATACATTTTCACATGACCCACTTGACCCCTTTTTGTTTTGAACAGGCACTCATAACCAATGATCTTATTATCATAAGGTGATGGGAAAGATCTCAAACTTTGTTGTCTTTATAGATTTACATTATATATTCATACCTTAAATCCACGTTTCAAATTAGCACCTTGTATGGATTATTGTAAGCCAAAGAATCATATTCACCAATCCAATATTTATCTTTATGAAAAAATACTACATAGTCATCCAGAATAGTATTTCTTCCTTTTTAAGTGGATTTCCTTAGTGACCTTGTACTTTGAGGTTGTTGAGTCTATTTTCTTAAAACAATAACCTTAATTTGAAGAAAATTTTGTTTGACATTGTCTTATTATAGTTCTTAATTTACTTCTTTTTAATGAAAGGAAATAAGTCCTATACATTATCCAAAGAAGTAACTGTAGTTGAATCAAAGATAATGACTCTCCTTAAAGACAATGATATATATATCTTAAAATTTCATTTAGCATTGCCTTATTATGGTTCTTAATTTACTTCTTGTTAATGAAAGGAAACAAATCTAATACATTATCCGAAGAAGTAATTGTAGTTGAATCGAAGATAATGATCCTCCTTAAAAACAATGATCCGTACTTTATTTCTCCCCCCAAACTCAACATCCTCAAAAATTATAGCATTTCCCATCTTATAATATTTTTTTGGTGTGGGTTTATAAAACTTGTAGTTTTTAAGTCGCTTAGAATACTAACAAACTTTTTCCATCTTCGGTGCCACAATCTACAATTATTTAGCAAGCTGAAACATAATCATATTAATCACCGAATCAAAATTTGAGACTTCATTATAAAAGGTATTTAGCATAAGTAGATATACATATATATATATATATATAAGCTATATTTTAAACATTAAGAGCTTTAATTCCAACAATGTTTGAATTTATTCATAAATCAATCTTATTATTTCTAAATGAACAGTAATAACCCAATTTGTTCATATTAGAAATAGAAAACTGGAATCTATCTAAATGACAGCATAATAAAAAAATATCAAATAAATTCAAACAATATTACTGAAATCTCAATAATATCTTAAAAAAAAATCTAGTAAACTTTTCTTTATATATCTGTATATCTTATTAAAGAAACAATTATAAATATATTTATATGTTATTTCTTTTCTTATAGATCCTTAGCAACTTCTTTATCCTTATTTATACATTTATGTACAGTGTACGATAAATAGGTACTTTCTATCTTACCTTAAGGAAACACTTTTCATTCTCAATAAAAAAAAACTCCTTAAAATTGGTTATCCCTACGATACCACATCCTTGAAAGCTTCTAAAATATTTTACTTTATGATCTTTTGACTCTTTCTTTTTGAATTGTCTCACCTTTGAATGTTCCTCATGATATTATAAGAGCATTCTAATCGCAAGAGCTAGATCCATGAAGTTAAGTACAAACAACATGTTCTCTTAATAATCCTTAGAATTAGTCCCAAATAAGATAAGTACGTTAAAATTGGCAAACACTTTAGTCAAATTAGTTGAAAAATGAACAAAAATTAAGGATTGACCGTATATGCTCATATCCAATATCAGCCATAGTAAATTCAAATAATTGGTAAGTCTCTTCTCAAGATACCTAGCACAACATTAATATCAAGTCTTTGGACAGTAATATTAACTGTAAGTGGTACTCTTGTTGTAATGATCAAACACTGATAATAAATTCAAGTCAAATAACAATCTTCCTTTGGGCCGATTAGTTATTCACTTGTAAAACCTTATAATTATCACATATTTATCACCACACATGTGTAAGTTATTCGGCCAAATATTAGTCTTCCTTTGGGCTGGCTAACATCCGCATGAATAAATACACACAAATATCAAACATTTTCATGAACAACTAAAATAAGAGAGGTCGCTTTGGTGACATGTTATTTCAATTAGCTCACTTAGAATGTAATATATTTACAATTAGTTCGCAAAGAGACACCAAAAATATTTTGAATTTATTTCTTAGTGTATGTACAATATTTCAAGTGCTATAAATACTTCCAAAAGCATTGTAAGTCTATATGACACTTGAAAATCTCAAAATTATAACTGTGGCACAACATGTTTTAATCATAGCTGTTATAGTCTTTTACTTTAAGTATGTAGTTACATTCATGACATTTTATAAATAAGTATGATACAAGATATCATAAATAAATCACATAACAAATGTCACAGATGAACGCCAGAATTAAATGCCATATAAAATTATACATAAATGACATAGTAACGGTCATACTAAATAACATGCAATAGCTATAATGTACATCTGAACCATAATATAGCTATATAGTATGCTACTGTGTCACTTTATCTTTAATTTATTATTTGAATACTTAATTAATGTCAGTAACCATGCATTTTGGCAAAATATGAAAACTACTGCTCCTTTTATTTTATGCTAACCAAAGCACGAAAGTGAAACATGTTTCCAACAAGCATGGGTTAAACATATAAAATATATGTAACTGTTAAACATAAATGCACCAAATAATAAATCATATGTCTTTTCTTATTCCAAATACAAACATGCTGCATCTTTAAATTTATTGTAACCGACACATTTAGTGCATTTATGATAATAAGTTAATTAATTTATTACCATAACAACCACATTTCATGCATTTATGATAAAAATAAATGCAATTGACCGTTATGTGGATTAATTTATTACCATAACAACCACATTTAATGCATTTAAGATAAAATTAAATGCAGTTGACCGTTATGTGGTCCAACGTATAAATTTATGTCATGTTAAAATTTATTTCAATAATAAACATAAACATAAACCTTTAAAGAAGCATACTTTATTTTTTTTTAAATTAACTAAAATTTCTGAAATAACACATACCATATATAAATATCCAAATTACTTAATCAAAAGTTAAGTAAGGTAAAATAATCATAGAATCAGATCTATATTTCTTGCATAAATGGTTATAAATTATACATATCTTTTTATACCATTTATAAACATTAAAGAAAATGACTGTACATATCAGATCCAAAACATTCCTAAACTTAAAAAATTTACAACTTATTTATAAAATATACAATAATAAACATGTGAATGCTTTAACCAATATAAATTATTATTTATTTTTTTCAAAATTTAGAGGATGTTAGATTATTTCTCATAATTTAATGATTTTAAAATTCTATCCCATTTCATAAATAACATATAGATCATTTAGATCTATCTATCTTTCTACACCAAAATAATTTCATAAATTAGTCTTTTAATTTACCACAAATAATTGATATAAACCAATTCCAAAATCATCATCAAAAAGTTCTTGATGCATAGATCAAGCAGATCCGAAACTTAAGTAAGATTATTACAGGACTTCTAAAAAGAAGTTCAATTACTCGTAATTAAAAAAAACCCAATGAAATCAATGATGGTGGCTCTGATACCACTTGTTAGGATTTCAATATACTTTAGGATAGATTCATGAAACCCTAGATTTGAATAGGTGGCCCATATTGATTTAATTGAAAAGAAATGGAGGAGTAAATGGGTTAGCGGAAACCATACCTGAATTCATAGTTGATGTTGGAAAAGTAAATTTGGTTTGGTTTTCCATCGTTGACACAAACCCTAGACCTTATATTAGATCTGAATTCATAATTGCTACTTTCATAAACTGATTAAGAGAAAGAGATAGATCTAAAAGATAAGAGTTGGATTTGATCTTTCAAATTGATATAAACCCTAGATCTGAATTATTTCCATAGAAGAGATTAGGAGAATAACTGGAGCTTATGTAATTTGGGGACCATAACCCCTTATTTATAATGTTGACATTTTCTAATTTGGCCCTTCAACAAAATAGAATTACCCCAGTATTTACACATTAATACCATGACAATTATACATATAAGCCTTTTAACTTTAATTCATAATTTGATCACTTTAATTAGACTTTACACCAAAATAGCACGACACATTTATTTTACATATGTGGCCCACATATTGAAATTTTCCAACAGTTCTACTCATGTAGAAGCCTTAGCTCAACCACACCCATTCTCATTAGTTACTCAATCCTTATCCCCAATGCATGATCTTTTTTTTCCTCCAAAAGTGAGCACATCAGTAATAACATGGAAATAAACATTGTATCAATCATATACAAATATGCTAGCGATTTCATACCATTACTTAGCATATAATCTCTAAAGTCGGTTTCATAACCTACAAACATTATACCGGTCGCCGACGAATCAATCCCGTTGGTTTAGAGCCACATAAATGCTTGCTCGGTTTACAATGAAGTCGACCGATTAAGTATCGGCCGCATACACTTTATAATTCAAATAGCTATAACTTCGGCTTACTTGATTTTTAAAACAAACGAAGCATATTATTGTATGTATAAAACTCAATGTTAGCACTTAAAACAATGATCATCGCCAGGATGACATAAGATCCTGGACAAAGAATTATGCAACCTCTTACTTATCCTTTTGAATTTACTCAATAACATAATTTTTTGTAAGATTTGAAATAAAGTGAGATATCGACAAGCTATGAGCTACAATATGGAAATTTCCTTTCCGCCCATTCTTCTAATTCTTTAAAGCACTGAGAAAAATAAGCACGTCATTATCTTTTGTTGTGTATTTTGCATCAAAACATTTTTCCACAATGAGTATTGTTGAACTTTAGTCACCAATCAATTTAAAATATGGCACACAACTTATCCGCAAAAGTGCAAAGCAACCAAATTACTTCCCACCTTAGTTCCACCAAAGCAGTCCTCAAGTTCGAAGCAAAGCACCACCCTTTTTCCTCCCCTCCTTTTCCAAACGCACCCATAGTATTTACAAGAAGGCGCAGCCTAGGTCAAATACACCTCAAAAGCAACATAACTCTTCCTGTACCAACACCTAAAAAACTAATCTTTCAAGTTCCACATTCATAGTAGCAGGACTCGCACTCTTCTGTCTCATTAGAAATGAATACTAAAATCGCCTTCTCCTCCGTATCGCTTCTGCTGTTGCTTTTCTGCACCGGCCGAGTTGTATCAGACGCTTCCAACCACCAGTACAAAGAAGGCGACCCCGTGCCGCTCTATGCTAATAAAGTCGGCCCTTTTCATAACCCTAGGTAAATGATTTTATTCCTTCTACAGACCTTAGATCTACCTTAATTATTGCTGAATCTGATGATTTAGGGTTACTTGGGTTCTTTATGGATTCTGTGCTGCATTTATGATGATATATATTGAGAGAGTGGATTGCAACTTAATTGTGAATTTTTGAGATCTATACTGCGACTATTTTAAGATAGTGAGAAGTTTATTGTGTTTGATGGAGTGATGATTTCCTGGAATAAATTAGAACTGCTCAAGATTTAAAAAAAAAACATGAATTGCAGATTGGAACTTCAAAAATATTTGACTTTAAACATATTTTAAAGGTTGTTTGGGCATTACAACCCCGATTTACTGCTAATTGGAAAAATTGAGGGGCTTTGCTTTTGTGTTTTATTTTATTAGCTGTATAGTCAGAAGTGTTGCTTGTTGGTTCTTCAACATTCTGAAAATCAAACTTTACAGGTTAAAGTAGCAATTTTGAGTTGTGAATGTTTCTAACAATTAGTTTATCATCATCTGCATTCTTTACTTTATAAATAGTGCATAACCATACATTTATTGGACCAGATTCGTAATTTATACTTATCCATGGTATGTCAGACACTATATGCATACACATGTTTTGGCGCATACATTTTTGCAATTACCAACGTTGTAGTTTCAATACATCAACAATCCCAAGAACTGTTGATGAGCATCTTCACTATTTTTCAGTACAAATAGATTAGTATCTCTACTATTAATAACCAGAACATGCAATTTCAGCCATGGTCCTACGAAATCACGAATGACATCAGTATCACTACCCATCTTTGGTGTTTGTTGTTTTAACCATCGTCAGAGTTACATAAATAGCCTTTCGATATTTCTATTCTATCACATCCCCCCACCGTATGCATCTATGCGCACATTGTGCATAGCATACAGTAGTTAGAAATAATTAAAACCTACCAATTTATTAGACTAGATCCAATTTAAACCATGGTATGCAGTATCTATGCCTATATAGTTTACACATGTTTTGGGTCTTTCTGCACATACATTTACCATATATTAGTCTCAACATATCAACATTCACATGATCAGTTAAAGAGCATCTTCATTAACTTGCGGAGCAAATAAAATTTTATTATCATATGGTGTATTTAGCTATTGCTAATGCTACAGCGTAGTTTCATTAAGATGTCATCACAAATTAATACCTTATTTCTTTGTTTATAACCACAAGAACAGTCACTGATTATAATTGATTCTCTATTTTCAGTGAAACATACCGGTACTTTGATCTCCCCTTCTGCTCTCCAGGTTGTTCCGAGTACAATCACATGCATCACCACTTTAATGTTTATCTCCTTGCACGTTAATTAATTTTATATTCTACTTTTGTGCATGATATTATAACAGAGCATGTTCATGAAAAATCAGAGGCCCTTGGTGAAGTTTTGAATGGTGATCGTCTTGTTGACGCTCCATATAAACTTGATTTTCGAGTCAACATAAAATCAGAATCTGTATGCAAGAAGACACTCACCAAGGAAGACGTGGCCCAGTTTAGGAGTGCTGTTCAAAAGGATTATTACTTCCAGATGTACTATGATGACCTACCCATTTGGGGATTCATTGGAAAAGTAGACAAAGATGGCAAAATTGACCCAAGTGAATACAAATACTACCTTTATAGGCATATTAAATTCGAAGTTGGGTATAACAATGATCGGGTGATTGAGGTCAGTGTCCATACTGACACAGATGAGTTACTAGATGTTACCACAGACAGAGAGGTGGAGGTTGAATTTTTGTATTCAGTTACTTGGAAAGAGTCAGATACACCATTTGAGAAAAGGATGGAAAAATACTCTCAGTCTTCAGCTACACCTCACCATTTGGAAATTCACTGGTTTTCTATTATAAATTCATGCGTCACTGTTCTTCTTTTGACCGGATTTCTTGCCACAATTCTAATGAGGGTTCTCAAGAACGACTTTGTCAAGTGAGTGGTATTCCTTCGTTTATTATAATTATGTGTGTGTGTGTAGTATTTTCTTTCTTCTTTAGTGCTATTGACACGATTAACGTGAATAGTTAAACACGCGGCACAATAAAGTTAAAGAAAGGAGCTAAAATAACAGTTTGACCTGACAATTCATCTGGATGATTTTATCACTAAATCTATTAACCAGGCATTTGTATTCATTAAAATAAGTACGAAGTAGCCTACACATGCTTTAAAACAAGATAAATGCCTTTTTATGAATGGTTATATTTTTCTCTATCTTGGTTTGGGAATTATTATAATCATAATGTGAAGAAAGACTTTGTTAAGTGAGTGGTATTTCTGGATTTATTATATTATGTTTATATATTGTTTTTTATTCATGATTATAAGTAGCCTATGCATGCTGAAAAACAAGAACAGTGTCTTGTCATGAATGGTTCCCCCCTCTATCATGGCTTAGAAGTTATTAACATGCAAGTGGTGACACATGGTAAACAATGCACCCTGCTGCATGAGGGTATGGTATTAAAGGCTTCAATCTGACCTGTACTCAATATTACGACCAGGGCTAATGTATCGATTCACCTCATCATGGCTTGAAGGCCTTCACTTAACCATAGACAGTTAGACACACACACACACATGCTCAAACTACAGGTAGCTAAGTAACTGATTTTGAGTACAATATATTATATGTAATAATTATTGCGAATATATACTGATTTTTTTTAATCAGCAACTGACTTGAGTGTATCTTTAGATTAGCAACATGCACAAATCTTGCCAATTATATAGTTCCTTGGTTACGAATCTAGAAACATAAGGCTTCCTAATAATGTATAGTGAGTGCTAGGATGCATTGTGCTACTCCATGTTGAACCATCATTTTTGATTGGAAAGCCCAATCTGATATTCATTAAGTCGTAGATGTATGAGGAAGGAACATTTATGACTGTTCTTAATTTGGATCTTAACTAGTTTTTTTCAATCTTGCTATCAAAAGGTACACTCATGATGAGGAAGAAGCTGATGAACAGGAAGAAACTGGTTGGAAATACATCCACGGGGATGTCTTTCGGTACCCAAGTCACAAGTCTTTATTTGCTGCTTGTCTTGGTTCTGGCACTCAGCTATTTGCGCTGTAAGTTTTTAAGCCACCATGAAGCGTTTCTTTTGTTATTCTGTGAAGAGAAGTACTTCCTATTACTAAAGATCACATATGACTATAAAAGCCTTTGCATGTTTTTTCAGGACAATTTTTATTTTTATCCTTGCATTGGTGGGAGTATTCTATCCTTATAATCGAGGAGCTCTTTTTACTGCATTGGTGGTAATCTATGCTCTTACTTCTGGCATTGCTGGCTATACTGCCACTTCTTTCTATTGTCAGCTTGAAGGAACAAACTGGGTATGTTGTACTTTTAGTTATTTCATTCATTATCACTGTTTTAATCTGAGTTTTTTTTTCCACCCAGCAAAATTATGACTGGTTTGTGGAATAAATCCATGGAAAGACAAAAGGTTCCAAAGCCTGCTATATGCCTAAAGTGCCTAATTAGAAATACCTCACGGTACATAGGATTATTAAATGACATTCTCTATTTTACTGCAACAAGGAATAAATGATTTGTTTGTATTTCTTATGGAGAACTACCGTTAACTTTAAGCTATACCTGAAGCCAGAAGTGAAGTGGCACAAATACTTAAGTATCAAAATAGATAGATAAATAGATAAGATATTCTGGGATTGTTATATTCTCCAGCAGTCTTGGATTATTGATATTCCATCCTCCAAGTTATTGCAACAAGGAACAAATATTTTGTTTGTATTTTGTAATAAGAACCAGGGATGTATTCAATTCTAAACCGCACTTGAACCTAGAAATGAAGTTACATTAAAAGCTGGTCAAACCTAAACACCTAACTATTAATTCTTATAAAGTCTTGGATTATTAGATGCAATTCTCCAATTTATTGCATCAACAAACACATGATTTCTTTGTATTTTGGAATGGAGAAACTATGTTCAGCTCTAAGCCGCATATAATGCTTGAAGTGAAGATGCACAAACATGTTCATACAAATATCTGCCTTACAATTTCATATTATGGCTCTAACCATTGTGTTGGCAGGTAAGAAACTTACTATTGACAGGAGCTCTCTTTTGCGGCCCTCTTTTCCTGACCTTCTGCTTTCTAAACACCGTTGCTATTGCATACAGTGCTACTGCAGCACTACCAATTGGTACAATTGTTGTTATTGCTCTAATATGGGCACTTGTCACTTCACCACTGCTCGTTTTGGGTGGCATTGCTGGTAAAAATAGCAAAACAGAGTTCCAAGCTCCCGTTCGCACTACCAAGTACCCTAGAGAGATTCCACAACAACCCTGGTATCGAGGACTAATTCCACAAATGGCCATGGCTGGTTTTCTTCCATTCAGTGCTATTTATATTGAACTCTACTACATATTTGCCAGTGTTTGGGGCCACAGGATTTATACCATATATAGCATTTTATTCATTGTCTTCATCATTCTAGTTATTGTCACCGCCTTCATTACCGTGGCCATCACCTATTTTCAGCTTGCTTCTGAAGACCATCGATGGTGGTGGAGGTAAGCTAGTAGTTACATTTTATATTTTATTATGACGCATAACACTTTATTTTAATTTTGCACATTTCACATCCCTTGATTCCTGGCACATCACATGTAAGGTTATTTGCGTTAAGTGTATTGCAAGTTGCAAAGTTTTATAACATAGTCTAAGATATTTTAATGTAGTTTATATATATTTACAAACAAAGGTTTACAAAATTGGATTCAAACTGTAAATTGTAAAGTTCAAATAGAAATGAGATTTAAGCTGTAAATCGTAGGTTAAAAATGTTAAGGTTTTCTTAGGATCTCTATACAATTAGATTTTAGAAAAAATAAGAAGTGAAGAAAAAACATGACACGCAAATTCCTCCAAACAAAACCTTATTAATTCACCAAAAGAGTACCAGAGAAAACTTAAGAAAATTCAGAATCAATCTCAATACCAAAACCAATAGTAAAAAATGACTCTCGAAACATACATATTCATAGTTTCTACCGATCAATAGAAACATAAAGATATATTTGTTAGTATATCTTTCATAATCAGTCAAATAAATAAATATGTTTGACCATATATTTATTTGTTTGTTTTATTTAAAAATGAAGATATTAGAGAGAAATATATGCATAAATATCTATTCTAAATCAAATCTAATACTTTCCATAATAATTAGTTAACCAATCAATTAACTAATATATAAAACAAATATTGTCTCATATATTTCCGACGCTCCACCTGGACATAATATTCTTCACGGGCTCCACCTTTGCTCGAAAACAAACTGAATCAACCTTCAAACTACCTAGTTATGCTTGCTCCCATTGAATGTGTGTATCATCAATAATCAGAATTGTTTGTAATACCTCAAAAGTCTCCAAGCAGACTTTGTGGTTTTTCGTTGTATGATCCCCATTGATTTAGACAAATTTGTCTCTAACTCCGATTTGAGAACTCTCTACATTCTCCATCGTTGTTCAAGCAATTTGTATATGTTATTATTTCCTCATTTTGCATGCAGAACCTCACTATTATCCCTTTAAATCCTTGTGACTCCACCTCGAGTTGAAAAGTTGCAGCCTTTTTGTTCTAACTGTACTATTGACTGGGATGTGCCTAACTCCGGTTAGCTTCACCACCATTCTATTATACATCTTCAATCTAACCGAACCTATGCCTTTAACATGTAAATCTTCACCATCAACAGATTTTACCTTCTCACTTTTCTCTTCATAATCAATAAACGCTTCTTTTCGATTACATATGTGGAAACAAGCATCCGAATCAAGTATACAATCTTTGCTTTTGTCTTTATTCACACACAAGATGTTATCAAATTCTTCATCAAAATTTACCTTTTCATCATTGCCCGCATCAAGCTTGACTTTGCCTTTTAATGTTTTCATCATTTCTTTGTTATTTTTAAACTTATTGCAAAATCTCAGTTGGTGACCGTGTTTTTCACGGTAATAGCAGATGAAATCTCTTTTCATGTTCGATTTATTTGATCGTCTTTTCATATTTGAACGGTTTTCCCTCCTAGCAAAACATGTTCAAATGGATTTCTACTTTCTCTTTCTTATTTGTCCCGTCCTTCAAATAGGTTCATCATCTACATCTTCTCGTTAAGCAAGCTACTAACCACCGACCTCATTGAAACAACTTCATTCAAATTTGAGTTTAATTTAACCACAAGCGTTTTCCAACTCTTTTGTAATGAACTCATCAACATCAGAACTTGTGTCTCATCATCCACCTTGTGATTCACGGCAACCAATTGGTTTACAATTGTCTGAAAATCATTAAGATGCTCTCCAATTGACCAACCTTCCTTAAGCTTCAGGTTTACTAATCTTCTTATAAGAAGAGTCTTATTTATTGCAGAGTTCTTTGCATGAACTCCTTTCAATTTCTTCCAGATTGCATAAGCAGACATTAGCAACAATATAAAACACCGAATCGCCGCCCCAACCTTCTTATCCACAGTCCTCCATTTTGCTTCAAATAAATTACTAGGCTTCTCCCTTTTGTTCTTCAATGGTTGGTGAAGATCATCGAGATATAGAAAATCTTACATCTTTGCTCCATAGTCCTCAATTTTTGCTATCAAGTTTTTTGACACTCAATTCTCCATAACCGAACTCTCTTTAAGAAATTTGTGTAGTGAGCTCTTCAAGACTTCTCCCTTTTGTTCTTCAATGGTTGGCGAAGATCATTGAGATATAGAAAATCTTACATCTTTGCTCTATAGCTCTCAATTTTTACCATCAAGTTTTTTGACACTCAATTCTCCATAACCGAACTCTCTTCAAGAAATTTGTGTAGCAAGTTCTGATGTCAATTGCTAGGATTTTTTAGGATCCATACATAATTAGATTTTAGAAAAATAAGAAATGAAAAAAAAAATGACACGAATTCCTTCAAACAAAACCTTTATTAATTCACCAAAAGATTACAGGAGAAAGCTTAAAAATTGAGAATCAATTTCAATACCAAAATTCTTAGTAAAAATGACTCTCCTGCATACATATTTATAGCTACTGCCAATTAATAGAAATGTAGAGATATATTTGCTAATGTATCTTTCATAATCAGTCAAATAAATAAATATATTTGACCATATATTTATTTATTTGTTTTCTTTAAAAATGAAGATATCAGAGAGAAACATATACATAAATATCTCTTCCTAAATCAAATCTAATGCTTTTCATAATTAATTAGTTAATTATTAACTAATAAATAAAACAAATATTGTGCCGTATATTTTTAACAAAAAAGACCTATGTTTCAAGGTTTATAGTTTATATGCACTTCGAAATTGATTTTGATGTTGTAACTTCTGAATATAAACCTAAAACTCAGTTTTCTCTCTCTTTCCATCTTTATTTTGTTTAAGAAACATCAAAATGGAATTGTAGATCCAAGTATTTTCAGTGTAACATTATGGATTGAATGATAGCTCTCGATTGCGGATTTAAATGAGTTTGAATCGTAATGTAAATCAAATTGTAAAGTGAGAGATTCGATTTGAAATGAGATTCAAATGGTAAGATGTTGAGATTTTTGATATAAAGTTTATTATGTTTCCTCATTACTAGAACTTCTTAAAGGAGTTTTGATGATATAGCATTTTGAACACATTTTGGAATTTTCATAATTTTCAATATCTGTAGATTTAGCATATTGTTGAGGGCTTGTTTGATTATTCTTTATAGTCGATATAGTGTTAAATATTTTACCAAAACTTCTTATAGGAGTTTTGGTAAAAGTTGAACGTGTATTTTCGAATTTTAAAAACTTCTATTTTTCATTTTACAAGTTGGATTGAAATGATATTTGATTTTAATTTCCAATGGATGACAACATAATTTCTGAAAGTACTAATCTTAGTAACCTACTGAGAAATGCAAATTGGTAGCAACGCAAATAATGGACAAACAAAGCAAAATTGGAATCAAGCTTGCTATTTGTACAAGACTCTCTCTGGGTTCTGGCTAGGGGTGAGCGTACGGTTGATTCGGTCGGTTTTGAGCTAAAAATGTCAAACCAAATTGAAACCAAAAAAATTCAAAACCGAACCGAATTAATTTCGGTTAATTCGGTCGGTAACCGATTTAACCGAACTAAAAAAGCAACTAAGAGAATTTATTATATGTTATTATTCAGATGATAGATTTAGTAAATGGAAAACATATATTTATGTTTATATAAACTATTTTGAGTGTTTATTTTAAGTTTATAAGAAAAATTAACCAATTTTTAATAGATAATGTTTGTTTTTTATTACTAAACCAATTGTTAAAAGTATTCCAATGTCATGAATTTGAATAATATAATAAAAGTTCGGTTAATTCGGTTAAACCGATAACCAAAATAAAATTATTTTACAAATCGAATTCAAACCGATATAATTTCATAACCGAACTGAACCGACCGAAATGAACCGGTTTGGTCGGTTAATTCGGTTCTAACCGAATATTGCTCACCCCTAGTTCTGGCAGAGCTTAGGGTGTTGGTTGGGTTTTAGATATTATTTTTTATTGACTTTAATTTTTTGCATTACATAATTTATGTACCATTAGAGGTTCTGCTAGGATTATTGTACTGTTTTGTGACCCTGACCCAGCGATGTTCAAGACAGATGCTGAACTGTTGTTGAGCTGTCATTAATTATGTAATCCAAGGCTGCTGTTACTAATTTTTTCGTGTTCATGTTATTTCTTTAGTATCTCATATGAGAGAACAAAATGAATATCACCCTTGTGTAATCTAAGGACTTGCTTCACAAATGAATATCATACCCGATTTTGATTTCATGATTATTTTCTTAAGTTGACCCTATTATTCTTTGTTGTAGGTCATTTATTTGTGGTGGGACAACCGGGCTATACATATATGGATACTGCTTATATTACTACTATGCTCGATCGGACATGTCAGGCTTCATGCAGACGTCTTTCTTTTTCGGATACATGGCCTGCATCTGCTATGGTTTTTTCCTCATGCTGGGCATGATCGGATTCAGAGCCTCTCTCTTGTTCGTTCGCCACATTTACAGATCCATCAAGTGTGAGTAGGCTAGCTGTTCTTAAAGATTCTATATCCGTATTCTCTAGAAGCAGTTGCGAATAGGTGGGCATCGCATGGATGAACTACTACCAGTATTTGTTATAAATATAGATAAATTTTTTGTTGTTCTTCTTCTTACTTTTGAACAAACTTGAAACCCTGTCCAGTTTCACTGAACCGTCTATGTTTCTTTAGTTGCTCTGTCTTTGTTCTACTGTTACTAATTAGTTTTTCATAATCAACTGAGTATTTATTCTTCCCTTTAGTTTAGTTCAGATTATTGTTTTTGTTTTTAAAAAAACTCCGATTCTTTATTGATCCATCAAAATAAAGAAGGCATGTACTAAGCGAATCGTCTTACTCAAAAGTCTTGGGAATCCCCTAATTTAAGTTGCCCTTTATTGCAAGGAAAAAGAGCACAATAACTTCATATATTAACAAAGAATGGTATTTTGTATTATTGCAAGGCAAACAAAAGGTTAGATCCGGATTGTTTTCATAGCAATGGGCATGCAACTTTTCCATGGGCATGCAACTGTAAAGCATTGGAAGAACAGATGTTTGAGATTTCGAGTACCATCTTGTTCTTCCAATGGACAATTTGAGATGGAAGTAACATTTTTTGACCATGATATTGGTTCAAATGATGGCTTCACTTCGTGTGGTTCCGAGAATGTAGAATATAAAAGTGGAGATTTTGAGGGATTCTATCCTTTCATATTATGCCAAAGAAAAGCCGAGGATCTCCTCACGAATTAAATTTTACGCATCTTTAAATTTGAAATTCCTATCTAACCAACCAAGATTTTGATGGTTTGCAAAAATAATGTCAAAGGTTGATTTTGATTTCTGCACCAATTTTAAAATTTCATTAGAATATGAAGGAATTCCACTGTAACTTTGTCTTCCTAACCGTTTGTATTCGTGAAGAAACATTTTGAAATCAAAGCGAGTCACCGTGAATATTTTCCATGAATCCTCACCATGTTTTGAAAGTAGTTTGATAAACGTCACGTGGATATCTGAATTCTAATCCTACTTAGTTTTGGTTTATAGATTTTCAACCAATATATTTGATGGTGATTTTCAAATGTTCT
Source organism: Allium fistulosum (assembly GCA_030737815.1). Lineage (NCBI taxonomy): Eukaryota > Viridiplantae > Streptophyta > Magnoliopsida > Asparagales > Amaryllidaceae > Allium > Allium fistulosum. The sequence continues at coordinate 968,011,297 of CM060904.1, read as the reverse complement.
ATAGCATTCCAAAATTTTGTTGCACATGGTTTACCAATTTTTTTGAAGTGAATATTAGGCTCAGGTCCTTAATAAGTTTTAAAATACACAAAAACTCCAGTAAAAAAAAGTATGTAAATTAGGTTCCTAGAATTAAGTTACTAAGTAATTGCATATAGTTATGCAATTATTCATTCAATAATTGCAGACATTTATGCAATTATATCCAAAAGCAATTTTTTCGATGAATAATTGCGGAAATTTCCGCAATTTTTCAGTGAACGTGGAAATGTTTGCAATTTTTTGATATAATTGCATAAATATCTGCAATTATTCACTGAATAATTGTAGAAGTGTGTGCCATTATTCGGTAACTTAATTCTAGGGACCAAATTTACGAACCTTTTTTTATTGGGGTTTTATGTATTTTGAAACTTATTAGGGATCTGTGCCAAACTGTCCCTTTTTTGAAAGCAATCATCGAAATAACTAGTACGAACGTACACTACGGTGCAGATTGTTTGAATATATAATTTGGATATTTTCACCATGAAAAAAATATTAAATAAATTATATAGATAATTAAGTATTAATATTTAACAGAATACAGTAGGGAACGACATATGTGTGTAAATATGTGTGTGTATGAGAAGGATTCAATGACACCCAAATAGTGCAGCAACACCGTTGTCCTCTAATTTCCACCACACAATTCGGCAAAAGAGAGAGAGACTTATTATTTAATTCAGATTGTGTGGTAGAAATCATGGGGAATATGGATGCTGTACTATTTAGGGTGTCATTGAACCATCATCTGTATGTGTGTGCATTGTGAAGAGGGGGGTGGTGGTGGGGGACAAATACAAATTATTTTAATTTCGCACTATTTAATTTTGCAAGTCTACAATAAAACAAACCTTTGTAATTGTTAGTTTAATAATTGAAGTAATCGTTAATTTTTATTTTTTTTCTGTAACATCGCAGATTAGAAAATAATATAATTTGAATACCTTAGGGTTTTCCTAAAAGCGTTAAGGCAAATCTAGTTATAAACAACGTTTAATAATAATTAATTTAAAAATTGGCCATATTTACTTCTTCAAGTAAAGCACAACTGTGTGGCAGGATCAAAAGGCTATAATATTAATATCAAATAAAATGGCTTGACTGTATTTAGAATATAAAAAAAACAATCTTAGACCAACGTAATATGAAAATAATTCATAAGATATAATGTTAATTAACTTCATTGAAAATTCATTAAATAAAAAAATTTATTTTAAATAAATACTAGGATTTCAGTATGTATTCTAATGGGAATAAAACATGCAACATACATGCCCATCCTATAAAAAGAGCAAATTTTCCAGAATTCTTACAAAGGTAGATATGTTGGGCAACCTTTATAGTCTAAAAGGCTAAGGTTTGGCACTAACTATGAACATGCTACCTTGATTCTTAAAGAACTAATGAAATGAACTCGTAATATGCATATGACACGTTATATTTTTTTGATATTAAAAACAAATTAAGCAGTTTTTGTAACATTTGTATGTATTTAACCGCTTTTCTTATACATGTGTAATTGCACATCCTAAGTAATGCCAAGTCCGATATGATGAAGCATACATTACATGTAGTGTGAGAACTAATATCAATGCTACAATGTAGATAGCATAAGCAAATCAAAAGATCATGCACTTCATAACACGATTTTTATGAAATATCCATTGTCGAAACCAATAGTTGTCGCACACATTTCCAACTGCGATTACATGTTGGATACTTCAAAGGTAAACACATGAAATGCCTAAACACTTTTTAAAAGAAAATCAGAAGGCAATGTACACATGATACAAAATACATAAATAAACTATCTTTACGCAAAACAATTTACATTCAAGTAAACTTTTGTGTCCTTCATATAGAATATGAAACATAATGGTAGAAACATCAGTTAAACAACTCGTGTAAACCACATTGCAAAGTACGAGTGAACTGCTAACGACATCGTAGTTTTGTCAATGTGATTGGCTCAAAGACTGCCTAGAATTTTTGCATTCCTTGGGAAGCTTGTTATCATTGAAACAAAATGAAGATGGAGTGGGAATTGACCTCACAAGCAGTATGTCATGACAAAGCATCTAAAATTATATTAGCTTTGTACACACCTTATAATTTATTATATACTGTTCGTGGAGCATCATCATCATGTGTGAAGTTGCTCTCAAAATATTTGGATGTTATCATATAGCCAAAATTTGTTCATATTCTACAAGGCATGAGTTGTGTATTTGATGCTTTATCATTCTTTTTCTTCATCCATATAAATTTCTTTTCAATGCTTCATCTGTTCTCATGAAATTACAACATGTATAGTTAGCAGTTAGCTTTGATTTGGATAAAACTATATAATTATCCTTAATGTCAATTGTTAACCCTTTAATTCACCATTTCTCTACTATCTTACTACAAAAAATTAAATTGAGGGTCACAAGGATGGAGGAAACTCACAAATTTTCCATACCTTAGTACAAATTCAAACCGAAAATGATCTCAGAAAGAAAGATGTATTTATGATATGATCATTATAAAGTAAGTCTAAACAATTTGTATGCATATGCCCAAATTTTCATACCTTTTCTATTTGCAGTTGAGAGGAAAATTCACAACAAATCATTTAACGGGCTGAACTTATGCAAAGTGGTTCAAAAAATTTCATAAGTTTTATAAGTATCACATGCCAATATTTACACTCTGATCGAAGGTTTTAGCTTGAGCTTTTAGCTATGTTGTAGTTGGAAACTAAAAATAAATTCGAGTAAAGAGAACAATAAAAATAAAGTTATCAACTATGTTTACAAGATTTTTTATATTCAGACTCGATTCGAATCGATTTCGAGAACAATCAAGATTGAGCAACAAATTAAAATTGAATTTATCAATTTTTTATTCAAATGAACAGAAGTGAGTGGTAGTTGTTATCCAGCCTTTTGACTAAGCAGATTTTCATTGGAATCAGAACACGTCAAGATGAAGATGAAATAATTCACAGACTTAGGAACATGCTTAGAAGGGAAATAGGAACACACTTAAGAAATTCTAGAAGAATTGGAGTAAATAAGACCACTTGGTACCGAGCCCTACCACTCGATACCGACCACTTTGTATTGCACGTGGGTCCTCCAAATCTCTTGTGTGTGAAGCTCTGGCTCAAGTCATAAAGTACATTTCTCGAGGAATAAACGAACAACTCTAAGGATTTTCTAGAAAAATGAAAAGAAAGCGGATAAGAATAAGCAATATAAAAACCTATTTAGTACAACTCAATCTCAAAGAAAATCGTCCGGAATACAACCGATCGGAGATAAAAGCCAATGGGGAGAAGAAGGGGAGATTTCCCATCATAAAAACTGATTGGTACCGATCGAAATCACTTGGCATCGAGTGGTTTTTATTAGTATTTGGGCCCTATTACTCACACCTACATGCTTCAATATGGATTTGGGCTTGGTATTATATAGACCTTTGGTTCTGCTAGACGATTTTCCTACAAATACAGACCCTACAACAATTGAAGGAATTTTTGTGGACTTCTTTCTCATTATCTTCTTCATCTCCTATCTCTTCTCCATTACAACTACTAATGAAGCAACTGTTTGTTGTTTTATGCTTTAGATTAGTAAATCCCTTGTACTAGCGACTCTAAATCTCTCACAAATCTATAATAAGTAAAAACTACAGTGGACGTAGGGCTAAGATTGCCCAATCGCTATAACATTCTGGTGTTCTCTTTACTTTTCTTACAGTTTTTTCTAGATCTCGTTTCACAAGTCTTATTTGGGTGTTGATCCATTTTTGGCGTCAAAATTTTGATGCTTTCACTGAGAACAAAGATTCTCAAGCTTAGATCTAGCTTTCTATTTTAGATTATAACATCCAGAGATTAGATCCAGAAGATTTACATTAAAGAACTTAAAGGATTTGCATACAGAAATCAATAGCACCTAGGAAACCTAGAAGATCAACTGGGACGGTTGCTGGTACAGAAGGAGCAGTAGTTGGTGGTGATGAAGGAAATGCTCATCAAATGGATGTCAATAATCAGTAGGTCAGGTCCATCTGGCCCATATGAAATGGTTACTAGGGTGAAATTTGATAAGATGATGCAGGAGATGAATCAAAAGTCGGTCGACAGTCAGAAGGCTTTGATGAAAAAGATGGATGCTAGCATAGTGCTACTGACCCAGCAACCACAGCGGACCAGGAGGAGTAGGAGGGAAGTTTCTCCTTTTGGATCTGAAGAAGAGAATTCATCTGTTTTTGGTCGAAATAAGGGAAATGAAAGACAAAAACAGAAGGAAGGAGCTGTTGGAGCAATAGAAGGAGTTGATGGAGGAAGTCAGAGTGCTCCCCCCAAAAAGAATCAACTCAGTATCGACCAGGATTAGGTCGGTACCGAATGGAATTTTAGAGGATCAACTGGACAAGATGCTAAGGCTATGGACCTCTCTGATTTGGAGGATGATATGTAGCATAATGATGATGATTACGAGTTTGACATTGGAGCTAATGGTGATAGAGTTCAAACAACCGCAAAAGACCCAACTGGATGTCAATGGAGTATTGGAGGAGTGGTTCTCTTAGTGATTGAAGAACCTAGAAATCAGCGGGCAAACCACGACCGTTTGCAGAACCAAATACTCGGTGCAACCCCTGATAGTCGACCTTCGAAGTACCGTGCTAGTGAGGAGTATATAGCGAATATGGTTAAATAGTTGGTAGAAGAAAGCAAAGGTAGAAAGAATAAGGATTGGGGTTCAACACCAAGCAGAACTCCATTCACGAAAAACATTCCGAGGGAAGAGTATCTCGGGAAGTTTATGATGCCAACAATGCCATCATATAACGGGACTACTGATCTAAGCAATACATATTCAAGTATGAATGACACATGGATGGTGCCAGGATGACGGATGCTGTGCAGTGTAGGTGTTTCCCTATTTTCTTAAAGTGAGTTGCATCGATGTGGTTCACTAGGCTCGTGCCAAGATCTATATCGACATTTGATGAATTGGCTAAGAAATTCATGAAGCAGTTCTGGCTTCATGTTGCTCGACCTAAGGTCATGATGTCCTTTTCGAGCCTTTCTCATGGACCTAAGGAGTCATAAGAGGGGTTCTTGAGTCGGTTTACAGTTGCAGTTACGGAGGTAAGCAATCCAGAGGAAGATCTAGTTTTTATGGCTTTGGTCTAGGCATACATCCGGACATGGGACTTTGGTAAATGTTTTAAGATGAAACAACCAATGACTATGGTGTAATTCCACCGAAAGGCCAATCGGTTCTTGTGATTGGAAGAAGCAACTCAAGTAGCTGGGCAAACCGATGGCGGACAATTGAAAAAAGTAAACCAGAGCAACGTAGTGATTAAACAAGGTAGAGAGAGCTCTGGAAATGTAGCGGTTAATGTCAGGAACTCTAATAATTAAAAGAAAAGGATCCAAGGCCCTGGTGGTAGGTGGAATGAAACTAAGAAGTGCCCAAGGAATATAAGGCCTGATGAATATACACCACTGAATGACACGTTTAGAATATATACCTTGCCACACAAGGAATCGAATGATATAAAAGGTCACCTAGGAAGGAGTCAACTGAAGAGGAAAGGTGCTTAAGAAAGTACTATCATTTCCATGATACTCATGGACACAACACGAATGAGTGCCGGCACTTGAGAGACATTATCGAGGACTTGATAAGGAAGAAAAAACTCCAGTAGTATGTAAGAGAACCGCAAGATGGTGGTCAAAATGCAAGACCCCAATGGCCATCTTTCCAAAGGAATTAGCCTAAACCTGGCGGAAAAGGATCCCGGCGGACTGATGGAAAGTTGATAATCAATACCATAATTAGAGGGCCTCATCCTATGGAGAAAAGCTGGAGGGAAATGGAATTGTACACGAGCTCATTAAAGCACGTACTGTAGGAGGATTTTTTTTTGGAAGATGGAACTCCTGCTAAGCAGCAAAGGATGATAATGGATGATGTCGTGTTTAGAAATAGAGATGCTAACGGAGTTGAAGAGCCAACTTTTGATCCCATAGTGATAACGACAGGAATTGGATCGACAATAGTGCATCGGTTTTTGGTGGATACTGGAAGTTCTATGAACATACAGTTCAGAAGAACGTTCGATCAAATGAAGATTAACATGAAGGAGGTTATGACTTGCAAAACCAATATCCAAGGGTTTACAGGTGAAGCGAAACAACCAATCAAAACGATCGATCTGCCTTTGGAGTTGGTGAAGGAGATCGTAGGATAGTCCAGATTCAGAAATTTGTTATTTTGGATGAATACTTCACATACAATGCCTTTTTGGACCGACCAACCCTTGTTAATTTTAGAATAGCACTGGATCCTTGATGCCCAACGATGAAGTTCCCCATGGAAAATGGGGTCAGATCGTTAAGAGGAAACCAGAGCGTAGGAAGGGAATGTTATGTCACAGAGCTAAAGGAAGCAAAGCAATGAGAGAAGGGTAAGAATGCAGAGAGGACTCTCTGCATTTGAGATCCACAAGCATAACAATTAAAGCCTGAACCTTGGCTTGGGAACCATAGGTCCACAATAGGTTTGTTAAGTTTATGGATCCCAAGAAGAAGTTGGGGGAAGGGCGAGCAAGCGCAGGTGAGCTAACGATGAATGTTCCAATCGATATGGACGATCCTACATGGGTTCTAAAGATTGGATCTCAACTTAGCATTAACTTAAGGAAGGAATTGGTTAATTTTATCTGAGGAAATTTGGATGTGTTTGCATGGACGCATTCAGATATGTGTGGGATATCATCGGAGATAGCGTATGATGCACTGAATATTGATCCAAAATTTAAACCATTGAAGCACAAAAGTCATAGTCTAGGTCCGGAGCGATCTGTTGCAATGAAGGAAGAAATGGATAAGCTGATGGTGAACGGCTTTATCCATGATCTTTATACCCCAAATGGGTATCCAATCCCGTGTTAGTCAAGAAATCAAATAGAAAATGACGGACATGTGTCGACTATTTGGATTTGAATCAAGCATGCCTGAAGGACAGCTTTCCTCTACCCAGGATTGACCAACTAGTAGACAGGACCGCAGGCCATGAGTTACTCTCATTCAGACGCTTATTTAGGTTATAACTAAATTCCGATGCATATACCGGATCAGGAGAATACTAGCTTTATAACGAATTTGTGATTATACTACTTTTGAGTAATGCCGTTTGGTTTGAAGAACGCTAGAGCCAGGTATTAGAGATGGGTAAATTCTATGTTCAAAAATCAAATTGGACGAACAATGGAGATATACATGGACGACATGCTTATGAGGTCACGAGTATCGCAGTACCATTTGGATGACCTTTCGGAGACGTTTGATATTTTACAGAAGTATGGAATGAAACTAAATCCGTTGAAATGTTCTTTCGGGGTAATATTAGGAAAATTTCTAGGATTTATTGTCAATGCAAGGGGCATCAAGGTCAATCCAAAGCAGATTAACGCCTTGAGGAATGTTATCGCCCCGACAATAATGAGAACCGCAGAGCTTGAATGGAAAAATCACTGCCTTGAGTTGGTTTATCTAAAAGGAAATGGACAAATGCATACCCTTCTTCAATACCTTCAAGAAGGGTAATAAGAATTTTGAGTGGAATCAGGATTGTTTGAATGCCTTCGAGGATTTATTTAGGTAAATGGAGGCACCACCGGTCTTATCCAAACCACTGGAAGGGGAGGACTTATTCGTTTATTTGGCAGTGTCCGCTAACGCATTAAGTGCAACACTAGTATGTGAGCAGGCAAGGATCCAAAGGCCGGTCTACTTTATTAGCAAGCAGTTTACAGGAGCATAAAGGAACTACCCAAAGTTGGAGAAACTGGCATATTGCTTACTAATTGCATCAAAGATACTGCAACCATATTTCCAGGCTCATCTGATCAAAGCGCTGATAGGTCAGCCCTTGAAGAAGGTGTGACTTTAGGGAGATTTCTGAAGTGGAACAGAGAATTGAGCTAGTATGATATTACTTACCATCCGAGGAGAGTGATAAACGGGCAGGCGTTGGCGGACTTCGTCGCTGAGTTTACGTTGCGAGATGGTGAAGAAGAGGACGATGTAGACACAGTTTCTCATTGTAAGTTATTTGTGGATGATGGTTCAAATGAATATAACGCAGATGCAGGAGTAGTGCTTAAAACTCTGTAAGGGCGATCAATTTGTCATGTATTAAGGCTAGAATCTCTTGCAACTAACAACGAGACTGAGTACGAGGCGCTGATAGTAGGATTAAGGATACCGAAGGAACCGAGGATAAGACACTGCACATATTCGGTGATTCCCAACTGGTGGTTCATCAAGTTAGGAAGGAATACCAGGCTAAGGGTGAAAGACTTGCTCTTTACTTGGCAAATGCACTAGAACTATAGGAAGATATAGAACATTACACGATAACATATCCATAGAGAGGAATTCACAAAGGATGATTCTTTTGCTAAACTGGCTAGTTATAGGTAAGCTCAAATGATGGGTTTGGTTCCAATGGAGGTTTGGACGGCTTCGAGATCGATCAAATAGACGTCGAATGGATTTTGGAGATTGTCAAGGAAGAAGAGTCATGGATGGCCCCGATCAAAGATTATTTACTCAAGGGAACTATCTCAAGAGACAGGAATGAATAGAAGAAGCTCCTTCAAAAAGCGCCGTGGTTCATGATGCAAGGAGTACTGTACAGAAGAGGATTCCCTACCCCTTGCTTTTGTGTGTAACCAGGGATGAGGCTAGGAAAACCCTCATGGAAATCCATGAGGGTAGCTATGGTGACCACATCGGGGGACAGACTTTGGCTAAGAAGGTTCTTTACTATGGGTATTTCTAACCAACGAGAAATTGGGATGCAGCTGATTACACTAGATGGTGCGACCATTGCTAGAGATTTGCAAGGATTCCAAAAGCCTCATCGACAGGACTTACACAAATGGTTTGCCCATGTCTATTTGTAGTTTGGGGAATTGATATTATCAATGTGCCGCTGATGGCAAAAGGAGGAGCCAGGTATGCGACAGTAATGGTGGAAGTCATTAACTTTGCTACGAAAAAAACCGCTTGTCATGATCACGACGAAGAAAGTCATTAACTTTGCTATGAAAAAAACCATCTACACGTTCGGGGTAGCTCAAAAGATATAATGGATAATGGGACTCAGTTCAAAAGCGTTGAGTTCAAGGGTTTCTACAACTGGTACAAGGTCAAGAAGAGCTTTTTAGTGGTAGTACAACCACATGCGGACAGACAAGTGGAGGTGATGAAAAAAATCGTCAAATCTACCTCGAAGAAACGGTCGATTAGGGCCAAAGGCAACTGGGTCGATGAGCTTCCACTAGCATTATGGGCTTATAGGACGACCTACAAGCCCGCTACTAGACATACCCCATTTGTTTTAGCTTACGGATCGGAGGCGATGATCCGATAGAAATATAAGTTTCTTCTCATCGTAAAAGGAGGTAAATAAGGAACTCTTGCTTAAGTCCCTCGATTTGATGGATGAGAAAAGGGAAGAAGCAGAGTTAAGGGTAGCTGCACAACAGAAAAGAGTAGCATGACACTTCAATGCCAAGGTCTGAAACCGTACCTTTGAGGTAGGAGATCTCATTTTGAATTGAGTTCTCCTAGGTACGGGGGCACTTTTTCCAAATTAGGAAGGTATTTATGCAGTTGAATGTAAGCTTAGAAATGGAACATTCAAGCTCGCCACAGTCGATGGAACCTTGATCCCATGGGCATGGAACAATGACTTGCTATGACACTATTATACTTAGTTTTGTTTAGTTTATTTTTGCAAAGAAGAAACCTAAGGGTTCTGAAGGCAATTCAATAAGGCAGGACTTGCCATGTTTTTCATTTATAATTATGAAATAGCTTCTTGAACCAATGGAACTGTATTCTTGTAAGCCACATCACCCTTATTGCGTAATTAGTAGTACAGCAAGGAACAAACTCATTTAGCCTACGATCATGGCGGGGAGTATAGTTTCCGGGGTTGATCGGATAATTTGAACCCTTCCTTCAAACATAAAACCAAATAGACTGGGATCATGGTCGAGTTGTATAGTCTTAGGGTTCGATCAGATAATTCGACCCTGCCTTTAGGGTCGATTGGATAATTAAACCCCATCCCTCAGGTACAAATTCCCTCGGTCCAGAATCCAGACTAGGGGATATGACTTTCGAGCATTGATTCGATAATTTGACCCCAGATGCTTAAGTAAACAGATGATAATATTAACTCTTTTGATCTGGGTTTGGGACTGGAGAAGATAATCCGGGTTAGGGATTGATCGGATAATTCGACCCCGACATTTAGTTATTTTCCGTTGCTTAAAAATAGACAATGTTGAATAGGACTAACAACGCAGGGGTCGATTGGATAATTCCACCCCGACCTTCAGGTTTTTGCATTGCCTGGACAGAAGCAACGTTAGTGTAACAAACCGTACCCAATGGGCCTGAATTTTTGCTAAATCGAAAACCCAAGTCCACCAAAGTACGGATCGTTAGTTTGGTATCCTAGAAATAAATAAATAAATGCATATCAAAGAACTATCGATACAACTTATAGCGGAATAGTAAAGTAAAATAAACCATATAGTTACCGACTAAGATTGACACCTCTAATATCTAGTGTCCTTGTCAGTGAAGAGCATGCATAAGTAAACATGTCCTTCCACTGTTCCTGCCTTGCACCAATACACGTCCCTCTAAATCTATCCCATGGGTTGTAATAAGGAGGGGGTCAGAACAACGTTCTAGTGACTAGTAAATTATATATTTTACACATAATACTAGTTTATGCCGATTTCCTTCCATCACATGTTATGTCATTTTGTTTTACTTAGTTGTCTCGAACTCCACGCACGCATACAATACACCGCATCTATCCGAAGTAGACCATAACTGCATACGTGTCTATACACACATGCACTCCCACCCACGGTCCCCCTTTGGACCAAGACACTATCCTCGCTAGTATCCCTAACCCAGCACCTCATCAGTATCCATCATCAACGCAGTACCACGTCTCGTCGTCGTGTTACCAAGGAACTCTCACAGTGTCTAATAATGACGTCATATAGTTTAGCCATATTCTATCTCGGCTTTGTGATTTTTTACTTGTCTGCTTCCTATTGTGGACTCATCTCCACGAACTATAGAGGACTCAGTTCCTCAGACTATTATGGACTCAACTCCATGAAATATAGAGGACTCAGCTCCTCGAACTATTATCGACTCGGCTCCATGGACTACCCCATTCATTTTGAAAGACCTCTCTTAAGGATTATCTAGCCTTGCCTCTAACAAACAAACTAGTGTACAACAGTAGCGGTGCATGACCTAACGTGATTTTAACTAGTAAGAGGTGCAGCCCGTTAGGTGTAACCCTTGTCTTTCCCGCTGTCCGCTCAGGACCGATGATGTTCTCGACCTATGTACAACTCCTACTCTCTAATACGGTACCAACACACTGACATGCACCATTTAGATTGCCTAATGCAATCAAGGACATAACCCCTGAAAAGATTGAAGCAGACCCCACTAGGGTATTCCTTCACATATACGCAAGCATATATAATTCCACGGGTCCTACAGTTGGGAATGTCCCGTATTAGTATAATGTATACACAACTGCTGGTAGCCCTTTGCGGTGGGCAGACATTTGTGGTGTAACGCTACTGACCTCGCATTCCAGCCCATTCTAATGACTACGTCATTCTTATACATCTAAGTTACGTACTAACTTTTATAATTCACACCCGTCATAAACACATACATTGAATGAGATCAGATATATTATCCAAAAACGACTTTGAACCGGTATAGCGTTCTAATTGGAGACATCTTGAAGATGATGAAATCAAAGATGAAGTTCTTTGAAGTGCAAGGGCTACTTGCTACTAATCCTAAGGGTGATTCCAAAAAGTATATAGTAGAAGTGGTGCCTTAGGTTTGTTTATATCCTGAACAAATTGTATGGATGAATGTTGGCATTGCACTGTTGCGTGAAAGCAGTGTTGGCATTCCAAGTGGAATTGCTATATAAAAGGTAAAATGTAGCCTTTAGTCTCACACCTAGTAATGATTAAAACATGGAATATGCTTCAGGGCCATGTGGTTTGCTACCATTATGGTATGGTCATCACCCGATCAAGATCAATATTGAACCATTTGTGTATGCTTGTGCTCGGTACGATTGTTGGACGACAACCGGTGTAATGACATATTCGGTATTTTCCAGTAAGGGGTAGGCCATTTTTGATTTGCTGGGGTCGAACGGTTTTCGACCTCGGTACATTTTTCTAGAGGTGTACCGTGGTAGGCGGTACCCCAGTAGCTTTGTCATTATATGGAATCCATTCTCCAATACGTGTATTTACAGACATAGTCTAATATGTTGGAACGTAATTAATGTAACCATTTCGGCTATGATTAAATATTTATTTTAAACCCTAGACATTACTATAATATCACAAGATTTCCTATGAAATGGTTTGGTTATCGTAAGGTAAAAACCCGTTCGTGTTTATGTGTGATGTGGTTTTACGAGATACCTTTATTTTGGAAAGGTTTTATAACAACAAAATCCATATGATGTGTGTTTCTCACAGTGGTTTACCAGACTGATCTGGGTGTTATTTTGCTATAATGCCTGGGTCAACTGGAGCATATTTTCATATTTAGTTATGGATACTTTGGAGCTTCATGAGACGAGTTGGATGCCTCCAAGGCGTATTCACGTATATTTTATTTCCACTGTATTTGTTGTTTCATATTTATCAACATTTGTGAATAGGTTGTTATAACTGTCCAGGCCGATGATAGATAGTTACTATGTTTGATGTATGTATATTATAGTTTTCTTCTTTTGTATATTATATATTACTCGTCATGATGGAGATTATGTTCCATCTTTCTTTCTTTTACCCCAACAATCTGTCTTTCCGACACTTGATTGTTCGGTACGTGGATACCTTGGATATATTAGTGTCAACTTTTGAGGGTCGAAAATGCCGATCGTTACAACATGGTTTGAGAAAACACCTAGGCTTTATTGGGGTAAACTCATTAGAGATATGGTAGGTGACACCCTAGTATGAGTTTGAGTGTATATATATGAGTGCGCATATTTGTTAGTGTTATAAAAATGTTTTATATTGTGTTGATTTATTTGTTAAGTGGTTTGTGAATTCTGCTCAGTATGTGGGATGCCACCATATCGATAGGGGTTTTTACACACTTGAACCAGGCAAATCGACAAAGTATTGTTTTGAAATTTGGTAAATGAAATAAATTTACCTAGAATTATATTATATATATAAAAGAATAATTTTCAAAAATTGGTAAGTAATTTATGAAGTGTTTGTTTACTAGGAAATAATAATATTAAATTATTATCATTTATTGTTTAATTAGTTATGCTCGACCAGTTTATGAGCATTTATTTGTTAATTTAAATTAAAAACAAACACCTTGTGAATTCAGTTTCATGATTTGATTCTAGGGCATTTTTTTATTTAAGAAAGTGAATTTATAAAATGTGGTTTATATAGTATGGTTTATAAATGAAAAGGATTTAAACTGAGAATTTGAGAACTTAAATCATATGATTTTGAAATTTGTTTTTCAAGTTTTTTGGAGAGAAATAATAAAAGTATTATTCGAAAGTATTTACGAATAAAAATATTTTAAAAGGATACTAAAGGAAGTAGAAAGCACCGAACTCACTTCTGTCGATGTAAAATAATTTTGGCGACGACTACAACATCATCGGCGTTTATTTTCGAGTTTCTAAGTGAGGGATTGCTACCATAGTAGTTTTGCTTCAGTGTTGTTTTGGTAAAATAGATTTGGATTTAATCCCAAAAGTATGATTTGATATACTAAAGTTATAGGTATATATTATTATTTCAAAATGTTTTTAAATAAAACCCGGGTGTTTAATTCTAAAGTTTTCAGTTAAGTTATTATATTGACGCATGTATCCTATGCACTAGGGTAGTTTGGTTTGTCCATCTCATTATGATTTGTTGTTTGGTAATTTTACTTTGTTGAAATGAAATGGAATTTTCAACGATTTTGGAGAGTCGAAAACTTCTGAGTTAATTGAGAACTAGCAGCTAAGTGTTTTTGTGGAAATATAAGAAGATAAGTTTTTGTAACTTATAAATTTGAGGAGATAGCAAATTAAAACCAGTTTTAAAATTTGTTGAACATCCTAGCCAAGTAAACAAATTTCAAATTGTATATATATACTCTTAGGATGTAGAAGAGTATTATATGAATATGAACTGAAGTATGGAATGGTTATAAAAATAAATGTTCTTAGTATTAAATGAAATACTATTGGTGTTGTTGGCGTCAAAATTGGCCACTAACACGCAGTTGTATGAAAGCACCAATATCCAGTCACAAATCTCAGATAGTACCTAATGTAGAGAATAAAATATGAAGAACAAACATATTAAAAATGAAAGCAAGTAAAAAGAGACAAGATTTATAGTGGCTCGGCTAACTTCTGCCTACGTCCACTCATAGAATAATCCTTTATATTATACTGTAGGTTGTTTACCGTTACAATCCGAAATCCAAGAATAAAATTGGCAGAGTGTAGCCTAGGTTGAAAATAAAGAGAAGCAAAAAGAAGATCCTTTTTCTAACGGCATGCCTGTTGTATTTGTAGGGGAAGATTTGTATGGATTGGGCTGAAATTTCGGAAGAAGAACCTCCAGGCCATGACAAGGCCACCCAAGAATTTTCAGGCCTATTGGGGCCCATAATAGGGGTCGGTACCGGTCCCTATATCGGTGTCCAAATGTGGTGTGATCCCTCTGGGGGGTTCCCATGATGTTAGCTAATCGCCCTCCAAATTTTGTGCCACTTCGACTTACGGTTTGTGAGATATCACGTTTTCCGTGAAGTGGTGTTGCATATATTCTGATTTCAGCCGATCCCTATGGAGGGGTAGTGGCCGATCCCTCCAAACTCCTCCAAATGACATGCGATCCCTAGGGGAGCTTCTACATGTTATATTATGTATAGCCTCTAAGTTTCATGCCAATTGGATTAGTAGAACTCGAGTTATTTATCGATCTTTATTGCAATATAGTGCGAAGGATGATTATAGCCGATCCCTATGGAGGGATAGGGGTTGATCCCTCCAACTTGCTCCAAATGATGTATGATCCCCATGAGATGTTCCACATGTTGTAGTTAGCTTGTGCTCCAAGTTTTATGTCAATTGGATGTGTAGATGTTGAGATATTGATTGTTTTCCTTTGAGTTGTGCTTGCTTGGCTGAAATATGCCGACCCCTTTTTATACGATCCCTTTTATATCAATTCCTTTTATACAGATCCCTTTTATACTGATCTCTTTTATATCAATCCCTTTCTTAGGTGAAGTAATTTTCCCATAACTTGAGCATACAAAGTCCGAACAACTTGAGATTTGAAATGTAGCCTCGTGGGCCTTCCTTGTCACTTCATACCAGTCTCACCCAGTTTGGGACGAAAATTGAGGATATGTACCGATCCCCTAGGGGAAGGGATAGACACCGATCCCCTGCCTAGGGAAGGTACTAATCCATACTTAGAATATTCTAGGGAGTTTATCTCTTGGTCTCGCTTGATCGTCGCTTCATATCATTGCCTGCACTTGATTTCTGGACCTCACAATCATCGCTCTGGGCTACTAGCCTTGATAATCGTGAAGTCTGTTGGGTTAAATCTGCATGTCTACTGCCCTGGAAAAAGGTGGGTTAACAGGTGTAATTAAGTGTGAATTAAGGAAATTGTTGTAGTTAAGAAACCAATGGGATAAATACGTAAGTTGTATATAGATCATTTTATTCGCATAAATGTTCTTGATCCAGACTCGAGTACATGATTTCGGGGTGATTTACTTCGGTCCGAACAAGGCTTTTTCACTCGATTCTTGACGACGAACACTTGATACAGATTTTGATATGATTTTGAACTTTTCTATCATAGTATATGGCTATGCAAGGAGAACAGCGGTTTCTAATCAAGGAATCTGATCGTCGTCCACACTAGGGAAGTCGAGTGAACAATACTAGTTCGGAAGTGAAATTTATATGATCGAGTGAGTGATCAGATTTGATATTGTGTATGGATGATACATGTACATCATATGAGATTTAATAAATTGTATTCTTTTGACATTAGAAATGCAAGTTATATGGTTTGATGACATTTGTAAGTGAGATACAAAGATATGGGAGCAAAGGCTAGTTTGCTGCTTTTAGTTTCATGAGTAAAGTTCGATTGCTCGATAAATAGGTACATGTTTATTGCTTAACAGGTGTGTTTGCAATGTGCAATAAACACTCAATAGCTATATCATTAGTGTTAGACCAAAAAAAAGTATAACACTTCAAATGCCAAGTGTAGTAAGTTATCCCTTGATTTGAATATTAGCAAAGACATGATGAGGCATTGGTTAATCTTGTCGACTTGATTACTACATACACAAAGACATTATCATGAATAAATTGATCATATCAACGTGGTTAATGCAAATATAAGGTCTTCATATCGATATGACTAATTCATCAAAGTTTAGCTTACTACTTAGGACTAGTCTTATGATAGAAACACTAATGATTGGAAGTCAAATGACCCTTGAGATAAAGTTCATTTTGTTTCGATTGATCTATATGCTCGAAATCCTCTTAGGCCATTGTTATATGTATAAGTTCATACCGGCTATTAAATAAGACAATCCAATAGGCCAATGATATATCATATGTTCAATGAGAGTAGAATACAAGGCATTGAGATATAGTAGTGTTCATTATATATATCAATAGACTATTCATCCCATCCTTATGTTCCAAGTCATAGTTCATAGTCCATGGTTCATATAAATATGCATATAGGAGTTTGTCATAGTCCAAGAAACTTCGACTAGATTCACATCGAATTGACCATGACAACTTCATATTATGCAAGTCTAAGTCAATAATGTTCAATAAGGTCATAATCGAAGTCAACATGCAATGTCAAATCCAAGTTCATTCAATTCAAATATGATTACAGTCAAATAGATTTATTCCCAATTTGATTTAGGGTTACACGGGTTTGATTTGAGAAGAGAGAGAAATGAAATTCCGATCCCCCAATGGTACCTCTAAGGTCGTATTTATAGAGGCAGGTGGCTCCCCACTCCGCATCTCACGTCTTCGACAGGATGGACTTTGGCGGCATTCGACTTCGGCACCATTACCCTATTTCCACGTCTTCAATGTTGTTGACTATCACTGCTATTGTAAGATGGTATCAACGAAGCGCTGTAGTCTGTGTTTTCGCCTTTATGCTATGTGAAGGTCTTCTTGATAGTTGATGATATTATTAATGGCGTCCATTAAGCAGTGGTAAAATTTTCGTTGGCATCAACGATGCGTACCATCGACACCATTTTGCTTGAATATGAGATTTCCCTGTGAATGGTGAAGTGCGTCAATGGTCGAAGAGCACTGTATCGATGATCCTGCTTTGGTTATGGTGAGTGAATAGCGGTGCTCTTGATACATTGATAGTATCATGTCTTTGATGTGATGTACAAAAGTGATGTGCGATGTGGTTATCGATGAAGAGCTGTGTAACCTTGTTTTTATTTAAACCCTTCTGAAGTGCTTGCGAAAAGGGATGCCGCTATGGTATTGATAGCCTTCATAACTACTGACGACAAGCTTCTTCGATATTAATCCGTTACTTATAGTCAATATCCTCGAAGCCATCAAAGGGCTGTCTTTGAAGTCACTTGAGTATGGCCTCGGTAATAAGCGGTGTGATTAGGATCGAACCCCTTCCTAGTTTTTTAGATATGCGATATAGCTGGAATGACCTTGGGTCCATTTCTATATGAAGGGCAATGAGACATATCATCAAAGTAGTATGTGGTCAAAGTGATAAAGTGCAGCGTGATACACCATCGAGGAGGTATGATGTCATCGGAGTGATGATATATAGTGAGATACACCTTCGAAGAGATATACTGACATCAAAGTGACGAAGTGGGGGCACTACTCTTATATCATTTCTTCTTATATTGAAATTAAATGGATAACATTTAGCCCCTAGTATAAGAGAAGTATTTTACTCTTTAGGGTAAAACCAAGAATTCCTTTGTATTCTTCAGTCTCCAATAAGACCCCCTGGCTGACTTCATTTTCCTGTAAAACATGAAGCAAATGACATTTTTCATTAGTAATTGGCCTTCTAGATTTGATTGAACTTCTAATTTTGCACCTACTATCCAAATTGGTTCTGCGAATTTAAGCTTACAACTTTATCATAAGAGGTAATAAAAATAAACTTTCAAGCATATGCTTGAGAAATTATTTGATCAAATTATGAGTGTAAACATAAGAAACTCTTTTCGACAATAAGAGGCCAAAAACATAGAAACCAATATTAAAAAATCCAACTCAAAAATCAATATCTTAGAGATGATAGCAGAAGACCCTAAATCCAATTCTTGGACATAATAATAGAAGTCCATAAATCCAAGTCTGATGATGATGATAGAATTCCATAGATTCATGTTTGATAATAATATAAGAAGACCAGAAATCTTTATCTGTTAATAATAATATGAGGCCAGAATCCATCCGATTATAATAGAAGACATGAAATTCATATGTAGTTGATAATAATAGAAGACTAGACGTTTTCTTCTGGTGATAACATCGGTAGTTACGAAGTCCATTTCTGGAAGTAATAGATAAGATGATCATAAATCCATATTTGATAATAATAAGAGAAGACCGGACATCCTTATTTGGCAATAATAAAAGAAGACTAGGCATCCATATCTGGTAATAGTAGAAGAAGACCAGAAATCCATATCTGGTAATAATAGGAGAAGACCAGAATCTCTTATCTACTGCCTGAAAATTGTATTTGTTGGGGAGTATAAATAACTCATACTTGATGGACCTTTCTTTAGAAAACTTGATTCGATTCGAAGCACTACTTGGCTTGGATTTTGATTGTCCTGGGAGCGCTACTTGGCTCTTAATTTTGATTGACTTTGGAGCGCTACTTGGCTCTTTATTTTGATTCATCTTCCTTTGGAAGATTTTGGTGCTTTAGTGAGGCCTTTAATGGCCGTCCTCTCTCTAGGAGGCTCTTCAGTGAGACCTCTGATAATGGCACTGAAGGCTTGGTCGGTGTCTAATGGCGGCACTAAAGGCTTACTCCATCTTCCCTTTAGTAGGCGCTCCAACCAGGCCATGTAGACAGGGGTTAAAGGCTTGCAGAAACTCTGGATTGACCAAAGGATTACTCTAGCCTCCCACTAGGAGGTGCTTCAATGAGGCCTTTGATGATGGCACTGAAGGCTTATGGCCTTTGATAACCGGGGCCTTTGATGACCGGGACCTCTTGCGGTCAATCCTTTGATGGTTGGGGCCTTTTGATGGTTGAGACCTCTTGCGATTAAGCCTTTGATGGTTGGGGCCTTTGATGGTCGCGACCTCTTGCGGTTAAGCCTTTGATGTCCAGGGCCTTTCTTTGCCCTAAGAGAATCTCATTTCTTTCTGCACTTAGATTGATAAATTCCTTCTTTATTCATCCATTTTCGAGTAGTTTGGTCATAAATGTTCAGCGTTCTATGTTCTTGCTATGACAATGCCATCTAGCCGACAGAGTATAAGCCCCAGGTGGGATTACTTTGGGAACAACCAAGGGGCTTTCCCAATTTGGTCCTAGAGGCCCTTACATTGGATTTTTGGTATTTGCATGACTCTTCGGAGTACCAGGTCTCCTTTTTGGAACGATCTTTCCATTACTTTTGAATTGTAGTACCTGGTTATTCTTCGTTGGTACTCATCCATTCGGACTGCCACTTTATCCCTTAATTCTTTGATTAAGTCTAAGGATTCTTTCTTTAGCTCTTGATTTGGGTCAAATGCATATGCAATCCTTCGATGAGAAGGAGCCTCGACTTCGATTGGAATCATGGCCTCACATCCATATGTAAGGGAATATGGGGTATGCCCTGTTGTAGCTTTAGTAGAAGTCCTATATGCGCAAAGAACAAGGGGAAGTTCTTCTACCCAATTCTCTTTTGACTTGTCTAGCCGTTTCTTCAAAATAGTCTTTAAGATTTTGGTAGCTGCTTCAACAGCTCCATTTGCTTTAGGATGGGCTACAGAAGAAAAACTTTTGATAATTCCATTATTGTTGTAGAATCGAGTGAATTCCTCTCTTTCAAATTGAGTCCCATTGTCAAATGTTATCTTGTGCGGATTGCGAATCAGGTGACGGTATTCTTGATTATGAATTTGAGGACCTTTCCTGCAGTGATATTTGGGTGTGGTTCAGCTTCTACTCATTTTGTAAAATAATTAATGGCTACCACTACGTATTTATCTCCTCCTTTGGATACAAGAAGTGGTCCTATTAATTTGATTCCCCACACATCGAAGGACCATGGACTTAATATAGAAGTCAACTCGCTTGGTGGTAAACGAGGAATTTTATAGAATCTTTGATATTTGTCACATCTTATCACATGAATGATAGCTTGACTAGTCATTTGAGGCCCATATAAGACTTGCCTCATAACTTTGTTAGCTAGCTTTATTCCATTGGATTGATCACCATAGAATTCTTCATGGGCTTCCTTTGGTAGTTTTGATCCTGTTTCTGGACCGGTACATTTTAAGTAAGGGAGCTTGTATCCCTTTTTATAGAGTATCCTGTCTAATATGATAAAAGTTGGGGCTTGGCACCTTATTTTCCTTGCTTCCTTTTTGTCTGTTGGCAATATTTCTTCTGTTAGATACTCCACGACAGAAGTCATCCAATTGTTTTTGTATTGATCATCGGTTCGCATCTTAAGGAATTCTTCTTAAGGGATTTCAGTTTCATTTTCTTTCTCTTTGTATGCTAGGGTTTGAGATCTGTTCATCATCAAGATTTCATTTCCCGGATTAGGAATTTCCACTTCTATACTTAGTTTATCTTGATAACCTACTAGTACAAGTTAGGCTTTCGGTGCTCCTCGTAAACTTGCCAACTTAGCTAAAGAGTCGGCTTGAGAATTTTTTCCTCGTGGCATTTGATGCATAAAAAAATCTTCGAATTGATTTAACATCCTCAATATCTTCTAAACATATTGGGTTAGCTTAGCGTCCTTCATTTGATATCTCTGGTTCAATTGATTTACCATTAATTGCGAGTTGCTAAAGATCTCAATTCTAGGGATTTTCAGCTGAAGGGCCAGGGTAAGTCCCACTATCATTGATTCATATTCCGCTACGTTATTAGTAGCTGGGAATCCTAACTTAATTGCATAGTGCAAGCGATGCCCATTAGAAGGTATGGTTACATATTCGGCTCTGGCTCCTTGTTCATTTGAGGCTCCATCTACGAATAATGGCCACTTAGGTTTCAAATCTTTCTCATTTTCTGATTGCTCCTTAATAAACCTTGTGAAATCATTAACAAAGTCAGCTAGTGCCTGTCCATTGATTGATACTCATGGTAAGAACTCGATATCATATTGGCAAAGCTCGATTCCCCACTTAACTAGCTGTCCTGAAGTTTTTGGCTTGCTAAAGACTTACTTAAGTGGAAAATTAGTTAAGACTTTAATTGGATGTGCTTGAAAGTAAGCCCTTAATTTGCGTGTAATGATCCTTAAGGAGTATGTTAGTTTTTCTATAACTGGATATCGGGTTTCTATATCCTTAAGTCTTTTGCTAGTATAATGTACCAGAAGTTGAACACTTTTTTCCTCCCTTATCAACACTGAGCTGGCTGCATTTTCAAAGACTGCCATATAGATATAAAGATTTTCTCAATCCATAGGACTGGAAAGAATTGACGGTTATTCCAAATGATCTTTTTAGCTCTTGGAATGCTTTTTGACAATCTTCACACCATTCAAAGTTTTTCTTTTTCTTGATCACACAGAAAAATGGGATACATTTATCGGTTGCCTTAGAGATGAACATATCCAATGCCACCACTCTCCCGTTTAGGCTCATTATATCCTTTCTTTTTTCAGGTTCTGCCATTTCTTTGATAGCTTGAATTTGGTCAGCGTTAGCTTCAATTCCTTGTGCCCTCACTATGTACCCTAAGAACTTGCCAAACTGGATCTCAAAAGAATAATTTTTTGGAATAAGTTTCATTTAATATTTTCGTAACACATCGAACATTTCTTCCAGGTCTTTAAGGTGACTGCTTCCTTATTGAGACTTGATTAGCATGTCGCTTACATATACTTCCATGTTTCGGCCAATTTGTTCCCTGAGCATTCTATTTTCCAATCTCTGATATGTCGCCCCTGCATTTTTCAGTCCAAAATGCATTACTTTGTAGCAGTAAGTCCCCTAATCTGTTATAAAGCTGGTGTTTTCCTCATCAGGCTTGAACATTGGAATCTGGTTATATCCCGAATATCCATGAATGAAAAAAGCTGGTGTCCACTTGTTGCATCAACTAAATGATTTATCCTTGGGAGTGGATAACAATCCTTTAGGCATGCCTTAGTTAAATCGTTATAATAGATGCAAGCTCTCCATTTTCCGTTGGATTTTCTTGAATAGAATTGGGTTGGGTAACCACCTCGGATAGAGCACCACTCGGATGAATCCATTTTCAATCAACTTTTTGACTTCCTCCTTCAAAGCATCAGATTGGATTTTATCGAATTGCCTTTTCTTTTGTCGGATTCACTTGAATTTTGGATCTACGTTTAGAGCATGGCACATAATGGTTGGGTGTATCCCCACCATATCTGAATGAGTCTAAGCGAAGACGTCCTTGCTGGACTAAAAAGATGAACTAACTTCCCTTTTAGTTTGCTATCTAGTTCTTTTCCAACCTTTACTATTTTCATCGTGTTAGTTGGGTCTATACATATTCCCTCAATCTCCTCGGTGGATTTCATCCTCTCTTGATCACCTCTACAATCGAGTTTAGTGACGATCTCTTCTCCTTCTACTTCTTCATCCACTAGATTTGCGTCTTTTCTCTTTCTTTTCTTTTCTGAAAAGCTGAATTTCCTAAACGTATATTGGTCTTCACTGCACGCTTTTGCCTTTGCTTTGAATGATTGGTTGCACGAACCTTCATTCAATGGCTGAGTAATTTCAGTTTGGATTGACTTACCTTGCACTATGTCGTAACAAGGAATGTTTCTTCGCTTATATTGATCAAGCATAGCAAAATACATTTCATGGGATCTAAAATGCTCTCCCCTTACTATTCCCCATCCACTCTTAGTTAGAAACTTTACCATCAGGTACTTTGGTGATACGAAAGCATCGGCCTCATCCAGGGACAGCCTTCCAAAGAACGCATTGTAATAGGATGACTGATCGATTATAACAAATAAAGTTTTAAAAGTCCTGCAGTGTGGCGGAACCCCCATTTGTACCAGCAGCTTTATTTACCCACGGGGGTTGACCCCTTATTGTTGAATCCAAAGATAGGCTCCAGGCTTGGCTCCAGCTTCTCCTCAGGAATTCCCATCTGATTAAAGGCATGCTTAAAGATTATATTGAATACACTTCCAGTGTCAACAAGGATTTTTGTCACAATTGAAAGTCCGATTTAAGCAGTTATCATGAGTGGGTCATTGTGGGGATGACGAACTCCTTTAATCTCTTATGGAGTAATGGTTAGGTTATGCATTCGAATTTGATAACTAGGGTTTTTGTGTGGTGATTCTTCCTGGATTAAGAAAATTCCTTCCTTCGCTTCCCTGATGTAACGATTTCTGACACCTTTGCCGTTTCCAACTGTATATGTACCCTATGGATCACATCAATTCTATTAAGAGGTGGGATGAAATCAAGTTGAACATCTTCTGATACCACATTTGCAGTGTTATTCAGAAGCTTCGAATTACTCTTCTCTAGACGGGCACCTTTTTGGTTATCCTTGACAAATTCCTTTAATTGTCCGTTACGAATCATCCGTTAGATTATACCTACTAACACCCGACATTCATCCATCTTGTGTCCGTTCGATTTGTTATAAGAGCAATATTCTCCCCCATTCCTTGGTTCTGGGTTAGTCTTTGCCTTGTAAGAGATCGGGAAATCACCATTCTCCTTCATTGTAGCGTATATTTATGATATTAGTTTGTTTAAAGCAACATGGCTTACATTTGATCCTTTTTCCCACCTCAACTTTTCGTGATTACAGCTGTGATTAATCTTTCCTATTTCCCTTTTGAGCCGAGCTTTCTTTTTGGCATGGTATATTTCATCCATCCGGACGAACCTGTCTGCTTGAAAGTAAAAGTCTTGTAAATCCTTACACCGATGAATGTATAGTTCATGCCAAAATTGGGTTTGCTCAATTGGCCCTGAGTGTACTGCCACTAGCTTATCTTTATCGGTCATTTTTTTGGCTTTCTAAGATTATGCATTAAACCTTTTAAGATAATCCCCTAATAGCTCTCCTAATCTTTGTTTGATGTTTGCTACAATAGTATAATCAATGGTAGGATCTTTGCAGATACAGAATTGAGTTGAAAACTCATAAGAAAACTGATTCTAAGAGTACATAGTCCTTTCACGATATTACCCATACCATTTAGCTGCTGCACCTTGGAAAGTGGTTAGGGAAAGTTTGCACCGCACTGCCCTAGATGCATTATACAAGTCCATTTGACTCTCAAAGGCCAATAAATGGACATCTGAATCAGTTGTTCTGTTACATCTGATTGATGGGATCTTAATGTGAGATGAGATTCTTGCAGACATAATCTCATCAGTGAACGGAGCTTCTCGCTGGTTATCGTTAACTCTCTCATCTTGAGTCCTCTTTCCTTTGATATTGAGCATATCCTTTGCCATTTTTGTTGCCATATCCCTGAAGTAGTCCTCATTGGTATGATAATTGCTTCTTTCGGGTTTATATCCTTCTGAAGTAGAGCTTCCAAACTGTTTGTTAGATTTTTCCGCGACCCTTCCTTGTTAATCTACCATAGTCTGCTGGTTACTTTTCCTTTTTCCCGTGGATTTGCAACAAGCTTGCTTTTGTCCTTATTCTTAAGCTAGGAAGCATTCAATTTTCTTCTTTGAGATTCTGCTTCGTCCCCTCTTGTAAACTTGGTAGTCTTTGAAGATTTCTGGGCAAGCACTATCTACAAGAGTTCTTTCATCATCAGTAGTTGTTGCTCCAAGTTTTGGATTTTTTCCTCATTGCTAGTTGGCTGCACCGATTGTGGCGGTTGCCCGTGTTTTGTGTTTCCCACGTTGAAATTGGGAGTCACATTCTCTTCTAGTGTCATTGTCCGTATGACCTCTTCGATTTGAGCATTGAGTCTTCATAATCTAGTGCCAAAATGTTAAACCAAAAAATGGTATAACACTTCAGATGCCAAGTGTAGTAAGTTATCCCTTGATTTGAATATAAGCGAAGACATGATGAGGCATTGGTTAATCTTGTTGACTTGTTTACTACATACATGTAAACATGATCATGAATAAATTGATCATATCGATGTGGTTAATGTAGATATGAGGTCTTCATATCAACATGATTAACGCATCTAGGTTTAGCTTACTACTTAGGACTAGTGTTATGATAGAAACACTAATGATTGGAAGTCAAATGACACTTGAGATAAATTTCATTTTGTTTCGATTGATCTATATGCTCGAAGTCCTCTTAAGCCATTGATATATATATATATATATATGAGTTCATATCTGCTATTAAATAAGATAATCCAATAGTTCAATGATATGTCATATGTTCAATGGGAGTAGAATATTGGGCATTGAGATATAGTGAAATCTATTAGATATATCGGTAGACTATTCATCCCGTCCTTATGTTCGAAATTTATAGTTCATAGTCCCTGGTTCATGTAAATACGCATATAGGAGCTCGTCATAGTTCAAGGCACTTCGACTAGATTCATGTCAAATTGGTCATGACATGTTCGTATTATGCAAGTCCTAGTCAATAATGTTCAATAAGGTCATAACTGAAGTCAACATGCAATGTCAAGTCCATGTTCATTCAATTCAAATATGATTACAGTCAAATAGATTTATCCCTAATTTGATTTAGGGTTACACGGCTATGATTTGAGAAGAGAGAAAGAGAAATGAATTCCAATCTCCCAAATGGTACCCCTAGGTTGTATTTATAGAGGTAGGCGCCCCCACTTCGCATCTCACGCCTTCGATAGGATGGACTATGGCGGCATTCAATTTTGATAGCATTACCCTATTTCCACATCTTCGACATTGTTGACTATCACTGCTAATGTAAGATGGTATCATCGCAGTGCTATAGTCTATGTTCCCACCTTTATGCTATGTGAAGATCTTCATGATAGTTGATGATATTCTCAATGGCATCCATCAAGCAGTGCTAAGGTCTTCGTAGGCATTGATGGTACTTACCATCGACACCACTTTGCTTGAATATGCGATTTCCCTATGAATGAAGAAGTGCGTCAATGGTCTAAGAGCACCATGTCGATGAGCCTGCTTTGGTTATGGTGAGTGAATAATAGCGCTCCTGATACATTGATAGTAGCATGTCTTCGATGTGCTGTATAAAAGTGATGTGTGATGTGGTTATCGAAGAAGAGCAGTGTAACTTTGTTTTTTTATTTAAACACTTCTGAAGTGCTTATGGAAAGGGATGCCGCTATAGTATTGATAGCCTCTGTGACTGCTGACGACATGCCTCTTCGATATCAATCCGTTACTAATTGTCAATATCCTCGAAGCCATCAAATGGCTATCTTCGAAGTCACTTGAGTATGGCTTTGGTAACGAGCAATGTGATTAGGATTGGAGTCCTCCTAGTTTTGTTGATATGTGATATAGCTGGCATAGCCTTGGGGTTCATTTCTATGTAAAGGTCGATGAGACATATCATCGAAGTAGTATGTCTACGAAGTGATACAGTGCAGCGTGATACACCGCCGAGGAGGTATGCTGTCATTAGAGTGATGAAGTATAGTGGAATACACCTTCAAAGAGATATACTAGCATCAAAGCGATGAAGTGCGGCATTACTCTTATAGCATTTCTTTTGATATTGAAATTATATGAATAACAATAAGTATATATTGTTGTTTATGATTTTATGACCAAGATATGGGAGATCACTTTTGGGCTTTTGTTTTCTTTGTTTATTTGGGCCAGTTGTAGTGAGTTGTGATTTTTTCGAATCGAGCCACGCATAGGAGGTGTTGTCGAAATTTTTTGTAACATTAAGAGTTTAAAAGCTTAACGGTCCGAAGACTCTTTTCTTCCTTTGAGAATTTTTGAGACGAAATTATTTCAAAGGGCAAGAATGTAATGACCCAAAATTTTAACATTTTGAATGGAAATATTAAATATTCATATTGGATTCAAAATTAATAAATAATAAGAAAATCAATTATCATTAAAATGACTCGATTTTTATTGATGTATTTTTATTTCAATCTATAGGATTTTTCCATAATTTTTAATTTGGAAATACTTAAATTATTGTTTGACATAATTTATGGCAAATGTTGGTATTTTTGAAATTTTATAGAATAAGATAACTAGTGTATTTTTTTATTTTAAGATCGTGTCGTATTTTTGTGTACGATTGTATTTTGTTTCATCGTTCATGATTCGTACGCGAACAAAATGCTATGTAGTGAAATACACGAAGTCGTGAAATAAACCAAATATAACATAAGAATTTTCCTTCACATTTTTTTCCTCTTGACTTTTCTTTTCTCTCTCTCTTTTCATTTTCATCTTCTGTAAACAAAATTAAAATTGTCCACCTCTTCAAAATTCAAACTCCAATCCAATACTTAACTAACAATTACAAAATTGGATCCGTTGTGTTTGTAACAAATCCATATAAGATTTGAGGAGTGCGGTCTAAGTTTGGGTGGAGATCGACGATGGAGGAGAACTATGGTTTGAGTCTGTGAAGGGTACAGGCGGCGTTAGACTTCGGGGAGGGTTGCATCGTGTTTTTCTTATGGAAGGGCATCGAGTGGTGGAGTTTGGTGGAGTTTGGTCCTTGTTTAAGCCATGCGAATTTTTAATGTCAAGGGTGTATGTTGCCAGGTTGCTAACTAGGGGGTTGGATCGAGTTAAACGTGGTGGTGTCAGGGAGGTGGCTTGTGTGAAGAAGAGCTCGGTGGAGCATGCGGATTGTGATTTCATGGAATAGAGAGGGAGAATAGTTGGATGAATGCACAGCCGTGCACATGGACATGTACAGGAAGAGGTTAATTTGGAGAAGAAGATGTATTAGTGGATGGGTAATTAATTAATGAATGTGATTAGTAATGTAATTATATTATTTAAAATCGAAAACTTATAAAATGAATTTCTCTCATATGAGGTCCAATCGAGATGTGGTCTTTTGCATTACGCTCGTAGGAGCGATATCTATGTGCTAGAATTGATTTTATCAAGTTTGGAGAAAATGGAATTTTGAGCTAAAATCGAACGCCGTTCAATTTTAGATCAAACCGGAACGCTTAAGCATCCGCTGCAATTTCGGTGATTTAACTCATCTCCGATTGAATACTATAATGATATAGCAGATATAAATTATTATTTTCGTGAATGATTTATTGGCTTGGTTTGGTTAAAATTCCGCTTTGAAAAGCAAATGACGTATAAAATGAAATACAGGGAATGTTGTAGGGGAATCCGGATTCCTCGTTATTATTGATTTTAATTTCAGTTATATACCTGTTATATAAATTGTTGAATGTCAAAACTTGGTAGTTTGACAATATTGGGTGTGACATTGATATATGTTAAAAGTTGAACCTTTTAGTGATAAAGGTAGTAACAACATTGGTGAAGCACTATTGTAGCTATCGGCCTCGTCATAGTATTTTGAAATACTATTAATTATTGTTTTGATTTGGAAATGGTTTTGATTCGGGAAATGATCTTAAAGTTGACTTTTGGGTTTCTTGTGACTATTTTATTTAAAAATAGTTTTCATACTTTTCTAATTTTCTCCAACCTTTTTGGAAATGTTTTTAAAAGTATTTTTAGAAAATTTTATTTTTATAGAAAAGTTATTATAATAATGAATGTTTGTTTTAAAGGAAAATATAAGAGGAATTTATCTTTTAAAATAAAGTGATTTTGTTTTTAAAAGAAGATAGAAATATTTTGGAATAAATATTTATGAAATGTTTAATACAAAGGATAGATTTATAAATGGTATTTATAGATAAAAGAGAGATTTATAAACAATATTTTATAAATAAAAGAATAGATTTATAAATGGTATTTTACCAAAAGGGAAATGATACCATTTTTATAGTTTGGTATAATAAATCACATTTGTGGATTTATACTGATATATAGAAGGATCATTTTATGAAAAGTATTTGTTCCGATTTTTGCAATCAAAATTTGGGATAAGTATAGGAGATTTAAAAATAGAAATGAAGTTTTATAAAGAAGTTTTGTAAAAGAAGTTTTATAAAGAAGTTTTGTAAAGGAAATTAATAAAAGGAGTTTTATAAACGAAATTTGGAGATGTATAAAAGGAGTTTTATAAATGAATTTGAAGATTTATAAAAGGAGTTTTACAAATGATATTTTTATAAAAGGAGTTTGTAAATATAAAAGAGTCTTATAAATAGAAAGGAATTTTATAAAAGGGATGTATAAAAAGAATGAGACCTGATTTCCATAAATGAACATTTTAAATTATGGTGATATGGGAAGTATTCTTTTTATACTTAACACCAAAAAGAGAAAAGTTGTTTGGGTTTAATTATTATATTATTAAATGACATTTTATTTTAACCCAATTAAGTATGGTTTTGAAATGAAATCTTTCTTAAGATTTGTGAATATACTTATACTGTTGAGATAAGTATATGGATACATATTCTAAGTGTTGTAAGTGTAGCGGTTTGTAAATATACTTATACTATTGACATAAGTATATGGAAAAGTTTTTCTAAGCATTGAAAGTGAAATATTTTACGGGTCTACTTATACAGTTAATATAAGTATATCAGTATATTTCAAGTATTAAAAGAGTAGAGAGGGTTTGTGAATATATCTTTTGAAAAAGGTATTTTAATACAAATATTTGGAAAGTGATTTTAATTAACGAAAGGATTAATTAAAAGGTCTTAGTGGTTTCTTTATGCTTAACCATACTTAGTTAAATTTTTGTTGAATAGTTTGTTTATTTGATGGTTAAATAACCGGCTATCAAATCTTGGCCAGTTTTGAAATTATCGTTGTCGGTTCGGGAAACAGAGATCGAATATATATCTGAAAACCACTTTGAACTGGCATAAGTGTTCGAATTGGAGACATCTTGAAGATGATGAAATCGAAGACGGAGTTCTTTGAAGTGCAATGGCTACTTGCTACTAATCCTGAGGGTGATTCCAAAAGGGATGTAGTAGAAGTGGTGCCTTCGATCTGTTCATGTGTTGAACAACTTGTATGGATGAATGTTGGCATTGCATTGTCTCTTGGAGGGTAGTGTCGGCATTTCAAGTGGGATTGTTATATAAAAGGTAAAACGTAGCCTCTAGCCTTACACTTGGTAATGAGTAAAATATGGGATATGCTTCAGGGCTATGTGGTTCACTACCATTAGGGTATGGTCATCACCCGATCCAAAGCAATATTGACCCATTTATGTATGCTTGTGACTCGTTATGGTTGTTGGCCGGTAATCGAGGTGATGACATATTTGGTACTATCCAATAGGGCTAGGTTGGTCCTGGAAAATGAAGCTCGAATTCCAAAAAAAAATGAAGTGATCGTTGGGATGGGTAGGCCAACCATACGAACATGGTATATAGGATAAATATGAGGCCCAAACTGATTTGCAGAGGTCAAATAGTTTTCGACCTCGGCACATTTTCCTAAAGGTGTACTGTAGCAGGCGATACCCCGGTAGCCTTGTCATTGCACGGAATCCATTTTCCAATACGTGCCTTTACGGACTAAGTTGTATACCTAATATACTAGAATGTAATTAATGTAACCATTTCGGTTGTGATTAAATATTTATTTTAAACCCTAGACATTATTATAATATCATAAGATTTCCTATGAAATGGTTTGGTTATTATAAGATAAAAACCCATCCGTATTTACGCGCGCCGTGGTCTTACGAGATACCTTTATTTTAGAAAATTTGAAAAAAATAAAATCCATATGATATGCGTTTCTCACGCTGGTGACCAGATTGATCTATGCGTTATTTTCCTATAATGCTCGTGCCAGCCCGAGCATATTTGCATATTTAGTTATGGATGCTTTGGAGCTTCTAGAGACGAGCTGGATGCCTCCATGCATACTTTATTTCCGCTCCATTTGTTGTTTGTATTTATCAACATTTGTGAGGACAAGTTGTTATAACTGTCCAGACCGATGATAGATAGTTACTCTGATTGACATATGTATACTATTGTTTTCTTTTATAAAGATCTGTTATATATTATATATTACTCATCATGATATGAGAATCCGTTCTGTCTTTACTTTCTTTCATCCTAACAATCTACCTTTCCAGCACTTGAATGTTCGACACGTGAATACCATGGATGTATTAATGTCGACTTTTAAGGGTCGAAAAGGCCGGTCATTACATTCGGTGTCGGGAGGCAATGGTGCCGTGTGGTGGGACCATAATTTTTGATTTGGAGGTAGATCCGAGCTTGAAAACTGGTGGATTTTTTGGTGGCGGAGAGGCCGCATCACTACCTAGAGATGCTGAAGGTGATCAATACTACGGGCTTGGGTAGTCATCGATAGCTTAGAGGAGGTGGGAGGTCAAAATCATTTTGAAAGGAAGAGGGTTTTGATAAAAAATAAAGCGACTTGACTTGGACGCGAATATATCGCACAAGAACAGCGACCGGTCGACTGTTAGGTTTTGGCGGTCGATCACTACCGATCGATCGTTCATTCCCTATGGTCGACAGCTTGCTATTTTTGGGCCAAGTTGAACCTACACCCTTTTCGGGCCAAACCAAATATTAGTTTACTAACTATTAACTGCCATTACTTTGTTTTGTCTCCGTCTTCTCCACCTTTGCCCTGGCTACACTGAGAAGCTCCTGCCTACTACTCGCGGTGCATCCGTCTACCACTTTGTTCTATTTTTCTGCCTTTGGGTTTGAAATTTCTTATCCCGTTATTATTTGCCCAATTAAACTAGTACCACTTCCTACTGTCTGCCCCCAAATTTTTTTTCTAACTTTAATATTTTATTTCTTCTTAGAAAAACTAACGGGCTAGATACACTCTGTTTTTTTCAAACGAGTAACTCTTTATGAAAACCCTTTTATGGAATTTTTCAATTTAACTAAATTTAATCTCTAAAACAACTTTTTATTTAGTAAAATATAGATTTTTTTCAACTTTTAAAATCATTTTCACTTTCATTATATTCTTTCATATTGGGTTGTACTTAAAGTGGATTTTTTGTCGCTTCATTTGGACTTTTTTCTTTCAACTTACTCATAAACTTATCTTTTTCCATAATATTAAAGGTCTGGCTATTAACTTGGGATGACTGCTATACACCATCCTTTGGGAACTCATTTAATTCTTGCCCCCAAATATCTATAACATAAGGATCCTTACTTTCCCCTTATCCGGACCTACTTTGCATCATCGATCGACAGTCTTGTGGGGATCAATAACCATTGGGCTATCGAGGGTCAAACTAGGGAGTCACTTACTATCCAGCTTTAGGGACCTTCCATTTCCTGCACTCATACACTTCTTCAGTCACGCTTTTACCGTACGACCTATGAGCTGTGAGGTAATTGGGTTAGGTGTATATCTTTAACTTTATCGTTTGTTCTGACTCATAATCGACTTGCCCATCTTTATGGTTGCAACTACTCTATAGTTGGAATTCATAGGATTTAGCATATAATATATTTATATTTATAGGAAAAATACAAATATGTGCGCTCAATGTTTCCTAATTTTCAAGATCAACTAACCTAAGCTCTCATACCAAATGTAACAAACCTCAACCCAATGGGCCTGAATTTTCACTAAATCGAAGACCCAAGTCCACCAAAGTATGGATTGTTGGTTTGGTATCCCACAAATAAACAAATAAATGCATATTAGAGCACTATTGATATAACTCCCAGTGGAATAGAAAAGTACAATAAATCATATAGTTACTGACCAAGATAGACACCTCTAATATCTAGTGCCTTATTAGTGCTAAGCATGCATAAGGAACCCCATCCTTCCAGACATGTCCCTCTAAAGCTATCCCGTGGGTTGTAATAAGGAGGGGAACATAACAATGTTCTGGTGATCGGTAAATTATACATTTTACACATAACACTAATTTATGTCGATTGTCTTCCATCACATGTTATGTCCTTTTATTTTACTTAGTCATCTCGACTCCATGTATGCGTATGATATTGTTAACCCGCCTTTTGGCAAGGCTGCAGACCGATAGATTTAACTAAGTCGACTTCTCAGTTATCGAGGATGGAATGCGATAGGTTTGAGTCGACTGGATGGATAGGAAATGCATCACGTTTGGAAGGTGGTTCGGCTATGATTAGTGCGGCTCGGTCTGGAAGTCAAGGGTCGGTCGGCCTTTATGATATGGCCCGGTCTAGAAGTCAGGGGTCGGTCGGCCTTTATGATGTCGTTCGGTCTGGAAGTCAGGGGGCGCTCGGCAAGGTGGCTCAGCATTGTGGTTCGGTCAGGGTGGCTCGGCATTGTGGTTCAGTCAGGGTGGCTCGGCGTTATGGTTCGGTCAAGTGCCGCTCGGTCACTGGTGGTGTGGATTGGCATACTAGAGTATGAATTGGGTCGGTCATATAGGGTCGGTTCAAGGAGGTGGGTCGGCGTGTTTACTTCTTCGAGTCCTAGCTTCATTTACTTCGAGTCGCAAGTAGGTATGCTTCGGGTTAACACCTAGGATGCTTCGGGTCGGCTTATTAAGGAATGGGGATCGGTGGATGTGGCTCGGCCTGCCTGGGTCGGTCGTAATGTTGGGTCTGGTTCGGCTATGGTCCTGATGGGCCCGGACTACTCAGGAAGCCCAGTAACTCAGAATTTGCCAATAAATACAGCATGTCGGTCTTTAGAAAAGAGGATTCGATTCTAGTTTGGTTCTCTTGTTTCTTTTCTTCGAAGGCTATTCGGCCATTATACAACTCTGGATTGTAACTGTAATCGATTATTACAGCAATAAAAAAGAAATTTCTGGAGTGGACGTAGGCCGAAGTTAGCCGAACCACTATAAAACCTGTTGTTCTTTGCTGCTTTCATTTTGATTTTTGTTGTTCTTCACATTATTACTCTCTAGATATATTCTATCTGTGAGCTGTGACTGTGATTTGGTGCTTTCGCTTGGATTTGGGTGTTAGTGACCAATTTTGCCGCTAACATTTTGGTGCTTTCACTGAGAAAGCAAGCACTCAGGGATTTTGGAGCTTGGATTTTGGATTCAGAAGCTTGGGACTTGGATTCTAGAAAGCAATGGCAAGACCACTAACAAGGAAGCAAGCAGCGGAAAGGAGCAACCAGGAGGGAAGTCAAGCCGCTACTTCTGGAACTGGAGTGGATCATGCATCCATCTACATAACTCGGGACAAGATGCAGGTTATGATGGATTCTATGTAGGAGCATATGATGAAATGACAGGAGGATATGATGCAGGCTCTTCTTAAGCAATTTGGACAATCGGGGACTACATGTGCTCAAGTTCTTGGAGCTGGATTAGAAGGATTCAACCAGTAGCCGGATGGAGTGATTCAGTAGGGGGCAACTCCCAATCAACAAAAAACTATTAAGCTGGATGGACCAAGACTTGGGGCCATACCGCTAGGTAATGCTGGACCAACCCATGGAGGGATACCGGATGACGCTGCACAACCCGACGCCAACAGGAATACATGAGTACGTGACGAGGAGTATGTGCCAGAATTTCCTCGTGGACTTGGAGGGCAGTTAGGAAATGTGGATGGGGGGCAACCCTTGGTAGGTAACACTGGATTGGCTGACATCATCAGACCAACCATTCGCGGAGGTCTGACAAATAGAGATTTGGAGGAAGTCAATAGAAGTCCGTTTACCCGGAACATCAGGATAGCTAGGAATCCGCCCGATTTCAAGCTACCCACTCTGGAGGTATACAATGGTAAGATGGATCCCACTGACCACTTGATGAGGTATACAAGACACATGGAAGTGCTGGAGGCATCAAAGGAGGTTATGGCTTGGTGTTTCCACCTGTACTTGATCGATATAGCTGCTATGTGGTTCAAACAGCTAGAGGATGGATCTATTTGAACATGGACAGAACTGGTGGATAAGTTCCTGAGACAGTTTCGAGTTCACATAAAAAGGCCGAAAAATGTGATGACACTGATGTCGGTTAAGCAGAGGGCGGATGAATCGCTCAGGACTTTCTTAACTCGGTTTAATGCGGCAGTTGCTTCGTTGGATCGGCCAGATCCATCAATGGTTCTAATGGCTACAGTATCAGGAGTCAAGGATAATTCGGATTTCATAGTGTCATTGATTCGGGATCCACTACTGGATCTCGGGGAATTCTTTCATGAAGCTGAGAGATTTCTTCGACAAGAGGATGCATGTCTGGATATAAAATCAAAGGAAGTAAACATGGTTAAGGATGGAGGACCGCCCGGTGAGAGCTCGGGTAAAGACAAGGATAAAGGGAAAAGGAAGCGCTGGGGAGAACCAAAATTCTCCACTTACACAGGATTGAATGCAACACTGGAGCGGATATTCTTGGAAACTCGGGATCGCCTTCCTTATCGAAGGCCGGCAAGGAGGGAACCCTCAGAACGTGAAAAGGCATCAGGAAGGCACTGTCTCTTTCATGACCTGGACGGGCATGATACTAATAGCTGCCAACATCTAAAGGATATAATCGAGGAGCATGTAAGGAATGGTCAGTTGCGACAATATGTCGAAACTCGGAATGTGGCTGTGGAACATGAGCAGTCACCGCCTACCCTGAACAACGTTGGCGCAAGGCCCAGGAATGGTGGTCGGTTGGTCATCGACTAATCATGATGGTTTGTAATAAGTAACAAACTTTCGGCTAACGACTAAGTCGCTTACTCATGTACGGGGATGGAGATAACCCCTAGGCATGCTCTGGGATGATGATAAACGTGATGCCTTGGTTTGTGAAATCTATTTTTTCCTTTTGGTTTGGACACTTTCTTTTTCTGGTTTGGTTTTGGAGTTTGGTTTGAACTCCCTGTTTTGCTCATTTTCTGGTTTGGATTCGGGTTTGGATGTTTGTTTTTTGGTTTGAATTTTTGATATGGATTTCTGGTTTTCTGGTTGGATTTGGATTTCGGATTGGATTTTGATTGGATTTTCTCTGGATTTTGGCTAAAAGGTCGTCGAGCATGGACTATGCTCGGCAAGGGTCCGAAGAGACCGGGATTCGGCCTAGGACTTAGGCCCCATATTATCTATCGCTTGTTATTTCAGGTCGTCGAGTATGGACTATGCTCGGCAAGGGTCCGGAGCGACCAAGATTCGGCTTTGGACTTAAGCCATGGCATTACTTAGTGTTCAGGGACACTGAACCAGGATCACCATCGGTCTAGGACTTAGGTCGAGACATTGCTTCATACAGGTCGTCAAGTGTGGATTGCGCTTGGCAAGAACTCAGAGAGGTTATGGATTTGGGTATTGGCTATGAACAGCTAAGGATTTGGATTCGGTAAGGTCCTGGATATGGATTTTAGGACCTAGAGAGGTCCCGACTTAGGATTTGGACCCGGAGAGGTCCCCAATTTGGACTACAGGACCCGGAAAGGTCCCGGACTCGGATAAAATGATCCGGAGAGATCATGGTTTCGGTTAATTGATTTCAGATGAATGTGGAATTGGATTAGGATTTGGTTACTAGATAGGAATTCGATATCGACTTAGAGCAGTCGTAGGTTTGGATAAGGATACGGCAATGACACTTGGATAAAATGGGTTGGATTATGAATCGGATGGTATGGCTATGGATGACATGTGGACTTCGAATATCGGATTTGAGGCTATTCAAAACACACCTTTCAAAGCAAGGCATGTTTTGGGGGGCAAATGTTAACCCGCCTTTTGGCAAGGCCGTGGACCGACGGATTTAACTAAGTCGACTTCTCAGTTATCAAGGATGGAATGCGATAGGTTTGAGTCGATTGGATGGATAGGAAATGCATCACGTTTGGAAGGTGGTTCGATTATGATTAGTGCGGCTCGGTCTGGAAGTCAAGGGTCAATCGGCCTTTATGATATGGATCGGTCTGGAAGTCAGGGGTCGGTCGACCTTGACGTTGTCATTCGGTTTGGAAGTCAAGGGGCGCTCGGCAAGGTGGCTCGACATTGTGGTTCAGTCAGGGTGACTCGACATTGTGGTTCGGTCAGGGTGGCTCGGCGTTGTGGTTCGGTCAAGTGCCGCTCGGTCACTGGTGGTGTGGATCGGCATACTAGAGTATGAAGTGGGTCGGTCATATAGGGTCGGTCCAAGGAGGTGGGTCGGTAGGATGGAGTGGGTCGGCGTGTTTACTGCTTCGAGTCCTAGCTTCATTTACTTCGAGTCGCAAGTAGGCATGCTTCGGGTTAACACCTAGGATGCTTCAGGTCGGCTTATTGAGGAATGGGGATCGGTGGATATGGCTCGGCCTGCCTGGGTCGGTCGTAACGTTGGGTCTGGTTCGGCTATGGTCCTGATGGGCCCGGACTACTTAGGAAGCCCAGTAACTCGGGATTTTCCTATAAATATAGCATGTGGGTCTTCAGAAAAGAGAATTCGGTTCTAGTTTGGTTCTCTTGCTTCTTTTCTTCGAAGGCTAAGGCTATTCAGCCATTATACAACTCTGGATTATAACTGTAATCAATTATTACAGCAATAAAAAGGAAATTTCTGGAGTGGACGTAGGCCAGAGTTAGCCAAACCACTATAAAACCTATTGTTCTTTGCTGCTTTCATTTTGATTTTTACTGTTCTTCACATTATTACTCTCTACATATATTCTATATGTGAGCTGTGACTGTGATTTGGTGCTTTCACTTGGATTTGGGTGTTAGTGACCAATTTTGCCGCTAACAGATATGCTTCACCTTCCCAAAGTAGACCATAACTACATACGTGTGTGTGTATGTACCACATTCCCCCACCGGACCAAGATACTATCACGCTAGCATCCCTAACCCAACACCCCATCAGGATCCATCATCAATGCAGTACCACGTATCGTCGTTATGCTTACCAAGGAACTCCCGTAGTGCCTAATAACGACATCATATAGTTTACCTGTATTCTATCTTGCCTTGAGAATTTTCTACTTATCTGCTTCCTCTTGTGGACTCACCTCCACAAACTATAGAGGACTCAGCTCCTTGGACAATTACGGACTCATCTCCATGTAATATAGAGGACTCTGCTCCTCAAACTATTGTGGACTCGGCTTCACGGACTACCCCATTCATTTTGAAAGACCTCTCTTAAGGGTTATCAAGCCTTGTCCCTAACAAAAAGTTAGCGTACAACTATGGCGGTGCATGACCTAACATGACCAAAACTAGCAGGAGGTGTAGCCCATTAGGTGTAACCCTCGTCTTTCCCGCTGACCGCTCAGGAACGATGATGTTCACGACCTATGTACAACTCCTACTCTCTAATATGGTACCAACACACTGACATAGAGCCGGTCTTTGCTTACTGTCCCAGTTAGATTGCCTAATGCAATCAAGGAAATATCCCTCGAAAAGATTGAAGCAGGCCCTACTTTGGTATTCCTTCACTTATACGCAAGCGTATATAATTCCACAAGTCCTACAGTTAGGTATGTCCCACATCAGTATAATGTATGCACAACTGCTAGCAGCCCTTGTGGTGGGCCAACTTCTATGTGTAACACTACTGACCTCGCATTCCAACCCACTCTAATGACTACTCCATTCTTATCCATCTAAGTTATTTATTAACTTTAATAATTCACACCCGTCATAAACGCATACATTGAGGCCACGTCTGTGTGCATATTCATTCATACTTGTTTGATTATTACGCCTCCAATGTTTAACTATTAATAATATTTCTTACTTTTTAGTGCGTTTACTTCTTATTCAATTTAAGGTCATTTACCGCTTCCATTTAAAAGATCTAAGTATCCTTTCCCATTTACTTCCCTTTCTTTTTATTGAACTTTTCCTTCTATTTCCTTTTAACATTTTCTTACCTTCCTTGTTTAATAAACATTCCATACTATTTTTATTGTTAAATTACTACTTGCCACCATTTCATCGTTATTATTTGATTTCTGTCTTGCTTATATTGCATATATATTAATTCATCTCTTAGATCATTATTATTATCACATTTACAATTCTTTAATAAATCCCTAGATATTTCTGCATTTTAATGCATTGGAATCACATCTCCCTAAAGGAAAGGTTAACACTATTAATTTTTATGTCTTATCCAAAAGGAGAATTTGTATAGCTTTGGAATTACAAGGAATTATTTTTTTCATATTTATCTAAATAGACAATGTAAAATACGATAAATATCCCTATTTTATACATCTCTTTCTTTTAGGTGTATCCCTTGTTATTTCAAATGATACACTTTTATTTATAAGTTCGAATTTGATAATCTACAGAAATTCACATTGCAACATATTATATTCCAATGAATTAAAATACTACTTAATTCCCAACAATTTATCTTGGTAAGTTCTAATTTACATTTACTTGCATAAATCAATTAATCAACAATCCTGGAATTACAATATAATTTATCAAATTCAAGGACTATTACCACCCAATACTTTCTAGATTCACATACACGAAGTATATAATTTAAGTTATCAATCACATAATATGTAGGTAGGGTTTACAAATTTATTACATAATATACAATTTTAGCCTACAACTCCAATTTATATTTTAGACATATAGGAATTTATTTACAACGATGTAAATCCAATATTATATAAAAATATATAATTTTCCACTCACCTTTTTAGCTTTTCAAATCTTCAGATCTAATCCTTGTTATTCAGTTTGACTCCCTTTTTCTCCCCATTTAAATACATGTACCACAAGCATACATATATCTATCGAAAATTTAGATTAGATATGAGATTTGGATTCAATTTAGATTTTAGAACCAGAATTATATCTTGGCTTTGAGGATTTGATTCAACCCTATTCTTTTTCTCAATTATCCTATGTTATTCTTCACTTGTATATACATATATAGACTATAGATTTATTTAGGTTTAAGAATTTTTGGAGAAGAGAAAATGGCAGAGCTCCGACTTTGCTTAGAAAATATGAAAAGAAAAATGAGGGGTTAG
The DNA here is from genome assembly GCA_030737815.1 of Allium fistulosum. NCBI lineage: Eukaryota > Viridiplantae > Streptophyta > Magnoliopsida > Asparagales > Amaryllidaceae > Allium > Allium fistulosum. The sequence goes on along the minus strand of CM060904.1, from coordinate 967,970,877 downwards.
GTTGGTATTTATAAGGGTTCGAATCAATGCTAGCCATTAGATTAAATTATTATAAATCAGGGTTGTTTAGCCATGCCAATTCTCAAAATTGACGTCAAAGCCGGTTTACTGCTAGCGGTCGACCAGCCTAAGTCAGAGGTCGACCGGTCCTTTGCATTTTTGTTATTTTATCAATGTCTAATTTGTTTAATTTTCTTCCTCATTAAACCAGTCGATATAATCTGTTTCCACTATTAACCAACTTAACGTTTAAGTAATGTTAACTATCAGTTAACTTCAACTAATGGTACTTTTTCATTTGAACTTCGATCAGAAACCTTTATGTATAAAAATTGATCAAAAAATCGCTACGAACCCGATGGTGAAATTTCGTAGCCAAATCCTAACATTTGAAAAAAATTCTATTTTTGACGTTACTAATTATTAATTAATTTCTTTTTAACTAATTATCATAAAACTTATGGGGTGTTACAGTCATAAAGGAGCAACGATACAGGGGTTGATTGAATAATTCGACCATGACTTGCGGGTCTTTGTCATTGTCCGAATTTAGGCAATGACAAGATGGAATATTTAGAATCAGACAGTTAGAGCACCAGCCTCCAGAGACAGGAACTGGCGCATAGTTAGACTTTTGAAGACCTTGTTTGCAGCCCAGCAGGATGCGCTAGGTTGAGGATAGGCAAGGACAACCGATGGATACTCTTAGCTAATGTCGGGCGTTAGGCATGGCTAGGGGAAAAAACTTAGAGACAGGCATTAAAAATTGCCAGTTCTTGGTGATAGGAACTGACATATAGACCGAGTTTCCGCAACAATGCTAGCAGCCAAGTAGAACATGCTTGGTCGGGGTTAAGCAAGGATAGTCATTAGAAATTGAAGATAGGTACCGTTGAACTCTTTCGATCCAGGATCAATACCGGGGAGACACGAAAGGACCGGGTGCAATCGGATAATTTACCCCATAATGGTAGCTCCTACCTATTTCGAGAAATAGGGAGAAATAAGGGGTATCACCCGAACTCTAATGCTTGAAATGGCAAGTCCCACGAATAGGACTTGTCTCATGGTGGAATTATATAAACAAGAATGTTCTAACTACCGCTTCCTGGTGATAAGGAGTAGCATGGAACCTATATTATTTACGATTAATAATTGGTTAAAGGAAACTTAACCTAACGTAAACAGGAATAATCATAGAGTCAATCATAGTTTTGGTTTGCTAAACGGAACGCTTTGGCAACTATAAATAGGGCTAAAGAATGGAATATAGCCAAAGTAATTGCAGGAATTTTATTTATATGCACAGAGTTGTAGTAAATAAATGCATTGCACAGAAGCTGACAAATATAATGTAGGTAAATTACAGTACATGCAGTTATATTTTATAACACATAAAAAGGTACAGTATATAAGAATGTAGGAAAGTAAATGAAACACAGGTTACAGGAGAAAAGTAATCTTTCATTACTTAAACTTTTATATACATAAATCACAAGGGTCGTTCCCGCTATAACATGGCCTGGTTACAACAAAACAGGAAGACAAAAGGTACAACAAAAAGAGTCGTTTCGCTTGCAAGGCCTAGGAATTATCTACCTATACTTTCCTTTCTTGCTACCCATATGGCTAGATCTACCAAAGTGCCTCTTGTGCTTTTGTCCACCCTTGGATTTCCCTTCTTTGGGAGTATCACCCTCAGACTAGGTAGTGTCTCCCTTGGTTGCAACATTGGGCTTGGCAGTCTTCTTGGCAGAGGTCTTGTAGGATTTGATTTCAGGGGCTTCAGCTTAATCTGGGGAAGTTTGGTAGTAGGGCTTGTAGGCATAGAGATGACTTAGTTTTCGATACCAGGCTCAGTTTTAATTTTAACCTGGAAAAGGTTGATCTTTAGTCGCTTCACCATAGTAATTTGATCGATCGGGTCTACAACACTAATGATGGCAACATATCCCTCCAGGGACAGGGACATGTCCTCTAAGTTCTCTAAAGCAGCTATCTTTCTAGAATCAGGCCCTGAGCTGGAGCTGGAGGAAGGAACAGAAGTGGCAAGTCCTGTGGAGGCAGAGGCCGACACGGTGAAAATTATTGAAGAACCCAAGCCTTGAGTGGCCGACGGTGGAGGAGGAAGATGCGGATGACCTTCAAGTTGGAAAATAGAATAGTAAAGGATAGAAATGGATTCACACAAGAACTAGAGTTTCTTAAAAACGGGTGAAACAAGAGATATACCTTCATTTGGAGTTAATTTTGAAGCAGGAGATTCAGAAATTTCGCCCTCTTCGGGGAAACGCTGGACTGGTTGGTCTATGAAAGGAGGAACATGCAGCTCGATCTTAGGAATGTCTATCATCGGCTCCTTGGATTTTGGAATGGATGACTCTGCTGGACCCGATGTACTTGGCCAGCAGAAGCCTTGACAACAGCAGCCTCTTCCTGGCTAGAATGACCTTTCCCTCCTCGAGTTTCGTAATGTCCTCGACTTCAAGGTACATGGCCATCAACTCTTCTTCAATGAGGCATTCACCAATAGCTTTCGAATGATGCAGCACCTCTTCCCAGGCATTGGTGAGAGTTAACCACTTTAAATTCTTGTATTGGATTACGCTTGCAAAGAAATGCCAGAGAATATTATTCAACACTTCTTTCTCCTTGGCCATTTCCTCAAGCTCTTTCAGCTCTTGCATGAAGATCGCATGCTCTACATCACCATCCAATTTCTCAATCTTAAACAGCAACAGATCGTTGGCAAGTTTCTCATTCTTCGCGTGAAACTTTTGAATCTCAGCCGCCTTCTCCTAAATGGTATTATCCATGGCCTGTACGATTTCATCTTTTGCAGTAAGGGCCAAGTTCTTCTCAGCAATCTGCATTTTCAAAGCAGCATTGTCCTTGTATGCAATTTTCAGTAGGTCTTCTAGCATGAGTTCAGCATTAGTGTGCACTAACCTAATTTTGACCATTAGGCATTCAGTTTTTGTCTTGCATTCCATGGCAGCATCCCTCTCCCCCTTCATCTCCTCTAAGTCATCTTTGTACCCTTTGATGAGGTTACCGTAAGTTTTCTTCTCAGACTCGAAGGATTGGATGTTCGGGTGATTAATGTGATTGACCTTGAAAAAGCATAGTAGAGTCTCTTCCAGTTGTAGCCTTGGTCAATGTGCAACTGGACTCACTGGACGTCCTTGTCGACTTCTTCCTTTGAAATATCTTTGATATCATCGTCAAACATGACACCCTATAAGAAAAGGTTGGGGAAAGCAGCTTGCATGCGGGGCAGTGCACCAGGAGTAAGAATTAGAGGAATTGAAATTCCTTTGGAGCAAGGAGGCACAGTTGTAGTTAAAGAGCAAGAGACTGAACTCTGTTTAAGTGAAGGAATTTGAGGACAAAAGTGAGGCGGAGGAATGTTGAACGGGAAGTCATGGCAATCATACGAGCCTTTGTGCCACTTGCTTGGATCATTAGGCTGCCTCTCTACATCCTGCCTTTTCTTATCCTCTCTCATGGTGTGGCGATCATCTTCCACTCTTTCCTTTTTTTTTCTTTCTATCTAGGTCTCTCCTCCTTAGATTCTTATCCTTGACAATAGCTGGAATAGGATAGATACGGATCGAGGGTTTGCCCTCGGGATTCGCCCATACTATACTAGAGAATACTATTTCTATATCTGGATATGGTACCTGAAACAAGAAGAAAATTGTATAAGTTTTGGTATTTTGGAATGCAAATGAATGCAGGGATGTGTATTCATGATCCTAGTGAAGTGTAGAGTGCCAATGACCCCTTAAGTACTCTACAGACCATGTTTGCATTGAAGTAAAGATGGAATCTCGGCACCTTCATTTAGGATTCCCCAGAGTGATAAGCTGAGGTTTAGAGAGCCTTCCTTAAGGAGATCCCTAATGGAAATATGGAAGTTGCTTAAGGAGCCAAAGACATCCCCAAAAGATTCGATTAGTAAGAGCGCCATGATTATTGGCGTTGTACTCATTTCTGTAGCCTTTTATGAGATCTGATGGTGACGCGCTTCAGATGGGGTGAAGAAGGAAGTTTAGTGCCTTCAGAAGATGTCTTACCACATGATTCATCTCTCTTTGGACTAGCATCGTGGTCATCATCACCTTCCCCAACGCTTTCTTCTTCTCTTTCTCTTTCCTCCTCAACCATTTCTTCTTTCCCTTCTCTTCTCCTCCATCTTCAAGTTCTTCTGGAATGCTTCATACTTTGGTGTCTTCATCCCTTTCTCTTAGAATTTCTTAGATGATAGGCTCATCTGCCGTTCTATCGACAGATTCATCGACATTTGGCACATTAGATGGGCCTTCCACTTCCCCTTAGAGATTATCGCTAGAACCACGCGCAGGGGCAGAAGACTGTTTTGCATCCTAGAGCTGCTTAGAGAAATTTTACTAGGAATGGCGAAGTGATTGTAGGGAAGAAGATTGCAACGATGAAGGTTCTCATTCATCATAAAATATGGAGTAGAGCGATTTCAGATTGAAATTCTCTTCAAAGTGTCCAAGGTATCACCATACTCCTCATTGGTATCGTGAGCAGGAATATCTGCGAACTTGAGATGGAGCCAACATGAGTTCTTGGAGAGCATACCCGTTGGGGTGAACTTTAGATGGAGCCAACATGTGTTCTTAGAGAGCGTAGCTGTTGGGATGAACTTGAGACAGGGCCAACATGGGTTCTTGGAGAATCATAAAGAGAAATAGATTGAAGGGCAGCACAACGCCGTCCTAGCATATTTATCTATTGCATGCCGTATATCCCAACGAAGGATAGTGTTCTCATTGGGCCTATGTTAGGAGAAGTACATCACCCTCTGGAATCCCGTCTTGGTGACCTATGTTCTGAAGCATCTTCGGAGCAAAGATTATTGGCACTTGTTTTGGTGGATCATCCAGAACCCTTAAACTGATATACTCATTTAGAGGAGGAGGTAGTTTTGCATTGGCTCTGCTAAAAAACCATCCCTTGTAACTCGGCAGTGATTGAAAGCCTGGACCTAGCCTGAACGGTAGCGAAACCTGAGCTATGGAGGACCCGACTTCAGGAGAAATAGATGTCCAGTTACCGATATGGAAGCGTGGAGATTAACGAATTATTCTGGATAGGAAAAATTAGCATTCAACATGGTCAGGTATGTTTTTACTTTAAATATTAAACCCATGTGACCAGTGCTCAGAATCCAACGAATATCGACATGTGTTGATTAATCTGATTTTGAATGTCGGTCGGGGCAAGTGAAAGTGTTAATCTATGCAGTGTGAGTCCTGTGTCCTATGCACGATGAATGGATCCTATGTAAATAGCCCATTCGTATTGGGAAAATGAGCCTCGCCGCATGACAGAACTATGCACCGAATATTACCCATTATCGTCAAATATCGATGATGGAATTGTTGTTTGGAGCGATGCAGAAGTTTCTCTTATGCAGGAACGTCAAAAGTGCAACAATGAGGAGTGTTATGCAATGAGAATATTCAAGAATTGGAAATGCAAAGTAGTAGATTTTCTCAATACGATCGTTCTTCATGGGAGGACCATCTTATTAAGCTTCGACCGGAGCAAGTCGGAGGACTTTGCTATGCAAGAACTTAAGTGAAGGAATTTTCTTAATTATCCCTAGTGCATATAAGGTCGGGCCTGAGTACAAGCTTGTAACCCTGGACTATCCCTCACCACACTTGACTAACCCCATCATAATCGCCAATACAGGCCGAGAACATCTCAAAGGCATGGTCAATGATGACTAAGTCATCGATCATCACCCACCCAGGAATTTTTGAGTCGAGACTTGAAGATCAGAGGGAATAGATTAGGTTCGAGCATTCAAAGAGGAATAGTAGTGGTCAGTTGGAGGATGGAATGGCGACGACAACTTTTAGGGCCAGTGGCGGCGGTCGGAAAATGATGAAGCGGCAGCATTTGCAAGAAATTGGCACCAACTTGAGAACTCGGAGTGGTCAAGCATGAATAGAAGGAAATAACAAAAGTGAGGGAGAAATATTTCTAAGTGTTGAATATATAGTACTTAGGGCAAAAGCAATGCACTCGGTACCGAGTTGAATTATTTAACAAAAAATATAGAAAACGCACATGGAAGGAAGAGCATACCTAGTTGAGGTGTGGAACGATCTCTAGAGAGTAGATCTCGTCCTTAGCTCGGGGGATGCAATTTCAACTATGAAGAGCAGTTAAGCGGATATGTATAGAATATACTCAATGCTTCGAAGCAACCTTGGATAACCAATGAATGTACATGAATAATAGTAAATGCTTGTCTTGTTCCAGAACACGCTTCCTTTTCAACGAAGCATACTCTGAGGGGGCAAGTGTCATCTAGCTTTTTGACCAAGAAGATTTTTTATTGGAATCAAAACATCAAGATGAAGATGAAACATTTCACGGACTTAGGAACATGCTTAGGCGGGTAATATGAACATACTCAAGAAATTCCAAAAGAACTGGGGCAAAGAGGACCACTCGGTACTGAGCCTTACCACTCGATACCGACCACTTTATATTGCATATGGGTCCTCTAAATCTCCTGTGCGTGGAGCTTTGGCTCAAGTGATTCTCATGAAGTACCTTTCTTGACGAGTTGACGGACAACTCTAAGGATTTTCTAGAAGAAAGAAAAGAAAGCATACAAGAATAAGCAATATCAGAACCTATCAGAAAAAAATCAATCTTAAAGGAAAAGTGTTTGGAATACAATGGTTCAGAGATAGAAAACTAATGGGTGATGAAGGGAAGATTTTCCACCATAAAATCCGGTTGGTACCGATCGAAACCACTCGACACCGAGTGGTTTTATTGGTTTTTGGGCCCCACACTCATACCTAAATGCTTGAATATGGATTTGGGCGGGTATTCCGTGGGACTTTGATACTGCTAAATAATTTCCCTATAAACACAGACCCTATAGCAAATGGAGGAGGACTTTTTGGGACTTCTTGCTCATTATCTTTTTCATCTCCCGTCTCTCCTCTATTACAGTCGCTAAGGAAGCTACAATTTGCTGTTCTAGCATTAGATCAGTAAATCCCTTGTACTAGTTACTCTAAATCTCTCTCAAATCTATAATCAATAAAAACTAAAATGGACATAGGCTTGAGATTGTCGAATTAATAATAAATTCTAGTGTTCTCCCACTTTACTTATAGTTTTTGCTAGATCTCGTTTCATTTCAAGTCTTATTTGGGTGTTGATATACATTTGGCATCAACAATCATAAAACTAATTATTAGACCTTATTATATAGTGAAAAAGCACAAATTATTTTTATTCATTAAAATTTTGCGTATATAGTTATAAAAACCTACATTTTAACGATTAGATATTTAAATAATTAATTTAAATACCAAAACATTAATTAATGTGACGTCCATTATATTTGATTTCCAAAGATGAATGAATTGGGACTCGAGGCATCGGTATTGAGACCGCAATTCCATAAAGAGAATAATAAGTATAAGCTTGGCTATATTTAGATTCGACATGTTTTTGGAATGAATAGTGATTTCGTGTAAAGGAAATGAATTTGGGCTAAGGCCCATCAGCTTGCCTATAAGTTGGCTAAACTTCTTCATTCATTTTTATTCCACAATACTTTTCTTCCTCTTCTCTAATTACTTTCCTAATTATATCCTTAAGCCTGAAACCTAAATCCACTAATCCAAGCCTAAATAAATTCCTATAATCCCAATAAAATCACCATAATTCTTCTCTTCTCATTCCTTACAAAACCCATCATTAGATCGGCTTGAAGTTAATTTTGGAACTTAATCTCAAATTTCAAGGGAGCTAGGAACTGGGTTTTGGTGATTTGAAGCTTGGTTTAGTGATGAAGATGTGAGTGGGATGATTCTCTAACTATATTTACTTGTTTAACTTCATAGATTTGTTCATTGATAATTATAAAGTTGCATGAAGTGATTTAGGGAATGCTATGCGACAAATTTAGGCTTATATATATTGTAGACATGATTATATCAACTTATTATTTATTAAAGACCTTAATTACAATTTTTGAAGAAGTTGGTAAGCTTAGAAATAGATCAGGGGTTAATTAAATAATGGTGTATGATGTTATGATTGATTAGATGCAAATTTAGTGATATGGTCATGTACATATCATTAGTTAGTATTAATTATGCAATATGAATTGGTTTTAGAAAAGTAAGTAAGTAAGTAGTATTGCTAACGATTGTTTCATAAATGACATTTGATGATTTGAACTTATGTTTATATAATAAACACGGTTATACTAGCACATTAATTATTAGAGACCTTAATGATGACTTTGGAAGAAGTTAGTAAGCAAATTAAGTGAGTTTTGGGATATACACTTATTATTAAAGTGATTAGAGGCTTGATAAAACTTATTTAGTGCTTATAAATATTATTTAAGTATGAATGGAATGTTTTATGAAATGGTTATAAGTTTTTATAAAATAATTATGAGGTGAATACCTGATTTTAATAAAGAAACTAGATGGTTAAAAAAACTTAAAATGATTTATCAGCTAGTAATGTATTTTACAAAACAGTTGCACGATTTTATAAAATAGTAGAAAAATATATTGGACTTTTATAGAAAACATTTTGTAAATAAAAGTAACATTTGATTCAGCAATAACTAAAATACTTATTTAAATATACGTGTATGTATATGTATATATGCAAGTATATGTATACGTGTATTTGAAGATATATAATATTCAAGATAATTCAAGAATTACAATTAGAATTGTTGTATCTGGTTGTGTGCCGGTGCATATAAATACAAGTGTATTTATGTGAATATCTATATATGTGTATATGCACGTTTGCGAGCATCTCATGTAGCTAGAGTGACTATAATATGCGTTAAGTTGCGTGATAAGATATCGGGTCGAGTAATTGATCCGATGAAGCCCGAAACATGATTTGTGAAGTGAAAGTGTGTTTTTGTACATGTATGTGTATACATGTGCACAAGTGGATGTATTGACATAGGCATAAGCATCGCCGAGGCGAAAAGGCCGATTGAGTATGTTTTGGCATATGGGACGAGGCATGGTCGAAAGAGTCGCCCATGGAACACTATGCCAAAAAGAGTGGGATACGTATCGAAATCGATTTTCGAATACATAAGAAACCACTTCCAAAATATCAACCAATGAACTACGGAAGAGGACCGATGTGATAGAGGTGGACTAGAGAAGCTAGGTGTAACGACCTGTACTTCTCGACACACCGATCAAAAGCTTAGTGTGGCTTTCAGCCTTGTATCGTGCTGAGAAATATGAGTTGTTGGGATTTCAAACATTATAAAGCATTATTATAAGGGTACGTTCTGATACATTCTACACTTTCAGATCTCACAGTGGAAGAAATCAAAATATAAGTACACAAAATAGACATTTTGGAAAAACGGTAGTCAAAATACTTGTTTTACTTGTACACTGTTTTCAAATTAAATATGAGCTTTACAGACATTTTAGTACAATAGGTGGATACAAGAGGAACAATGAATTATAAGAGTGCTCCAATGTGAAGATCCTTTCTCCATGTAATATGCCCAATCAACTAATAACCTGCCATCCTGTCGTTGGGAAAAATGGAAAGGAGGGAGTGGGTCAGATAAAAGTCTGATGAATAAGTACAAGTTCAATATGTGATGATTAAGTGCAATTAACTTTAAAACAACTTTAAGTGTTACCCAAACCGCAATAACCTAGTGTCCTTTGATAAGGGATTTACAGCTCTACATTCTCTTAATAGGGGATTTATGGCCCTACCATCTCTAGTATGTTTACTTAGCTTAGAAATAGGCTCAAACAATAAATTTTCCATTTATATAATTTTTTTCCGAAATTATATAAATTTTATTATAAACCTGGGCTTTAGGCCAAGTTTCAATTTGTGCATTTTCATTCGAACAATCGACCCAGACAAACCCCATCTCGATCGCTAACGGTCGGCCCATAATTCCCAGGGTGGACCGTTCGCATATAAATTTTTAGGGTTTGATTTCTTAAACCATCGATTGATTTTTATTAAATTTTTCGTTAATCATGGTAGTTAATGATTTTAGTTAACCCTAATTTCTAGTTAGTTAATTTTCCAATTTTCAATCAATCCTAGGGTTTGTGTATTGACATCAAACAAGTGTTTAATTTAACTAATTAAATTTCCAATTACTGTAAGTTGATTTCTAGGGTTTTAGGGATCAAATTAGCATTTAGAAAATTTCAAATTTAAGTTATCAAGTTCAATTCTAGGGTTCGAGCATATAAAATTAGGGTTCTAACATCCTAGACCAATTACAATAGTTTAAATTCAATTATACTAATCAAATTATCAAATTTTTGCCCACTCACCTCTATCCTAAGCTCTTGAAATTGAGAATTTGACATCCAATCGATAGCTCCTTCCCTAAATTGCCTTTGTCTTCCTTTGATTACTTGCTCGAGCCTATTATATTAATTTGGGTTTGATTTTAATTTAAAAAAGTTAGGGTTTGAGGAGAAAAATTGACAGAGTTTAGTTATGTGGCTTCCATTAGAGAATTAGTGTTTTATTAGTTACAAATTTATAAAGTTACAGCTAGGTTTTACCCATGTCAGGTCGACTGCCCCTAAGCCATGGTCGACCGCTATTGGTCGACCTAGGGTCTTCTTAGGTCAACCCAAAGCTTTGTAAATTTTTATATTTTCTTATCCTGTTAATTTTTCCATTTAAATGTCTATTAAATTTTTGTTAAATTTACGTAAATTTCCGAGGTGTTACATTATCCCCCCTTAAAAAGATTTCATCCCCGAAATCTCTAAGGATGGAAAAATACACACAGCAACCAATAGCAACAACAATCTACTCATCCATCATCCATGAGCAATCATTGTCATAGGAAATTTTCTAATGCAATATGTGTATATATTTATATATGCAACATGAAATGCACGTGAACCTATACTAATGCAAAAGAATAGGCGGTCTATTGATCTGGTCGACTTATCGCCATGCAAATGCTCATGTCATGCATCCAATTGTATTCACAACCATTACATCCATATGAAACATCCATATGCATAACATCCACTAGCACAATAAAATCAAACATCCATATGTATCATATCTAATAGCCAGACAATAAATGAGATAATGTGAGTGCATGTACTACTTAGCAGGTATACTATCCTAGATGTGTAAATGAATACAATCCAAATACATCCATTAGCATGCATCATCCAGAACATGTCCTATTTACATGTTGCAACCATTCCTACCATCCAGTGGTCTCTATCTAAACTATAACCTAAATACGAAGGTAATCTATACTCCTCAAACTAAAATGGCTTTACCACAGTAACCACACCACATTCACATTTCAACAAGTACCTAATAACGACTTCCTAATAATTAAGCTGTATTTTATCTTTCGTTGGGGATTTTATACTTGTCTTTTCTCTATTATGGACTCGGCTCCACGGACTCTTTGTGGACTCAGCTCTACGAACTACCCCATGCATCTCCTGTCAATACTTGCTTTCTGCCTATCTGGTGTAGTCCTTGCCCTTCTATAAATTGAATCCTAACTACCCTAACCAACTTTCACCACTAACCAAAAATTTCCACTTTAATTATATGTGCATCGGTAACTTTCAGCAATCCTTGCTACCAACTCAAATGGCGTCGCCTTGCACCATGCTAAAGAACTTAAGCATAAGTATGCTTTCTGTAACTTTAGCTCCCTAAAACCTTCAACGCATAACAGACCGTCTTAACTCTTTCAGTGGTATGCTTAACCACCTCAACACCTAAATACCAAGTGGGGTAACTCAATTATGGACTGTACTTCTTCCTTTGGTACTCCCTACTTCGCCCTTTGGTATACCTTCATTTTCCACATGGCTATCCGAACCGGTGATTTCTAGATATAAAAAATAACAAACTTCTTTTCTAATTTGGCTCAACTTAAGTCATTTATGCTTACTTTGGATTATTTCCAAATCTTTCGAAAGTCATGATACCTATATATCATGTTTATGCTCTACATGGATCTATCTCAAATTCTACAAGTGATAGTTTGGTCTATCTTCCCATTCGACCTTAACAATAAGAGCCCTAAAATTAATTAGGGTTATAATATAAATTCATCCTAGCATTGATGATAATCACTTATGTGGGGTACTTAATTCGCGCACGGTTGCTATGCACACGACTATGTACTCTAAGTTAGTATTCCATAAATTTCCTTAAGAAGGGTCTTTCTCCAATCCGATGAATGATTTAGAAAAATACTTTTTTTCTACCTCCGAATCATACCAAAAAAAAATCTGATCCTCTTTCCTATGAAAGTCACCTCTGCATTCTCAATGCCTGCCAATATTCATATCTTTTCTTAATGAAGACCTTAATTCTTGAATTCACCATCCATTACAAAACCTTGAATAAAATTTTATCTAGGATACCTTTTATGATTTGAGCTTCACAAAAATTTCATTTTCTATTCCTTAATGTCATTCGATGAACGAGATCTCTTTTTTTTTCCAAAAGTTTCATTTTATGAGCACAGTGCACATTGAAGGTAAGCATAACAATGTGCCTAAAGACAAAAAAAAGCTCTATAATGGTTATTGAATTTTTTCCTTTCGTCAAATTCTTTTAATCTCACTTTAAAAAAAAATATTGTTTTCCAATTACTTTATAGAAAATCGTAAACTAACTTATTTTTTCTTTTTAAAATATCAGACGTCTATTGTTTCATAATTTTCAAAGTAGTCACATTATATTAGTTGGGCTGACTCATTGATTTCAGGAGAACAGTAGGCTGAGGTATGATTCCCTATCCTTTTGGGATATATTTGCTTTACTTGTTTATAGGTAGTCCAGATCACCCCTGAGCAACGTTCATGGAGACGACTGACTATGCCTTAGTAATTTCCTATTTTATTTTTATCTAGTTTAGATATATAGTATTTTGAGATAATGCATCTTATATAGACTTTAAGTCCGACCTGCATTCTATCTTTGTCTGTTTATATCATGACAGTACTGGGTACTCAATTGAGTAGTTTGAGAGTTAGGTGCTTTTGGGGATATGCTTACAGCCAGCTAGAGCATCTTGGAGGCGTGATGTCAATGTTTTTTATATGTATACTTGTTGTAGCAGTTCATGAGAGACATGCCATTTTTTATATGAGACTGTTGTATCAGATATTATATTCAAAACTCCATATGTAAGGTGTTGATGTATTCTGACTTTCTATATCGATATTTTGTTTATTAGTTGCTTCTGCTAGTGAAGTCTCTTATATATTGTTTATCCTATCATGTTCATTTATATTCAGTATATTATATTTTGTCATTCTGCCTTGAGATTCTAACATGATGCCTTGGTACAATGTTTTTGTTATAATTTTACCCTAACGGACTTTCTTTTATAGTATTCGGTAGTCAGACGTTATCATTCGACATTGATTCAAGGTATTACGAAGGACAGGCTCTTACATTTGGTATCAGAGCTTAAGCTCAACACTCAAAACCTAGTAGACAAGTTTGAGTTAAGCAACCTGGTAGAAGGAGATACGTTGAGAGAGCGTACTTGTATTTTTCTACCATATAATACTGCATACATAACTCTTCTTCTGGACTTTGATTTATTTCTATCACTAGTTGCTAAGGAATCTTCATTTAAGGCTATTTGTATGAGTTGACAGGATACGCGAGCAGGTGCGGATAGGCATTCTGAAATGCTTGATTGGTTCAGGGACTATTTGGTTACCGCACAGGATGTTCTATGACTCACGAACATTCCAGCAGCTATTGTAGGTGTTGGAGGTTGTTTAACCCCTAGGGCACAAGTATTTCTTTCTCCACCAGCTTTAGACTTTCCGAAGGTATGCTGGGTTTTCCTTAGCCTTGGCGGAAGCCATATTTGGGCTCTGAGGCCGTTGCTGAGACATAGGCTTGGACATGTACAAGTGAGAGTGTTTTGACATTATATACTAGGAGGTTGTTCTCATAAGGAGGATTACTACCTATCATCTTGAAGGGGAGGCTTTTGCTTGATGGGACATAGTGGTAGAGGAGGTTGGTGAGCAAATTATTACTTGGATTGAATTTAGACGTCGCTTTGAGTCTTAGTTTATTTCTAAGACCGCGAAGGATGTTCAACTTGAGCGTTACATCCATTTGTAGTAGGGTAGCTTATCAGTGAGGGAGTATATTAGCCAATTTAGTCTTTTGGTTAAATTTAGGATTGAGATGATCAATACTTCATTGAGGAAGGCAAAGGAGTTTGCCAAGGGTCTTAATGCATTGGTTAAAGATTCGATTCTTGGTCATATCCCAACAGGGGCCACTTTTGAGAGTCTCATGGGAATGGCCCTTCATCATGAGAGCATCCATGAGGTACTAATAGAGGTAGCAAGGGTCGAAATTAAATCAAAATCCCGACCAAAGCGCAAAGGTGAAAATACCGGAAAAGACCAAGCTTATGCAAAGAAGAAAGCTGATATAGTGTGCCACTTATACGACATAAAGGGGCATTTCACTACAGAATGTCATGCAACTAGGGCGAAGCATAAGTGCTTCATTGCGATCAACTTAGTCACTTAACGAAGGATTGTCCTGCAGTTCAGAGGGCTAGGCAACCGATGATGATTTATGCCTTATAGGCATTACCAGGTCCTAACAGGCTTATTGCTCAAGAAAAGGGAAAGAATCTCATATAGTGATGTATGCTTTATATTTAAGATACTTTCTTATGTTCTTCCTGATACTTAAGCTATGTGTTCATTTATTACTAGTTACTTGGCAGATAGGCTAAATTGACACTTTCCATAGTTGGTAAATTATTTTGTAATATTAAACCTTGTATGAGTTACCTTAGTTGATGAGCTACGGTGTAGCGATCGAGAGTACTGCCATTTGAACTTGATACATGGGCTTTCAAGTTGAGTGTTGTTGGTTTATAAAATGTGACTTGGATTTGCATCCAAGTAGGATCCAATGGATGCCTAGTAATGAGCAAAGACCGAGCAAATGACTTATATAAATTTGGCGTAAAGTCATTTGTGTTAGAAGTGTTTGTATATGTGTTGGTAAACCTTAGTTGTTAGGATTAATCCAACGTGTTCTAGTAGTGCCTTCTTGGGGATCAGTCCATTCACGTACCAGTTCCTAATCCCTAGTTCAATTGAGGGGTTTCTATGTGATTTGCACTAGTTAGGCAAGGGTTTTCACTTGACTCTTAAAGTAGGGCACTTGAGTCAGATTTTTGAGGCAACTTAGAGATTTTTGAAGCGCGACTCTAGTCTTGCGAGGAAATTCTAGTAGTCGGACCAAGGAACCAGATTGGAGTTCGCATGAGAGGAGTTAGGTGGCTGACCATAGTTTAACAAAGAAATTGTGCGAGTGAACAAAGGATTGGATTAGGCATCATATATTATTTTGGATGATCATTATTTTTTGTAAAATTGTATAGTATAGCTAAGGTTGCTTGGGATAGTTCAAGGTAGGGCTTCTCTTCTAGTTTTGTAATGATTTGGATAATCTTCTAAGTGGCGATATGATACTTTCCTAGGCGAGCGTCATCGTACACTTAGTATATTATCCTTATTATTATTGTACGGTTGAGATTGAACCCCGAGCTAGCCCGAGTGTTTGTAGATCGTCATTTAATGATGATTTAATTAGTAAAGTTTTCTCCTTAGGATAATGAGTTCTGTTTGGAAGAAAAGGAAAGTTGAGACTTAAATTGCTGAGTCTATTCGAGAGTCTAGAGGATCAATGTTCCAGCATATCGTATTAGTTTTCCTTTTCATAGCAGGAGATGTAATAGTCTTTCTTGTGTTGTATTCATGAAAGGGGTTGCACCACTTAGGCATTTGGTTCATCTTGGATATTAAATAGACTTATGGGAGTTTATAACTTGATATGCACATTTTGACTATTGTTGGTTACCACACGTATTGGTATAAACTCTTTTCATATGCTTGGTTGTTTGTGTGCTAATTTTTGTTGCTTGTTGTTACTTGTTTTGTGTGTTTGGTTGTTTATATGCTAATTTTTATTATTTTTTGTTTCTTGTTTTGTGTGTTTTGTTGTTTGTATGCTAATTTTTATTGCTTGTTGTTGCTCGTTTTGTGTTTTTGCTTGTTTGTACGCTAATCGTTATTGCTCTTTTTGTGTGTTAGGTTGTTTGTATGTTAATTGTTATTGCTTGTTGTTGCTTGTTTTGTGTGTTTGGTTGTTTGTGCTATATCATGTTCGGAGAGAGATAGTGATGGCTAGCTCAAAATAGATCACATATCACCCATGCCTATTGTAGAGGTCTAGGTGAGATCTATATAAGTTTATTGCATCTTGATATGACTCGGAGTCTTTGGTGTATTAAGATAATAACTCATTTTGGTTTACTCTCCAATAGATAGTCATGTATGATTGTTGCAGTATCGGCTACTACGCCAAATTATACATGTTTAAATTTTGTGTTATTGATTGAGTTAGTGCATAATCTTTTATCTATAGTATAATTAGGTACTTGAGAGCAGAGGCATAGCTGTTTAAATTCTTACTTGTTTATATTTGCATTTAAATAATGAGAAACTTTCTTAGAAGAGGTATGTACATTAGGAATTATGATAATGTATGTTATCGTGTATTTCCTAGTTGCGTAATGCATATTAATTTAGTAGTTTCCGTAATGCTAGTAGTGTAAGGGAAGTATTGCTGAAATTTTCCAAAATTGGTACTCGGGAATTTTGGTCAGTCATGTTACTTTGTCGTACTTATAGGAATTTTGAGGATGAAATTTTTTTAAGGATGGGAGAATGTGACAACCTGTATTTTTAACAATTGTATATTTAATAATTAATTTAAATATTAAATCGTTATTTAACGGAATGCCCATTATATTCGATTTTTGGAGACGAATGAATTGGGATTCGAGGCACCCACCGTTACGACCGTAACTCTGTCGCGAGAAGAATGAGCATAAGCTTTGAAGTTAATAAGTTTTTGGAGTGAAAAGTTAATTTGTGTGAATGAAATGAATTTTGGCTAAGGCCTATTAGCTTGCCTATAAGTTGGCTAATATTCTTTATTCATTTAATCCTAAACCATAGATCGACTAATCTAAGCTTAAATAAATTTCTATATGTCTTGATAAAATTACCATAATTCTTCTATACTCATTCCTCACAGAACCCATCATTGGATTAGTTTGAAGCAAAGTTTGGAGCTTAACCTCAAATTTCAAGAGAGCTAGAAATTTGGTTTTGGTGATTTGTTGCTTGGTTTGGTGAAGAAGAGGTGAGTGGGATGATTCTCTAACTATATTTACTTATCATACTTCATTGATTTATTTGTTAATAATTATTATGTTGTATGAAGTGATTTAGTGAATGCTATGTGATGTTTAGGCTTATATTTATGCTGTAAACATGATTATATCAACTCTATTAGAAACTTAATTACTATTTTTAAAGAAGTTGGCGAGCTTAGAAATGGATAAGGGCTAATTAAATAATGGTATGTGATATTGTGATTGATTAGAGGCTAATTTAGTGATATGGTCATGTATATATCATTTATTAGTATCAATTAAGCCATTTGAATTGATTTTAGAAAAGTTAATAAGTAGTTATAATTGCTAATGGTTATTTAATAAATAATATTTCAGGATTTAAACCTATGTTTACATAGTAAACATTATTATATTGGCACAATAATTACTAAAGACCTTAACGGTGACTTTTGAAGAAGTTGATAAGCTGGTTAAGTAAGTTTTGGGCTCTACACTTATTATTAAAGTGATTAGAGGCTTTATAGAACTTAATTATTGCTTCTAAATATTATTTAAGTAAAGAAGTAATTTTACGAGTGAATGAAATATTTTATAAAATGGTTATAAGATTTTATAAGATAACTATGACGTGATTACCTAATTTATTAAAGAAATTAGGTGGTAAAAAAAGCTTAAAATGATTAATCAGCTACTAACGTATTTTATAAAATAGTTTCACAATTTTATAGAATAGTGGAAAAAGGTATTGGACTTTTGTAGAAAAGATTTAGTAAATAAAAGTAAGATTTGATTAAGTAATAATTTAAATACTTTTTTAAATATACATGTATGTATATGTATATATGTAAATATACGTATACGTGTATTTGAAGATATGTAATAATCAAGACAATTGAAGCATTTTAATAAGAATTGTTATATGTGGTTGTGTGTATAGGTACATATACATGAGTGTATTTATATGAATAGCTATATTTGTGTATATGCATGTTTGCGAGTATCTCATGTAGCTAGAGCGACTATAGTGTGTGCTACGTTGCGGGAGAACATACTGGGTCAAGTAATCGCTCCGATGAAGCCCAAAAGGTTATTTCTGAAGTGAAATTGTGTTTTTGTATGCTTGTGTGTATAAATGTGCACAAGTGGGTGTATTGACACACATGTAAGAATCACATGAGACGAAAAGGCTGGTTGAGTACGTTTTAGCGCATGAGAGTAGCCTGGGTCGAAAGAGTAGCCCTATGGAATTCTATGTGAAAAAGATTGGGATTCGTATCAAAACCAGTTTTCGGATACATAAGAAACCACTTTCAAACTATCAACCAATGAACTCCGGAAGAGGACCGATGTGGTAGAGGCGGACTAGAGAATTTATGCAACTCATCGGGCAAAGCTACGAAGGAAACGGGACATAAGACCAGCGATCGACAATGAGGCAACATGTTACCTAGGATCACTATGTGGGAGCAGTCTGCCACTAGTCTACCAGTGGAGCCCAACTGATCCACCGGTAGGACCCGTTCTAGGCAACTGTGGCTTGGTCAGGAAGCATTAATGGGGGATTTTTCTCCCGGCTTCGGGTGCGGTTCGGTGTGAGGCTTTGGAATGACTTGGGGTAAACTTTGGGCTACTTGGGAAACTAGAATGCAAGGTAAAGCACAGAATGAGTCTGTACCTCTTAGTTTCATCCTTGGGGTAGTTATGTTTTGATGAATCATATTGGTCTTATATTAGTGACCATAAATCGTGCCGGTCTTATATTAGCGACCGTACGTGTAGATAGACAGTTAGCTTAGATTTCGCAATTCGAAGGGGGGTCCATTAGGGTCGAAGTAAGTGGATGATGATATATTTGTGGAAAGGGTGACAAGATGATGACGAGATACTAGTTATCGTTCATGATATGCATTTATGATTACATGATCTTATTTTTTTTATATGACATTAGTGTTTTTTTATAGCCCCCGATAGCGTATTATACGGGACACGCCCATCGTTTCTTTTGTTGAGGTGTAACACAAGTTAGTTGAGAAATCCATGATGACTAGGAAGAAGGGATGACAATGAGCATCTAGCGAGGGTCATAGTGCTTATGCTGTGAAGCTAAACTTCTTTAGATGATTATTCGCTGTTGCGTTTGAAATTTATTCATGTCCAAATTCTCCTTTTCCCGACTAGTAATCATGGTATGTTTGTTCGGTAGGGCAAGCAGTTTCTATGATCGATGCTTCCCTTGGCCCATGCTTTATATTTTCTACACGAACACTTATACAAGCGCATATATAACTTATAGAAATTATAAACAAAATTATCATGCCTGATCAGGATTACTTACTGCATTATGTTTATACAGTATCCTTGCTTAGCCATTAGCTTGTTAGTAAGGTTGGGCCGATCGATGCTGCAAGGTTGGGCCGAATTATCCGATCGGCCCTAAAAGGATAGGGCTGTGTAACATCCCTCTACTTGGAGGCCCAAAAATAAAGGCTACGGATGCTGCAGTCATCCATAGTTATTAATCCTCAGCGACCAAATACAACAATGTTAGATACATTGATACACAGAAACACATGAATATGGAAAAAATTTAAACATCAAACAAGATCCACATTCCGTTTCAAAACATTTCAAATTCATTACATAATCCTAAAATTGTTAACCATGTTTCGAGAAAATATATTTATTACAACATACGCCAAGAGCGACATATGAAGATGCCCCCATGGATGATCAGAGTATATACATGCAATTTAACAACTTTGCCATTACAAACAACACAACGGAATCAAAATAAAAGAGATTTCTAGATAGCTATCATGCCTCCTGCACGTCTCTGGAAGCTTTATTCGTCTAATGAGGTACCTGAAAACCTCAACCCTCAAACTACTCAAAATCAATTGAGTACCCAAGAATTTAAGGGGAAAACATAAACTTCGAGTCAGACATAAAGCATGGTATGAATAATAATCTTCCATCTCAAACCATTTAGATATCTAGTGAGACCACGCCGCTTAGCGGAATGAGTTTTCCACTCACTAGCATCCCAAAGCCTTTACAAAACCATATACTGTGCTCCTGCATCTATAATGGTTAAAACAATTCAAAACAATATGATACGATGATATGCAAAACAACTGAATCAATTCTGGATTACCCATCCCCATTAGTTTTGACTATCCGTCACAGTTATAGTTTTTAGGGTTACTATTAACCTAATAGTTTTCATGGGCTGACTAATAATCAGTAAAATGATTATGGACTCCCTGTCCAGTTACATAGTTTTCATGGGATCACTAAGAACCTATTGGTTACTCCAATATCTTTACTCTTATCCTAGTTTTCATGGGTTGACTAGGAACCTATTAGTAACTCCAATATCTTTTCTTCTTATCCTAGTTTTCTTGGGGTGACTAGGAACCTATTAACATCTGTCAATATCTTAGTCTAGATATAGTTTTCATGGGTTCAATATAAACCTATTGGCCCCTGCCAATATCAAATCGTAGTTTTCATGGGCTAACTGTGAACCTGTCTTTCTGACATCTTCATTTATACATAATTTTCATGGGCTTACTATGAACCTATTGGCCCCTGCCAATATCTTTTCCAATACACGGTTTTCATGGGCTAACTGTAAACCTATTGGCTGCCAATATCTTTTCCAATACACAGTTTTCATGGGCTTACTATGAGCCTATTGGCCCATACCAATATCTTTCTTTAATATTTTAGCATTCTATATTCTGGTCTTCCTGAACTTCTGGATGAAATTCTACTCATTCAGAAGTTAACTTAATTTATATTCACTACTGGGTCAACCTAGTTGGTTATTCTTCCCTTCCACAAAATACAGTTATGGGTCTATTACAATGTGAATATATACATATATGAAGAAGCAAACAAAATAAGTTGGTTAATCCCTTTAACCCTTTAATCAAAGAAAACTTCTTCAAAAACTCATTTTCAAAACACTTTATTTATTTATGCCATGGTTTTCTTTTAAAATGAGATTGAGTTATTTGTTTTAAAAAACTAAGGCTTTCGAAACCTTCAAAACCTTGCTTTCAACCTCACTGGATAACCTCATTCGAAAGCATATAAATCTCTTTTCAAAATATTAGGCCATTGCCTTTCGAAACACTTTAAAACTTCTCTTTCGAAACCTTTCGAATGTAATAAAGTATTATTTATTAACTCTTAGAAGTATAGCTTCAAAACCTTTGAAAGTACCCCTTTCGAAACCTTTGGAAGTATCCCTTCTGAAACCATTTGAAAGTCCCTCTTTCAAAACCATTGGGTTTATATTTAAAAAAATCCTTTGGGTCAAAGTGAATCTAAACAAAAGTATCTCTTTCAAAACCATTCTTTATCATATAAAAGTATTGGGGAAAACTTGATGGCGTCGGCACCGTCCCTTTCGAAAGCTTTAAATTATTTAAACAAAGCATTGAAGGATAACATCGAAACCCCCTTCGAAGCCATTGCCTTCGAAACCCATGGACCCTTTCAAAAGTATTTAGGAAGTGGCTTAGAAAATCTTTAAAACAAAACTACCCTTCGAAGGCATTAATGACTGCAATATACTCGAAAGACAAAAGAACGGCAGCAGGGCTTCGACTAGGTCGGAACCCCTACTTTCGAAAGCATTATTTTTATAAGTAAAGAAACCCATTCGAAAGCTTATTCTTTAAAACATAAGATGACAACCCCTTCAAAAGCCTTTAGAAAACCTCTTTTGAAGACATATGCTTCGACTCCTTCGAAGGCTTTAATAAAACAAAGGCAGGCACTTCACTTTTTAAAACAAACAAAGGTATCGACCCCATCAGAAGCAATGCTTTCGACACCATGCCTTCCGCCATTCTCCAATCCATTACGTACCATCTAAGTGATACGTTGTGTATTGGTTTCGGCCTAGGTTGATTTTAACTGAGATGGAGCGGAAGCATTGGAGTCAAAAGGTGCTTCTAAATAGAGGCGGAACTCGCTTTTCTGGGTAAACCTGATTTGATACCAATTAAAGCAAACACTTTCTAACTAACCTGCCACGTGTAAACATAAGATTGGTTGCCTTAAGTTTTCAATTTTTTTACCAAAATAACTACCGCTTAATTTCAGATCTAAACCAAGGTTAATTTAGCAAATGAACCCTTCCATTAAGCAAAACCAATATGGCAAATAAGTCCATCTTCTAAAATAATTTAATTTACATAGCAAACTGTGCAGTTAATGCCCCGCTATTACCCCAGTGTAACCCTGATATATCTCATAGCGAATTTCTACCGCTATGAGTTTTCCATGTAGCCCCAAATATAGCCTTTCCGCTTTAAGCCGCGCTATTTCCGCTATATCCCGTTATTCTCGCTATTTTTGCGATATCTTCTTTAAAAGAAACGAATTGAAAAATGACATTTATGCACTATAAAAATTATGAAATTAATTTATTTAATTGAATTTTTAATATATTTTCAAAATGAAAATACTCTAATATTTTACTAAATTCAATTATGTTATATAACAGTTTTATGTTTATTTACAGTATATTCACACATGTTTTTATTTAATATTATTTATGTATTAATTATAATTCAAATGAATGTTAATTTTTCATTTAATTACCATTTATATATTTGTAAAAACATTAAGTACAAGTTTTATATACTATTTTAGAGTCATCTGCTATATCTCGCTATATCCTCGCTGTATCCCCGCTATGACTTTTTGCACCTCCGCCGCATTGAATCTACCGAGCGCTTTAACTTCATAGATAGCAAATCACTTAGGAAAAACCCCTAAAAATTATATAAATTCATTTTCATCATGTTATCTAACATATCAAAATTTCAGACCCAATTTCTTTCTCAAATAATCGAAATTAAATTTAAACCCAATTTTATCATATTTTCCTTTGAAAATTCATAATAATCTTTCGATAGCTTGGAAAATTATCTAAATTAAAACCCAACTCCTAAATCATGTTTTACATAACATAAAAAAATTTCCATGGCTTTTAAACATCAATATCAATCTTTTTTGCCCGAAAAATGCATATATTCTTATTTAAACATTCTTGTTTAAATCAAACAAATTGTAATTCAAGCATATCATCATCAAAATTATCATAGAAAGAATTTAATCTTAAATCTGAAAAACATATGTTCATAAAACAAAATAGAGATGGAATAAATTATTATTCACCTTGATTAAGGTAAGGAATTGGATTGAGATTGAGATTTATTTCCCTAGCTTTAATCCTTAGCATTACTTCGATTTCTCTTCACTTTTCTTCCTAGCAATGGCCGGCTCCTCTTGATTTACGTTTTATTATTTTCGTTCAAATGTGAATAAACGTAAATAGATGGCAAGCCGTGGATATATATAAGGGTTAGGAAATTAAGGTGGAGCTAATACACAATATACCCTTATGTAAATTAATTAACTCAAACCACTCTTAAGCCCGTTTGATTAATTAAACTGAGCATGACCCCTTAAGTATTTACTCAAATCTCAATCCCCTTATCACTTAACATTTACATTATTCTATTTAATCTATCTAATTAAATCTACTGAATAATGTTATCAAAAATTAGGGGTGTTACAGGCTGAATTACCCAATTAACCCTAAAAGATTGGGTAGAATTATCCGATCGACCCTGAAAAGGATGGGGTTGAAGTATCCGATCGGATCGGAAGATTGGATCGAATTATCCGATCGACCTAAAAAGGATGAGGCTGATTTATACGATCAACCCGGAAGATTTGGTTGAATTATCTGATAGACCATGAAAAGGATGGGGCTGAATTATCCGATCAGCGTGGAATATTGGGTCAGATTATCCGATCGACCCAGAAAAGGATGAAGATGAATTATCCGATCTACCCTGAAAGGATTGGGCTGAATTATTTACTTATCCTTAAAAGATTGGGTTGAATTATTCAATGGACCCTGAGAGGATTGAGCTGAATTATCTGATCCGCCCTAAAAATTGGGTCGAATTATTCGATCGACCATGAGAGGATTGGAATAAATTATCTGATCAGCCCTAAAAGATTGGGTCGAAGTATCTGATTGACCCTAAAAGGATTAGGCTAAATTATCTCCAGAAGATTAGGCCAAATTATCCGATCGTCCTTGAAAAGAATAGGGCTGAATTATTCGATCATCTTGTAAGATTGGGTCGAATTATCCAATCAACCCTGAAAGGATTAGGCAGAATTATCCGATCAACCTTTAAAGGATTGGTTCAAATTATCCAGTCGACCCAAAGTCGCATTCCTCGATAATAATCCTACACCTAAGGAACCGTGTTTAATGGATGGGGTCAAATTATCCGATCGACCTTGAGAGCATACTCCCCGTCCATTATCTGAGGCTAAAGGATTATGTTCCTAATCGTACCGCCAATCATGCAGTATAGGAACTTGGCTTTCAAGAACATGGTTCCATTGGTTCAAGAAGCTGACTTTATTCATGAATGAGAAAATTGGCAGGTCCTACCTTATTGTTCTGGCCTCATGGTTCTTGGGTAGCTAATTTGCAAAAATAAACTAAAAAGAGCTAAGTACAGTAGTGCTATAATGGATCGCTATTCCATGTGCATGGGATAAGGATTCCATCAATAGTTGCAAGCTTGAATTTTCCATCTCCAAACTTTTGATCAATTGCACAGGGTCCTTCCTAGTTCAGACAAATTGCCCCATACCCGAAAGAAGTCATTTCAAAGCGAGATCCCCTACCTCGATGGTATGGTTTTAGACCTTATCATTAAAGAGTCATGCTACCCTTTTCTGCGATCATATCCTGATCATCGGTAAATTCGGTTCACAGTTTCTGACCAAAGGTTTGTCTAAGCTTTCCATGATGCACAAGAGTTGGGTGCCCCCCACTATGCAGTGGCCTTGCCTGTATTGTCATAGAAATCGAGGAATTTATTTGACATGGGATGGTTTCTCTTGTGATGGTTTGGTAGCACTGATCATCTATTATTGTTTCACGCATCCTATCCATGGGGTTTGGTAAGACCGTGATGATTGACAATACACCTATACATAATCCATATAGTTGCAATAGTCAGTACGTAAAAAACAAGATAGAGGTTTTGAGCATTCCATTATTTCTTGGATATTGCTCTGTCCATGATGATAAGAATATATGCTTCATTCCTTAGATCCCTATTGATAAAATATAGTCCTTCCCGAATCGGAACATGTGCCCTCGGGCAAGGGGAATATCTGATTTAGAACTAAGTTCCCTTCCTTGAGTGGATGGTGTTTTACCT
Organism: Allium fistulosum; assembly: GCA_030737815.1. Taxonomy (NCBI): domain Eukaryota; kingdom Viridiplantae; phylum Streptophyta; class Magnoliopsida; order Asparagales; family Amaryllidaceae; genus Allium; species Allium fistulosum. The sequence continues at coordinate 967,945,284 of CM060904.1, read as the reverse complement.
TAAGGTTGTATTGCTTGGCTATCCTTCGCTTATCTACCTCAACTTTTAAAGCAGCTTCATCATGCCTTTCATCAATCAAATCCAACGACATATTTAGCAATTCCTCATTGTCATTTGAGTCATAATAATTCCTCCTGTATGATGGCAATGCTGTCTCCACTAGTAACATCCCTTCCGATCCATAAGCTAAGGAGAAGGGAGTATGCCCTGTCGTCATCTTGAAAGAAGTGCGGTAGGCCTATAGTGCTAAAGGAAGCTCATCCACTCAAGGTCCTTTTTCGTTTTCCAACCGCTTCTTTATGAGGGTCTTCAGAACCTTGTTAATCGCTTCCACCTGTCTGTTAGCCTATGGGTATGCTACTGCAGAAAAGCCCTTCTTTATTCCATGCTGCATATCACATTCTTAGCTCCACCCCCAGCCATGGGAAGTTTGCTGATCAGATCTATTCCCTGAACCGCAAAGGGAAAGTAGATAACCTTATAAGTCAGTTCGACTGGTGGTAACTTGGGATCGTGGGATTTTCTGTTCTATGGTCTACCCTCCTCCCCCTCCCCCAGTATGGTCTCCTCAACTGCCTTGATGCATGTTGTCTAATAATTCCCTAGCCTTTCTAGTAGCCGTGCACCTTAGCAATGGGTTAGTGAAAACTCTTCTTTATAGGATGTAATCCTGTATGGTGTACTGAGTCGCCTTGTGCATCACCTTCCTTACTTCATTATGGTTTAAGGATGAAGTTTTTACAAGGACCAACCCAAAATGTGTTCTGTTTCCTAAACTAGCTAATTTTTCCAAATCACCAACATCTCGATTTTCTTCCCGTGGGGCGTGCTTAACTACACAGCATTCTTGCGCATCAAGAAAAGCCTTCCTCCTTTTTCTTTTTAAAGTAGTATTCCAACCGTTTTCCTTTGACTTAGGACTCCTAAAGTGCTTGATTCGTAGCCATTTCAAGTTGCTATAGATACATAGTTTCCTAGTTCCTAGTTCTTTTGTTATATCCAATCTTTCTATTAGTGTACTTTACACTGTCGTTTGTTCTAGCCTGCAAGGTAAGAGGTCTATCATTTGAAATTTGTTCTTGCCCAACCATTATTATTTTTCTCACTTCTTTCAGTGTAACATAGTCATGTGGCATGATGTTATTTATTCCTTAAATATTTTTATTGAATATCATTTGTAATTTATACATTAAAGTACGTCGTACCTTTGCATGTTGTCCCCGCACTCTATGGGGGTATTCGGTCTCTGTAGTATCATGCTTCATATTTCTATGAAGTAGACTCTATTTATGGGGCTTCTTGAAAAGATTATGCTCCAACATCTCTAGAGATATCTAGTCCCACCCATGGAATGGATCAGAACTACACTGCACTATCTTTGGAGGAGCTGAACCTAGTCTCCTATTATCTCTGATGGAGTTGAACCCTACCTCCGGGACTAGTAAATTTATGCTCAGCTATTTGATAACTTCATTTTTCACAATTTTCATGCATATCAATCTTCAGATATCCAGTATGAGGACATGTTCTATTATTCATAGGGGGATCCAACATCATGGCCCCGAGCGTGCTTTACACTCTTTATCGTAGGGACTCATTTCTATCGAGGGACTGTGGTCTATAGCTTGTGTTCTCAATGGAATTAACCCAGTGTTTCAACCTAAAGAATACCTGCAAGATCTATCTATGTTCATTGGTCTCATGACCATAAACCTCATGGAACATGAGGTATTTGTTGGTTTCTTTCTCTACTACATTTGATTCTCTGTCCTCACTTCATCATAATCAGTTGTTTCTATAATAGCAAGATAGATTCTTTCTGGAGTCTCTGTATGCTGCAAACACAAAATCTTGCCTTGTCCTCTAAAGTGTTTCCTATCCTGAAGCTCTTCGTCTCTAACCTAGTTGACACCTACCTATTCTGCCTTGGTATCAGAAACCTCCTAGCGCGTGAACTTTGTAGGCTTGATAGTATAAGTCCTCCAAATTGGCGGTTGAATTATTCTTAGGTTCCCTGTAAAAATTCATTTTCCTATCAATTCATAAAGCAACAACCACAAAGACAATCCATTCATTAAGTATTTACATAGCGGTTGCTATAGCATCGAACCATGCAAGATTGTTCCATGAGTTTTCTCCGTCCTTTTGCTTCCTTATAGGTTTCTTGGTGAGCCGCGTTGTGCCCCCTATGCAAATGGATCAACCACCTATGTACTATTGGTTTGAACTCATAAGGTCCCATTTTAGCAGCAAAGCATGTGTTTCTAACATCAGCATTGACTTCTGGTGGGACCTCTCTTGGTCCGGCATGGGTTATACCATTGTTACGGTACCAATCAATTATGCATCGAGCCGATTTGGTTCTAGCCCTAGTCAGTTCGGCTTGTGGAAGTCAAGATTTCCATGGCCCCCTTTTTGCCCTACCTGCCATCTTACGTCCATTCTTGATGGGTTGCAAACAAAATTCCAAACTTGGTCTCTCTAGACCTGCATTATTGCTGCTTACTTTATGAGTACAAGGAATGCTCTACCGTCTCCAATCACTTAGCTAGCTAACCATATTTTCGATCATCATTTGTAGTCACTACTAGGCTCTTCTCTAGTAGCTATACTGGACTGTCTTCCTGATGCAGCACATTCCAACCTCATATACTTTGTCGGCTCATAAATAGACTCCTCTAATGTGGTTAGTTTCTCCATTATGGATCTTTTACCAAACTTTTTTCCGGGGTGCACTCCACTATACAAGTCATTAACTAATAAACTTCTTCTTTAATATTGCAAAAGAATGAATTGATCATAGAGATCAACCACAAAACCACATAGTAGCTAAGTCTGGCAAAAATAATGGAAAGCACTTGTACAAGGCTTCCTCTGTAGCTCCACTTATCCGCATGTGTTCGGTGTACCATTGTAAATGTACTATGGTGTTAGTTAGTCCATAATACGGTTCCATAGTAGGTGTCTTGAAATTTCTGGGGTTCCTACTATTCTTATCTCTAGGAAGAAGGTACTGCTAAACCTATATCCAATTCCTCTCTCCAGTTGTTTACATTGAATACATTATCTAATGGTTTAAGCCATCCTATCCTCTGGTTCGGGTGATTGGCAATAATAGCTTGACTATTCCGTTCAGGGGAAAAAATTTCTTTCATCCTCCCTGAGATGATTTCATCTTTAGTTACAGCCATGGTTATGGCTCCCAGGTCGGCCCCAGTGATGGTTTGTCCTTTATTGACCATAATTTCAATGAGGGAATGAGGCACGTTTGGTGCAGCTGCCCTCGATTCGGCATCATCCCTGTTTGGTTCGGCGCCGAACCACTCACGATCTAGTCTTAGGCTGAATATGCTCGTTTCATCCCTTCAGCATTCCTTCTTCTATCTCTTTGACTTTCTTGATTGGATTCCTTGTCAGTGTGTGACTCCCTTCATCTTCTAGATCTCCTAGACTGGGATCGCCCTTCTGTACAAGTGTTGCAACCAATAGTTTACAGTTGCCCCAAGCATGTCATAAGTTGATCTACCATTACTTTATCTTGGGCTGCAAAACATTCGTTTAACTTGTCCATAACTCGATCTAGGTTGCCTTTAGTAATTACGTATACAAGCACCCGAGTTCTTGTTGAGTGATCACCTTGATTGGTAGTTGTTTGATTAGATGTGTGAGCGTTCCATGCATTCCCATTGGTAGCACCAACTAAGTTATTTGATCTCAAAGGCATGTTGAGAATCATTCATAGTGAAAGCACCAAAAATGTTTGCATAAAAAATGGGCAAACGCCTCTAATATATTTACTATAGGGCTATGAATACGAGGTGTATAACATAGCTGTTATATTTGTATTATGAATGATTTTCATAGAGCGGATCACGTATAGGTTATGTAGAAATTAAATTGCAATAAAGTAAAGAAATAAGGATTTATATTGGTTCGTCCAGAATGTGTCTACATTCGCTAACCATTTTCATTATTCTTCCTATAGATCTTTGATATAGTGTCTAAGATACAAAATACAATGATCCGAGGCTCAATAGAAAGTAAGATATAGCCCAAGGAAGTTGGCTGCCTATTCATGTTTGGCTGTCTCTGTTAAGCAGTTCATGTTAGGCTGTTCCTGCTAAAGCATTCTTGCCGGGCTATTCTTGCTAGGAAGTTCTTGGCTTTCTCTAGCTCGTCCGACATTACTGCTATAAGCTTGGCTCTCCCCAATTCTCTTTCCATTATTGCTGGAAGCTTTGTTATTTATATGAGTGGAGAGGTATAGTGGTCACTCCGGTAAATCAGGCAATTTCCATATATAGCTCGCTTGGTTCAGATATTTCCATATATTCACGTATAATCTGAAGTTTCCATATGTTCTCGGATTTCATTCCATAATCGGTTAGAGAAGCTCTATTCAGGGTCTGTTGTTTGTGGATACATGTGGGCACCTTGCGGGCTAGGTTCTCTCACTTCCTCCCTCAGCTCGGCATCCCTTGTTTCCCTTGGTTCGTTCTTCATACCATACATTTGGTCGACATTAACACCATGCTCACATCCAACATCAAACCTATCGAACAAGGAATCTTGCTCTGTACTTTGGGTACCGAACAGGTTCGGTTCATGGGTATCGAATAGAGGTTTTGCCGCTCTCTTTTCCTTCCATGCATTAATAATAGTTTGGCACTCGATAGTTAGATTCTCTACCAAACCATTCCTTATATTCTATAAAAATAATGTGCTTTCCAGGAATCGAACTCCTGACCTCTCCATTGAAAGTTTGGTGCTTAACCACTTGAGCTGCACACGTTTTTGTGCCATAACTCCTTTATTTCAAGTCAGACTTGAATGAAACTTAGACCAATAGCTTCGTATCGTTGAGAAGAGTATTCCAATGCCTTTGAATGTTCCATTTTCCTGAAGTAGGTAGTGGCTATCTAAGGTGGAGCTTGAGTCGGTTAGGAGGTTGGCAAATTTTAAGATGATCGTATCTTCCAATATGTAGCTCGGATTGAGATGGGGTTTCGACCTAGGTGCATGTCCTAGCCTTAGGAACATTTTTCAAGTTCTTTGACTATATTTTCTAACTAAGCCAATTTTCCGCTAGTGCTTCACCTTGCCCTTGTGATTACATGATGACGCCTTTATTATGCACCTTCCGGTTGTTTCTATGCCTCTTAACATCCATGCCGTGGGTGAAATTGCTCGCAACGGTTCGTAACTTGGTCACTCATGAGTTTACTTACCCAAGACTGTGTATTGTCTTCGGTTTGAACTCTAACAGCAATACAAGAATGTGAATATTTGGTCCATATACGATGACATATAATGTTATATGGTGAACGATCACAATTTGTAATGTACGAAACCTCGATGAAATTAGTTCATTGAAATAAGCAAGTGAACTGTAGTGTGAGATCGTGTATTCAATATGATTGATTGCAATAATGATCTTGTTGTGTTAAATGTAATACTGAACTAAAGGCTATGTGATAGATCTAAGAATTCGATCACTAAATGTCAGTTTGATGAATTTATGTAAAGCGCATTTTATTTGATACCCTTAAAAATTAAAAATAACCAAATGCATTTTTATAAAGAGTTCATCATGGTATTGTAGTAAGGATTTCCTTTGATCGGTTCAACCATTTAGAAAGGAAATCAAATGTATGGGAGTGGATATAATCTAAGGCACGGTCGGGATGAAGATAGTGAATGGTTACTTCAGCTTCTTGAAGAAACATTGGAAATGAGAATTGTAAGATAATATTTGATACTTAAAATTGGAATGACAAGTATGATTTCTGTTCCAAAATGTATTTTCACTTAGAAAATTGTTTTCTATGAGATTTATTTCTTTGAATTTAAGATATTTGATTTAAAATTTTCATCTCTAAACTAGTTACAGTAAGTAAAATAAATAGCCTATATTAAGTGGTTGAATGGAGCTTTATATTTCATATGCAATTATAATACTGGTGGAAATAGTGGAAGCATGACATATAACACTTATTAGTCGCATCAAGTTAGGAAAATTATTTTCGTAAAAATACCAAACATTATTTATGAAATAATAACTATCTTTTAGTGTTGACTGAAAACAGACATAGTTTTATTTCAGTATGAATATTCATTATAAAATAAACTATGATGAGGTATTTGTTTTTGTAACAAATGTGAGGCATTGGAATATATAAAAGTATATGAAATTACTTACAATTAATTTGGAATTATAGACTAAGTTGTAGTTTTGAGAAATAATTTTATTATGTGATTATGAATCATACGATACTAGTTGATTATATCTTAAATAATTAAAGGAAAAACACACATTCAATGAAGTGTGATAAGAGTCGATGAAATCTTCAGACTGATACATATAGATGTATGCAATCACAAGTCTATTAATACCAGAACGGTTCCACGTACTTTATTATATCACCAATGAGTTATCACTGATATGGACAAGTGTATTTGATGCACATATAATTTGTCTATGATAAGCTTATATAGTGTAATACAGAAGTAAATTAAATAATATGCAATAGAAAATATATTTAATTTGATTTGATCGAAGAGGTGAGTTTATTGGAAAGATTCTGAACGTACCTAAAAATGAATAAAGACTCAATCTCAAAAGTCACTCCTCCCAATGATACATAATGATGTATCGATAAGGAGTAATCGAACTTTGTTGAATGAAGTATGATAAATTATGATTTAAATTAACTTCTCTCTGTAAGGTCATGTACTTAAGAGTAGTACACAGGGTTAAAATTAATTTCTAATTTAATCTAAAGAATGGTTTGTAAAATCATGCAAGATAAGCATTTATGAGAAACCCCAATATATCCTAGGCCAAGGAGTTGGTAGGTTGTGTGAGTTGAAAGACTAGACTCACTACACCAGAAAAGTCATTTCATAGCGTTGAAAAAACGCTACCAAAACTTTTACTAGCGTTTCGTTAAACGCTACGACACGACATGCAACTAAAAGTCTGAAAGTTTTAGTTGCGTTGTAGTAAACGCTACCAAAACAAACATATTGTAGCATTTCTGAAACCCTACAAAAGTTTTTTTTTCAACGTTTCTGAAACCCTACTATATATTTTTTGTTGCATTTTTTCTTTGCTACAATATTTTTTTAAAATTGCATTTGTTCTCGTAGCACTTTTGAAATGCTACTAAACTTATTGATTGATGTACAACACATTTTAAACGCCACTATTTACTATTACTGGCTTGTATCATTTCCGACAATCACTTATATATAATAGCCATATTAAAACAAATAATCAATCACATAATTATCATTTTCAAACCAACATCGATAATCATCATATTCAAATAATTGAAAAAACACGTTAATCGCATAATCAAGTATAATATCCATAATCATTTCAATAATATATTTTGGCAAAATAAGCGAATTCACATACCATAACCGTTTACAAACAAGTCTACACATTTAGTACGAACAAAATATTATAATATATAACAGTTAAAGTCTTGTTCATGGCTTAATTACCAACAATTCTTTGATGCAGTTGTTCTTCACTTCGGAAATGCTAATTACCTGTAGACAAGTATAGCGGTCAACAGTTAGAATTACATACATGTCCTGATAATTTACGTGTACTGATGATGTATGAACTACATGCATAATTAAGTATAATATATATAAGAAAACTTACAACTATCATAACACTCTCATGGAAATTAATGGCGAGATGAACACCCAGAAAATATCATAAACAAATGCACAGCTCAAAAGAGCATATGCAACCTGACCAGAAAAAGAAGAAGAAAACCAGATTGATAAATGGTAAATAATGGGATAAAGCTTTGCAGCTATTATTTTTACCTTGATATTTGGTAACCGAGCTATTTGCAACATGGATATCATTAAACAAATGCCCTATAATATTCAAATAAGTGCCAGCCTCTTTAAAGTTAGAGAAAACATTTATTTGTAGAAAGCTTGAAAGTTTGAAACAATCTAGTCAACAACCAAATGAAAATTCATCTTACAATCTAGCCTTGCCACATCATCAATCTGCATATACTCCACCTCCTCAGGAAGAAATAGTTGAAAAGAAAACTAACCGCTCATTTGCACTTGTTATAGTTTTAAAAACTCGGTAATTACTTATCTTCCTCTCTCTTTTATTACTCTTGAAAACCAAATCTATGAATAAGCATAAAAAACGAATGTAAGATTCCCTAAACCGGTATAAATCTGTCTTCGCTTTATTTTGGTGATTTTAGTGCTTATATAGTCTCAACATTTACATTTCAGTTTGTACTACTTTCCATTTTTAGTTGAAAGCCGGGGACTCCAAAGTTCTCTTTTGGAGTAACTGAAAAATTGCATCAACGTCATATTTGCAATTTCATCTACGAAGTCAAAGTTCATGCAGTTAAGCTCAAATTTTGTTTCCAGTAAACGTAACTTTTATCAAATCCTCTGTCAAAACTTAACAAGGCTTACAAATTTAAAAATCCAAAAATCCGATGAGGTTAAATAAAACAAAAATTGTAGACTCAAATGTCCATATATTTCTAATTTGGACATTTTAATTAAAAACTAGCGACCAACTCATTCCAGGGAACAAAAGCATTGTGACATGAACCACTTCCCATGAGGTGAAGCTCACTTAATTAACTTTCACTTAAGTTTACATTCAGAAAGACCAGAAAACAAATTTGTAACCATCCCTCATTTAAAGCAGAGAACACAATATAGAAAATATATTTTCGTTGGTCAACATGGTAAGGTGAACATGTAAAAATAAACAGTGGCCATATATGAACTCAAAGTTTTAGAATGTTCTGTCGTGAAATTTTATTCCTATCGTTCACAGCACTGGCTAAAAAAAGAAAGAATTAATTCTCTATTGCATGCTAAAAGTTCAGAGGCATTACGAACAGATTGCCTTACAAATAATAGTTCATCCGTCAGGCTACAGCTTATTGTGGCACAAAGATGAATATATCTTGTATATGCTGTATAATCATCGTGTTTGCATATGTGTTCACTAACTGCTAATAATTAATAGTGGACATAAATACATGGTTGGATAATCTATAGCAAACGACGCATGCTGATTAGCTGCGCGAAGTATGGAAAAGACTGCACAGAACGGTAGAACAACAGATAGAACCAAGACCTCACCAAATAAAGGAAGACAGGTTTAATAATCAACAAATGATTATGAAACTATTTTGCATATTTGAAATATATCAAACATCCTTAGTTAAACTTTTATTAAATTTAAATAATTTTTATAAAACTTAGTTAATTTGGTTATATTTTATAAAACTTGGTTAATTTTTATAATAAACTTATTTAGTTTTTAAAAACTTATTAACCTAGTTAAATTTAATAAAACTTAATTAATTTGTACAAATTTATCTAATTTTTATAAAACTTAGTTAAATTATATTAAACTCAGTTAATTTTTAAAATTTTGGTTAATTTTTATAAAAATTAGTTTAATTATTATAAAAATCGGTTAACTTATTGTCAAACTTAATTAATTTTATCAAACTTAGTTTTATTATTACTATTACTATTATTATTATAAATTTGTTAATTTTTATAATACATAGTTATAAACATATTTATTTTTTATAAAAATAGTTAATTTATTCAAACTATTGTTTATTATTATTATTATTTTTATTTTTATTATTATTATTATTAAACTTATAAATTATCTCAATTGCTAAAATTTAAAATGTCATAACTTATATTTTAATTAACCTAAACTTATAACTTATCTCAAACTTAATCTTTATTAACTTAGTTAATTTTTATAAATTATCTCAAACTTATAAATTTTTCATAAACGTAGTCAATTTATTATTATTATTATTGTAAACTTAGTTAATTTATTATTGCTAATATAAACTTAGTTAATTTTTATAAACTTATTTAATTTTCCTAAAACTTAGTTAATTTTTATAAAATTAGTTTTTGTTATTATTGTTATTATTGTTATTAATTATAAAACATAGTTGACTTAGCTAATTTATTATTATTATTATTATAAATTTAGTTATTTTTTATCTAATTATAGTTTATTATAACTATTATTATTATTATTATAAACTTAGTTTATTATTATTATTACGATAAACTTGTTAATTTCTATAATATTTAGTTAACTTTTATAAACGTATCTAATTTTTATAAAACTCGGTTAATTTATTCGGACTATTGTTTCTTATACAATTCTAACTAATTCAACATGCTTCATTTCTACACTCCCACTTACTCTACCACATTATCAAATTACCTTTTCCAACTTTACAAATATTATTACTGTTGTTCAAATATATCTCTCAATTACTTATAATAACATAATTGCGTATCTTTTAATTACTTAGCCCATCGTGTACATGTACCGTCAGCATGCATGAATAATTTTAATTGCACTACAAGATAGTTTAATGACATAGAGACCAATGCACAAATTATTTATACATCCATAACTCCGAACGTTTCAAAATTTTCTTTCTTGAAAAGGTTTATTTGCTTTTAGATAAGGTAAAAAAGGTATTTCTGCCTTACAAGTTATGTACACATCTGAAAAGATGTTTTCTTTGAAATGGTACTTTATATACAACAAATCACTGTGACAACATATCACATGTCAATAAACGTTCGAATCACGCTACACAAGTTTCGAACTTGTAACCTCTCGCACCAAAGCCAAATCACTTAACCACTGGGACAATGGTGCTTGTCCGATGTTGGTAACCCATCTGCACCATGTCAAAATCTTTTACGCCATTAAAACATAACTTATATTGGACCAGAGTCACTGTCTAGGCAGTGGATAAGCACATTCCAACTAAGTTAATACATCTCTAGTTATAGTTTTCTGCGCATCACCTTTTCTTTTCTTTTACAATTTTGTATTCTGGTTATTAATAGACTTGAGTTGAATGGGATAGCCAGTGTTCAAATGATATAGGAATAGAAGTTACCCACATTAAAGGCTTAGTTTTCTGGCCATTCCCAATAATATTCAACAAGTTTCTTTTCTTTATTTTTTTACTAGTTCGGCTTCTGTAGTGCTGAGACAACCACTGTTCTTTTCATAATTCTTTTAACCATAAATCCTGACCTGCTATAAATTAGCCCTTCAGGTTGTATAATGCATTACATTTTTATTTCTAAATTTATTTTAATATAACAATCGGTAACCTTTCCAAGTTATTTTGCTTAGTTATTTTAATAAATCAGACCTTCTGCAGGATGTTACTGCACATTTTGGTAACTGAGTCGAACTCTATGCACTGTTGTGCACTTTCTACATGAAAAAAAATTGTTAGCAGGGGAATGGCTATTGTTTTGTTAACTGGCAAATGGTTATTGTTTTGTTGAACTAAGATACCAAAAAATATTTCTAAGACCGGGTGGACATATTTTGTTCGTTGTAGTAAAATAATGCCTGGACATATTTTGGTAACGGGAAAACGGGTGGACATATTTTGTTCGTTGTAGTAAAAATCCCAGGTACCTTTTTCATACGAGAAATAGCAAGCTCACCTATGATGGTTTAATGGCAAGAAAATGGACTGTACATATGGAACTATAATATTTCAAGTTTTCCAATGTACCCCAAATAATACTCCCATAAGTAAATAAACTGCACATATGAAACTATCAAAAGCAAGTTTGACTGCATATATAAAGAAGCTTACCAGACTATATAAGATGCACATATAAAGAAGCAACTCGTGTGAAGATTCAGTGTACTCCAAATGAATCTCAGTAGTCCTAGAAGCAAGAAGCCTTTGCTCCTAGAGTGATATCAGCAACATGGCCTGAAGAGAAACTGCCCACTTCATCGAATCAGAGTAGTCCTAGAAGCAACATTGATTTAGTACCAGTAATGCAAGAACACAATTGTAGAGCAGATCTAAATAAGTTGAAAGCCTATTTTGGCAAATGGGAAGCTATGACTCAGCCTTTGTTAATAAATAAGTTGCTTCAACAATTCTCCACCACCCCTGGACAAATTTAAGCTTATTGCGGCAATTGTAGTTGCTATATTTGTTCAGAACCAAATTGGCTACTTCAGGATCCCTACTTTGCAAAGATGACTTTTTTGATATTAAATAAGATATATCAGAACCAACTCTCCTACAAGTGTGCCCCTATTCTGCTTTCATAAATGAGATCAGTTTATTCACACTTACAATCTGATGATGGTGAAATGCAGATGCAAAGTACTGCCATTACAATTTACAAACTGTTGCTTATACATCTATCTCTCCCATTATCAATCAATAAGGAAATTAGTTGTATAGGATTCACCAATGTGAAACATTTCAACCATCTCAAAGTTATTCTCCAGTATTTTTTGGCACACCCTATCACATCTAAATCACATGCAGGAATGCATATATTATGCATATTTAAACCAGGATACGCGCGCGCACATATATGTATATATAATAATAATAATAATAAAAAGGACTACTTAAAAGAAGATGTTAATTTTATTTTACAAAGGTAGCACTCTCCTATCTGTGGTGATCATAATAGATTATTTTAAAGGTAGGGATTTTGGCAACTTTCATGAATCTAATCCTATTATCAATCGCCAAATAATGAATTCTGCAACGGATGTCAAGCATTTCATGAAAGCGTACAAACTAAGATACATCAGTTTAGAAATTCACTTCAAATGTCAATTAATTAATTGTGCAGCACCTTGTTCTTCATCCCAAGAAACAAACAGTTTTAATGGAAGTTGGTATAGCAATGGTTTCTCGTAAATTGATAGTCATGGATACAATTATTAGTAAAGTACTACTACTATCTATTATAAGAAATAAATGAAACCATGAAAAATAAGTATGGTTGAACTTTGAATATAAACATGAAAAAGAATTAAATGAAGCCAGAAAGAGGTCTAGTTCAATTTTGATCTTTTTTTTGCATCTCCATCGGTTTAGATTATGCACATCTAAATGAGTAAATTTTACATGTTTTGAACTTTGAAGAGTTGAATCAGTTGATTATGTTTGTTTGGTTGAAACTTATTATGAAACAAAAGTGTATTGTGCAAGTTCACAAATTTAGAGGCTTGAAGAGGGAATTGTGTAATATATTATACTTGGTGTTTATTATGATTATTAAGCTTATTACCAAGTTCAATGATCAAAATAACTTATCAAAAAGCGCACGTTCTAATTCAGTATCTATCACTGTGTATCTATGTTTGTTAAGACTTTTGGTTAAAACCACTTATCATCATTAAGTGATTAGCCTCACAACAAGCAACTCATTATGTGTGTCTATATCCCCTTTCATTTTTATTAATTATTTCTCATTCTAAGCTAATTAGTCACGCACAACAGGGCTTTTCTTACTAAGTTTGTATCATTTTCATATTCTTGGGACATGAAGTATGTTTAGATAGGAAAACTTTATCAACATTCTTAAATTTGACCACATGGATCTTTACTTTTAATATTTACTACCGATAACCTTTCATGAATATATATAGCTAAACATTTTTTATTTAGTCATTTACCTTTCCTTTCAACAGACTTTGTTTCTCAATGCATTTGAAAATGATGTATGTTAATTACTAAGACTTCTATGTCATTTCATTATGTTCATGAGTTATAAAATTTAAGATAAAGAGTACGAAACACTTCAATACAAATTAAATAATAAGGAAGGAATAAACATAAATGTAAACTTGCTGCTGCCTCTCCTAGCACAGAAATTTGTAGAGTATGGTCAGAATACTAAACTGTATACATAAAGATTTAATTCACTTATTAAATCACCGAGCAATGACAAATCATTTCTTCTATAAAAAATTTAATAATTACCAAATAACAAGGTTTCACTTATTAAAAGAATTTTGTCAAAAGAATAATTTTCTTATGAAAACTACACTGCTGCTATTTAGATGTAAACAACCAAAACAAAAAATGGTGACAAGCATCATTGTCCAAGTGGTTAAGTGATTCGGTTTTGGTGCGAAAGGTCACAAGTTCAAAACTTGCATTTATTGACATGTGATATGTTATCCCAGTGACATGTTGTATATAAAGTACCATTTTAAAAAAAACAAAAAATGGCTTCTTCAACTTAGCATTAAAATACACTAATACAGTTTCAAATTGCAACAGTTTATTCTAGGTAGAAACATTATTTCTTTTAATTAGACCCAAAGTGAGAAAGTTCTACTTATTTTCCATGTGATAATCGACAGAGATACATGTATATTAACAAAAAATTACCTCCTCTTTGGCAGTGAGACCAACATAGACAGATTTGTAGCCGACTCCACAGAACATCATAAGAGGAGTGACAGAGAACACCACAAGTGAAACTTTACGTGAGTTGAGGAAACCAACTATATAGCCATTTATGAAGGAATATGTGTTGAATAAAGTGTGCCATCTGTAGGTAATTAATTGCATGTATAAGTTCGCTACTAGTCCACAGTTATTTCATATATATTATTTTATTTACTTGTTGCCTTCTTCTGTGTTTAACTATTTTTGCTTCTACAATTTTCATACAACTTTTGTAGATGTATAGTTGAACTACATTTGACGCTAGGATCTTTACATCTTAAAAGAAAATTAAATTAATGACTTTTCTAGCTTATCAATCAATTTTTGTTTCTTAAAACTCAAGTCAATTCTCCCTGTTTAATTTATTTTCTACAATCTGTATCTCAATGCTCTAACAAGACTCGTGATAGAGTATCAACAATATATATATACATAATATATAATAAAAGTAAAAAAAGTCTATTTTGGTTGGAGTAGAAAATTAACAAGGTTCGTTGTATAAGTTCTGACGCAGCGGATAATTCAAAACGATCTTCAATCGACGTAAATGGCAATCTGTGGATTGATGGATACTGAAATGCTCGAATTCGTTGATCCGAAGATACCGAACTCTAGCTATCTCTGACTCGTTGATCCGAAGATACCGGGAAAGAGATCTACGATTCTTCAACGTTGATCTTGCGCACAAGATACCGTGAATCGGCTTCAACAAACGATGATCCGAGCGCACTCGAATGACGTAAGTGGAGATAGGAGATACACTCGACTACCAATTGAAATTGAAAGCAACAAGCTAACAAAGAGAATTTTATTCAATATTCAACAACCTTTTACAAATGAGAGACTCGGCCTATTTATAGGCATTTTACAACTCACAAAAAAAAAACAAAATTACGAGTATTAAGTCGGTTCCGAGTTAAGGCTTCCGACTCAACATTTACAACTTTACAAGCCTTCAGCGACTTTAACAAACAGACCAAAACATTAAAGAAAAATACAAGTATTTAACTCGGCAACGACTTAATCTTCCTTTTCGCGATTTAAGGTTAACTCGGCAACGATTTAATGGAAGCTATCTCGGTTCCGACTTATGGATAACTCGGCAACAAATTTCGCGATCTACAGATAACTCGGCAACGAGCCATTTCTTCTTCGCGACTTACCAGATAACTCGGCAACGATTTAATGGAAGCTATCTCGGTTCCGACTTATGGATAACTCGGCAACAAATTTCGCGATCTACAGATAACTCGGCAACGAGCCATTTCTTCTTCGCGACTTACCAGATAACTCGGCAACGAGTTTATGAAATGGCCGCGACTTAATCAAGTGCCTGCGATTTATGGAACTCAGAGGCATTAGGTCGGTCGCGACATGGTGTTTGATCGGAGAGAGGGTTAGGTCGGAGATACAATAACTCGTTCGCGAGTTGGGGCAAGGTCGGAAATGGAGTAAGGTCGGCAATTGGGGAATAGGTCGGCAATTGGGGAATAGATCGTCAATTGGAGTTAGGTCGGCAACTGGAGTGGGAGTTAGGTCGGAGGCTATTGAATTGGAGCTTAGGTCGGCGATTGGGGTGGGAGTTAGGTCGTAGGTTGGCATGAAGGTGGGTGTTAGATCGGAGCCTAGGTATGCTGCTTCATCATCCTCCCCTTGTTGACAAAAATTCGACCTCGAATTTGTACTTCTCTCCTTTTCAACAAGCTCATCTCCATGGTACGGAATCAAATGTTTAACGTTGAAAACGTCAGCAGTGTGAATGTGATCTGGCAACTTTAACTGATAAGCATTGTCATTGATTTTCTTCAAGATTTCTACTGGTCCAATCTTTCGAGCTTTCAACTTGTTGTAAGTCCCAACTGGAAAACGATCTTTCGTCAATACCGCGTAAACAAAATCACCCTCTTTGAAGACTACACTCCTTCGTTTCTTATCCGCCATTTGTTTGTACTTCTCATTTGTCTTTTCCAATCGTTCCTGAACGATTCTATGGCACTCCGTCAACCCTTCAACAAAATCAGCAGCTTTCTTAATTGTTTTCTTTGATTGTGGTATTACCGTTAAATCCAAAGGTCCCTTTGGTAAGCTCGAATAAACAATCTGGAATGGACTGAACCCAGTACTTCGATTCACAGCATGATTATGGGCAAATTCTGCCTGACATAACTTCACATCCCAACTCTTTAGGTTATCTTGAACAAGACACCTCAACAAGTTTCCCAACGATCGATTAACCACCTCAGTCTGTCCATCCGTTTGCGGATGATAAGCACTACTAAATTTCAGCTTCGTTCCCACCATTTTCCACAAACTCAACCAAAAGTGACTCAAAAATCGAGTATCTCGGTCAGAAACAATAGATTCTGGCAATCCATGAAGTCGATAGATCTCCTTGAAAAACAACTGAGCAACATGAACAGCATCTGCCGTTTTCTTACAAGCAATAAAGTGTGCCATTTTTGAGAACCGGTCCACCACAACAAATATAGAATCATTTCCTCGCTGTGTCCTCGGTAATCCCAACACGAAGTCCATACTCACATCAACCCATGGTTTATCTGGTACAGGTAATGGCATATATAAACCAGCATTAGTCGCAGTTCCTTTCGAAACCTGACAAATATGACATCTCTCAACAAATCTTTCCACCTCTTTCCTCATTGATGGCCAAAAGTAGGACTGTGAAATCAACTGCAAGGTACGGTCTCTCCCAACATGTCCCTCTTCGTGTAACTCCTTGATAATCTTCATTCTCAGACTACCCTCCGGAATGCACAATCGATTTCCTTTGAACAGAAAACCATCTACCATCATAAACTCATCAGTCTTCCCTTCATTGTCCCTTTCAACAAATTTCTTAAAATAAGAGTCTTCTGCAGTCTGCTCTGGCAATAATTCAAAACCAGTCACCTCAACTTTCATTGTTGTCAACAAATGACTCCTTCTACTTAAAGCATCAGCCACACGATTTGTCACTCCTGACTTGTGTTTCACAACAAAAGTAAACTGTTGTAGATATGCAATCCACGATGCATGTCTCGCTGAAATTTTGTCTTGCCCTTGCAAATGCTTCAATGCTTCATGATCAGTGTAAAGAACAAACTCCTTCTGAAATAGATAGTGTCTCCAGTGTTTAATAGATTGCACAACAGCATAAAACTCCACATCATATGTACTGTATCGCATCTTCGCTCCGGACAACTTCTCACTGAAGTATGCAATAGGACGCCCCTTCTGACTCAACACCCCTCCAATCCCAACCTTGGATGCATCAGTATGTAGTTCAAACACCAACTGAAAATCAGGTAGCACTAGAATTGGTGCAGATGTCAGCAATTCCTTGATTTTTCCAAAAGCAATCCCTGCTTCCTCTGACCATGAAAACTGTTTGCCTTTCATACAATCTGTAACAGGCGCCATCACACTACTAAAGTGTGGGATAAACCTTCGATAAAATGAAGCCAACCCATGAAAACTACGAACTTCCATTATCGTCTTGGGCTGCGGCCAATTTCTGATCGCCTCAACTTTACTTTGGTCAACCTGTATTCCTTTCTCTGAAACAACATACCCCAGAAATAAAACACTATGCGTCATGAACACGCATTTCTTCGTTGCAGCATAGAATTGTTCTTGTCGCAATACCATCAGCACTTCTCTAAGATGATTCAAATGTTCCTCTGGACTCCCACTGTAAATAAGAATATCATCGAAATACACCACCACGAATTTCCCAATGAACGGTCGAAAAATCTGATTCATCACTCTCATAAAAGTACTCGGTGCATTTGATAAACCAAACGGCATAACCAACCACTCGTATAGACCCTCTCTGGTTTTAAAAGCAGTCTTCCACTCATCTCCTGGTCTGATACGAATTTGATGATATCCGCTCTTCAAATCAATCTTAGAAAAGATAGTAGCTCCGCTTATCTGATCCAACAAGTCATCCAACCTCGGCATTGGAAATCTATATCTCACGGTAATCTTATTCAATGCTCGACTGTCAGTGCACATCCTCCACGTCCCATCCTTCTTGGGTACCAATAAAGCTGGTACAGCACAAGGACTCAGACTCTCCTGCACACGCCCCTGTTCAAGCAATTCCTCTACCTGCCTCCGCAATTCTTCATGTTCCTTCGGACTCATTCGATAATGTGGTCTATGTGGCAATACAGCACCGGGAACAAGATCTATCTGATGTTGTATATCCCTCAACGGTGGCAACTCCGTTGGTAACTCCTCTGGAAATACATCGTCAAATTCTTTCAGAACTGGTTTAACTTCTTCTGGAATTTCAACCTCTTCACTGTTTTCTCGTCCAATCAACAAGAATACTTCCGGCTCTTCTTCAACTTCTTTAACAAACTCCTTCAAAGTCAATAAAGTTTTCAGCTCTTCGATTTCCTCCACTTTGTTTTCTTCCTGTTGGCGTTTCTTCGGAACCAGAGTAATCTTTGTACCTTCGAACATGAAACTGTAACTGTTGGTCCGTCCATCATGTTGTACTGCTCTATCAAACTGCCACGGTCTCCCCAGCAACAAATGACAAACGTCCATATCTACGACATCACACCAGATTTCATCTTTGTATTTCTTCCCAATTGAAAACTTCACACAAGCTCTACGTCCAACTTTCACTTCACCACCCTTCCTCAACCAAGCTAACTTGTACGGTTTAGGATGTTTCTCGGTTTTCAACTCCAACTTCTTCACTGCTTCTGTAGAGATAATATTATCACAACTTCCAGCATCAATAACAAATTTACAAACTCTTCCCAGAATAGTGCATGTAGATTGAAAGATATTGTTTCTCAACCAACTACTTTCCTCCTCTTGCTTCGGTGTTAAACAACTTCTCCTCATCATCAATGCGTACCCGTCATCTCCCGACAGTAAATCTTCCTCCTCAACTGGTAAAGAATTAGAGCATTCAGTTTCTTCATCCTCATCCTCAACCTCAGCAATCATTGCTCTCTTCTTTGGCTTTGGACACTCATTGCTTTTATGACCCAACTCCTGACAGTTGTAACATTTGAAACCGTTGTTAACTTTTGCCTTCTCAACCTCCTTCACCACTGGTTTACTGATAGGTTTAGACACATTAGAACTTCCACCAACACCCTTCACTTGATTATTGGAATTCGTAAACACACCACCTCCTCGTCGTCCCTGCTTCTCCCAAGCCAACGCTTTTTGATGTGCCTCTGCCACAGATCTTGGATCGAACATATTAACCATATCCTGAATCTGCATTCTCAATCCCCCAATGAATCTAGATGTTAGCTGCTCTTCCGTCTCCATAATGTCATTCCTCGCAATAAGCTGGTAAAACTCATCCGCGTAATCATTAACAGTCTTTGTGCCCTGCCTCAAGTTCTGTAAACGTTGATACATCAGAGATTGATAATTGTAAGGTAAGAACGTTGCTTTCATCAATTTCTTCATTTTCTCCCAAGATTCAACTTTTGACTTCCCCATTCGTTCTCGTGTAAGTTTAGTTTGCTGCCACCATGCCAAAGCTCTACCCCTCAACCTTGTAGCAACCAACTTCACTCTACGACGTTCTGGAACTTCTTTGAAATCAAAAATTTCTTCAACATTAGCCATCCAATCCAAAAACTCCTCAGCCTGCATACCACCTTTGAATTCTGGAATTTCTGTCTTCATCCCAGATTCCCACTTGTGATCGTACTCCGACTGATTCCTTCCTCGTCCACGTCCTCGTCCATGAACACTACCACCATCATACTCTTCTTCACCATTCGATGTATATCGATGTCGATCCTGACCACCAACATCTCTACCACCACCATTTCTTCCACCAACATTCATACGATCTACATTCCTTTGATCACGATCATTCACATTTCTATCACGACCTCGATCATCAACATTTCTATCACAATCTCGATCCACGCTTCTATGATCACTATCAACACTTCTATCCCGATTAGAATGTGGTGAAATCCTACTTCTTCCATGGCTTGATTCAGGTGAAACCCTTCTCTGATTTTGACTCATTTCCAACATCATCCTCTCTAATCGACCAATCCCTTCCGTAAGCTTCTCATTGAAATTCTCGTTGATTCGTTGCTCCATTTCATCGGCCTCTTCTCTTTCGTATAAAGCATTAATATTGCGATGACGTTGAACTCGTCTTGGCGGCATGATTGAATACTTCACAAACACTTCAACAAATTCACACTTCAAGTTTTCAAACACCTTTCGAACTTTGATCCAAAATGAAATGGATCGAAACTCCAACTTTGTTGCAAAAATATGATGAACACGATGAACACAACTTCAACACTTCAAATTCTCGGCTCCAAGACTCGATTTAGCTATGATTGGCTAAAACAAGCTCTGATACCAAAACTGACGCAGCGGATAATTCAAAACGATCTTCAATCGACGTAAATGGCAATCTGTGGATTGATGGATACTGAAATGCTCGAATTCGTTGATCCGAAGATACCGAACTCTAGCTATCTCTGACTCGTTGATCCGAAGATACCGGGAAAGAGATCTACGATTCTTCAACGTTGATCTTGCGCACAAGATACCGTGAATCGGCTTCAACAAACGATGATCCGAGCGCACTCGAATGACGTAAGTGGAGATAGGAGATACACTCGACTACCAATTGAAATTGAAAGCAACAAGCTAACAAAGAGAATTTTATTCAATATTCAACAACCTTTTACAAATGAGAGACTCGGCCTATTTATAGGCATTTTACAACTCACAAAAAAAAAACAAAATTACGAGTATTAAGTCGGTTCCGAGTTAAGGCTTCCGACTCAACATTTACAACTTTACAAGCCTTCAGCGACTTTAACAAACAGACCAAAACATTAAAGAAAAATACAAGTATTTAACTCGGCAACGACTTAATCTTCCTTTTCGCGACTTAAGGTTAACTCGGCAACGATTTAATGGAAGCTATCTCGGTTCCGACTTATGGATAACTCGGCAACAAATTTTGCGATCTACAGATAACTCGGCAACGAGCCATTTCTTCTTCGCGACTTACCAGATAACTCGGCAACGATTTAATGGAAGCTATCTCGGTTCCGACTTATGGATAACTCGGCAACAAATTTCGCGATCTACAGATAACTCGGCAACGAGCCATTTCTTCTTCGCGACTTACCAGATAACTCGGCAACGAGTTTATGAAATGGCCGCGACTTAATCAAGTGCCTGCGATTTATGGAACTCAGAGGCATTAGGTCGGTCGCGACATGGTGTTTGATCGGAGAGAGGGTTAGGTCGGAGATACAATAACTCGTTCGCGAGTTGGGGCAAGGTCGGAAATGGAGTAAGGTCGGCAATTGGGGAATAGGTCGGCAATTGGGGAATAGATCGTCAATTGGAGTTAGGTCGGCAACTGGAGTGGGAGTTAGGTCGGAGGCTATTGAATTGGAGCTTAGGTCGGCGATTGGGGTGGGAGTTAGGTCGTAGGTTGGCGTGAAGGTGGGTGTTAGATCGGAGCCTAGGTATGCTGCTTCATCAAGTTCCATCAAAAGTGGTGATAACTAGTGTACATTTTAATTAGTTTCTTTATATTTTGGATTGAAAAATTGTGTCTTGAGTGTTCATATAGCAAGGCTCTAAATAAAAGGTAACAACCATGCACGTGAAGTAAACTACCTCATAAATTGCAGAAAAAAATCTCTTATGAGAAAATTACCTCATCGAATTTTGAAGTTGGGCTATCATCATTGTGAGCAAGGAAGAAACCACCAAGTGTGTACCTACCAAATCATATATCTTTGAAGTATTCAACTGATAATTATCAGTCAGAAACAAAACAACAGACTTTGTCTGCTTTTAGTTAATGGACGAGTCGATAGACTCTGTCTGCTTTTAGCTATTGGCCTGAAGTTAACAAAATTGTTCTGTGAAAAAAAGGGAGAAAATGTGATGAAAATAAGCGATGATGTCTGCATAAATTAAGAATGAGATGCAAAGATTAATATACTGCCTTTCTCTGACCCATGCTTAAATTTTGAATAAAAGTATGAAACGTATATATTATAAGCAATTATTTCTAATATTCTTTGTTTACTATAAAGTTAAAATATGAAACATATGTATCATAAAAGTTTTGAATAAAAGTAAATGTATTCATTGAAATGTACTTATAGTCAGATATCTAAAGAAGCATATATGAAAAACTTTAATAATGCCTACAGTGCTCGATAGTCCATCTATACACAACATAAAACAATATAATTTGATTGTGAAATGCGTGTTTGTAGATAAATAGTGTAGTGATGGTGTAATCACTACTAGTCGGTATCTTTACTCAGTCGCTCTCGGAAAGCAACTACAGTATAAAACATTAAAAATTATAAGCTCCGATCTCCAAAAAAATTAAATTCGTAGCCATTCTTTTATCATAATCAACCAAAAAGGATATTAATTAGTTCCCAAACAATATTCCCCTAGGTACAACATGTAATAAAATGATAAAATGACAATACTAAGCTCAGTTTATGCGAAAACAAAGATATTACATCATTTTGGTATATAAACTTTAAGCTTTTTGATACCATTGGATCTTCTTTACCATTTTCCAGAAGTTGAGTTTTAAAGTTAAACTAGCATTGGTTAAGGAATTATTTTAGTGAGAGGCTGGCTTCTTCAGTTTCAAAAAGAGGTGGGAAATTCAAATAGATAAAAATTTGCATCATTTTTGCAATAATATGACAACACTACATGGGAAAAATGTGTTAGCAAAAGAATTTGGACAAACAATAAGGTTCATACCCAATGAGATGACAGGCACTATATGATGTAAAAGGAAAAATATGTTACCCGACTCTCTAGTGCAAGAAGTATCACTAAAAGTGGCACCACTATTATATCCTAGACAATTCAACAAATCAAACCAGATGTTACTTATCACTAAGTGTATCACTAAGAGCTATTTCGGATCATTAGACGACGTCGATCATAAATATTAATCTTTTGTGCTTCCTTTAGTAATTATATTGCGAGGTTTGGATATTTAGCTAGAGTTATTATCCTCTTTTTTGAAAAGTATTCCCAGTCGTGAAAAGGAAGATGTATATCAGAATATGTTTATCTGCTTGGTCTTACACTTCTTGAAATATTCACTAGCAAACAAGTAGGTTCTGCTAATGAACTAGAGAAGCTGAAACTAGAAGTGTGATTTTATTCCTCAATATTGGTTACATGCTATATAAAGTTATTCGCATGTATTTATATTATTTGAAAACTATACACTGATACATATATGAACATTATTTGATAATCAAAAATATCATATTTCATAATAAACACTTAACAAAGTGGCTGTATTGGTAATATGCAATTGTAGGAATATTTAGGTGAAGGGTCTGCAAAATTAGCATCAATTACAGATCAAGCAATCCACGACACTTATGCAATCAAATCCTTATAGAATTTAATTGATGTTGCACTGAAGTGTCTAGATAAAAATGCTAAAGACAGACCCTCCATAGATGCATCCTTTGGAATTTGCAAAACTCTATTCAAGTCCATAGATTATAGACACTCCATGAATTTAATTGCTTTGGAGCTCAATTAATCAGGAATTGGACTTTCATAATTTGCTTTGTCTGCCTTCGATGGGCATTCTCGTTAATTTACCACTTTAATAAAGTAACAAAATTTTAAATTATTTTAAACTTTAAATAAAAGCAGCAATTCAATGAGGAACATTGATTTCAAAACTAATTATAGAAACAAACTGCAAATTATATTTTACATAAAAGAAGGTAGTGAAGTATTAATATTGTTTATAGATGTCTAACCGACAGAGTAGAGTAGCGATTTAGGGTTTGTAAAATTGATGCAGACGAGTGCGATTTATGTTTTGTAAAATCGATACAAATAGGAGAGATTTAGGATTGGTGCAGAAATCCATAAGAATTATATAAAATCCACATATAGAATCAAATAACTCGTATATAAAATCGTACCAATTTAGGGCTTGTAAAATTGGCGCAATCGAGCAGCAGATTGAAGGAGAAGTACTCCACGGAATATAAAGAAAGGAGTAGAATGATGGAGAGGAGTAGAGCGGTGGGGACGATAGAGGAAACGTTATATTGGCTTGGTGAGTTTTGCTCAAGTGAAGAGGAAAATGAAACTTCTAAAACGTAGAAAGTGCTTTAGCATTGGTGGCGAAGGAAATTTTGGGAAGGCAGTAAATTTTAGGAAGGCGCTAAATTTTTGCAGCGTTGGGTATACGAAAAATAAAGTGTAAAAAGAATAATAGATGCACTTACCGTTGAAATGCTGCCAATAAGTGCAACTAAAGGCAAATTTTCTTGTAGTGACTGTAAAACCCCTAATTTTTTATAACATTATTCAGGAGATTTAATTAGATAAATTAAATAGAATAATGTAAATAATCTGAGTGATAAGGGGACTGATATTTGGAAATAAACCTAGAGGCCGAGCTTAATTAAATAAATGGGCTACAAATTGTTATACATGTTAATTAATTAACACAAGGGTATTAAGGTAATTATCGCACCATATTTCCATCACCCTTATATTCTCGTGCCTTAACCATTCCGTTCATTTTGATAAAATAAAAACAAACTTAAGAAAAGAGGGGAGTCGGCCATTACTAAGAGAAAAGAAGAAGGAGAAAATTCAAGTAAAACTTAGGATTCAAGCTAGGGGAAATTAATCTCAATCCAATTTTCTTATCCTAATCAAGGTGAATAATAATCTATATCATCTCTTTTTTGTTTTTATGATCATTTGTTTCGGTTTTAAGATTAAATCCATTTTAATGATGATTTGGATGATGATATGCTTGGATTATAACATGTTTGATTAAACAAAATTGTTTAAATATGATTTTATACGGTTTTAAGGGTAAAACCGATTATAATGCTTTTTGTATCCCATGAGGAATTTATATGTTATTTAAAACCTGATTTTGGAGTTAGGTTTTAATTTTCATAATTTTCAAGTAATGGAGAATTTATTATGAATTTTCAAACTAAAATATGGTTAATTGGGTTTAGAAATTTATTTCAGAAATTATATTGAGAATTTGGATCTAAAATTTAGATATGTTTGATAACATATTAAAAAGTGAATTTTTGGGATTTTTGGGATTTTTCCTAAGTGATTTTACTATGAGAATTGTATTATTTTGAAAGGAGGACCTATAGGATTTAATTGTTTTACTTAATGGAGGGGCTTATTTGTTAAATTAATCTTGGTTTAGATCTGAAATTATGCGGCAGTTTTATTTGGATAATAATTTGAAAAGTTTATGGCAACCAATTACATGTTTACAAATAGGCAAGTTAGTTATAAAGTTATTTCTTTTATTGGTATTAATCAACTTTTACCCAGAAAAGTGGGTTTCGCCTCTTTTAGAAGCACCTTTCGACTCATAGCTTCCGCCTTCAATCAAGTCAAAACCTACCAGGTCGAAACCCATGAAGCCGAAACCAATACACAAGGTATCAACATTGGTACGTAGTGGATTGGAGAAAGGCGGAAGGCATGGTGTCGAAACATAGCTTCCGATGGGAATGAAACCTTTGTTTTGTTTTCTAAAGAAATGCGCTTTCCTGTTTTACTAAATGCTTTCGAAGGTGTCGAAATAGATGCTTTCGAAGGGGTCTTTTGAATAGCTTTCGAAAGGGGTTGCCGCCTTATTGTTTAAAGTATAGCTTTCGAATGAGTTACTTAGTTTCCAAACTAATGGTTTCAAAAGGGGTAGTTTTGACCTAGCAGAAACCCTTCTGCCGACCTTATGCCTTTCGAAGGAATTAAAGATATCAGTGCTTTCGAAAGGTAGCCTTTATTTTGTAAATATGAGCCACTTCCTAAAGCTTTCGAAAGGGTTTAATGGTTTCAAAGGCAATTGTTTCAAAAGGGGTTTCGAAGCTAACCTTCAAACATTTTACTTATATGGTTTAAGCTTTCGAAAGGATGGTTCTGATGCCACCAAGTTTTTCACCAAACACTTTTATATGATAAATAATGGTTTTGAAAGGGTTTACTTTCGTTTATGTTCACTTTGACCCAAAAGATATTTTAAAGATAAACCCAATGGTTTCGGAAGAGGTACTTTCAATGGTTTCGAAGCTATGCTTCTAACAGTTAATAAGTATTACTTTAATGCATTCAAAAGGTTTCGAAAAAAAGGATTTAAAGTGTTTCGAAAGGCAGGGGCCTAGTGTTTTGAAAATAATATTTTAATGCTTTCGAAAGGAAGTTTCCAATGATTTCGAAAGTAAAGGTTTAAAGGTTTCGAATGCCTTAGTTTTCAAAACAAATAACCAAATCTCATTTTAAAGGAAAACCCATAGCTAAGATAAAGTGGTTTTGAAATGGTTTTAAGTATGAAGTTTTGAAGAAGCTTTTCCTTGATAAAATAGTAGGTTAAAGGGATTAACCATGCTTTATATAAAAGTGATTTCAAGGATATTAAACCACAGGTGTTGGTATTATTATGTCATTATGTTTGCTTCTTCTATTATATATATTCACATTATAATGGACCTATAACTGCATTTTGGGGAGGAAAGGGTAGAATAACCAGCTAGGTTGACCCAGTAGTGAATATGAATTGAATTAACTTCTGAATGAGTAAAGTTGCATCCAGGAGGTCAGATAGACCAGAATGTGGGATGCCTAAATATTGATTAAAGAAGTTGTCAGATAGACAAGTTCATTGTAAACCCATGAAAACTATGTATAGGAAAAGTTATCGGCATGAGCCAATAGGTTCATAGTAAACCCATGAAATCTATGATTAGATTGAGCTATTGGCAGTAGCTAATAGGTTTGCAGTGAACCCATGAAAACTATATCCGGATTAAGTTATTGACAGATGTCAATAGGTTCCTAGTCAACCCATGAAAACTAGGATAAGAGGGAAGTTATTGGAGATACCAATAGGTTCAAGGAGAACCCATGAAACAATGAAGTTATTGGTTGGGGCTAATAGGTAGTGATCCCATGAAAACTATGAAATAGGACAGGGAGTCCATAAATTTAAACAGGTTAATAGTAAGCCCATGAAAACTATGAAACTGGACAAGGAGTCCGTAAACATTAAACAGGTTATTAGTCAGCCTATGAAAACTAATAGGTTAATAGTGACCCTAGATACTATAAATATAATCGGTAGTCAATTAAACAGGGGAATGTTTTAATTTGTATGCATGTCATCATAATATTTTGAATTGCTATGTTTTAACCATTGTGGATGCAGGAGCATAGTATATGGTTTTATAAAAGTTTTAAAAGATATTAGTAGGGGGAAAACCCGCTGCTAAGCAGAGTGGTCTCACTAGATATCTAAATGGTTTGAGATGGTAGATTATTATTCATACCAGGCTTTATGTCTGACTCGAAGTTTATGTTTTCCCTTTAAACTCTCAAGTAAACAATTGATTTTGAGTAGTTTGAGAGTTGAGGATTTCAGGTACCTCTTTAGACGAATAATCTTCCGGAGATGTGTTGGAGGCATGATAGCTATTTAGAGTTCTTTTCTATTTTGATTCCGATGTGTTTATTGTAATGGCAAAGATGTTTATTTTCCTAGTTATTTACTTTGATCATCCAAGGGGGCATCTTCATTTGTCGCTCTTGGCGTATGTTGTAATAATTATATTTTCTCTGAATGTGGTTGTCGTATTGGGATTATGTAATGAATTTGAAATGCTTTGATGGAATGAGAAAGTTGTTTTGTTGATTTTAATTTTTTTTCCATATCCATGTATTTCTATTATATAATTGTATCTAATATTACTGTATTTGGTCGCCAAGGATTAATAACTATTAATGACTGCAGCATCCATAGCCGTTAATTTTGGGCCTCCAAGTGAGGGATGTTACAAGTTGGTATCAGAGCATCGGTTTATGAAACTTAAAAGAAATTTAAAACTAAAAGATTTTCAAACATAATCCAATGGATCAAAACAGAAGATCAAGGTTTGGGTTAACGCTATAGTAACGTACTTGTAATTGATATATATATATATATATATAAGTGTGTATTCCCCCTCTCTCTTAGACCATTCTTATGTATCTTACTAAGGCTCGTATGCAGATTTACGAGAAAGAAGATATGGAGGCAGGAAATGAAAGAGGAAATATCGGTGGAGGAAGCACCACAACCAATGGAAATGTTCGACCCACCGGGAGGAACCTAGGTCGACAAGCTAATGCTAACCAAAATGCAGACGCCAATGTGGGTGCTGGAAATCCACCTGAGGATATAGGGGCGATGTATCAGTTTTTTGTCAATATGATGCAAGTAGGAGCTGTTGCTGGTGTTGTTGGAAATGTTGGAGGAGATAATCATGTGGCTCCAGTTGGGAATAATTATGCTAAGCTGAGCCGATATTACACCAGTCTTGGTGGGAAACCATTTATGGGAACGGAGGATGCTATAGAGGTTGAGAATTGGCTGTTGCATTACGAGAGGATCTTTGCTGATTTGGGTATGGATGATGAGAAGAAGAGGAGGCTGGCCTCTAGGCTGTTGCAAGGGGCAGCGCTTCATTGGTGGAATAGTGTTACTGCCGGAGTTCCGAAGGAGGAGTTGACTTGGGCAGATTTTAGAAGGAGATTTGAATAGAGGCTTTTATCTGAAGTTGCTAAGTCAGCATTGATGAGAAAGTTTATGGATCTAGTACATGGAGAGATGTCGGTAATTGAGTATGCTACTAAGTTTGATGAGTTGTCCCGATATGGGTATGCTACTATAGACACTGACATCAGGAGAAAGGAGAGGTTCATTCGGGGATTAAGACCTGAGCTTGCTAGGTCGGCCCTGACACATATCCGTGATCTTTGTAATGTAGTTGTGGAGATGGGAATCCGCCATGAAGAGATGCTTGCTATTTGTGCTAGGGAAAAGCCAGTTGAAACCCAAGTCCTCAAGGAAAGAAGAGGAAGTTCTTTATGAAGAAGGGAGCCCAAAAGGGGGAGGCTGCCAAGAAGGCAAAGGCTGATTTAGTTCGCTTCAAGTGTGAGAAGAAGGGTCATTATGCTCAAGAGTGCTAGTCAGGCAAGGGGAAGAAGGCTGTAGAAAAGAAGAATGTCAAGTGCTTCAACTGTGACCAAGTTGGACGTTATAAGAATCAGTGTCCAGAACCAGTTAGGGTGGACAAGGAAAAGGTTTTTGCTGTTGGACCATCATCTGCTAGGCCAACTACAGCTAAAAAAGAGAAGACTATTATAGAAGGTATGCTTTTGATTCAGATTATACCAGTTAGGATACTATTTGATACTGGTGCACCACATTCATTTATATCTCAGAATTTGGTTGATAGGGTATGCTTAGAACCCACATACCTTGTTACTTCATTAAGGATTTCGAATCCAATAAGAGGGTATGAAAATCTGGGGATGAGATGTGACCAGTTAGAACTTGATTTGTTAGGTCATAAGTTTGCATGTAGTCTGTTTGTTTTTTATTTCGTAGATTTCAGAATCATTTTGGGTATGGACTGGTTGAGTATGTATGAGACTATGATATTTTTCCAGAATGAGGAGATATCACTAAGACACCCTGATAGTCATAACCGAACCATATTCTCAGTGGAGAATTCTGACCGGAGTAGTTATGCTTTGCTAAGTGCTATGGAAGTGGAAGAAGAATTAAGTTAGGTTCGAGTAGCAAGAGAGTTTGCAGATGTCTTTGAGCCAGTTATAGGACTACCACCGAAACAAGCTGTTGAGTTTCGGATAGATCTTGTGCCAGGAGCTGAACCTACGAGTAGACCACCTAGCAGGATGACACCGACCGAGATGAAGGAATTAAAGATGCAGCTACTGGATCTAGAAGGAAGGAATTTTATTAGACCAAGCAGTTCGCCTTGGGGAGTGGCTACAGTGTTCGTGAAGAAACCAGATGGGTCGTTGAGGATGTGTATCGACTATTGTAAGTTGAACAAGAGGACGATTAAGAATAAGTATCCTTTTTCGAGAATTGATGATCTATTTGATCAGTTGTGTAGAGCCAGAGTGTTTTCCCAGTTGGATATGACAACATGTTTCCATCGGTTAAGAGTGGCAGAGGATAGTATTCCTTTGACAGCATTTTGGACTTGGTATGATTCATACGAGTGGTTAGTAATGCCATTCGGGTTAATGAATGAACCTGCTTTCTTCGTGGATCTGATGAACCGAGTTTTCGAGAGTATTTGGATAGGTTCATGTTGGTGTTTATAGATGACATTTTAGTATACTCTAAGGATGAAAGGGAGCATGAAGATCATCTTAGAGTGGTGCTTGAGACGCTGAGACAGCATCAGCTAAAAGCAAAGTTTTCCAAGTGTCATTTCTGGAAGATTAAGTTTCTTGGTCACGTTGTTTCAGAGAAGGGCTTGTCAGTCGATCCAGATAAGATCGAAGCTGTTAATAATTAGAAGAGACTAGAGACGGTGACTGAGATCAGAAGTTTTCTTGGACTTGCTGGCTATTACTGGAGATTTATTAAGGATTTCTCGCGGATAGCAGCACCTTTGACTAAGCTAACCAGGAAGGATGTGAAGTATGTCTGGTCCGACAAATGTGAGAAAGCATTCATTAAGTTAAAGCATTTTTTGACCAATGCACCTATGTTAGTAGTTCCAGATGGAAACCAAGGGTTGGTGGTGTATACCAATGCATGTGGGACTGGATTAGGAGCAGTGTCGATGCAGAAGGGTAAAGTGATTGCCTACGCTTCACGATAGCTTAGACCACATGAAGTAAGATATCCTACTCATGATTTGGAGTTGGTTGCGGTGATCTTTGCATTGAAGATTTGGAGGCATTATCTCTTAGGGGAGAGATTTGAGCTATACACAGATCATAAGTCCTTAAGATACTTATTCTCTCAGAAGGAGTTGAATATGAGACAGCAAAGGTGGCTGGAGTTTTTAGCTGCTTCTGATTTTGGTATAGAGTATACTCCTAGGAAAGGAAATAAAGTAGTGAATGCTCTTAGCAGAAGACATCAGAATGTGGTGTTAGCTATGTTGGCGGAATAGAAGGATTTAGAAGCTTTGACTACTTGTAGTGTGCAGTTTAGATCGACTACTAGTTCTAGTCAGAGCACAGCCATGTTGTCCTGTTTAGAAGTCCGACCAGTATTGATCAAAAGGATCGCTTCTAAGCAGAAAGAGGATCCAGTATTAGCCGAGAGGATTAGACAGCTTGAGGTTGGAACTGAGATCGATCGTCTGAAGGATTTTAGTCTTGACCAGAGGGGATGGTTAAGAAAGAAGGAACATTTGTGTGTTCCGAATGTTGAGGACTTAAGGATAGATATTCTTGGAGAATGTCATCGATCTAAGTTAACGATTCATCCTAGAGGGACCAAGATGTATCCAGATATGAAGAGGAGCTTCTATTGGGAAGGTATGAAGAGGGATGCTGGCTTATGGGTTAGGTAGTGTGCAAACTGTCAATAGTAAAGGCAAACATCAAAAGCCGAGTGGGTTGCTTCAACATTTAGAGATTCCAGTTTGGAAATGGGATTCGATATCCATGGATTTTATAGACAAGTTGCCAAGGTCAAATAGAGCAAACGAAAGTATATGGGTCATAGTGGACATATTGACCAATAGTGCCCATTTCATTCCAGTTAAGTCAACCAGGACGGCACATGTTTTAGCTAAGTTGTTCATGAAGAACATAGTTAGACTACATGTGTAACAAATCGCATAATTTACGATTGAATATTTAAATATAGATTCGTTAATCGGATTAAAGTCCGAAAAGCTACCTTTTGTAAACAGTCGAATTGAGACTCGAGACCACCTCCATTGAGTCCGAAATGGCATTTACAACTTTTTTGAGTATAAACATCGATATGTTTGGAGTTGAGTAGAATTTTGCTATTTTTCTACTAGGGCTTTGGGTTTCAGCCCACTAACCCATCTTAACACCCTAACTCAGTCCACCTCTCCTCTTCACTTCATTCTTATTTTTCCTAACATTCAAGCTTCTGTGAAAATGGGGAGAGGAATGGGAAATTAAAATTCAAAACCCTAGTTTCCTTTTCAAATACAAATTCTTGCTCCAAATTCAAAGAGAGGCTTAGGTGAGCATCTCCTTCTTCTTCTCCATCTCAATCTCTCTCCAATTTCAGAAATTTCCTATAACCTAATTTGGGAAATTATTGCTTCTAGATTTAGATTGGAGTTTCTAAAGTTGAAGTTAAAGAGTTGTTGATCTTCCTTTGCTTTCAAGCTTCTCCTTCATCGTTTTTGGGTTTAAAAGTGAGTTTTTGAACTCACATCTATTTCTATAGATATCGTTGTTGTTGGGTAAGAATTCCTAACACTTATTTATGTTCATTTGCTTTTGATTTGGATTGAATTGGTGAGTTGTTCAATTTTTGGGTTTTTGGAATCCAATTTTGTAAAAATCCAATCTTTGATGTTTGAACACGTTAGTGGAGCGTTTCGGAGGGCCATACAAGGCTGGGTTGTCGTTTGGCGTAAATCCTCAGTCATAGTTGCTCGTTCGTTCGCTTCCATCAGTGCTATTGATTTTGCCCCACAAGCGGGCTGGGTTGATTCTGCTCTGGTAGCAGGTTCAGTCGACTGAACCAGTAGGTCAGTCGACTGAACCAGATCCCAGGAATTTGCCTGGGTCTGTATCAGTCGACTGACCTTTTAGGCCAGTCGACTGACCCTGGGGCAGAAAACTTCATACCCCTGTGTCAGTCGACTGACACCCTGGGTCAATCGACTGACCTGGAAACATAAAGTTTTCAGGCACTGGGCCAGTCGACTGACCCCCTGGTTCAGTTGACTGACTTGCTTGTCTCAGCCAAATTGATTATTTTGCCTTGATTTCCAATTTTTATAGATTCGTGATTATCCGATTTGTTGTTATCATTTATTATCTACTCTGATGACTTCTTTTTCGGGATTTTTGAGGATATCCATTATGATGGATTCGGTATCGATTTCTTTGGATTTGATTCACGTCTTCGTATGTGAATTTTTGATGATTGATTGTTTCTACAATCATTCCCGTGACTTGTCACTTTAAATCACAAAGGTTTTTATACTAGTAGTAAATATTCAAACTCTTTTACAAAGATGATTTCAACTCTATTTTTAATACAAAGTTCGTTTATAAAACCGTTTTCTAATCTATTAGTATATACAAACCTTTACCTCATTCGTATGAGAAAATCTAATTAAACGGCTTAGTAAAACAAGTGGTATGAAACGCTTGCGTTTACTTCGTCGGTTAATTTATGGACTTGTTCGATTGAAAATCTTGTGACAATTTTCGAGTGGAAATCTACAATTCGTTCGTAAATATTTAAGTTAAGCTAGTGGTTCTGGGACATGAAGCTAAACTCTTATATTTACTGGCTTAGTGTAATTCACACTTTTTATTGATCGATGATGATCATTTTGTGATTTAGACTAGCGATGTGCGATGTCTATTTGTTTGTGTGGGGACTAAAAACCCTGTTTGTGGAGCTTCGGCTCAAATTTGGCAGGGTAGCGACCCGTGGTCTTCGGGCCGTTTGTGGAGCTTCGGCTCAAAAATTTATGGTTAGCGACCATGGAATAGCGTTCCGTTTGTGACACACGTGTTAGTGAGATTTCATGCTCCCGTTTGTGATAGGCCTTCCCCCCTTTGTGATTTTTGGATTTCTATTTGATGATTTCTAGAATTTGTGTTTCACCTCTTTTTATGATTGGCAATGATATGTTTGTCAATAATTGGGGTTTGGTAAATAAAACAAAGAATATGATATTCTTTTTGGTGCTTTGAGATTCTTGAGATATTGTATGATTTTGTTGTTGTTTAAAGTATATTTGTCACAGTTTGACATTATGGTTATCATATGTTTTTGTTATATCTCTACTCATATCTCATTTTATATATGATAATTATAGCTAGACAGATCCGTTTATTATTTTCTTCTTAAATAATACTCGGGTCAGACCGAGATGTTACAGGTGCTTCTGCTTGACTCCTTATCAGGGATCATCTTCTGACTTTTGTCTAACTACATTAGATTGGTAGTTTTTGTTATTATACATTTGAGATAGAGACTCCTTGATGTATAATTATTCTTTTGTCTAGCACTTGTATCTATTCTTTTGTGATGTAGTGGATCTATATTGATCACTACTTTGATGTACATTTTTATGTCATATATTCATATCTGATTCCGCCTTTTTGATATGAATGTCTGTGACTGATTTGTGTTATGTTTATTTCTATATTTGTTTCCGAAGGCCTCATAGCCACTGTGTGGTAGCTTTGAGTTTGTATTTGATATGTCGGATTTCCTCTTGAAATGAAATGTAAGTTATATTATCTGACATATCGGTACTCGCACAAAGCAATTACACAAATGGTCGCTCCTCAATAGCCTTATTCTTCGCGATTGTCGACGGCATTACCCCGTAGTGTCCTTGGCTAGCATGAGCATAGAGGTGGGGCGTCACAGCTTGGTATCAGAGCCAAACTTCGGAACAATGTAGAATAATCTAGCAAGGATCATTGTCCTAAGTCTTTCTTAGGGATCATGCCATAAGATTTAATTCGAGTCTTCATACCGTTCTATCCTATTTCTTTTATGATGCCTTGTTTTATCAATCAAGTTTGTTTGATGTTCATTTTGTGAATAACCTTTTTCCTCTTTTCTTTCTTTCTTAAAGAAGAGAAATGGTTAGACCAGGCCGTCTCAGCGCCGGTCAATCTAGTGCTACTCCTCAGGACGGAGTGTTTATGTCTGCTCAGCAACTTCTAGATCTTGTAAGGAATGCTCAAGCTATCGGACCCACTCCAGAGCCCACCCATCCTAAATCTGGGTTTGCATGCTTGTGCAGTGATTGCACCAGTTTGGGTGGAAAGCCATTCAAAGGTTCCGAGAGCGTTATAGAAGTCCAGGCTTGGTTTCGAACATGCGACCGCATCTTTTCGCATGAATCTTAATGATCTCCATCGAGTCTAAGTGGCTTCTAGCATGCTCCAAGAAAGAGCATTAGACTGGTATGAGCTTTTGATCTCTGAAATTAGTGAAGCAGATCTTACTTGGGAGCAATTCCGGGAAAGATTCGAATTAAAATTTGTGCCAGAAGCTGAAAAGTATCTCTAGCTCGATGCTTCATTGACCTTGTTCAAGGTGAATCTTCTGTGACAGATTACGTCGCTTCTTTCAAATCTCTATCTAAATATGGGGTCGAGTATTAATACCCCATTGAAGAAAAATAAAAGATTTGTTTATGGGTTGAACAAAAACCTTAAAAAGCCATTACTTCTGAAATTAGAAGTTTCTTTTGATCAGCTAGTTGATATCGCTCTTCGACTCGAAGAGGCCAATAAAGAAAGTGATGTTGAGGTCAAACAAAACATCAACAAGAAGAGACCTTTTAAATTCAAGCCTAATCCCAACAAGAAAGGGAAGCAAGCAACTTCGGTGGCAAAATCTCCAACATTTAGTCGTGGAGAATGTTACAATTGTGGTTCTAAGGACCATTATGCAAACAAGTGTCTAAAGTCTCTTTCTTGCCGCTATTGCAAGAGTTCGGGTCATACTATATCTTTGTGTCCCAAACTTCAAAGCAAGAAGGATGGCAAGCTAAATGTTGTACAAGCCCCTGCTAACACTTCTCGTGGTCAAGGTATTTCTCATTCTATCCTTGATGGCATTATTATATTTCGTGATCTTCCTATTCGAGTTCTTTTTGATACGGGTGCATCTCACTCTTTTATATCAAAAGAACTTGTTGATGCTTTGTCTTTGAATGTTATTGGATTGATGACTTCATTAAGGATTACGAATCCGGTTGGTGGATCCGCAACACTCATTTTACTTTGTAAAGATGTCGAAATTATTTTATGTGATTATGCTTTCCGAGCCGATTTGCATGTTATGCGTTACCTTGGTTTCAGAATGATTTTGGGAATGGATTGGCTTAACCGTTATGAAGCCCATATCCTATGTCTTGAGCGGACTATATATCTTCGGCATCCTCAATCTGTTAAGCAGATTTCTCTTGTTCTGAAAGATTCAGATTCCAATTCGAAAGCATCCTTGTATTCTCTAAATCCTCATGATGATGATAATAATGATGAGGAAGTTGTTATTTCTCTCATTCACATTGTTCGTGAATTTCCCGACATATTTGAGCCCGTTTAGGATTACCACCTAAGCGAGCAATTGAGTTTAGAATTAGTCTAATCCCTGGAGCTTTACCTATCACTCGTCCTCCTTATCGTATGTCCAATAAGGAAAATGAGGAGATGCGTAAACAATTATCCGAATTGGAAGCAAAGCAATTTATTCAATCTAGTTCCTCTCCATGGGGAGCTTCAGCCATTTTTGTGAAGAAATCGGATGGTACACTTAGGCTTTGCGTTGACTACCGCAAGCTTAACGATCTCACCATCAAGAATAAATATCCTTTGCCTCGGATTGATGATTTATTCGATCAACTTAGTGGTGCTAAAGTCTTTTCACAATTAGACTTAGCAACCGGTTTTCATCAGCTTTGTATTGCAGAGGATAGCATTCCTTTGACGTCGTTCCATACTCGTTATGGATCTTATGAATGGCTTGTTATGACATTTGGTTTGACGAATGCTCCAGCTTATTTCGTTGACCTTATGAATCGAGTTTTCAAAGACTTCCTCGATCGATTTGTTCTCATCTTTATAGATGATATTCTTGTTTATTCTAAGACCGAGGAAGAGCATGAAAATCATCTTTGGATTGTGTTGGAAACTCTTGGGAGCAACCAATTAAAAGCAAAATTTTCTAAATGCCACTTTTGGCAATCTCGTGTGAAATTTTTGGGGCATATTATTTCTGAATCCGGAATTTCCATGGATCCTTCAAAGATTGAAGCGATTCAAAATTGAAAGAGACCGGAGAGTGTGACGGAAATTCGTAGCTTTCTCGGATTGGCGGGTTATTACCGTCGTTTCATAAAAGACTTTTCAAAAATTTCCGTGCCTCTTACTAGTTTGACAAAGAAGGGAGTTAAATACATTTGGTCAGACAAATGTGAAGCTGCTTTTCAGAAATTAAAAGAACTCCTTTCCGATGCTCCTATTCTTGTGATTCCCGATGGGAACCAAGACTTTATTGTTTATACTGATGCTAGTCGTGTTGGTTTGGGAGCCGTTCTTATGCAAAGGGAACGTGTTATCGCTTATGCTTCTAGGCAATTAAAGCCTGCCGAGACTAGATATGCCACTCCTGATTTAGAGCTCGCGGCTATTGTTTTCACCCTTAGAATTGGCGTCATTATCTTTTGGGAGAGAAATTTGTTCTCTATACCGATCATAAATCTTTGAAATATTTATTTTCCAAAAAGGAACTTAATTTACATCAACAACGTTGGCTCGAGTTCCTTGCATCTTATGGTCTTGATATTCTTTATACTCCCGGAAAAGTAAATGGTGTCGCCGATGCCCTTAGCCGAAAGCAACAAGCGGTTGTTTCTATGATGATATCTGAATGGAATGATCTCGCGACTTTATCCACTTGTGAGATTCGAGATCGTGAATCCAATTCATGTTCACCTCTTGTTTTAGGTAGCCTTGAGGCTCATCCTTCTCTTTTAGACCGCATTCTTGAAGCTCAAAAGCATGATCCCGAATTGGTTCTTCTTAGCCAAAGTTGTAGGGATAAAATCGATATCGAAGGTTTGAAAGGCTTTGATATTGATGCTCGTGGCGGTATTCAAAAATTTGGTAGAATTATTGTGCCAAATATTATTGATCTTCGTAAAAGTATTTTTGAAGATTCTCATCGTTCTAAATTTACCATTCATCCCGGTAGTAGTAAAATGTAGGCGGATATGAAGCGACTTTATTATTGGGATGGAATGAAATCTGATATTGCTAACTTTGTTAAGCGTTGCATGACTTGCCAACTCGTCAAGGCCGAGCATCAAAGGCCCGGTGGGTTATTGCAACCATTGGAAATACCAATATGGAAGTGGGATCAAATTTCCATGGACTTTATTGACGGTCTTCCCCGTTCTCGTTCGGGTCATGATAGCCTATGGGTGATAGTAGATAGACTTACAAAATCTGTCCATTTTATTCCCGTTCGGTCCAATCGGACCGTACCTATTTTGGCTAAACTCTTTGTCAAAGAAATTGTTAAATTGCATGGAGTTCCTACTTCTATTGTTAGCGATCATGATCCATTGTTTACTAGTGGGTTTTGGAAAGGTCTTCAAAAAGCTTTGGGAACGAAGCTTAATTTTAGCACCGCTTATCATCCTCAGTCCGATGGAAAAACCGAGCGGGTGAATCAAACTCTTGAAGATCTTATTCGTGCATGTGTTCTAGATTTTGGTGGAAGCTGGGAAGATCATATTTCTCTTGTTGAATTTTCCTATAATAATAGCTTCCAATCTAGTATTGGTATGGCACCTTTCGAGGCACTATACGGAAGGCCATGCCGATCTCCTTCGTGTTGGCTTGAAGCCGGTGAGAAGCTGGTTTTAGGTCCAGATTTTATTCGGG
This sequence comes from Allium fistulosum, assembly GCA_030737815.1. Lineage (NCBI taxonomy): Eukaryota > Viridiplantae > Streptophyta > Magnoliopsida > Asparagales > Amaryllidaceae > Allium > Allium fistulosum. The sequence goes on along the minus strand of CM060904.1, from coordinate 967,906,468 downwards.
ATGCCACAGAAAAGATCGACCTTATTCGTTATAGGATGAAAGAAGCTCAAAGTAGACAAAAATCCTATGCCGTTAATCGAAGAAGGAAATTAGAATTTTTTGTGGGAGATTTTGTGTTTATTCGTGTTTCACCTATGAAGGGTGTTGTGCGTTTCAGTCGATCGGGAAAATTAGCACCTCGATATATTGGCCCATTTCCCATCACCGAACGCATTGGTTCCGTGGCTTATCGCCTTTTGTTACCGGCTCAGTTTTCTGCTATTCATGAAGTATTCCACGTTTCTCAACTACGGAAATGCCTTCGAGATTCCGACACTATTCTTGAGCCCGGTGTTATTGAAGAAATTGAAGTTTCACCTAATTTGACTTATGAGCAACATCCTATTCGTATCATTGCTTCGGAAGTTAAGCGGCTTCGAAATAAAGATGTTCCTCTTGTGAAAGTTCAATGGTCCTCGAATCCTAAGGATTGCTCTTGGGAATCCAGAGAATTCATCGAGCGAACACATCTGGACTTGCTCTCTCGTGCTCCTTAAGGTGAACTTCTTATTTCAAATTTCTTCTTTTTTGCGTTGATATGCTTTTATTGTTGTTACATCTTATTTATTTCTTAAAGATTGCGAGGACGCAATTTCTTTAAGGAGGGGAGTCTGTAACAATCCGCATATTTTACGATTGAATATTTAAATATTTTATTTAAATATAGAGTCGTTAATCGGATTAAAGTCCGAAAAGCTACTTTTTGTAAACAGTCGAATTGGGACTCGAGACCACCTACATTGAGTCCAAAATGGCATTTACAACTTTTTTTGAGTATAAACATCGATATGTTTGGAGTTGAGTAGAATTTTGCTATATTTCTACTAGGGCTTTGGGTTTGGGTTTCAGCCCACTAACCCATCTTAAGACCCTAACTCAGTCCACCTCTCCTCTTCACTTCATTCTTATTTTTCCTAGCATTCAAGCTTCTGTGAAAATGGGGAGAGGAATGGGAAATTAAAATTCAAAACTCTAGTTTCCTTTGCAAATACAAATTCTTGCTCCAAATTCAAAGAGAGGCTTAATTAAGCATCTCCTTCTTCTTCTCCATCTCAATCTCTCTCCAATTTCAGAAATTTCCTATAACCTAATTTGGGAAATTATTGCTTCTAGATTTAGATTGGAGTTTCTAGAGTTGAAGTTAAAGATTTGTTGATCTTCCTTTGCTTTCAAGCTTCTCCTTCATCGTTTTTGGGTTTAAAAGTGAGTTTTTGAACTCACGTCTATTTCTATAGATATCGTTGTTGTTGGGTATAAATTCCTAACACTTAGTTATATTCATTTGCTTTTGATTTGGATTGAATTGGTGAATTGTTCAATTTTTGGGTTTTTGGAATCCAATTTTGTAAAAATCCAATCTTTGATGTTTGAACACGTTAGTGGAGCGTTTCGGAGGGCCATACAAGGCTGGGTTGTCGTTTAGCGTAAATCCTCAGTCGTAGTTGCTCGTTCGTTCGCTTCCATCCGTGTTATTGATTTTGCCCCAAAAGGGGGTTGGGCTGATTCTGCTCTGGTAGCAGGTTCAGTCGACTGAACTAGATCCCAGGAATTTGCCTGGGTCTGTATCAGTCGACTGACCTTCTGGGCTAGTCGACTGACTCTGGGGTAGAAAACTTCGTACCCCTGTGTCAGTCGACTGACACCCCAGGTCAGTCGACTGACCTGGAAACATAAAGTTTCCAGGCACTGGGCCAGTCGACTGACCCCCTAGTTCAGTCGACTGACCTGCTTGTCTCATCCAAATTGATTATTTTGCTTTGATTTCCAATTTTTATCGATTCATGATTATCCGATTTGTTGTTATCATTTATTATCTACTCTGATGACTTCTTTTTCGGGATTTTTGAGGATATCCATTATGATGGATTCGGTATCGATTTCTTTGGATTTGATTCACGTCTTCGTATGTGAATTTTTGATGATTGATTGTTTCTACAATCATTCCCGTGACTTGTCACTTTAAATCACAAAGGTTTTTATACTAGTAGTAAATATTCAAACTCTTTTACAAAGATGATTTCAACTCTATTTTTAATACAAAGTTCGTTTATAAAACCGTTTTCTAATCTATTAGTATATACAAACCTTTACCTCATTCGTATGAGAAAATCTAATTAAACGGCTTAGCAAAACAAGTGGTATGAAACGCTTGCGTTTACTTCGTCGGTTAATTTATGGACTTGTTCGATTGAAAATCTTGTGACAATTTTCGAGTGGAAATCTACAATTCGTTCGTAAATATTTAAGTTAAGCTAGTGGTTCTGGGACATGAAGCTAAACTCTTATATTTACTGGCTTAGTGTAATTCACACTTTTTATTGATCGATGATGATCATTTTGTGATTTAGACTAGCGATGTGCGATGTCTATTTGTTTGTGTGGGGACTAAAAACCCTGTTTGTGGAGCTTCGGCTCAAATTTGGCAGGGTAGCGACCCGTGGTCTTCGGGCCGTTTGTGGAGCTTCGGCTCAAAAATTTATGGTTAGCGACCATGGAATAGCGTTCCGTTTGTGACACACATGTTGGTGATTTTTCATGCTCCCGTTTGTGATAGGCCTTCCCCCCTTTGTGATTTCTGGATTTCTAGTTGACGATTTCTAGAATTTGTGTTTCACCTCTTTTTATGATTGGCAATGATATGTTTGTCAATAATTGGGGTTTGATGAATAAAATAAAGAATATGATATTCTTTTTGGTGCTTTGAGATTCTTGAGATGTTGTATGATTTTGTTGTTGTTTAAAGTATATTTGTCACAGTTTGACATTAAGGTTATCATATGTTTTTGTTATATCTCTACTCATATCTCATTTTATATATGATAATTATAGCTAGACTGATCCGTTTATTATTTTCTTCTTAAATAATACTCGGGTCAGACCGAGATATTACAGGTGCTTCTGCTCGACTCCTTATCAGGGATCATCTTCTGACTTTTGTCTAACTACATTAGATTGGTAGTTTTTGTTATTATACATTTGAGATAGAGACTCCTTGATGTATAATTATTCTTTTGTCTAGCACTTGTATCTATTCTTTTGTGATGTAGTGGATCTAGATTGACCACTACTTTGATGTACATTTTTATGTCATATATTCATATCTAATTCCGCCTTTGTGATATGAATGTCTGTGACTGATTTGTGTTATGTTTATTTCTATATTTGTTTCCGAAGGCCTCATAGCTACTGTGTGGTAGCTTTGAGTTTGTATTTGATATGTCGGATTTCCTCTTGAAATGAAATGTAAGTTATATTATCTGACATATCGGTACTCGCACAAAGCAATTACACAGATGGTCGCTCCTCAACAGCCTTATTCTTCGCGCTAGTCGACGGCATTACCCCATAGTGTCCTTGGCTAGCGTGAGCATAGAGGTGGGGCGTCACAACATGGGATTCCTAGTAGTATAATCAGTGACAGAGATGCTTTGTTTACTAGTGAATTCTGGAAGAGTCTACAGGATGTATTAGGTACCAAGCTTAAAATGAGTACTGCGTATCACCCTCAGACGGATGAGCAGACAGAGAGAGTCAATAAGGTACTCGAGGATTTACTAAGAGCTTGTGTATTGGACTTTGGTGGATCTTGGGAAGGTCACCTACATTTGGTTGTGTTTTACTATAATAATAGTTATCAGACTAGTATAGGAATGACTTCTTTTGAAGCTTTGTATGGAAGGCCATGCAAATCACCAGCATGTTGGTTGGAGACTGGAGACAGATTAGTCTTAGTTCCGGAACTGGTTAGAGAGGAGATAGAGAAGATTTAGTTGACTCGAGAAAGGATGAAGGAAGCTCAGTCCAGGCAGAAAAGTTACGCAGATAAGAGGCGTAAAGACCTAGAATTCTCAGTTGGAGATAAGGTTTTCATTAATGTATCACCGATAAAGGGTGTGGTACGATTTGGAAAGTCAGGGAAACTGGCACCGAGATATGTTGGTCCATTCCAGATTATAGAGAGGATTGGAAAGCTCGCTTACAGAGTAGAGTTGCCGAGCAGTATGGCAGGTATCCATAATGTACTTCATGTGTCTAATCTTCGCAAGTATGTGCATGATCCAGAGACTACTATTCCTCCAACAGAGTTAGAAGATTTGATAGTAGAGCCTAATTTGACTTTTATTAGATAACCAGTTCGGGTTGTAGCGAGAGATGAGAAAATATTGATGAACAAGACAGTCAAGTTGGTGAAAGTACCATGGAGCGACAATGAGAATGACTGTACTTGAGAGATAGAAGACGGGATTAGAGATACTTATCCTGATTTGCTTTAAGGGTATGTCTATATTAGATTTATATAGATACTTGCTAGTCAGGTAGGCTAGTAAGGTTATTAGGAGTCGTTATAGATGATTGCTATGTTAAGTATTTAGTCCTTACTGAATTTCGAGGACGAAATTCTTTAAGGAGGGGAGCCTGTAACACCCCTAATTTTTTATAACATTATTCGGGAGATTTAATTAGATAAATTAAATAGAATAATGTAAATAATTAGAGTGATAAGGGGATTAATATTTGAAAATAAACCTAGAGGCCAAGCTTAATTAAATAAATGGGCTACAAATGGTTATACATGTTAATTAATTAACACAAGGGTATTAAGGTAATTATCGCACCATATTTCCATCTCCCTTATATACTCGTTCCTTAATCATGCACGTTCATTTTGACAAAATAAAAACAAACGTAAGAAAAGAGGGGAGTCGGCCATTACTAGGAGAAAAGAAAATGAAGAAAATTCAAGTAAATCTTAGGATTCAAGCTAGGGGAAATTACTCTCAATCCAATCTCCTTATCCTAATCAAGGTGAATAATAATCTATATTATCTCTATTTTGGGGAGGAAAGGGCAGAATAAACAGCTAGAGTTATTATCCTCTTTTCTGAAAAGTATTCCCAGTCGTGAAAAGGAAGATGTATATCAGAATATGTTTATCTACTTGGTCTTACACTTCTTGAAATATTCACTAGCAAACAAGTAGGTTCTGCTAATGAACTAGAGAAGCTGAAACTAGAAGTGTGATTTTATTCCTCAATATTGGTTACATGCTATATAAAGTTATTCGCATGTATTTATATTATTTGAAAACTATACACTAATACATATATGAACATTATTTGATAATCAAAGATATCATATTTCATAATAAACACTTAATAAAGTGGTTGTATTGGTAATATGCAATTGTAGGAATATTTAGGTGAAGGGTCTGCAAAATTAGCATCAATTACAGATCAAGCAACCCACGACACTTATGCAATCAAATCCTTGTAGAATTTAATTGATGTTGCACTGAAGTGTCTAGATAAAAATGCTAAAGACAGACCCTCCATAGACGACATCCTTTGGAATTTGCAAAACTCTATTCAAGTCCATAGATTATAGACACTCCATGAATTTAATTGCTTTGGAGCTCAATTAATCAGGAATTGGACTTTCATAATTTGCTTTGTCTGCCCTTCGATGGGCATTCTCGTTAATTTACCACTTTAATAAAGTAACAAAAATTTAAATTATTTTAAACTTTAAATAAAAGCAGCAATTCAATGTGGAACATTGATTTCAAAACTAATTATAGAAACAAACTGCAAATTATATTTTACATAAAAGAAGGTAGTGAAGTATTAATATTGTTTATAGATGTCTAACCGACAGAGCAGAGTAGCGATTTAGGGTTTGTAAAATTGATGCAGACGAGTGCGATTTATGTTTTGTAAAATCGATACAAATAGGAGAGATTTAGGATTTGTGCAGAAATCCATAAGAACTATATAAAATCCACATATAGAATAAAATAACTCGTATATAAAATCGTACCAATTTAGGGCTTGTAAAATTGGCGCAATCGAGCAGCAGATTGAAGGAGAAGTCCACGGAATATAGAGAAAGGAGTAGAATGATGGAGAGGAGTTGAGTAGTGGGGACGATAGAGGAAACGTTATATGGGCTTGTTGAGTTTTGCTCAAGTGAAGAGGAAAATGAAACTTCTAAAACATAGAAAGTGCTTTAGCATTGGCGGCGAAGGAAATTTTGGGAAGGCAGTAAATTTTAGGAAGGCGCTAAATTTTTGCAGCGTTGGGTATACGAAAAATAAAGTGTAAAAAGAATAATAGATGCACTTACCGTTGAAACGCTGCCAATAAGTGCAACTAAAGGCAAATTTTCTTGTAGTGACTGTAAAACCCCTAATTTTTTATAACATTATTCAAGAGATTTAATTAGATAAATTAAATAGAATAATGTAAATAATTTGAGTGATAAGGGGACTGATATTTGGAAATAAACCTAGAGGCCGAGCTTAATTAAATAAATGGGCTACAAATTGTTATACATGTTAATTAATTAACACAAGGGTATTAAGGTAATTGTCGCACCATATTTCCACCACCTTTATATTCTCGTGCCTTAACCATTCACGTTCATTTTGATAAAATAAAAACAAACGTAAGAAAAGAGGGGAGCCGGCCATTACTAAGAGAAAAGAAGAAGGATAAAATTCAAGTAAAACTTAGGATTCAAGCTAGGGGAAATTAATCTCAATCCAATTTCCTTATCCTAATCAAGGTGAATAATAATCTATATCATCTCTTTTTTGTTTTTATGATCATTTGTTTCGGTTTTAAGATTAAATCCATTTTAATGATGATTTGGATGATGATATGCTTGGATTATAACATGTTTGATTAAACAAAATTGTTTAAATATGATTTTATACGGTTTTAAGGGTAAAACCGATTATAATGATTTTTGTATGCCATGAGGAATTTATATGTTATTTAAAACCTGATTTTGGAGTTGGGTTTTAATTTTCATAATTTTCAAGTAATAGAGAATTTATTATGAATTTTCAAACTAAAATAGGGTTAATTGGGCTTAGAAATTTATTTCAGAAATTATATTGGGAATTTGGATCTAAAATTTAAATATGTTTGATAACATATTAAAAGTGAATTTTTGGGGATTTTTCCTAAGTGAATTACTATGAGAATTGTATTATTTTGAAAGGAGGACCTATAGGATTTAATTGTTTTACTTAATGGAGGGGCTTATTTGTTAAATTAATCTTGGTTTAGATTTGAAATTATGCGACAGTTTTATTTGGATAATAATTTGAAAAGTTTATGGCAACCAATTACATGTTTACAAATAGGCAAGTTAGTTATAAAGTTATTGCTTTTATTGGTATTAAACAACTTTTACCTAGAAAAGTGGGTTCCGCCTCTTTTAGAAGCACCTTTCGACTCATAGCTTCCGCCTTCAATCAAGTCCGAACCTACCAGGTCGAAACCCATGAAGCTGAAACCAATACACAAGGTATCAACATTGGTACATAGTGGATTGGAGAAAGGCGGAAGGCATGGTGTCGAAACATAGCTTCCGATGGGGATGTAACCTTTGTTTTGTTTTCTAAAGAAATGTGCTTTCTTGTTTTACTAAATGCTTTCGAAGGTGTCGAAATAGATGCTTTCGAAGGGGTCTTTTGAATAGCTTTCGAAAGGGGTTGCCGCCTTATTGTTTAAAGTATAGCTTTCGAATGAGTTACTTAGTTTCCAAACTAATGATTTCAAAAGGGGTAGTTTTGACCTAGCAGAAACCCTTCTGTCGACCTTATGTATTTCGAAGGAATTGAAGATATCAATGCTTTCGAAAGGTAGCCTTTATTTTGTAAATATGAGCCACTTCCTAAAGCTTTCGAAAGGGGTTAATGGTTTCAAAGTAAATGGTTTCAAAAGGGGGTTTCGAAGCTAACCTTCAAACATTTTACTTATATGGTTTAAGATTTCGAAAGGATGGTTCTGATGCCACCAAGTTTTTCACCAAACACTTTTATATGATAAATAATGGTTTTGAAAGGGTTTACTTTCGTTTATGTTCACTTTGACCTAAAAGATATTTTTTAGATAAACCCAATGGTTTCGGAAGAGGTACTTTCAATGGTTTCGAAGCTATGCTTCTAAGAGTTAATAAGTATTACTTTAATGCATTCGAAAGGTTTCGAAAAAAAGGCTTTAAAATGTTTCGAAAGGCAGGGGCCTAGTGTTTTGAAAATAAGATTTTAATGCTTTCGAAAGAAAGTTTCCAATGATTTCGAAAGTAAAGGTTTAAAGGTTTCAAATGCCTTAGTTTTCAAAACGAATAACCCAATCTTATTTTAAAGAAAAACCCAGAGCTAAGATAAAGGAGTTTTGAAATGGTTTTAAGTATGAAGTTTTGAAGAAGCTTTTCCTTGATAAAATAATTGGTTAAAGGGATTAACCATGCTTTATATGAAAGTGGTTACAAGGATATTAAACCACATGTGTTGGTATTATTATGTTTACTTTTTCTAATATATATTCACATTATAATGGACCTATAACTGTATTTTCGAAAGGGAAGGGAAGAATAACCATTTAGGTTGACCAATAGTGAATATGAATTGAATTTAGACCAGAATGTAGGATGCCTAAATATTGATTAAAGATGCTATCAGATAGATTGGTTCATAGTAAACCCATGAAAACTATGTATAGGAAAAGTTATTGGCATGGGCCAATAGGTTCATAATAAACCCATGAAAACTATGATTAGATTGAGTTGTTGGCAAGGGATAATAGGTTTGTAGTGAACCCATGAAAACTATATCTGAATTATGTTATTGACAAATGTCAATAGCTTCCTAGTCAACCCATGAAAACTAGGATACGAGGGAAGTTATTGGAGATACCAATAGGTTCAGGGAGAACCCATGAAACAATGAAGTTATTAGCAGGGGCCAATAGGTTCTTAATGATCCCATGAAACTATGAAATAGGATAGGGCGTGCATAAATTTAAACAGGTTAATAATAAGCCGATGAAAACAATGAAATTGGAAAGGGAGTCCATAAACATTAAACTGGTTATTAGTCAGCCCATGAAAACTAATAGGTTAATAACACCCTAGAAACTATAAATATGACAAGTAGTCAATTAAATAGGGGAATGTTTTAATTTGTATGCATATCATCATAATATATTGAATTGCTATGTTTTAACCACTGTGTATGCAGGAGCATAGTATATGGCTTTATAAAAGTTTTGAAAGATACTAGAAAGGGGAAACCCATTCCGCTAAGCGGCGTGGTCTCACTAGATATCTAAATGGTTTGAGATGGTAGATTATTATTCATACTAGGCTTTATATCTGACTTGAAGTTTATGTTTTCCCCTTAAAATCTCGGATGCTCGATTGATTTTGAGTAGTTTGAGAGTTGAGGATTTAAGGTACCTCTTTAGACGAATAAGCTTCCGGAGACGTGCAGGAGGCATGATATCTATTTAGAGTTCTTTTCTATTTTGATTCCTCTATGTTTGTTGTAAAGGCAAAGATGTTTAATTGCCTAGTTATTTGCTCTGATCATCCAAGGGGGCATCTTCATATGTTACTCTTGGCGTATGTTGTAATAATTATATTTTCTCTGAACGCGGTTATCGTATTGGGATTATGTAATGAATTTGAAATGCTTTGATGGAACCAGAAAGTTGTTTTGTTGATTTTAAATTTTTTCTGTATCCATATGTTTCTGTTATATCAATGTATCTAACATTACCGTATTTGGTCGCCAAGGATTAATAACTATGGATGACTGCAGCATCTGTGCCGTTAGTTTTGGGCCTCCAAGTGGGGGATGTTACATAGACGTAATAATTGTACATGAGGGATCTTATATGAATCGCCCCAAAAGAATTTTGGAGATGATAATCATTCGATGACAAATATATGTTTTAAACATAATTTTTGTAAACTAAAACCAAATCAGGTTTATATATAAGGGAATTCAAAGTGTTTATGAATACCTATTCCATTTCACTGAGAAACTAGTGTTTTTTCAAGAAATACCAACTTCGTAGTGGTGGAATTTCTCTTAGAAATTATTGGTAGTAAAATGGATTTGGATACGATTCAAGGATAAAACCGACTACAAGGGATGAAATGAAATTAACCAAACCTAAATGAACACAACACATTAGAATGTCTAATAAATATTCTTGCTATTAAAGGGAAGCTATGAGTTTCTTATCAATTTGAGAAAGATAATTCTTGGCTATTAACTAAACAATTAAGAGCATTAACCCCATATTTTGGTATGATGCACAAGTCTAAAGTGGATTCCAAGTGCGTTATCAAAATATGATTTTGGTAGTTGTACTCAAAGGGATATGATCCATAGGATGTGAATGTGTCTTCAAAAGCAGGACTAATGCACTTCTAATATAAGAAGCAACGTTGATAAGAATAGTATCGTAAATTTCAATTGTTAAAATTAGCGTGATAGGTTCATTTTTCAATGTGCACAAGTTAATTCGGATTTACTCACTAAATATTGGTTGAATGACTTTATGTTTTGGTACATATGTGTTGAAATGAATTCTAAACTATGATTTAGAATAGACTGTTTGCACATAACGACCAAAGTGTCTCGAAGTTAGTGGGAGTAATAATGAGTTTGTGGATTTTCGGATATGATCAAGAAATGATACGAAAGTATCATTCTCTAAGCAACATAATTGAATAAGTAGTTTGATAGAAACATCGAATAGTTTGATTTTCAACCTAAATGCAGAGGAAGCATATGTCCATAAGAAAGAATCACTAAAAAGGTACATAGATATTTCTAAACTATAAGTAAGCAACATATTACTGATTGTTAACGATGTACTTAAATCAGTAATAGTTTGATTGTTTAATACTCGATATTAGATTTGTAATTTATATATTTTATATTGAGTATAAAGGATGTTAGGAATGTCCCAAATGATAGGCAAAAACACTATATTAAATTGTTTAATAAGGAACATGTAAGATGGATTCCTTATGCTTTAGCGAAAGGAATTATCTTATATGTTATATTGTCTGCAATATCATAATGTGCTTATGTATTTGATACATGAAGAAAATATCAAATCAAAATTAAGATCACTAAATGGTAGTTTAGAGTATTCTTAGAATCTCAAGTATTTACGAAATACTAGAAAATTGTTTATAGCAACAACGAACTTCTTATGAATGAGCGTACGAACTCAAACTTCATGAGTGATATTGGGTATAATATGTCAATGTTAAATTCATTTCAAACCTTAATTAAGAAGCTCTAAGTTGGAAATGTTCCAAACAAAAGGCTATGGCCGATTCAACAAAAAATCCTGAGTACATTGCCTTAAATAGCGCCAAAATAATTCAATGTATATAAATATAAATGGACAAATTTATAACTGAGCTAGGGGTGATTCCAAGTATTAAGAATACTACATCATTGTTATATGATAACAATGTAATAATAAGAGCTCACTAGAAGTCGAGAAACTTACTTTGAATAGTTCCAAATGATAAAGTTAGTTTGTCGGCATTGGAGAGAGTTGATTGCTAGAGTACATAATTAAACAACATAACAAATTCATTCACGAAGGGTCTAGCTTGAACAATTCATCAAACTGATCGAAGGAATGGGATTGAGATTCCATATTAGGCTCCAAGTGCAAGTGAGAGGCTGATAGAGTTATGGGTATGCACTAGGAGAAATTATTTATTTATTACATATATCTAACCTGATAACCAATCTTATTCGAAATAAATGTGTTTTTTTCTTTCTATTATATAGTTGATATAATATGTTACATTAATTAATTAATTTAATTAAATGTATATTTAATAAAAAAATACATAAATGTTATGTTTTGTGCCGTAGTTACAAAGTGTTGTAAGCATGAACAATTTATCACAATGAAATTAAACACACTATTTTAAATATTTTAGTCAAGATGTATCGAGACTGGATATCGATACATCCATTTATACTAAGACGCTTTCCAAATGTTGGGCGGTGAATTACTCATGACTATTAAGGGCACCAAGGAGTTACGTATTGATAGTTATTAGATAACTATGGAATGACTCAGTCGATAGTTTTCTATTGGTTAATATAACTAAGATCAAACCGAAAATATCAATGTGACAATATTACACAGTTCTCTTGACTTGAAAATACCGTTGATCTTCAATGTGGTAGCTCCGTTAAATAATGGCACAACATCCATCGACTATAGTTGGGTCGATTAGACACGGTAGAAGTGTAACACTATTCAAGGGAGGATTCATCTCCTTGGTTATATGAGGTGAGTATTACGATCAACTATAGTCAACTCAAAGTCAAAGTCTCTAGCCGAAGAAGTTTGATTAATACTAATTGTTATTATTAAACCAAGGACTTTGTGTTTGGGCTATAAAGTTGCATGTGGATGATATTGGAATTTTGACCATTACAAAATTCCGTAAGTACAAAGTGATTTAGTTCTGACGAAGAGAATTAGTGTAAATAATTGTCATTGCCGGGTAACACTTAATAAAGTAAAATTGGATTTTACCAAAACCAAATAAGTGATAAATTTGGCCAAAATGTCACACTACCTGCTAAGTGACGTGCGAACATTAATATTTTAATTTTTTGATATTAATTGCTGACCAAATTTACACCTAAGAGTCACAAAATCGAAACATTGAATACTCCTTTTACCACTTGATGTGATTAATTTGTAATTGTTGTAAATTAATTAATATTTTGAATAATTATAAAATTTCATTTGATGTTTGTTGAACAATATTGAAAAGTGTGTTTATAATAGTTATAAATATACTAATTGATATACAATATTAGTACAGTTTAAATCAGATTTAGATATGGTGAATATTTTTCGGGCTTGAAATGATTTAGAGGCCCATAAGAGGGCTTGAGATTTTGACTGGAATGTGCAAGGGTAAGCCAACCATAAATATGGCCAAAGATGGTTTGGATTTGAATTAAAAAAAGGAGGAGTAAAGGTAAGAGAGAAATAAAGATCCAGATCCACATTTTCCTCCTTTATATCTCCTCTATTTAGGCATCCATAAACCCTCACTTTCACTTTGATCATAAGCCTCCTCTTTCTACATATTCCTGGTCGAAAATCCCTTTTTTCCCCTCAAAGTGTAAACATTAGAACATTAAACAAAGTTCGATTCGATCGTCTGTTGTAAAGCTGTTCGCAAGCTAGCAACTTCTGGTTTGGAATTACATTCAAGGAGATCATTTCATCGTTTCAAAATGCGAACTCTAAGCCTTGGTGAGAAGTACACCTTTGGTATATTAATATATTTAACTATTTAGTTGATTATTCCATCATATGATAGATTGTAGTTCAATATCATGAATATATATACACACACATATATATATAAATCAGTGATGTTATCATGTGATGGATTATATATATTAATGTAAATAAAAAAATTATATACATAACAGATTGCTCGCGGCTAAAACAAAACTAAAAGAACATTTTTTTTGAATTAAATAATATTATTTAAAAGGATTTAATGTAAAAATTGAAATAACATTATACGTAAATATAATATATATATATATATATATATTATTTATTTCATTATTTTATTTATATATATAGTTTTCGAAAATAAAAAAATTAACTATATACATGTATATATTTATTTAAATTTGCATTTATATATAAATAGATCTTAATTTAAAATTAAATTAGTATATAAAATAAATACTTAAAAATTATGTAAAATATTTCTAATTTGGGATATAATATCAAATTATTTTAAAATTGGTTTTATTTTTAAGCATATTTTTATACTTTTATTTATTTGCTTCTTATCGAAAACAAATAAATTAATAAAAAAATTAATTTTTTTATTTGGTCGAATGCAATTCTATTAATGTGTGTGTGTATATATATAATTGATACTTTATTACATATACTTATATATAGTTATGTATTTTATTTGTATAAATTTGCAGATTAAATAATTAAGTATTATTTAATAAATGTAAAAACATTATCATTATATATTACTCCAAATATTTTGAAATATATTATGTATTTACTAAATATATATGTGTGTGTGTGTGTGTATGTACAAATTGTTTTGAATTTGAAAATATCAAGTATATCATTTTATTGATGTAGACCTAAATCTAGATACAAAGTTTGAATTTAAATTTGAATTTAAAAATCATAGTTCTTTATATTAAATTATAACTCTTTATAAAATTATATATATATATTTACACATACACGCGCACACACGCGCATGCGCGCATGCACACACACATATATATTGATAGCACTGATGTATACGAAGGGGCTAACATTTCCGTTATGATGTAAATCCCAACATCTATATAGGGGCATGTCAAACCATGTACACCTTATTATATTGCACATGCAGGTAGACACATATATATGTATGATACACATATCATACAATATAATACAAGCTTAATAATAATTCATAAATTTAAATAAAATATTGATTTAACTAAAACAAATGTTAGAAATGTTATAAACAAATTAGACTACATAGGCCCATTAAAGATCCAATAAGAGACAACTTTGAAATTTACACAATTCCTCCACTGCGGGCTGACCTAGTCGAACAGTTTTATCCCTAATATCTTTTTCCTAATGTACCACTCAAACTAAAATCTTTAACCAATATCCTAATTTCTAATCAAATCCAATTTGAATCTCTTTAATTACACCCAAATCCCATAATTTAAAATCAAAGCAAAACTTTAAACTACGTATATCATCTTGCTGATATAAATTATATTCTCAATAACTAAGAGTTCCAGCGCTATCCCTAACATCTTCTTCGTCATTTACTTTACTCAAACTAAAATCTCAAATCATCATCCAATTTTCCCTAAATTCTAATCAAATCCTATCTGCTTCTCTTTAGTTACACCCAACCCCCAAAATCTTAAAATAAAGCAAAACAACTGAATGTAAATATCTGCACAAATTTTATACCAAGCAAAAAAGATGTTTGTAAGCATTGAAACTTTTTAAATTACAATATTGTTTCTATATATGAGTGTTGAGACTTTCCAGAAAAGAATTTCGATAAATAAAATAAAATATAAAAACTACTATTAATTTAAAAAACTCATCAAAGTAAAAAAAACTATGTATATCATCTTGCTGATATTAATTAGGCCTCCTCATAACCTATCCCAATAACATCTTTAATAATAAAAAAATCATCATTGAAAAGAATAGTGAATTGGTAAGTTATATATTAAATTTTATGGAAAAAATATAGTTAGACCATCCTAAAACAAAATAGAAAAAATCTGAATAGAATTACTAGTTTTTAAATAACAATCAATGAATTTTTTTAATTTAATTTAAGGTAGAAACGAGGTTTTTCGTTATAGAATTTTGCAGTGAACAAGGGGTCTTGGCTATATAAGTGGAGTAGGAAAAAGAGTTTGGTTGAAGAAGGGTTAATAATATTTGTTGAAGAAGAGCAATTTGAGGCGAGAATGGGAGGATAAATAGGAAGAATGAATCACCGCACGAGAAGAAGAGATTTTGTTGATGGAACAATTTGAGAAAAAGCGAATGTCATGAAGGGAGATGTTTCAATGCATAATAGATTTGGTTTTTGAAAAATTAGCTTCTTTAGAGTCAATTACATAGACAAATCTCTTTGATGGTTGGTTTGATGAGAGCGAAAATATGAGATCCTTGGATACTAAAGAAAATATGATTTATTAGTACAATTATATCAGCTTGCGAAAGACTAGAATAGTTCCATTTGAAAATAATATATGTGGTCTTGGTTATGGGAGAATAAAATAGTACATTTTTTAGATATGTAAACAAGAGGATTTTATCAATTTAGTCCAATTTTCAAACTCATTACTCAAATTGGTCGCATTTCAAAAGAATTATAAATATAGGTTAGTTTTGGCCAGCTCAGCACTATATTGGCTAAGTATGCAAATGACATTTCAAATGTCGCTGGTTTTTTTAATAAAATTATATCAGCACAATTTCAAATTGTGCAGTGTTGTAACATAGAAAACATATTACAGATATCTCAAATGCTACCTGTACATTTTTATATCAAAATAATACGAGCGGATTTTCAAATTGCGCCAATATTCTAGAATTTTTTTATACATGTGCAATTTGAAATTGCATTTGTATTATGTTTATAAAAAGTTAGCTACCTTCCTTTCTCTCCTCGATTTACTTTACGAAATTTCTATCCAAAACTCAAAACCTTCCCTTTCTTCTCCTTTAAAGATCCTTTTTATTTTGCACATAAATTTTATAATATTGGTAGGTCTGCTCCAACTATCTAAGGCAATTTGCAACAATTACATTCTATTCTCAAATTTTGAAATTCATTGTAAAATTTTATAATATTTTTATTAGTTGCTATGGATAATTAGGAAATTGACAATGAAACATTAGTCTAATTTTGTGGCAATTTGGAGTTTCATTGTAATGTCAATGACATTGATATTGTACCCGAAACTCAATTTTCTAAAATTTCTAATAATTATGATGTTGTACCCAAAACTCAATTCAATGTGGAGACGATTGAGATATTTGAGCATAGGCAGGGAAAAGAAATTTTTAATGATATAAAATTAGTTATTCGTCAATGAGGCAAAGAAGATCATAGAGATACAGGTTACATTAATCAAGAAGAGCATTGTGTTGATAAGTCTACTAAGCGGGAAAAAGAATTAGTTATATGAGAATATCCCCACTAAAATTTTCATATTGTGGAATTTCTATTAAAGTGGTTGTGTGCAAAAATAAAAAATGTAGGTCATTAATTCTACGGATGTCAACGGTATGCATCGCATAGAAGGATGCATAAAGTTTACTCCTATTATAATTTCTTCCAGTTGATAGATCCTCCAATGTATCAGATGAGGCTTGAATATGCTCTTGAGATGTAGGCTTAAGTGTTATGGTTGGAAAATTACAATCATAGATTGTTGAATGATATATTTTACTTGCAATCGAAAGTCCTCAATGAAGCACTTTTAGATCATGCTGTTAGGTATTCGAATGTGTAGTGACACTATTTAGGTTGCTGAAATGCAGTATTTATTTAATGATGTTGTACATTGATATTTATTGTATTGTGTACCAGTTATGATTGTATCTGAATGAGGATTGACATTATTAGTGATGTGTATTATTGATTTTGTGTTGTATTTATTTGATGTATGTCATTATTTATTTTGATTAATGTGTACCAGAATGAATGTCGTACGTTATTATATGTTTTAGCGAATATGTATTGTTAAATTTGTATGTTAATTTATTATAAATAAGTTATTTAATTAAATAATGTTGTGTTATGTTTTAATATAGTTGAATTGTATAAAAAAAGTAAGAGGCAGTTATTAAAAAGCCGCCTATTGGTGCATTCACATACAAAAATATTCAAATATATCCATATCAAGTACAAAAACAGTAGTGAATTGTTCAAAAAGGACATTACATAATAAGTTCCCAAACAAATACATTTACAAACAACTCAAATAAATTCATCTACATATAACTCAAACAGATACATTTACTAATAACTTAAACAAATTGTAACACCTTATAAAAATTAAGAAGAAATTAACTAATAAGAAAAAAATTAATTAATAAGTTAATAATATGGCTAAAATGAAATTTTTGTAAATGTCGGAATTTGGTCATGAAAGTTGTGCCGTTGCATTAGTGAATTTTTTTTTATCGATTTTCATATCTGAAGTTTTGAAAACGGAGCTTAAAGAAAAAAGTTATTGGCATTTAAAGTGTTCAGATTCAAAATAATTAAATTGGGATTCAAATTCAAATTAATAATTAACTTCAAAATCTGAAATTCAAATATTAATAGTAATTAGACTTAGGAGCTAAGTAAATGTTAACATTAATTGATTAATTAAGGAATAAAATCAAATGACAATAAAACAACTAATATCGTTTTGAAAATAGACCAACCGGCCGATCGCTGGTGGTCGACCGCCTAGGTAGGAACGGTCGACCGATGATTGTAGTGGCGGCTAGGGTTTTCCACACCGCAAATGGTTCGGATTTTATTATTTTAAACCGATTTAAATCCAGCGGTTCTGGTACTTTCTAACCACTATAAATAAGAGCCTAGCACCCTCACTTTTATTCACAAATTATTTTGGGAACTAAGCGAAGCACTGTCGGTTTCTCTCTTCAAAGATTCAAAAATTCTCTAGGGTTTCAAGTAAGAGATTTAGGTGTTTATTATTCAATTTCTAATTCTATTCCCCTCCAACCCATAAATTTTTGAATCTAATTCATATGAAATTCTGTTGTTGTATATTTCGAAAAGGAGAAATCTATAGCAGATTGAAGTGGACGTAAACAAATCCATAAAGGAAGAGCTAAGGACTTTTTGTGGTGGAAATCTTAGTTTTTCTTATTTTAGTAACTGTATAGTATAACTTGGATTTGATATATACCATGTGGAATTTTGTTTATTAAAACATCCCATTAAACCCCAAAATTCCCCTAAAGTGAAATGTCAATCCTTAAGTTAGAATCTCAATTATTCTGTATTAAAATAGTGGATTGTGTAGTTATTGCAATTTTAATGTTTTATATTTTATTACACTTCTTATCTTTTTCTTTGGATTTGATTATGGGTTTTTCAAAAGAAATATATTAGGAAATGATATGTAAGGTGTGGATTCTTCTCATTCATAGTTTTACTGCTTATTTTCGTAATTTAAATGAGAATTCCCTTTTTTCATTTGTTTATGTAGAAGTTGAATAGAGCATAAAAGGATTTGAATTGCACATTCAATTAATGTTGATTCTATTAATTTAGTATAAAATAAGTTTGGTATGGATTTTATCTGTATACAGGTCCGTTGTTGAATTGAGAATATTGGATATACGATATGTTTATTGATATGGAATTGGACTTGTACAAATTTAAAGATCTGACATTTAATCGATTTGTTTAGGGCGTAATTTTTCCACGCTTAGAAATATTTTAGGTATGTATTTATATATATATATATATTATCATATAAATAAATTATAATTAATAGCGTATTAATTACGTAGTAAATGGGCTATTAACTAGTATTAAATCCCCTTTAGGAAAGAAATTGAAAGTCAAGACGAAATAAGGTATAAGGCCTTAATAGGGAATGCGGTGAGGTGTGTGATAGTATGTTAAGAGAGTGTAGATTATGACTAAGTTATAGGAATGCGAGATCATTCAAAAGTACACAAGTCTGCCCAGCTAATCTAGCTAAAAGTAATGTGACTTTAGGGCTGATGTGAGACATCGCCTATAATAAGTACCTATGGAGGACGCGAGGTTAGTCCCAAATTCTGTAGGAAAAACCTGTCCATCTAATCTGGCTACCAATACCTACGAATAGTCCGACTAATGTGAGATGTCATAGTTTGGGTTGCGGGTCATAGTACGAAGGACCTGCTTAAGGGTTAAAGGTATTAAATGGTTGATTGAGGATCCGCCTCTTCCCTATGTAGGAAGTATTGAATGGACAGGGTTAGTGGTAGGCACGGTAGAGGATATCTTGTAGAGGGTCCGCTTTGGGTTTGAGGTATTAATTGGCTATTGTAGGTCTGCCTCTCCCATAAAGAAGTATTAAGTGGCTTGAAGTGATTCTGTGCAATGTCAGCTAAATAGTACCAAAGAGGAGTCCACCTTGGGATAGGTATTAAATGATGGAGACCGGCTTAGAATGAGGTATTAAATGGTCAGAGTCTGCTTAGTTCCTATTGAAAAGGTATTACGTGGCTTGGGTAGTATATCTTACATTATTAGGACCTTATTGACGATAGAAGCATGGTACTAGAAGTGGCCTTTGGCCTACAGTTGAAGATGGGTTATTAGGTTGAAAAAAGGTAATGGTCAAAGAACTGGACTGGAAAAGCCTTAGGGTTTATAGTTGGAAAACTTATAGTATAGATAGGATGTGTAAGACATATTCTAATTTAAATTATACTGCCCAAGTACTATTATAGAAAGGCTTAAGATTTTTATTCATCGAACATTGTTGTTCTGACTCCCTCCTCATTCCAACACAAGTTAGAGAAGATGACGTGGATTTTTGGAGATGGTGGTGGAGACGCAAACTTGTGGTAGTTACTTATCTATCTATTTATGTTATTTTTATACTTATGATGTACCCATTGAGACATGATGTATTTTGAGATGTTATATCATGAATATTTGGCGTTGTTATGTGGGGTTATGTTGTATGTTTTTGACATTTGAATATTTAAATAAATGGGTACTATTTTGATATTATATTTTGTCCTTCTGTTGTGAGATTCTGAATGTGTAGATAGATAGCTCTGTGTATTATTCTTTAAATCAATTTTACTAACCAATAGCCAGCTTTGAAATAGGTCTAAGGTTCGATGGGCCTTTTTTGGGTCAAAAATCAGGCCCGTTCCAAGGTGGGTTATTACATTTGATATCAGAGCTTAGGTTACCCGATCAATGGGTATAGGTATACATATGAGTGACGTACTTGTTATTTTTGAAAGTATTTTTTAAAACTCTAATATATATACACATACTATTTTTGAACATCCCCAAACATGCTAGGAAAATCTTTACTTCAACTTATAATACTATCTTAAAAAATTATAATTAAAAGTTTAACCTATAGATAGTAGATTATGGCTGAAAATCATTCTTCTGAGACTGGGAACCCCTCCCAAGAGATAACCACTATCCGAGGGATGCCTGAATGGTTTAAAACACCAGTAGCACCCGCTGCCTCGCCTGTTGAAGCAACACCCACCCCATAGAATTTTCCAAAATGTGCAAGGATTTTCAAAACATGGGTGGAAATGTGTATACAGGAGTAGAAGGTTTCATGGGGACAACGGATTTGATAAATGATTGCAAGAGGATACTTAAGGATCCTGGATGGGAGGAACAGATTAAACGGAGAATGGTATCTTGGCATCTTAATGGTGAGGCCTTAGATTGGTAGATGATTATGGCTAAAGAGAATGTTGATAGGACTATCACTTAGGATGAGTTAGAAATTGATTTGAGGCACGATTTATGTCAAGGGCTGAGGTGAGTTTGCAATTGGAGAGATTTATATAGCTTAGGCAAGGAGACTCCACTTTAAAGTAGCATATTAGCAAATTCATAGAACTAACTAAGTTTGGGATGATTTTAATTGATACCTCATGAAAAAGGCCATGAAATTTGTCAAGGAACTGAACTCCCTACTTAGGAAATGACTTCTGACTCAAGTACCCACTGATGCTACATATGAGATGTTGGTTGAGATGGTTCTATTGTAGATGGTTAGTTTGAAGGAGAAGGAGAAAGGGAATGAGAAGGCATGACTTTCCTAAAATCAAGGAGGAACCAAAAAAGGAGGTTTTTGGGTAAATAAGAAGTCCAAAGGGAAGTCCAAAAAGGAGGGTATAATATGTCGGAGATACCAAAGGAAAGGTCGTATCGCTAAAGAGTGTAAGGTGAGCCTGTTGAAGGAGGCGTTTAAGGGGAAGTGCTAGCATTGTCACAAAGAGGGGCACTTCAAGAATCGGTGTCCTAAACTTGCGATGGAAAGGTAGAGTGGTCAGGCTTACACTATTGAAGATGTCCCCATATCGAGTAGACCTCCCATTAAAGACCAAGGAAAGGCAGCGATAGAAGGTACAACTCTTATTTCTGGGAATATTATCCATACTCTATTTGACTCGGGAGCATCACATTCATTCATAGCTAGGAATGTAGTTAACTCCTTGAGTCTACAAACCTAAATTGTCGCCAACCAAATAGTACTATCAAATCCTATCGAGGGTTCGATGTAACACCCCTAATTTTAGTTTAACATCATTTAGGATAATTAATTAGATACATTAAAGAGAATGATGTAAATATTTAAGGAGAATGAGGTTTGATCATTAATAAGGTCCAGCCAATATTAATAAACTAAATAAGATTGTTTTAAAATTTACATATAGGAGGATATATGAGAAGGTCAATTTAGGTATAGACCTATATTATATTCCTTAAACTCTCTCTCCCTCATATCATTCTCATTTTTCACAAACAAAAACAATCAAAAGAAAAACCTAAAGAGGTCGGTCATAACCTAGGAGAAAGAAGCACAAAATCAAGAGGATTCAAGAGCAAAAGTTTAGCGAAGCTAAGCAACATCAAATATCAACTCTAATAATTAATTAAAAGGTGAATAATAAGGTTCCATCTCTTTTAATTTCTTTCGAATTCGGTTATTGGGTAATACCCGAATTATTATGATAAATTATACCATGTTTTTGGTTGATTGATTATTGTTTGGATAAAACAATATGAATTGTGGGATTTTTATGAAATTAATTGATTGGGTTTTAAGGGTAAAACCATAGTATTTAATCTCCAATCTACTTGATTTTTGTATATGTGATGTAAAACATTAAATTGGAGATGGGTTTTTAATTTCGTAAATTTTCAAGTTAAATTAAATATTTAATGAATTTCCTAAGGAGAAAATAATGTAAATTCAGGTTTTAATTATTTAAAATAATTAAATATGGCTTTAGGCCCTGGAATTTTTATATGGTAAAGAAAATGATATTTCTTAATTTATATGTTTTTAGGGATTTTTCCCGAGTAATTTCGAATTACTATGAATTTATTATGCTTGCTAAGCATATAAACCTATAATTAATTAAGGATATTGATTAATTAATTTTACAAATGGTTTAGAACTCTCAAATTTATATGCGGTAGTATTTCTAAAATGAATTGGGTAATTGTTTTATTATCTAATAGGAATTTGACAAAGAATAAGATTTAGTGAAAAGTATTTGTTTTTATTCGTAATAAATCAGTTTTTACGTAAATTACAATAATGCCATGTCGCTAGTATAGTCTCGTGCCCAAGGCATCGCCGCATCCATTAGGGTTGAAGTCGATGGGGTGGGAAGTGCATGATAACTACTTAGGTAGCAATGGAGTGATTATCACCGTACCGAAGTGGACATCGACAACAACCACCATTGGCGACATCGCACACTTTTAAGTGTTTAAAAACCTAACGTCGTGATCATTAATGCCGACGTCGACATCAATATCGCCGCATGTATTCACTATTGTTCTAAAGCAACACTGCATATAACTATTTTAAATGTTTTTGCCATCCTTATATAAAAGAAGGCAATGTTGTCGCGTGTCTTTGTATTGACTCTATACTTTTAGCGACATAATAGCCGAAGTGAGTTAAGTAAACAATCTTATAATGCCATCGACAGTCTTGATGCGCTATTCATCAAGGTCAGCGAGGTCTTTTTCATTGTTTTGGCTACGATGTCGTGCGATATCGTTGCCATGAATATTAGCATCTACCCATGAATTAAATAGGCGGATAACCTATAGATTATGAAAGTCGACAACATCATTTTTGACAAAGAGTTTTATACTTAAATGCTAACCTTGGGTAGAGGTTCGATGAGATAAAGTGCGACAAGTTTGTGGCCAATCTATTTTATTAAGGGCAGAGAGACTCTAATTTTCTTCTTCAACGTTGTTATTAGGGATGCCAATAAAGATTATTTTCGACATAGATATTTATCAACTAAATTAAAGGCAACGATCCTTTTGTTTTGAGATTTCGATTTTAAACGTTGGGGATACTAATGCTATTTTGATTATAGATGTTGATGCTGTCATTAGGGACACAAGGTAGATTAGTTTCGACAAACTAAATGTTTTATAAACAAGACTTTATTATTGGGGATACCAATGCATTTTCTTAAATGAGTTCGACATTGATCATTTGGAGATACCAATGTATGTTACTTTGAAATGTTATAACTTTAAGAGGAGGTAACCTAATTAGGGATACCAATATACATAGGTTAAACATGCGTGTAACATGAATCAAATTGTTAAATGATGCATTTATAGTCATCCTAGGAAAACTATGAGTTATGAGATGGATAGTCCACATCATACCGGAGATGTATAGTCTATATAAGGTTAATAAAGGGTTCTTAGTCATCCTAGAAAAACTATATGACGTGTGATGGATAGTCCACATCATTTTAAATGGAATATGTGTGATGGATAGTCCACATCATTTTAAATTAAATGGAATATGTGTAATGGATAGTCCATACAATTTAAATAATGGAACCATATGTGATGGGTAGTCAATATGGTAGGGGATGGGTAATCCAAGTAATAATTGTATATGAGATGGATAGTCCACATAATTATCAATATATTTAAATGTGAGATGGGTGGTCCACATAATTATTAGATAGGTAGTCAGATTAAAATAAGATGGATAATCAGCTTAAATTATGATGGGTGTTCATTTGAAATTAAGATGGGTAATTTAATAAATTGGCATGGGTTTACATAACTAAAAATGCTATTTTTGTTCTAACCATTGTGGTTGCAGGAGCATAGTATATGGTTAATTAATTTTGGTTAAGATACTAGTGTAGGGAATACCCGTTCTGCTCTACGGCTGGTCACACTAGATATCTATTTGGTTCGAGATGGTATGTTATTATTCACACCAGACTGTTGTCAGACCCAAAGTATTTGTTTTTCCACTTAAATTCTTGGGTACTCATTTGAGTAGGTCAGGAGTAGGGGCTTTCAGGTTTCTTCTAGACGAATAAGCTTACAATGACGTGCAGTAGGCAATCTAACTATTATGAGCTTTATCTATTTTCACTGAGTAGTTTGGTGTTGTCTAGGATGTAATGGTAAAATTGTATAATTACCAAGTATTTGACTCTAATCAACCATGGAGGCATCTTTATATGTCGCTGTTGGAGTAATTTGTAATAATTATGATTTCTCTGAACGTGGGTTACGAATGAGATTATGTAATGAATATGAAATATCATTTGTGAAATGAAATGTGAAGATTTGCTAAGGAAAATTTTGCTTGATATTTTCATATTTATGTGCTTCTAATTATTGATGTGATTAACATAGCCGCATTCTGTCACTGAGAATTAATAATTATGGATGATTACAGTATCCATAGTAGTTAGTTTTGGGCCTCAAAATAGGGATGTTACAAGTTGGTATCAGAGCATAGGTTTATGTAAAAATAAAGAGATTAAAAGATTTTTGAAATCATAATCCTGAATAAGATTGGGGTATGGGATAACACTATAGTAACGTACTTATATTTGCTACATATAAGTATGTGTTTTATCTCTATTCTTCCCTCTCTCTTAGATTGTTTTTCTGTATCTTACTAAGCTCGTTTGCAAATTTACGAGAAAGAAAGATATGGAAGTAAGAAACCAAAGAGCGAATCTTGGTGGCGAAAGCACCACAACCGATGGAAATGCTCGACCCAACACCAGAAGGAACCAAGGTCGACAGACAAATACTAAGACCGATGTAGGTGCTGCGACCCCACCAGTGGATATTGGGACAATGTATCCGTTCTTCGTCAATATGATGCAAGCTGGAGCAGCCATAGGAGTAGTTGGAGGAAATGCTGCTAATGCGGGAGGAGTCAATCCCGTAGCATCAGTTGGTAATAATTATGCTAAGCTGAGTTGAGATTACACCAGTTTAGGTAGGAAGTCTTTTCCGGGGACTTGAGGATGTAGTGGAAGTGGAGAACTGGCTTTTACATTACGAAAGGATTTTTGCTAATTTGGGTCTGAAAGATGAGCAGAAAAGGAGATTGGCTTCGAGATAGTTGCAATGAGCTGCTTTGTTTTGTTGGAAGGGGGGTGACCATAGGGGTACCAGAAGAGGAATTGACTTGGGTAGAATTTCGAAGGAGATTTGAGAAAAGGTTTTTGTCTGAAGTAGCCAATTCAGCCTTGCTCAGGAAATTTATGGAGTTGGATAGGGAGAAATGTCAGTGTTAGAATACTCTACTAAGTTTTATGAGTTGTCCAGGTATAGATATTCCACTATTTACACTGTTATCAAGAGGAACGAGAAGTTTATCCGGGGCTTGACACCGGAGATTACTACGGCAACTATGCCACATTTCAGAGATCCATCGGATGTAGTGGTGGAGATGGATACCAGGAATGAAGAAATGCTTTCGACCTTTAGGAAAGAGAAGTCGGCGGAGAATTTCTCAGAATAAAAAGAGTAAATTCTTTAAGAAGAAGGGAGCTCAAAAAGTTGGAGCTGGCCGAAAGGGGAAAGCTGATATAGTTTGTTACAAGTGTGACAAGAAGGGGAACTATGCCAACGAGTATCGATTTGGTGATGGTAAGGTAATTGTGAGGAAGCAGAATGTGAAGTGTTTTAATTATGACCAGGTGGGGGCATTATAAGAACAAATGTCCAAAAGTGGCCAAGACAGGAAAAGGAAAGGATTTTTCTTTGAAACCATCATGATCTAAGCTGACAGCTGCTGAGAAGGTAAAGTCTGTGATAGAAGGTATGCCTTTGATTCGTAGCATACCAGTTAGGGTATTGTTTGATATTGGTGCATCACATTCATTTACATATTAACATTTGGTAGATAAGTTATGTTTAGAACCATCATACCTTGTTACTTCCTTAAGGATAGCTAATCCAATAGGAGGGTATGCAACTCTAGGGATAATATGTGACTATCTAGAATTTGAGTTGCTAGGTTATACTTTTGCCTGAAGTTTGTTTGTATTTGATTTTGTGGGTTTTGGGATTATTTTGGGTATGGATTGGTCGAGTAGAACTAGGATATTTTACCAAGGTAGGAAAATATCGTTAAGATACCCTGATAGTAGTGATCGAATTATATACTCAGTTGATAACTTGAGTGTGGATATTTGTGCTTTATTGGGTGCCACAGAAGCGGAAGACAAGATGAATTGGGTTTTGGTTACAAGAGAATTTTCATATGTTTTTGAGTCGGTTACAAGACTACCACCGAAATGAGCTATTGAGTTTCGAATAGATCTTGTACCTAGAGCTGAACCCGTAAGTACACCACCTAGCAGGATGATACTACCGAGATGAAGGAGTTAAAGGTGCATCTAGTAGACTTAGAAGGAAAGAGTTTTATTAGACCAATAGTTCGTCTTGGGGAGCGACAACGGTATTTGTGAAGAAACCGGACGAGTCACTGAGATTATGTGTCGACCAACATGAACTGAACGAAAGGATGATAAAGAATTGATATCCTTTACTAAGGATTAATAATTTATTTGATTGGTTGAGTGGATCCAAAGTATTTTCCTAGTTGGATCTAGCGATAGGGTTCCATCAATTGAGAGTGGCGGAGGATAGTTTTCCTTTGACGACATTTCAAACGAGACATGGTTTATACGAGTGGTTAGTGATGCCATTCGAATTAACTAATGCGCCAGCTTTCTTTGTGGACTTGATGAACCAGATATTCCAAAAGCACTTGGATAGGTTCGTGTTAGTATTCATCGACGATATTTTGATATATTTTAAAGACGAAAGCGATCATGAAATTCATTTTAGAATAATGCTTGAGATGTTGAGGCAACATCAACCTTAAAATGAAGTTTTCGAAGTGTCATTTCTGGAAGAAGGAAGTGAAGTTTCTTGGTCATGTAGTTTCAGAGAAAAGGTTGTCCGTGGATCCAGCCAAGATTGAGGCTGTAAATAGTTGGAAGATACTCAAGACAGTGATCGAGATAAGAAGTTTTCTTGGATTAGCTGGCTATTACCGGAGATTCATCAAGGAATTCTCGCAGATAGCAGCACCCCTGTCTAAACTAACTAGGAAGGAGGTGAAGTTTACTACGCCCGTGTTAGTAGTTCTAGATGGGAATCGGCATTTAGTGGTGTATACAGATGCTCGTGAAACTGGATTAGGAGTTTTGTTGATGTAGAAGGGTAAAGTTATTGCCTACGCTTCTCGACGGCTCAGAACACATGAACATAGATATCCAGCTCATGATTTGGAGTTGGCAGTGGTGATTTTCGCATTGAAAGCGTGGAGTCACTACCTCTTAGGAGAATGATTTGAGTTGTATACAGATCATAAGTCTTTGAGGTATTTATTCTCCCAGAAAGAATCGAATATGAGATAGCAAAGGTGGCTGGAGTTCTTAGCAGCTTATAATTTTGGTATTGAGTATACACCAGGGAAAGGAAATAAAATTGTAGATGAACTTAGCAGGAAACATTAGAATGTGGTGTTAGCTATGTAGGATGAATGGAAGGATTTAGAGGCATTGACTACTTGTAGTGTGTAGTTAATATCGGTTGCTAGTTCTAGTCAAAGTGCAACTATGTTGTCTAGCTTGGAAATTCGACCAATGTTGATTGAAAGGATTGCTTCTAAGCAGAGATGACCCGGTGCTAGCCGAAAGGATTAGAAGATTGGAAAGTGGAACTGAGATCGTTGATCTAAAATATTTTAGTCTTGAGCAGAGAGGATAGCTAATGAAGAAGGGATGGTTATATGTTTCGGATATTGAAAACCTAAGAAGGAAAGTTCTTAAGGAGTGTCATCGATCAATGTTTACGATTCATCCTGGAGGAACCAAGATGCATCTAGATATGAAGAGAAGTTTCTTCTAGGAAGGCATAAAGAGGGATGTAGGCTTATGGGTGAAGCAATGTGCAAATTTCCAACAAGTAAAGGCCAAACATCAGAAGCCAAGTGGATTGCTTCAGCCTTTAGATATACCAGTTTGGAAATAAGAATCTATATCCATGGATTTTATTGAAGGGTTGCTAGTTCAAATAGGGGGATTGAAAATATTTGGGTCGTAGCGAATAGACTGACCAAGAGTGCACATTTCATTCCTATTAAGTTAACCAGGACAGCACCTGTATTGGCTAGTAAGTTGTCTATGAAGAATATTGTTAGGCTGTATGAGATTCTTAGTAGTATAGTCAGTGACAGAGATGCATTGTTTACTAGTGAATTCTAAAAGAGTCTACATGAGGTATTAGGTACCAAGCTTAAGATGAGTACCACTTATCACCCAGAAACAGATAAACAGACAGAGAGAGTCAATAAGGTACTTATGGATTTGTTGAGGGCTTGTGTACTAGATTTTGGTGGGTCATGGGAAGACCATTTGCATTTGGTTGAGTTTTCCTATAATAATAGTTATAAGACTAGTAAAGGATTGGCGCCTTTCGAAGTTTTGTATGGAATGCCATGCAAATCACTAGAATGTTGGTTGGAGACCGGAGACAGATTGGCCCTTGGTCCAGATATGGTAAGAGAAGTCATAAAGAAGAACGAGTTAATCCAAGATAAGACGAGGGAAGCCCAAGTTAGACAGAAATATTATGTAGATAAAAGGCATACAGATTTAGATTTCTTGGTTGGAGACCGTGTTTTCATTAAGGTATCACCAATGAAGGGTGTGGTACGACTTGGAAAGTCAGGAAAACTAGCATCGAGATATGTTAGACCGTTCCTTATTATAGAGAGGATCGGAAAACTCACGCACCGAGTAGAGTTACCGAGTAATATGGCAGGTGTCCATAATGTGTTTCATGTTTCTCATCTTAGAAAGTACGTGCATGATCCAAAGACTACTATTGCTCCGACTACATTGAAAGATTTAGTAGAAGAACCGGATCTGAAATTTGTGAGACAACCAGTTCGAGTTGTAGTGAGATATGAGAAGAGATTAAGAAACAAGACAGTCAAGTTAGTGCAAGTCCAGTGGAGTGACAATGAGAAAGACTGTGCTTAGAAGACAGAGGACAGGATTAGAGATACTTATCTTGAGCTGTTATGATTGGTATGTTCTATATTTGTTGTAATAGATTTAGTAGCCGGTAGGATATGCTAGCATTGTGTGCATGTTTGATATGTTTGTTTTGTAGTTTTTACTGAATTTCGAGGATGAAATTCTTTAAGGAGGAGAGCTTGTAACACCCTAATTTTAGTTTAATATTATTCAAGATATTTAATTGGATATGTTAAATAGAATAATGTAAATAGTTAAGGAGAATGAGGTTTGACCATTAATAAGGTCAGGCCAATATTAATAAACTAAGTATGATTGTTTTAAAATTTACATTTAAGAGGATATATGAGAGGGGCACTTTAGGTATAGACCTATCTTATATCCCTTAAATCCTCCCTCCCTCGTATCATTCTCATTTTTCACAAACAAAAACAATTAAAAAAACCTAATGAGGTCCGCTATAACCTAGGAGGAAGAAGCATGAAATCAAGAGAATTTAAGAGCAAAAGTTTAGGGAAGCTAAGCAACATCACATCTCAACTCCAATAATTAATTAAAAGATGAATAATAAGGTTCCATCTCTTTTGATTGCTTTCGAATTTGGTTATGGGTAATACTTGAATTATTGTGATAAATTATACCATGTTTTTGGTTGATTGATAATTGTTTGGATAGAACAATAAATTATGGGATATTTATGAAATTAATTGGTTGGATTCTAAGGGTAAAACCATAGTTTTTATCTCTAATCGACTTGTTTTTTCGACATGTGATGTAAAACGCTAAATTGGAGATGATTTATTAATTTTATAATTTTCCAAGTTAAATTAAATATTTTATGAATTTCCTAAGGAGGAAATAGTGTAAATTCGGGTTTTAATTATATAAAATAATTAAATATGGTTTTTGGCCCTAAAATTTTTATATGGTAATGAAAATGATATTTTTGAATTTATGCGATTTTTAGGCCTTTTTCCAAAGTAATTCGAATTACTATGAATTTATTATGCTAACTGAGCATATAAACCATAATTAATTTATGGTATTAATTAATTAATTTTTAAAATGGTTTGAAACTCTCAAATTGATGCGCGGTAGTATTTCTGAAAAGAATTGGGTAAAGTGTTTTATTATTCAATAGAAATTTGACAAAGAATAAGCTTTGGTAAAAAGTATTTACTTTTATTGGTAATAAATCAGTTTTCACATAAATTATAGTAATGCCATGTCGTTAGTGTAGTCGTTGTGCCCAAGGCATCGTCGCATCCATGAGTGTCGAAGTCCATGATGTGGGAAGCACATGATAACTACTTAGGTAGCTATGGAATGATTCTCACCGTATCGATGTGGACATCGGCGACAACCACCATTGGCGACATCGCACACTTTTAAGTGTTCAAAAGCTCAATGCCATGATCATTGATGCCGATGCCGACATCAATGTCACTGCATGTGTTCACTGCTGTTCTAAAGCGATGTCGCATATCACTATTTTGAATGTTTTCATCGTCCTTATATAAAAGAAGGCAGTGTTGCTGCTTGTCTTAGTATCGAATCTATACTTTTGGTAGCATAATAGCCAAAGTGAGTTAAGTAAACTATTTTATAATGTCGTCAATGGTCTTGATGTCGCTATTCATCAAAGTCAACGTAGTCTTTTTCATTGTTTTGGCTACGATGTCGTGCGGCATTGTTGCCGTGAATATTGGCGTCGACTTTGTTTTAAATAGGCGGATAATCTATAGGGTATGAAAGTCGACAACATCATTTTTGATAAATCATTTTATACTTAAAGGAAATTTAAGTTTTGTTTTTCTAATCTTGGGTAGAGGTTCGACGAGATAAAGTGCGGCAAGGTTGTCGCCAATCTATTTTATTAAGGGCGGAGAGCCTCTAGTTTTCTTCTTCGACGTTGTCATGGGGATACCAATAATGATTATTTTCGACATAGATTTTTATCAACTAAATTAAAGGCGACAAGCCTTATGTTTTGAGATTTTGATTTTAAACATTGGGGATGCCAATGCTATTTTGATTGTAGATGTTGACACTATCATTGGGGACACCATGGTAGATTAGTT
Source organism: Allium fistulosum (assembly GCA_030737815.1). Classification (NCBI taxonomy): domain Eukaryota; kingdom Viridiplantae; phylum Streptophyta; class Magnoliopsida; order Asparagales; family Amaryllidaceae; genus Allium; species Allium fistulosum. The sequence continues at coordinate 967,874,856 of CM060904.1, read as the reverse complement.
TCGATAAACTAAATGTTTTATAAATGAGACTTTATCATTGGGGATACCAATGCATTTTCTTAAATGAGTTCAACATGGATCATTTAGGGATACCAATGTATGTCATTTTGAAATGTTATAATTTTAAGGGAAGATAACCTAATTGGGGACACCAATAGACATAGGTTAAACATGTAGGTAACAGTCAAATTGTTAAATGTTGGGTTCATAGTCATCCTAGGAAAACTATGAGATGTGAGATGGATAATCCACATCATACCAGAGATGGATAGTCTCTATGAGGTTAATGAAGGGTTCTTAGTCATCCTAGGAAAACTATAAGATGTGTGATGGATAGTCATCCTAGGAAAGCTATAGGATGTGTGATAGATAGTCCTCATCATTTTAAATTAAATGGAATATGTGTGATGGATAGGCCATATATTATTTTAAATAGATGGAATATGAGTAATGGATAGTCCATACAATTTAAACAATGAAACCATATGCGATGGGTAGTCAATATGGTAGGGATGGGTAATCCAATTAATAATTATATGTGAGATGGATATTCCACATAACTATGAATATGTTTAAATGTAAGATGAGCAATCCACATAATTATAAGACAATTAGTTAGATTAAAATAAGACGGAAAGTTAGTTTAAATTACGACGGGTAGCCATTTGAAATTAAGATGGGTAATCTAATAAATTGGGATGGGTAGTCTAGTATATATTGCATAACTATAAATGCTATTTTTCTAACCATTATGGTTACAAGAGCACAATATATGGTTAATTAGTTTTGGTTAAGATAATAGTGAGGGAAAAACCCGTTTCGCTCAGCGGTGTGATCTCATTATATAACTATTTGGTTCGAGATGGTAGATCATTATTGGTACCACACTATTGTCCAACCGTAGTTTTATTTGTCCCCTTAAACTCTCAAGTACTCATTTGAGTAGGTCCAGAGTAAGGGCTTTCAGGTTCCAGTCAGACGAATAAGCTTCTAGAGATGTGTAGAAGGCAATCTAGCTTATGGGCTTTACCTATTTCCGATGAGTAGTTTGGTTTTGTCTATTTGGATGTAATGGAAAACTTGTATAATTGCCAAGTATTTGACTCTGATCAACCAAAGGGGTATCTTCATATGTCTCTCTTGGAGTAATTTGTAATAACTATAATTTCTCTAAACATGAGTTTGCAAATGGGATTATGTAATGAATACGAAATATCATTTGTGAAATGAAACGTAAAGATTTTCTAAGAATTTTTTTTCTTATGCTTTTGATTATTGATGTGATTAACATAGCCGAATTATATTGTTGAAAATTAATAATTATGGATGACTGCAGCATCCGTAGTAGTTATTTTTAGGCCTCAGAACGGAGGATGTTACAGTCGACACATCTTTCTTCAATTTGCAAAGACCTAGTTATGGACATATATAACGTTGATTTCATATATAATGCGTACGTTCTTAATTTTGAGGGGTATGGACTTATCTTAGGAATGGATTGCTTATCATACTATGAAGCTATCTTAGATTGCGATAGGAGGGTTGTATGGTTAAAAGGTTGTATGGGACAAGATATAGATGTTCGATGTATACCACAAAACTCATTCGAGTTAAGCTATCTATGCTCGATGAGCCTATCACAAGATGAGCTCTCTATCATACCCCTAGTTCGAGAATTCCCTTGACTTTTTTGAAGAGGTCTCAGGTCAAAGTCCCCGAAGGGAGATTGAGTGTAGAATTGATTTGGAGGACGCTAGATCAGTCTTTCTGCCATTAAGACACATGACCCTAAAAGAAAGACGGGAATTTGATAAGCAGATCTCAGAGCTATTGCAGATTGGATTCATCCGATGGAGTACTTCGAAATGGGGAGCCCCTGTTGTCTTTGCTTCTAAGGCAGACAACTCATTAAGGCTATGCGTCGATTATAGAAAACTTAACAAGTTGATCAAGAAGAATAGGTATCCCTTACCTAGATAGATGACTTATTTGATCATCTTATGGGAGCCAAAATCTTCTCCCAATTAGACTTGGCTACTAGATTTCGTCAATTGAGGATGGCAGAGGACAACAAATCGAAGACTGCATTTCGCACTTCGGATGGACTTTATGAATGTAAAGTGATGTCTTTTGGATTAACGAATGCCCCCAACATACTTTATAGATTTGGTGAGTAGAGTATTTAGGCGACAACTAAATAAATTTGTCATAATGTTTGTTGATGACATCTTAGTATTCCCTTAGAGTGAAGGAGAGCACAAGAATCACTTAAGGGAGATACTAGGGACCTTGAGGAGGCACTAACTCAAATACAAATTTTCAAAATATCCCTTTTGGAAGAAGGATGTGAGATTTCTTGGGTACATTGTTTCTAAGCATTGATATCAATAGCACCACAAAGGTGGAAGCTATTCAAAGCTGGAAGATTCCGAAGAATGCCACAAATGTTAGGAGTTTTCACTGGCTAGCGGGTTACTATAGGAAATTCATAAAGGGCTTTGTAAAAATAGCAGTCCCTCTTACCCGCTTAACCAAGAAGAATCTAGTTTTTGCATGGGATGAAAGATGCACGAAAGCATTTGAGAAGTTAAAGGAATTATTAACAAGTACTCCAGTACTTACCATTCCCAATGGCACAAATCCATTTGCAGTTTACACAGATGCATGTGGCACATGATTGGGAGCAGTTCTAATACATGAAAGAAGGGTGATAGTTTATGCTAGTAGGAAATTGAAGGATTATGAGAAGTGATACCCAACCCATGACTTAGAGTTAGCAGCTATCGTTTTTTGCCTTAAAGATGTGAAGGCACTATCTTTTGGGAGAGAGGTTTGAGTTGTTCACCGACCACAAATCGCTCAAACACCTATTTTTCCACATATATTTAAATCTTAGGAAGTAGAGGTGGATGGAGTTTATAGCATCTTATGACTTTGGAATACAGTATACCATTGGAAAAGGGAATGATGTCGCCGATGCCCTTAGCTGGAGGCATACTAACTTAGATGCTATATATGAGTGGAGGCGGTTGGAGTTCCTCTCAAATTTCAACTTCCAACCGCCAATAGAACCTACTCAAGGCTATTTGACAACAACGGAGGTTAGGCAGGCATTGATGGACCGTATTGGGCTTGAGCAAAAGAAGGATGAGGAGATAGTAGGCATTTTAGGTAAGTTGAGTAGAGGGGAACATTTTTCCCACGTCAGTAGATATGCAGTTGACGAAAAGGGATGTTTGAGAAGAGATGGATGCCTTTCTGTTCCAATGATTGATAATGTGTTGGAGGAAGTGCTTGCGGAGTATCACCATTCAAGAATGACCATTGACCCCGGAGGGGATAAGATGTATAGGGATATAAAACGAATTTTCTACTGGCCAGGAATGAAGAAGAGGGTATTTGAATTTATTTCTAGGTGTTTGACATGCCAAAGGATACAAGTGAAGCAACGAAATCCTGGAAGATTGTTATTACCATTCAAAGTCCCGACTTGAAAATGGGAGCACGTATCAATGGACTTCGTATATGGGTTGGCTAGGAGCCAAAGAGGCAACGAAGCAATTTGGGTCATAGTGGATAGACTTACTAAAAGCTCCCATTTTATTCCCCTTAGAAGCAATTGGACTGCAACTTATATAGCACGGATTTATATAAATGAGGTGGTTCGACTTCATGGAATTCCGGTTAACATTATTAGTGATAGGGAGAGCTTATTTACTAGTGAGTTCTGGAGGAGCTAGCAGGAAGCTTTAGAAACTTCGTCGAGTCTTAGCATTGCTTACCACCCACAAACCGATGGTCAAACCGAAAAGGTAAACAGGATCTTAGAAGATTCGTTGAGAGATTGCATCATGGACATTTGTAGGACATTGTGAGCAGCACCTACCTTTAGTCGAATTTGCGTATAATAATAGTCACCAAGCGACGATTGGTATGGCATCCTTTGAAGCGCTTTATAAGAGGCCATGCAAATCGTCCAATTATTAGTGGAAAACCACCGATAAAATTTTACTCGGACCAGATTTAATTTCTTGAGACTTCAATAAAGGTAGAATTGATTAGGCAGCTAATGAAGGCCGCACAAGATCGCTAGAAATCCTATCGACAAGCGAAGAAAGGAGTTGGAATCTGAGGCAGGGGACATGGTGTTTGTTAAAGTTTCATCTTTTAGGAAGGTCATGAGATTTGGAAAGTCGGGAAAGTTGGTACCAAGATTTGTTGGGCCTTTTCAAATTTTAAAAAGAATAAGAAGACTAGCTTATTGTGTGGAGCTATGGATAAATTGGCAGGAGTCCATGATGTTTTTCACATTTCGCACTTGAGGAAATGCCTTCATAGCATAGCCACCGTGGTTGAGCCTGATCAACTGAGAGATATTGAGAAGGAGCCGATGGCATCCTGTGCCACCACATTCATTATGGAGCATAGAACTAGAAAGCTTCACAACAAAGAAATTAGGCTGGTTCGAGTACAATGGTGAAATAACCCGGTGGAAAGCACATAGAAAACTGAAGGGAAGATTATAACTTCCCATCCTGAGCTTTTCACTGGTAAACTTTCTATCTCCAAATTAGGTTTTGGTTGCATTATGGTTGTTAGATTGGATGGTAGGGTTGGTTGCCACGCTTTTACTATCACTTTCACGCTCATATAGAAATTTGTTTACATGTTTAGGATGTTTGTATACATGCCTATACGTCACGACACTTACATTCATGCTAGGATTGAGCTCACTATAGTACGTATGCATACATAATCACATTGCACTTTTGGTTGAGCAGATGGTTGTGTAGATAACTTGGTTGTATAAAATGGATGCATAGTGCGCGTTACGTTGTTCGTACCCTAGGAATTTCGGGGACGAAATCCTTTTTAAGGGGGAGAATGTAACACCCGTAAAAATTAATAAGAAATTAACAAATAAGAAAAGAATTAATTATTAATAGGGTTAACAAATAAAAATTTCGTAAATGTTGGAATTTGGCCATAATAGTTGTGTCGTTGCATTCATGGTGATTTTCTAATCAATTTCCATATATAAAGGTTTGAAAACGATGCTTAAACAAAAATTATTGACGTTTGAAGTATTCGAATTCAAAATAATTTAAATGAAATTTAAATTCAAATTAATAATTAATTCCAAACTTTGAAATTCAAAAATTAATAGTAATTAGACTTGGAGGTTAAGTAAACGTTAAAATAAATGTTGACGTTAATTGGTTAATTAAGGAATAAAATCAAACGGCAATAAAACAATTAATATCATTCCCAAAATAGACCAACTGATAAACCACCACTTAGGGCCAGTCAACCGCTGGCGGTCGACCACCTAAATAGGAGCGATCGATCGGTGATCGTAGTAGCGGTTAGGGTTTTCAACACCACGAACGGTCCGGATTTAATTATTTAAACTAACTTTAATCCGATGGTTCTGGTGCTTTTTAGCCACTATAAATAAGAGCATACCCCCTTCACTTTTATCACAAATTATTTTGGGAACTAAGTGAAGCTCTATCGGTCTCTCTTTTCAAAGGTTCAGAAAATTCTATAGGGTTTCAAGTATGAAATTTTAGGTGTTTATTATTCATTTTCTAATTCTATTCTCCTTCAACCCTTAAATTTCTGGATCTAATTCATATACAAGTCCCTTGTTATATATTTCTAAAAGGAGAGATTTGTAGCAGATTAAAGCGGGCGTAAAGAAATCCAAAAAGGGAGAGATAATAATTTTTTGTAAGTGGAATCTTAGGTAGTGTTTGGTTTACCCTTTTTAGTTTTGGATTTTCGTCCATACAAAAATGCGCACGACGCATGTATCTTATTGATAACGACCAATTTATAAAAGAAAGTTAACATACAAAATAGAAACAACTTTTTTTTTATTTTTCATGTTTTGAGAAATAAGAGAAGCACGAGAAACAATCAATCCTTCCATCGGTTCTCCATCCCCTCCGTGGTCCCCTTCATCTTCCTTCCATCTTATCTGTCGTCCCTCCACTACTCTCATATTTTTTAATTAATGTTGAAAACTCAAAACACAAAATTCATTTTAAACCAAATGCTACATTAGTTTTTCTTATTTTAGTAATTGTATAGTATAATTTGGATTTGAAATATGCCTTGGGAAATTTTGTTTACGAAAACATCACATTAAAACCCCAAAATTCCCCAAAAGTGAAATGTCAATTCTTAAGTTAGAATCTCAATTATTATATATTAAAATAGTGAAATTGTGTAGTTATTGCAATTTTAATGTTTTCATTCTATTTCACTTCTCATTTTTTTCTTTGGATCTGATTTAGGGTTTCTAAAAAGAAAAGGTTAGGAAATGGTGTGTAAGGTACGAATTCTAGTTATTTGTAGTTTGCATTGCCTATTTTTATAATTTAAATGAGGATTCCCTTTTGCATTTGTATTTGTAGAAGTTGAATAGAGCGTAAAAGGATTTGAATGCAAATTCTATTAATACTGATTATACTAGTTTAGTATAAACTAAGTTTAGTATGGATTCTATTTATATACAAGTCTGTTGTTGAACTGAGATTATTGGATTTATAATATGTTTATTGATATGGAATTGGACTTGTATAAATTTAAAGATTTGACATTTAAACTTTTAGTCTAGGGCATAACATTCCATGCTTAGAAATATTTTAGGCACGTGTGTGTATGTATTAGCATATAAATAACGTATAACTAATAGCATATTAATTATGTAGTAAATAGGTTATTAATTAGTATTAAATCTCCCTTAGGAAAGAAATTGATAGTTAAGGCGAAATAAGTGTTTTCCTTATAAGGCCTTAATAGAGAATGCAGCGAGGTGTGTCATAGTGTGTTAAGAGAGTGTAGATTATGACTAAGTTACAGGGATACGAGGTCAATCAAAATCACAGAGAAGTCTATCCAGCTAATCTAGCTACCAACAGTATGACTTTGGGACTGGTGTGAGACATTAGCTACAATAAATACCTTAGAGGACACGAGGTTAGTCCCAAATTCTGTAGGATAAACCTATCCAGCTAATCTGGCTACCAATACATACGAATAGTCGGAGTAATGTGAGCGTCACAGTTTGGTTACAGGTCATAATACGAAGGACCTGCTTCGAGGTTGAAGTTATTAAGTGGCTGATTGAGGGCCCGCCTCTTCCTTATGTAGGAAGTACTAAATGATCAAGGTTAGTGGTTAGGCACGATATAGGATATCTCAAGGAGACTTCGACTTTGAGGTAAGTGTTATTGTATGGTACGCCTTTCCTATAAAGAAGTATTGAGTGGCTTGAAGAGATTCTGTGTAATATCAGCTAAATAGTACCATAGAGGATTCCGTCTTGGGATATGTATCAAATGATGTGGACCTTCCTAGAATGAGGTATTAAATGGTCAAAGGCTATCTAGTTTCTATTCAAAATGTATTAAGTAGCTTGGGTACTATTGCTTACATTGTTAGGACATTGTTGGCAATAGATGCGTGGGACTGAGAGTTGCCATTGGCCTACAGTTGAAGATGGGTTATTGGGTTGAAAAAGGGTAATGATTATAGAATTGAACTAGAAAAGCCTTAGGGTTTGTAGTTGGAAAACTTATAGTATAGTTAGGATGCGTAATACATATTCTTATTAAAATTATACTGCCCAAATACTATTATATAAAGGCTCGAGATTTTTATTCATTGGACATTTTTATCTTGACTCCCTCCTTATCACAACACAGGTTAGAGAAGATGACGTAGATTTTTGGAGATGGTGGAGGAGGCACAGACTTGTGGTAGTTACTTATCTATCTATTTATGTTATTTCTATATTTTTGATGTACCCATCAAGACATGATATGTTTTGAGATATTGTACCACAAATATTTGGCATCGTTATGTGGGATATTATGTTGTATGTTGTGGACATCTGAATTTTTAAATAAATGGGTACTATTCTGATATTATATTTTATCCTTCCGCTGTGAAATTCCGAATGTGTAGATAGATAGCTATGTGTATTTTTCTTTGAAACCATTTTACCAACCAATAGCCAGCATTGGAATGGGTCTAAGGTTCGATAGGTCTTTTCTGGGTTGAAAATTAGGCTCGTTTCAAGGTGGATTGTTACATAAATGTAAACGCTAAGCTGTAGAAGTGCAATGATTTTTTTATGTCCTTGCACTTCACATCTGCTGTACCTATTTCCCGTTGGAGGTTGCGTTTCAGCCATGAAACATTTAATTATTATAGACCGAGGGTGTTATGGTTGTCGACAAGTTATTGGTGGAAAAACTAATCGACCATCATTTTCCATCTAGTAGCGTTTATCATGAATGGAATGAAACTCTAGTTTTTACTTGGCCAAGTATTTCTAAACTGAGTACCAAGGTAATGCAAAGTCATGATGAGCTCTATTTACACCATTTACAACCGTTGAACATGCAGCCATGCACATGGTAACTGTTGTAACAATGGAATGTTGCATGTACTCGAGAAAATGTTACAGTCAGTTGTTACTTTAAATTCATCATCAAAACAATGAATTACTTGTCATTCAACTTGACTAAATCGCGCTGGCCTTGAATGAACCAGTTGGTTTCATTCCCCAATTGATTTCCAAGGTAGTAGGTATTCCTTTCATCCTATCAGAAATGAAAATAATACATCGATCATTAACACTATAAATGAACCTTCACATGAAAGCAAAAAACTAAATCCAACTATCATAGGATTCCTTTAATATACCAAAGGGTAAAGATGGTCATCCGCATTTATCACAGTCGTAATAAGTAATGTATCTTTGTATTTTCCATACAAATATGTGCCATCAATACAGAGCAAAGGATAACAACGTACAAAACCATCAGTATAAGGTCCAAAATCCCAAAAGGCTCGATCAAAGACTCCATACCCATTTTATACTACACGTCCATTTCTACTTGGGTTCGTCCTAGCAATTTTAGCAAAATATTATCGCGGATTCATATAGGATTCCGCCCAGTCACCATAAATCTGTTATATTGCCTTGCTCAAAGTTCTACATGCCTTTAACTAATTTTTTAAACAATGGTTCTTCCATTAGTACCTACACCATTCTGGCTGTTATATTCTAATTGAATTTTACAAAAGGCATGATCTTCAAATTCAGAAAAGTAAATGTCGATCACTTGTAATTAGAATTAACTGTTGGGTTCATGCAATTAAGTTCACTTGGATATTTTCTAATCATTCACCATCCTGACTGAGATTTTTTTGAAACTGTAGCACATATTCTCCATGGACAATTTGAATTGACATTGCAAATTGCGGTGTACTTGCTTTTGTCTGACTTTATTAGCTTAAAAGAGACTGCACGTAGAATAGATCATTCCCTTAATTGTTGTAGGAATTTTTTTTTCGTTCTCAAGTACCATGCCAACTTTGAATCCATTTTGAACACTAGCAGATGAAAACAATTCATTGTTGAATTGAAAATTTACAACAATGGATCTAGCCATCAATTATCCATTTCAAAGATCACCATTCAAAGGTGCTTCCATCTCCGGTTCATCACTATCTTGATGAATATCGTTTTCAATTGCGGAATCTGGTTAAGTGATTCATTGTTGACTTGCATGTTATTGATCCAAGACTTATCATTCCCCAGCCTAGTCGCATCATCTATGCTATAAAGAGGATTGTCATGTATATCTGTATCCACATCTATATCCATATCATCATCACATTTGCCGCTCCTAAATCAGTAGCTGGTTGAACGTTCGACCGTGTCATAATATCATGTGCAAGAAAGTTATAATTTGAAAAGAAAAAAAAATTAATATAATTTTGTGAATGCATGTCAATCATTTAACATTATAAAACAATGCATACCTCCGACTCATATGGTATAACAGGAAGGTTCGTGATATATTAGACAAGATATACAGCCATTCGATGGTCCAATACTACTTTGTGGTGTAGCCTGATGTGGAATATAACTACAAATAAAAATTCAATTTTTTTTACCAACTTTAATTTAATGAATATAATATAATATAATATAAGAACTTTACGAACTATGCATTACCTTTGACTCATACATGAAAAACTATCCTGGATCGGATATGGATAGCTATATTGCACACCTTGTTGCTAATTCATGAAAGGAGCAAATCCGAAGAACATTTGTTGATGATCATAGTTTGCTACATTCATAGGTAGATTACTATAACTGGGAGACACAATTTTTTGAGCACCGTTAATGGTCTCTACTGTTCTAGAATACTCTTCAATACAATGATTAACTACTGGTTGCGGTATAAGTTATTCTATTGGCAACCTTCTAGTTATTCCAGCAAACAACTCCATTGATTTTGATACTGTAGAAAACAATAACTCAACGTCATCATTGTCGACTATATTTATTGCTTTTGATCCAGAATCAGTAGGCCAACTGCAGACTAGATTATATCAAACTCCTCAGGTTTAATCTTCGTTGCTTTAAAAACCGATTCTTTCAATTGTTCCAAGTTGCAACCTTTTGAGCTTTTGCCAGTTTATAATAACCACCAACATACTTTCCATACATTTATTTATCAATAACCAACTTGCAATCAAAGTAGCAAATAGTTGGAACAAAATTACAAGACATTCTACGTTAACAGTGAACACAACATTATATAATTTTTATATACAATTACTGAATAAAAAATAATAATCTAACAAAAAATTTAGGTCTTACAAAATCATATCATCATATCTTGATCGTCCAAAAGCAAAGCGAGGTTGTTATCCTTCAACTAGATCTATTTAAACACAAGTTTTGATTGATTTTGGCGTAAAAAGAAAGAGATTTACGAAAAAGAATAGTGGGAGAGTCTTGAGTTTTCTTTTATAAAATTTTGGTAAATTATAAATGAAGAGAGAAAGAAGGCTGTTTTACCGGGTACAGAATTATATGCGTAGTTTGAAATGTCGGCAGTATAATATACGAACATAAAATGCACCTTTCAAAAAGTATCTTCCTTGTTTTCTAGATTACAACGTTGTGCAATTTGGAATTGCGCCAGTATAATTTTATTAAAAAGGATGAAAGTTATATTTGAAATGTCGTCTGTGTGTTTTGGCCAACGTGTCGGTAAGCTGATCAAAACTAATATATACATATATATACATATATACATATATACATATATATATATACATATATACATATATACATATATATATATATATATATATATTTGTAATTAGTTTGAAATGTGAACTATTTGCATAATATGTTTGAAAAATTGGGTTAAAGTGAAATTTTTTCCTAAACGACTAAATAAATCCAGGGAGGTGCTTCGAGGGTAAAACTTGTAGTTCGCTCTTTCTAATTTCATTATGCCAGTTTGGATCCAATGATGAAGCTCTTATGATTAATGATTTTCTGACCAATCTATAATTTGTATCTCTATACAAATTTCGTAAGATGTTAATTGAGTTCAGATTATTGTTTGTTGGGTACTGCTGTAGACGTTCAAATTTTTGCTTGCGGCCACCACGATTGACGATCAACCACCGTGTGAACCTTGTTGGCTTCGGCGGTTGTTCACCGACCGTAGTATAGAATAAGAAATTTTCTTGCATGGTGGCCGCTAGCCGGAAAGATGGGTGCAGTAAGACACTTGTTTGTTTGCTGCGCTAAATACAGGGAAGTAGCATAAAGTAATACAAAGATAAAGGTATTACAACACAACGGAATTGAACTCTCTCAAACAAGCAACGACCTGCACCATACTCGGCCTCCTTGCCGGAGAGTCATCCACACATTTCAAACTTAGCTCCAAAAACCTCTTCATCTCTTCAATTTCCTCCTCACTCCCATCCTTAACCAACTCCTCATCAACGACCTCCATCTCTTCCCCACTTTTAACCTTCATCTTCACCCACCCCACCAAATTTGTATCCTCAAACTCCTCCTTATCTGTCGGCCTCCTCCCTGTCAAAATCTCCAACATCACCACCCCAAATGAGTATACATCCCCCCTTGCAGTGCACCTAAAACTCTGATAATACTCTGGCGGCACATACCCAGGCGTCCCAGCCAGTGTACTCACACTCAGATGTGTGTCCACCGCACTTATCAGCCTCGCCATCCCAAAATCCGAAACCCTAGCCTCCATCTCCTCATCCAGCAATACGTTGCTCGATTTCATGTCCCTATGTATTATATGCGGAATGCAATTATGATGCAGAAAACACAGCCCTTTAGCCGCCCCCCTTGCTATCCTCTTCCTCTCGTACCAATTCAAAATCTTTCCTTGCTTTCCATGCAGTATGCCTTCAAGGCTTCCGTGCTTCATGTACTTATAAACTAGCAGCCTCTCCTCCCCAATTTTACAGTACCCTAACAGTGGTACCAGATTATTGTGCTTGATTTTGCCTAGGGTTTCCATTTCAGCTACGAACTCCCTATCCCCTTGGTAGCTTAAATTGATCAATTTCTTGATCGCCACTATCGTGCCGTCCTTTAAAGTCGCTTTGAACACTTCCCCAAACCCCCCTGTCCCGATTAAAGTCCCTGAAGAGAATCCATTGGTCGCTTCTATCAACTGAGAAAACGTCAGTTTTCTCAACTGCCTTTGAAACGTTGCAACGTTTATGCTTAGCACAGCTTCCTTTTTCTCCTTTCCAATCTTCCATAACGTTGCAGCCTGTGCTGCCTGCAGACTGTCCAGCATTTTGCCCTTCGCCATCTCCTTTCGCCTCACATAAATCGCAACAGTCCACAATGCAGCTGCACATAAAAACATCACTACTGATACCAACACACCCACAGCATAATTAGGCCAATGAGAAGCCGAATTAGCCTGAGTACCTTTTGAAGTGGAATAAGCATTGAACGACGACAATGTAGCGTGGCAAGGCGGTAGGGGTACCCCACAAAGACCAGGGTTGTTAGCATACTGACTTGCAGGCAGCGTGCTAAGCTGCCCTAGCGACGGGATTGAACCAGTAAGATTGTTATTTGACAAATCTATCTGCACCAAGAAAGATAAGTACGAAAACGAGTCTGGAATTCTTCCAGATAGTGAATTATGCGAAGCATCAAACACTCCTAAATTACGAAGCTTCCCCAAAGATTCCGGTATCTGTCCAGTCAGTTTATTATAGGCTACGTCAAGAACCTGCAGCACTGTCATGTTCCCGAACTCAACTGGTATTCCACCACGAAGATTATTATAAGACAGATCAAGGTATTCAATTGTCTGATATCGGGTCCAGTCACTAAGAGCTGTCCCTGAATAAAGCCTTGTAAAATCACAACTCTTCAACGTTGGTACTTCAAGCAATCTTTCAGGTCGAATGCCTGCAAACTCTAGAAGTCCACCAACTCCTTTGCATGAATTACCAACATTACGAACAAATGCCAAAGTGTTGCCTGAAAGAATCCCAAATGAAGTTTCAGACCCGATATGGCGCCCAATTCTTTTTGGTATCTCGCCTGTTAGACGATTGCTGTTCAAGTCCAGCCACACTAGACTGCTACAGTTGCTCAACTCCTTTGGAATTTCACCACTAATACTATTGTTTGCTAGCTGCAACACTGCTAGTCTCGATAACCTGCCAAATCCTATAGGAATTACTCCGCTTATCATGTTGCTAGTTAAGGAAATCCACTCCAGGTTGCTGCAGTTGGATAAACTTTTTGGGATTTTACCTGATATTAAATTGTTGTTTAGTATTAGATTCTTGAGATTCTTACATTGTCCAAGTTCTGAAGGAATTTCCCCATTGATACTATTGAACCATAGCATGAGTTGTTCAAGCTTTTTTAGGCTTCCAAACTCTTTGGGGATCGGACCATGAAGATTGTTTACACTTAGATCAATCGTTCGAAGGTTTGAGCAATTTGATAGTTGAGGTGGGATTTGACCTGTGATCAAATTGTCTGGAACCCTGAGCTCTTCCAGTGAAGTTTCGCCTTGGCAAATCTGAAGAGGTAGGTGTTTACTTAACTTATTTGAACTTAAATCTACAAGTTTTAAGTTCTTGTTAGAGAATATTAGGCTTGGGAACTCCCCTGATATGTAGTTGTTTTTTAACTTCAATATTTGTAGAGAAGATAAGCCTTTTAGTACATTGTTTTGAAGGGGACCAGATAAGTTGTTGTTCGATATGTCGAGTAATTGGAGATGCGAACATGAGAAAAATGAAGATGGGATTGAACCCGATATATTGTTGCTTGATAATCTTAGCTCCAATAATGAACCACAAGTGTTGCTTAAAGTGTATGAAATTTGTCCTTTTATGTGATTGTTAGAAAGATCGAGTTTTTCTAACATGCGTAGATTTGAAAGAGATCGTGGAATTTCACCGACAAATGAATTATATGACAAGTTCAAAGTCTTTAAGTTCAAGCAGCTAGATATATTTTCAGGGATGATACCCGTTAAGTGATTCATAGAAACGTCTAAGTATGTTAAGTTGGTACAAGAGATTGGAAACTGTAATGAGCCAGACAAGTTATTATAAGAAATGTCTAAACTTTGCAGACTTTGAAAATTTGTCAACAAAAGCTCAGGCAAATAACCTGATACATTGTTATGCGAAAGATTGAGTTGATACAAAGTGTTTGGGAGGTGAAGCAAAGAAGAAGAGTTGATAGAAAAATGATTGTTGGACAAATCAAGAAATATGAGCTTGTTAAGAGGAGCAAAAGAGTAGAAAGAAACATTGCCTGAAAGATTGAGATTGCTTAAACTGAGATGAATAACTCTATTTGCATTGTTGCACCACACACCAAACCAAATGCATGGACTATTCTTAACTTGCCAATTGGATAATACTAAGTTGGGATCCATAGGTATCGAATTTTTGAATAAGATTAATGCTTCAGCATCTGTTTTGGTGCTAGGAATGCGAGTTGAGTTTGAAAAGATGAAGAAGGTTGATAAAAGAATGAATTTGAAGATTTTCTCCATTCAAGCAAAATGTGAAATTTTGATTGAGTTAGTGACTTGGTGTTTGTTGATTGCTACTTATAGTCATTTGATATTCACTGCTCCATGATTTCTGAATTTAGTTGATTTTTTAGTCTTTGTAGTGCCGTGTAAAGAGAGCAGAAGGAATGTTTTGGCATGATTGGTCAAAGAACATGATCCAACAAAGATTTCTGTAAAGCAAAAGGTTAGCATTTTTACAGGCTTACATTTCTTAATTCAAGCAACATAAAGCAGCTTAACACCAAAATTTGAGTTTATTTTTCACTGTTTCAGTCTATGTAGCATGGATGTCTGTCCCAATATTGGATGAATTCATAACAATTAACAAGACATTGTATATTCAGTAGATTGATTATGCGCACCTAAGCAATGAATATAGAATATTTTCTTTATGTACATTTAAAAATTCAAAAGTTCTGGTGCATGGGTGTAGATATGGTTCAGATTCAAAAGAAAAACATACGGTTCCCTACAAAAGATGGGACATGAATTGCTTCTTTCATCATTTCTTAGAGGCAATGGGGTTGATGATGGCTGTTTTATTTGATATCGCTCTTTTATGAATTACACTGATTGTATGATTTTATTGTTCAAATTCTTGACTAACATAAATGTATTCCTAGACTTTAAATGCTTTATACAGTCGTATAATGTTCCCAAATGAGATACATTGTTGATCAGATAGTTGCTTTCAGAATGAAAACGAATTTAAGCTTCAAGTTTCAGAGTGGTGGCCTTGGTGTTTAGTTAGAGTAGCTGAATCTGTTAGATGTATATTATATATGGCTTCTTGTCATATATAATGGAAACAGACATTTATTTTATATTGGAAATGATGAGAGTGCAACTCTTTTTGCGCCTGCACGAGAACATCATATTATTCAATTAGCAGAATGCCACACTGTAATCTAACATCTCAATTAGACTAATTTTCCTTTTTTTTCCTTTTCTTTTCCTTGATTTGTGCTAACAGTCTTTTTCTCATCCTTCTACAGCATAAATTACTTGGGGGAGTCCAGGTATGCATATGACCAACTTTACTTTGGTCCATGAACAATGATCATATGAACTGAGCGAGTGCGAGTAATTAATGCAGACATTGAATCGGGATCTGGGATGACGTGCTGCCCTAGAATTATAGTTTAATAAAAACATGCAGTCGTGCAAAATGTGGGGACCGGACAAATAACCTGCATCCCTAACTCTCATTCTTTGTGTGCTCCATGGATAAATAGTTGGACCTTCATTTGGTTCGTCTTTTTATTGTTTTTGGTTCAATGAAGTTAACATGCAACAAGATAAAAACATTTGTAAATTTTAATTTTGGTTTTGGTGATTGGAGAATATATAAAAAAAAAAAAAAACAGGAAAAACAATTCATTTTTCTGAGGTTTCCCCATTGTTGTAATCCATTTCTGTAATAACTTCGATTTTTAAATTTTCTCCTTTGATGTTCTCATGTTTTTTAATTTATTATTATTATATTTTTTGAAAACCAGAAGAACCCGGTGGGTCGGTAAATTCCTGAATAGGATATAGTAAAACCGCCTGTTGATTCAAGCTTCCATATCCCTTAATAAATTTTTTTTTTATATAGAATAGGAACGCATGGTAGAAATCAAACTAAAGTCTTTTTATCAGAATCTAAGCCTTCTTTCCACTGCGTCGTACCAACGGACACATGTTTTGTAATATAGGTTGAAAAATAAAATATAAAATTCAAAATGAAACTAAACGAAAACTAAACCGACCTTTGATAATTTGCATAAAGATCCACAACTTAAAAGTCAAAGAGGATGTGTTTTAAAGAATCGAACAAACTTATTGCAACTTTCATAATTCCTTCAATAAATATTTACCACCTAATCAAGTTATCTTAAGAGATCCACAACATAAATCAAGGAATGTTTGTTCTGATTGGTTAAGAACATCTTCGATCCAAATCGTGCTTGTCATGTTAAATAGATTACACGTCTAACACTTAACAATGTTAATTGAAATTTCTTAATTAATGTTAACGTATAATAGAGTGTTAATCCGATGTGTCAAACAATATAAAAGGCGTTGATAAGAGAATGTGAAAGCATTTAACATTCATTACTTATGTTTTTTTATTTAATGCAAAAGTTTATGTACACAAATATTGTTTATGTGTAATTTTCTAAATATCTATACTATATTATTATTAGTGAGTTAACTTTCAAGCTCACACAGCCCTCTTGAAATTTGGCAACCGAACAGTCTCGGATTCAACCCTAAATCATTTTCTCTTTCTCAACTCAACTGCCACCTTTTAAATTCCTCTTTTCGTGTACAGTTCTTCCTTCTTCCTTCTTCGCTTTCCATCTAAACCCTAAATATTCACGTCCATAACTTGACCCTTTTACCCACCGTCAACGTTTACCTCTCCTCCTACCACCGTCGCTAACAACCTCGAATCCGAATCTCCAGCCAATCGATTGACAACTACCTTCGCCTTGCCCAAACTTTGCAGCCAACTCTCGAAATCGCTTTCCATAATCCCTATCCCTATTCCTGTGCACAGCGCCGAACTCCTAACTGTGCCTTGCCCCATCAATTTGTCTTCGATTTATGCTATTTCTTCCCCTTACAAGTCGCTGAAACCCTAAAACTGCAGGCATCGCCACTTATGTAAACCCTTTTCTTCCCCATCTCACGGATCGCTGACCTCTACCCATGCAAGCATAATCAATTCCATTGAAGCATGACACCGTTGACTGGAGAATCAAACCATTCTCTGTTTACCAGATTGGATGTATATCGGGTAAACAATGTTGTATGGTTTTTGAATATTTTATCGAAGGTTTGTTAATTTTAGGAAATTGGTGTTTCT
The DNA here is from genome assembly GCA_030737815.1 of Allium fistulosum. NCBI lineage: Eukaryota > Viridiplantae > Streptophyta > Magnoliopsida > Asparagales > Amaryllidaceae > Allium > Allium fistulosum. The sequence continues at coordinate 967,857,057 of CM060904.1, read as the reverse complement.
CTTTTGAGTATGCTTGAGAATAACAGATGCTAAAGCCTTTGTGTTGGTTGAAGAAAATTATTATATGTCTGCACTTGCTCATGTTCATGAATTATTTTTATCCAATAAGTAAAAACGACTGTATGCATTTGATTATTCAATGGATGGATTATTAATTTCAGCTGCTTAGTTGATTTTGTTTTTTGTATTCTGACATTGTTACGAGAATTATTAGTGGACATTTTATCGAAGTATTCAGCCCCGATGGCATCTACCATACCAACACGGTTTGATAGATTAAATTGGAATTTTAATATAATCTGACGCTAATATGTATTAGCTATTAATGAATCATGTTGATCATCTGTTATATTTTCCACACTTCCATTGCTTTCGGTTGAATTATTAGCTCATTTTTTCTTTGATCGTTAGTATAGTTGTTATCTTTCATTCATATATTATACTTTTGCTACATGTAGGCTACTGTTGTAGTTTATTAAAAGTTTATGGTGGATATGACAAGGTTTTTGCTGCGCAATTTTAGATTCCAGCTTCACTTAGAATGGTAAGTTGCCAACAACTTAGAGCCCTTTTCTTTTTCTTTTTTTGATCATTAATGGAAATTCTCCATTGAAACTCTCTCTGATTAGGAATAGGGAGCTTAGTGCAAAGATTGTCCATATAACATAAGCTAATAACTCAACGTAATTTCAACAATGTAGTTTGTTGGTGGAACAGAAAGAAAGTTTCTAGGAAATTTGTTGTTTCACATATGAACCAAGTTTACTGGATTCGTTTTTGAGAAAATTGGGACTTGCCATTAGTTTTAACCATCCAATGACAGTCTAAGATGAATATAACTTTTGTATCAAAAAAAATTAGATCATAATTATAGGATTACTCATGCTCAAGTTCACGTTAGAAACATTAGCCATTCTTCCAACTATGCATAACCACTGATGCCATTTGATTTTAACCACTGATGGTATATACAGTGTTAATAATACGATAGTCATGATATACATCGAATTGCTGGAGTAATATTTCTTCGTCTAAATTAGTTTACATTCTATCAATAAAAACATAATATTATGAAATCCTAAACTAAATTTTATGAAATCTTTTAACTACTATTAATAAAATTCATTTCTAACTTGCCAATGTGCAATATCTCTCATCTTCGATAGTGTTCAATCAAGTTAATATGATAAAGTAGTCGTTTTCATTTACGTGCAGTGCTTTATGATACTTCAGTTTAATTGTTTAAATTAGATAACCTAAGGATAAGCTACTATGATGAAGTTTCGGGTTCTTTCAAGTTCTTTCTGACACAAAGCTTTGTAATGGAGTTGAGGTAAATCTAATTTAACTTATGTCCATGCAAAATAAATTTGACCATATTTAGTACTTATTCATGGCTATGCAAATCATGTTAGGTTCTACTTTTAAAGTTATATCTAATCATCTCTGTTACATATTCAGTGATCAGGTATGTGCTTAGGAGAAAAGGTGGTTACGCTCCCTGCTAAAGTCTATTTGCATTAGGTAAACAAGCATTGAACCTTACAAAATAAATTATTTGGTTGCGTTTGATATTGGCAAGTTTTTGACCTATTAAGGGTTATTTTGATTGGATCCTATTTGATTGGATAGTATTGTAGACATAATGAAAAGCTAAATGATTTGGTTTTTTGAAGCAAATGATACTTATGCTCTAGACTAAATATACTTTGAAGCAAATGATCAGGGCTAGAGTTGTGAAACTAAACTTATGACGAGCAAGATTATTCAAACAAAAGTTGTCAATGTTGTACTTCCTTCAAAAATATTATATATAACAAGTTAGTCCATGTATTATTCTAAATGAAACATGAAAGCAATTTCAATATCACAAGTGTAAGTTTTAGGTAGGCTATAAACGCTAACTTTTTATATTGCATTTCATTAAGTTTCACAGCTTTATCATGTTTTGTGGCTACTATAATTAGTATTAACTCTATACTTATCATTGACAATTCTTGCAGCTTAAAGACTTAGTGTTCAGTGAAAATTTCCCACTGAAGTGCTTCATACTTTTGAATTGTAATGATAGCAGACCTATAGTTGGTGTGATTTACGTGTATCGATAACCCACTTTACTTCACAATAGTGAATCGATGATGCTGTCATTTATCTTACTTATGTTATATGCCATAGTTAATAGCTAGATTAATTTACAACATAGCTTAAAGAAATGTGGTGAAAATTAATATCAAATTCATGGGATTTGGATGTTGGATTTTAGTCAATTTGTTGGGTTCATTTGTTTGCTGTATGTTTAAATTTATATACCATTAATTTAGTTTTGAGTTCAACGTTATGTTGGGAATTTGTGCACACTTTAGTTATTTTTTTCTCTACCATGTGAATCTCTAATAGTTGTAATGATAGCAGTTAATTAAATTTGTATCTTTGGATTCAGTGAGCTGAAAACATACCATTGACAAATATTCTTATTTTACTAATTAAATGTCTGTTCTAATTTCATTGGAGCAATATTTGTCAATATTTTGTCAATTAAAATCGATTTCTTAGGATCGGTTTTAGTTACCTTACAAGTAATAGTAGTACATGTGCAATGGTGGATTATCATGATATTTGCAAAGTTTCAAAAAATTTATTTGATTTCACAATATTTTATCTTTACCATTCACAAACTGTACTTTATTTATGCTATTAACCTACTATAAAATATTATTCGGTACCAGTACAAATTTACTTGAGCATAAGAGGTAGGCTAGAAATGTAATACTTCCCAGCAAAGTGTCATGCTACATTTGTCTCTGAAAAAAGATAAATGCTAACTGTCTTTCTTGCTAAACATTTACAGTGGAGGACGATAATCTTCAAAGATTTGTGTTGCTAAGTTAGTGTATTCTATGAAAAAAAAAGTGACCCAAAGTTGTAATATTGCTATGCTGTAATTGCTAAAGTTTCATTACCTTCTGTTCTAATGTCATACTTCTTTAATGTTAAACTCTATTTTGGATGGCATGCATTAGCATTTTACTATGTTTAACCGTACTTTCCTGTATCTATGTTTTATTGTTTCATTTAGCATTTCATGGCTTTGTTGTGCTGTTGAATACAATTGGCAATTATGACTGATTGAAAAAAAATCTATCAGATTATTAACGTGCATGCAATTTTTCACTGACATTGGTTTTAATTTGGAAGACTTTATTAATCTATCAGCGATAACTCGAAAAATATAGTCATGTGGCACCAATATCTTCATATTAATTGTGGCATGTTTTACAAGGTGTTTTTACAATATTTTCATGCTTTGTCTGAACCACTATTTCTCATGGTTTACATGCAACCTGCCTTTTTTTTTAATGTAAATTGATTCAAAAAAGGTTTTAGGTATACGTCTTTCGTTCTTGGAGATGAGCTATGTTGTTTTAAGAAGTACTCAAGGTGATAAATCTATTGCTTCAGTATCGATTTGCTTACTACTTTCAAATATTAAGTTCTTACTAAACACATTGGATATTCACTTTTATGAGGGCGTTACTATATGAGGGCGTTAATTATTTGGCCATTTAATACATTGGATATTCTACATATTTATATTTATGTGAGGTTTATCATAAATTATTTGGTGTAGAAGCATAGATTTAGATGACATTTTATTTGGCGTTTCCCTTTAACCCTTTCATTCAACTTCAATGCTCTTTAGACAAGCATGTATCTTCCATATCGTGACTGTTCTACCATGTTCTTCAGATGAATACTGTTTGTGTCATGGTATCTTCCATATCATGCATGTTCTGTTGTATGCATCTTCTGTATGTTGTATGTTCTGTTGGATGTTCTCCATAGTAAATAAGTAGAGCATGGTCTGCCATATGCACCTCATGCCTCACTATTATATGTTCTCATGGACATGCATTAACTAATTGTCATTAATTTTGGTATTTAATTTACGCTTCATTAAGCATTATTGGTATCGCATGCTCTACTTATTTTCGGGCAGGTTTCCATTTAATATTTAGCAACTTATTTATCATAAAGGTAGCATATAATATATCTCATCAACATGATGTTGGTATAATTGCTGCTCTTTGACAATGGGCCCTCTGCCATGTTATGCATGGTTTCATATCAAGATAAGCAAATTTTCATATAGTACCATTGTACAAGGTCTAATTTCACAACTAAAAAATATGCTTCATTACCAAATAATAATAGCACAAACAATTGCAAAACTAATAATAAGCAAATCCGTGTGCGTAGCACGGGTTCGCACTAGTTTTATTTAAAACCTATTAGTGGAGAAAGAAAAAAGCACGTGGAGTTGAATGTCTAAAATTAGACATTATGGACATTGCAATTTATAATGTGAAACCAATCACAGTTAATTAAATTTAACTAATTCACATAAAGTGGTTTTTGTAAATTATTTTCATATTTTGACTGGCGACAACGTCGTTCAAAAAACATTTGTATTGGATTGTTTTTTATCTTTTTAATGTGTTGTCATGTCTTTCTAATTACATTGGCTTTATATTGTAGACACATAAATTAAATTATAAATTACATCCTTCTTGTTGAAATGCTCCGAGTATATAAGAACAGTGAAATTTGGGTGTAGATTTTAAAGACTAAAACAAATTTATTGCAAGCTTCATAATTGCATTCATGTATACCGCATCCATCAGGCAGTTAGATCTGATAAGAGCATTTCCAACAGCCTTGGGGCTACATATTAAAAATAGAGGGAACTAGGGAAAAGAAAAAACTTTGAAAAAAATTTAGGCTGAAAGATACCAAGTTTTATTTTTAGGCTGAAAGACAATGCTAGTTATGATTAGCATTATATTCAACTTTTACACTATACAAAATGCTAGTTATATCTAGCATTATATTCAGTTTTACACTATACAAAATGCTAGTTATTACTAGCATTGTCCTTCAGCTTAAAAAACAAACTTATTGTCCTTCGATCTAATTTGTTTTCTAAGTTTGTCTTTGTGCCTATTTTCCTGTTAAAAATATGTAATATTAAAAATTCTAATCCATCATTTCCAACAGGTAGCAATCTTTCATTTAGACACAAAAATACGTCTTAACATGCAAATATATGTTGAACACCTATTTGACAAGCATATAACTACGACTATAAATTCGTAATTGATTTTGTGAGATTTTTATGATGTTACAACATGTGGTCAGTTGTCAAGAGACACTCTTTGACTTAAATTGCAAATTTGTAACTATGTTACCATTGCAAGAGTTGCTTTGAGAAATTAACTTGCTCATGAAGTGCTAACAATATACAAAACTAGTACAATCGCATAACAATGGAAAACCGACCGTTCGATTATATATATATACTAGTGTGAATCCGTGCTACGCACACGGAGTGAACAACGTAATTATTTAGCAATGCATTTATATTTTTTCTATTTAAATGAATACAAAAACATTTGTTTATGAATTATAATTTTTTTTAGATTAGTCTATTCCTTGAATGTTACAGATGAACATTTATTCATAAATCTGTTTCAGTAATAACGATGTTAACATAAATCACCATCCTAACTTGGTAAGCATTACAGTACTAAGCTTGTTATTAAGTTTCGAACAAAACTGAAAGTTCAAAGAGTTTACCCTTTTTTAACATTAAATATGTGCATAGTTTGGTATGATATGATTGTATAAAGAGTGAAATGGTTCAAATTCAGTTCAAAGGCTCAAAGAGGGTGGATTTTGATTTTATTTTAAAATTTGTTTTTAAGAAGGAACGATCAAGCATTTTGAAACTTAAAAAAGGGTGTTTAAAAAATTCAATATTAAACAATACAATCAAATTTGATGGTCTACTTCTTAATACTTGCAAGGGTAACCACGTCAAATGTCCATTGTTGTTTATTGCCGCCTAGGAGGGAAATTGTAACAACCCGCATATTTCACAATTTTACATTTAAATGTTCTATTTAAATATAGCATCGTTAATCGGATTAAAGTCCGAAAGGTTACTTTTTGTAAACGGTCGAATTGGGACTCGAGACCACTTCCATTGAGTCCAAAATGATGTTTACAACTTTTTTGAGTATAAACATCGATATGTTTGGAGTTGAGTAGAATTTTGTTATTTTTCTATTTGAGTTTTGGGTTTGGGTTTCAGCCCACTAATCCAACATAATACCCTAACTCCTCTACTCTTCATCCATTCACTCATTCTATTTCCTAACACTTAAGCTAAAGTAAAAATGGAGGAAAAGAATGGGAAATAGAAATTCCTAAACCCTGGTTTTGTTTAGGAAACTCAAATTCAAGTTCAAAATCAAGGAGAAGCTTAGGTAAGCATTCTCTTCTTCTTTTCCATCTCAATCTCTCTCCAATTTCAGAAATTTCCTATAACCTAACTTAGGAAATATTTGTTGTAATCTTAGATTGGAGCTTCTAGAGTTGAAGTTGAAGTGTGGTTGATTTTTCTTTTGTTTTAAAAGCTTCTCACTTGTTGTTTTTGGGTTTAAAGGTGAGTTCTTTAACTCACATCTATGCCTACAACTTTCATTGTTGTTAGGTATGAATTCCTAACATTTATTCATGTTCATTGGCTTTTGATTTGAATTGATTTAGTGAATTTTTCAATTTTTGGCTTGTGAAGTCTAATTTTATGAAAATCCTACTATGGATGTTTGGATATGATATTTGGGGTGTATCGAAGAGCCTATAAGGCTGGGTTGTCGCTTGGCATAAATCCCTAGTCGTCGATGCTCGTTTGATCGCTCTCGAAACGTTTTGGCCATCTTGGCCTAGGCAAACTGTTGCCCAGGCCAGGTGACCAGACGTCTGGATATCAAGTCCAGACGTCTGGTTATAGACCTGGAAAAAAAATATACACGGCAGAAAAAAATAAAATGACAGAGACTAATTTCAGACGTCTGAAATAAAGGTTCAGACGTCTGATTAGGGCTCAGATGTCTGCTTTGAAATTTCAGACATCTGGAAGGTTTTCTGAAAATTTCCAGAAAACAAATCCAGACGTCTGGATTCTAAACCAGACGTCTGAAACTGTTCAGTTTTGCCTATTTGCCTATTTTTTGAGTGAACTTTCCATTTTAATCGATTTTTGTTGATCCGGTTAGTTGTTATCACTTATTATCGACTTTGATGACTTTTTTCTTTGGATTTTTGGGAATATCCATTTGATGGATTTGATATCGATTTTTATGGATTTAATTCACATTCTCGTATGTGAATTTTTGGTGATTGATTGTTTCTACAATCATTTCCGTGGTTTGTCACTTTAAAATACAAAGGTTTCTATACTAGTAGTAGATACTCAAACTCTTTCACAAAAACGATTTCAACACTACTTTTAAATACAAAGTTCGTTTTTAAAACCGTTTTTCAGTCTATTAATATATACAAACCTTTACCTCATTCGTATGAGAAATCTAATTAAACGGCTTAGCAAATCAAGTGGTATGAAACGCTTGCGTTTACTTCGTCGGTTAATTCTTAGACTTGTTCGATTGAACTCTCGTGACAATTTTCGAGTGGAAATCTACAATCTGTTCGTAAATATTTAAGTTAAGCTAGTGGTTATGGGACATGAAGCCTAACTCATTTATTTACCAGCTTAGTGTAATTTACACTTATTTTCGAGTGGAAGTCTACAATTTGTTCGTAAATATTTAAGTTAAGCTAGTGGTTATGGGACATGAAGCCTAACTCATTTATTTACTAGCTTAGTGTAATTTACACTTGTCGATCATTGATGATCATTTTGTGATTTAGACTAGCGATGTGCGATGTCTCTTTGTCCGCGTGGGAGACTGTACCCCATTCTATTGAGCTTCGTCTCATTTTTATAGGCTAGCGACCAACGGGCTTTATGGAGTTCGGTTCATCGGGCGTACCGTTATTGCACTACGTCGTTGTTCCGAATTATTTGAGTTTCGGGTTCATCGGGCGTACCGTTATTGCACTACGTCGTTGTTCCGAAATATTTGAGTTTTAGGTTCATCGGGCGTACCGTTATTGCACTACGTCGTTGTTCCAACTCATTGAAGTTTCAGGTTCCTTGGGCGTACCGTTATTGCACCACGTTGTTGCACCGGCTCTATGGTTAGCGACCATGGGATAGCGACCCATTTGTGATACATGTGTTGGTGAGTTTTCATGCTCCCGTTTATGATAGGCCTTCCCCTTTTTGTGATTTCTGGATTTCTAGTTGATGATTTCTAGAATTTGTGTTTCACCGATTTTGCGATTGACATTGATATGTTTTTTCAATATTTGTGTTTTGATGAATAATTTAAAGAATATGACATTCTTTTTAGTGTTTGAGAATATTTGAGATATTGTATGATTTTTGTTGTTATCTGATGTATACTTGTCACAATATGACATTTTTGTTATCATACGTTTTTGTCATATCTCTTATCCTATCTCATTTTATATGATATTTATAGCTAGACTGATCTGTTTATTATTTTCTTCTTAAATAATACTCGGGTTAGACCGAGGTATTTCAGGTGCTTCTGCTTGACTTCTTATCAGGGTTCATCACCTGACTTTTGGCTAACTACTTTAGCTTAGTAGTTTTTGTTATTATACATTCGAGATAGAGACTCCTTGATGTATACTTATTCTTTTTTTTAACACTTGTATCTATTCTTTTGTGATGTAGTGGATCTAGTTTGACCACTACTTTGATGTACACTTCTATGTGTTATATTCATATATGTTTCCGCCTTTGTGATATGAATATCTGTGACTGATTTGTGTTATGTTTATTTCTATATTTGTTTCCGAAGTCCACATAGCCACTGTGTGGTAGCTTTGAGTTTGTATTTGATATGTCGGATTTTCTCTTGAAATGAAATGTAAGTTATATTATCTGACATATCGGTACTCGCACAAAGCAATTACACAAATGGTCGCTCCTCAACAGCCTTATTCTTCGTGTTAGTCAAACGGTATTACCCCGTAGTATCCTTGGCTAGTGTGAGTATAGAGGTGGGACGTCATAGAAATCTACAATTATAAATCACCGTAACCTAATTTTTGAATTATTAATTTAAACCAAGTGAAATAATATAAAATATGGAATCGGTAAGCAGATCATTCTCATTGCAACTTTCATGGTATTAAAAAATAGTTGCGGTGCACTTATCAGCACAATATAAAATACTATGAAGAACCTAGCAACTTGAATCATTTATTTTTCCTGCAGACAGATGTAAATGTATCAGTTACTCATCACACTTTGAACACCTATATATATCTAAAAAAGGGTTATGAACATGTAAAATGGCATCTATGAATGCGCTACATTTTTTCCCTTATAATGTTGTTATCTAAAATACATTGGGATTACACTGATGATGCACTGCCTTCAAAAATATTAAAATTACTTGTAAAAAATAGATGAATAATATTACATTTGCAACAATAACATTCAGTAATTACATGTTTACATGTTATACAATATGAGTCTGTGTTAGGTTCCTTTAGCACAGGAGCCCAAGTGTGCCATTGAGCCATTTTTACCCTCTGCCTTAAATTTTGTCTGTGCAAGGGGATCCTCAAATTCATCCCGTAGGTTTATTTTCTCCGTTGCAGGCTGACAAAAAAGCACATTAAATACAATGAGTAAATACCAAACTGGATCCTACGTCTCAAAATTAAGATGTCCTCCTCTTCTCAAAAGATCTCAACCATATAACGTTGTTATATTTCCTATTGATTATTTTGTTTAATCAAAATACGATAGTCATGATTCGCATGAGCACAAAAAGACAAACAAATTACATACGAACTACTTGACCCCAAGCCGAGTGAATAATCTTATTTGACAATAAATATGAATCATTAAAATACCTTGATGGCAGCCAAACCAGTAGTAGGTAGCTTCAAATTAAGGTAATTCCATATTAATACAATGCCTCATTATGCATGTTTATATTACAATAAAATATGGGTTACAACTGTCATCCATGTCTGTTTACACCAATGTAATCCAAAGTTAATAAATTTAATGTTGACACGTACCAAAAATTTAAATGAACTGGAAACTCACATATTATTAACTACTTCATTAATATACACCTCCTCCAATCTTTGGTGAACTGAATAATTTTTTTAAAGCCAAAAAAATTATAGTTTCAAATAAGTCAACTTGTCAATAACTCGTATATAAAATTCCAAATTCTTTAAAAAAAAATTTACATCAAAATAACTTGCAATTAGGGAGGAAGATTTGAAGGGAAGAAAACTCTAAATTATAGTGCTTTTGCAAGAAACATTTTTCAACCATCAAAGGTGGAATTTTATAGATCAGATTAAATAGAAATTAGCAGTAAACACATAGCTAATTTATCAAAATGTAAATAGTACATGCAGATAATCCAAATTCACAGACATTGAAAAAAATGAACATGAGTTGGATGTTATACTAATAATACCACATGGAGGAAAAATAAGTTATGAAATATAATAGCAGAATCATGAACCAGTCAAAAACTTTGAATTCATATAGAAAAGCAAGCCAGGTTTTGTTTACTTAACATAGATGGTATGCAAAAAGAAAAACTTTTTAATGACTATTTCGGTGGATCAGAAGAATCACAGACAATTCATCATAAATATCAAAACAATAATTACTACTACCAAACCTATTCACTATAGACATAAAAAGTAATAATAGCAAACTTAGATGATATACGTATAGGTATCTCCATAAATCAAAATTAAAGCGTTCATGGAATACTTTAAAGTTTAATATTATCTATGTTAAAACTTATTCCCATTCTAAACAGTTGAATTCTACATCTAAATAAATTTATTCAAAAATAAAATAAAAATAAAAATAGGACAATAAATATTAAAGCCTAATTCTCTTTATGGATAGTTGAATACTACAGCTAATTTGTATTTCGATTTATTATACAGCTAAATTTGTATGTCGATTTACTGGTACGTAAATGAAAGATAGATGGGTTACAATAATTTAAACCGAAAAGAGTCCTAAAAGAATAAAATAAATTGAAAACTAAAGTACATAAAAATTGTCAAAAAAGCAACAAATGATACGAAAAAATTTCAAGAAATCGAGGAATTGTCTGGCCAGAAAATATTATTATACGGGCTTTTTTGAATGTGAAACACCTATAGTAGTTAAGGTATAATATAAATCAGAGCGATGCAGCTTGGTGAAACATAGATGAAGGCATCGTGTAACCTATTTTACTGATACTATTTACCGTGCCAGGGGAAAGGAAGTAGTGGAGAGATTTAACTACCATTCGAAGCTATATATTCATGTTATTAAAGCAATCATTCAAAGTATATACCAAAGCTATTAAATGAGAAAGTACCTTTTTTTCAATATGATTACTTCAAATACAACTGCCATATTCTTTCATTCAAAGTCAAAATGACCAAACGAAAATAAGTTTTGATTGCAGCTAATTATCCACTCTGTACTATACTATTATGGAAAGGCAAAAGGTGGATGTTTTTGTCAAATAAAACTAAAATCATTAAGCAACTAACTGCTGATACATCAAAAATGCTAAAATTGAATTTAATAATTGAATAAAAATATACAAACAACTCTAAACAATAAACTTGTGTCCTGTTCAAACTCTTGCATAATCGACAATCCCATTGACTATAATATTAACCACTCCCTTTACTCTTAAATGTGAACAAATTAATCCTAATAAGCTAGTTTTATCTAGTATAAAATAAAATTTGAATAAGTTACTTTGGAGTTGGTAAGCGAGGTACATCAAATTTATTGGTGCTAATATTTCCTAAACCGATCTAACAACGCTATTATTTCAGTAAGCTCTAACGTAGGTAAATAAAATATTCTGTGCTCAATTTAATACTGCGAATTGTATGTGGATATCACTAATAGTATATGTTTAATGCATAACTTATTGTTGCAAAAAAATTTCAAAAAATTTGAGAGTGGCATGACATAATGAAATTTCATCAATGTGTTTACCTGGTTCAGTTGGTAACTTGACGATCATTGTGATTTTCTTTAGCTTTTGCCAATCTTGTTACAACCTACAAAAAAATATGGTAGTGAATGAATCAATTGCAATAGTTTCTTTAGCTGCATAACCATGCTTGAAAATTGTAGGTATGATGTTAACTGTAGTATATTTCTCTATGCAATATACGATGATAAACATCTAATTAATAGCTTTGGATTAAATTATCATTCACATATTATTAATTGTTTCAAATATCAATAGGAATCGGCCTTTTAGTTCTTTTTTTTTTTTGTGAATATGCAAAGTATGTTGGGAAATTTGTGTAGACAAACAATTTAGTAGAAAAACAATTTAAAAGATGCCATGGAGTAGGTATGCATATATGATTACATAATTTGATGTTTTACCATCCCAACTCGAAAATATTGGCAACATATGGAAGGGTTGCCGATGGGATGAGGAATTCTTGATCATGTCTTGCTGACAATCTTACGGTCAGAGAAAATGAATATGTAACGACCATATCATGAAAAGCAGAACGAAAAGTCGAAGAAGCTGTAAGAAAACATGGATCGTGTAGTTTTACGTGAAAACTATGAAGAAATATATATAACACTAACAGTTGAATGAGACTCATATGGTGGATGTTGCACGAAATCGGTGTAGACCTGGTGTAAGAAAATAAAATATAAATATAAAAAACCATAATGGATTTCTTGAATTCTAATATCGTCATTCTTAAAACTAAAGGTGTAGCTTAAGTCACGTAAACATATAGGTGCTTAGAGTCAACCAATTTACTTCGGTATACAAATATCAATACTTAATTAAATATTGCCAATAGTTAATGACTGAAATCAGAATTTGAGTAGAGTTAAAATGGATGTCAGAAAATGATTCTTTTTCTGAAGAGTAGTAAACCTGTTATATTAGCTCATAAATAAGGTGAGGTTAACATAATGAGCCAGTGATGATGTACATTAACACTATGCCTATAATTAAAAGCATAGCAACTGATCTGAACTGGAGATGTCATGGTGTAAAATCAAAATGTTTTCAAAGTATTGGACATTAAGGAAAGCTGTAGCAAAGGAATTCAAAGATTAATAACTGGTTCTCAAAAGTTAGCTTATAAATTCAAGCAGACTTTATTGTAAAATTTAAGGTTCTTTTCGAAGTTGAAAATTGTTTGTTTACAAAACTATAATGAAGTATATTACTATTTTGGTTTATGAGACAACTTGTTGGTGACTACAAAATTAGTTGCAAATTTATCCATTGTTCTAAAAATGTATTAACTACAAAAACTACATGGATGTGTGTAGGAAACATGATGTAAAGCTTGAAGTACTTTCTCCTTTTAGATTTATTGCAGCTATCATAAATTCCTAAATATAAGCAACTCATTTTCAAAGCAGTAGGTGTACCGTCCAGCTAAAATTTCATTCTGTCATAGAGCTGTTAATCACATAAACGATTCTACTTGATTAGATTCAAGATTTTAACACCATACCTGGACAAAGGTAAGGATACATTTAAACTATTCATGATATAAATGGATCATAAACGTATAAAATTTACATGGTTAATCTAGATGCCATGAGACATGCATTCTTTTTTTACTATTATGACAGCAACATGATAAGAAACTCTAGACAGCATTTAGCGTAAATAGGCAATGCCATTTGTCAAATCGCTATGAAACACCTAAGGTTATGTCAAATAGGTCAAATTATCTATTCGGTAAGTTTCATAGTTTTGTTAGAGAATATTCCTTTTCTTTCAAATTTAACAATTGCAGTATATTATGATGTTTTCATATAATCCATTTTTTGCCATTGCATTAAATATTTGATGAAATAGTGAAGTAACGCTTTAATCATCGTATTAATGCTTCTATTAAAATAACATTTTAAGATAATTGCTGTTTAATAATTCACACCGGTGAATGTAATTTACCTACATAATTTGTTACACATTTGATTTTTGTAAATTTAAATCCCTATATCAAAAATTATCAAATACATTTAGGGAAACTCACATAACTTTGCTTCCATGATGGACCTTAGAAAATTTGTTTGAAAATAAGAAAAAAACTAATTAAATGAAAATTTGAAAGATAATGTCTTTAGGAAACAAACATATTATTAACATGACCTACTAAGTTGTTCCTAAGTTCAATATCAACATTCAACATGGTCAGACCCAAAATGATTATAGTATACTACCAAGAATTAATAATCTTCATATTAGAAAATCAGTTCAATTCTAAATTTAATACCCATATATGACCATATAATTAATTAATATTTTGAAAGGAAAAAAATTTAGATCTAAATGGTTATAATTAAGGAGAACTTTGGATAAATAAATTATTATACTTTAATGGAGGAGAAATATATAAATAAATGAAAATAGCTAACGTGCTATGAAACCATCAATATGCTAAATAAGTACAACTTTGGATAAATAAATTATACTTTGATGGACAAGATATATATAAACAAATGAAAATAGCTAACTTGCTATGAAACAATCAATTTTCTAAACAATTATAACCGTCAGCGGCTTTAGTTTGGAGGAAAATACAATATTGCAAATTTGCTAAAAATTATTATAATGCCCTAAAAGCTTATAATGTACACATCAGTTGATACGCCGTCATAAATTTCAAAGTAAATTAGAAAAAATTATGATTAGTAAATTACCTTATGCTATAACAAACTATAAATCAATAAGAGTCTATTTATGTGTATAATAATAATAATTAATTTTATTCATTTGTTCCAACACAAATTGTTGAACAAAAAATTAAGTCTATAAGAATTAGAAATATATTACTTAATTATTCAACTAAATGAAAGAGTAAAGCAAAAAATGTAGATCTAAGTAATTTGCATGCTTATTCATCAATGTCATGATCTTGATTCAGCAAAGTAAAAGTAAAACCTTAAGTAATTTATATCACAAAAAAAATTTTTTGAATCATATTCAGAAAGAAACTAAGAAATTACCTCAATCAATTCAAATAAAACACCATAAAAGCACAAGCAAGAATTCAATTGAATCATATGAATTTGGAAAAAGTGCTACAGTAGTCAGCCTTTTGTCATAAAACCATTTGCAAATAATAGGAAAAATTCAAAGTGGGTTACATTTGTACTTAACCTACCCAGATTTAATACATTGATATAACCGCAAGTAAAAGTCATCGAACAAAAGAATTAGATTTAGGGTAGAGGTCGAGCGATTAAAAAAACAAGTAAATAAAAAATTAAGTAGGATCGAATCACATTTGAGATCATAATGAAAAAAATTACTTGTGTAATTTTTACTCCAGTGAAAAAATTCAAATCCAAACTAAAAAGAAATTGCGAAACTACATCAAGGAAGAATGCAGCTGAATCGTATGTAATAGGAATCAGGACGAAATTAATTGGTTTTTGCATAAAAAACTTCTACAGTCATAAATCATTGAACAATTCATAGAAAGTTACGTATGTAATAAACTTAGCTGAATTTCAAATGAAGGATTGCAAGTAAAAGTCACCGAACAAAAAAATATTTTGATTGAGTTAGAGGTGTCTTTCCCCCTAACATGAGAGATCAGAAAGGAAATTTTTTGGATTGAAATCTTTCATACGTAGCCAACATGGATTCTAAATCCTTATCAATAGAGTTCCCATCTAGGTCATAACGAATAGAGTAAAAAAATGTTAAAATCTGCAAAAACAATAGATTATATGGGGAAAATTTCAACATACCTAATGCAAAATTTGAAGAACGGAAAGGGAAGGGGAGGCGTAGTCGATTGTCAGTCGTTCTAGAGTTGACTCCGAAGTGAAGTCGTTGGTGGGGGTAGTTGGAGGAGAGTAGAAGACGATGGAAATAGAGAATGTTCAATTGATGGGGGCTATATCTAGGGTTTGGAGGATGGGGAGGGGACGTTAATATCTAGGTTTGGAGGATGAGGAAGATACGAAGATAAGAAAATGAAAAAGAACGGGACTCTTCATTTCACAAAATATTTAGAATGCCTTTGCGCTCTTGAAACCAAACTCAGTAATAATATAATAGTATGTATATATATTTATATTTATATATATATATTGTAGTTTATCATTAATTTTAGAAAAATATGTTGGAAAAAAGAGGATTAAAGAGATTTAAGGATAAATTTGTGTAGAGAACATAGTAAATAATACTGAAAAGATTTGAGAAAACATGTTAAAAACATGTTTCTTATTTTTTTGGCTTCAGACAAATTGATTTTGCAAGTCTATATTAAACAAACCTCCCTAACGGTCGGATTGACTAGTATACAACAACCAATTAACTCAATAAAATAAATCAATACAGTGCAAATGC
Source organism: Allium fistulosum (assembly GCA_030737815.1). Taxonomy (NCBI): domain Eukaryota; kingdom Viridiplantae; phylum Streptophyta; class Magnoliopsida; order Asparagales; family Amaryllidaceae; genus Allium; species Allium fistulosum. Next base: position 967,840,699 of record CM060904.1, on the reverse strand, counting down.
AAAGTGAGTTACCATCATGTTTATGTACATTTGAAGGTCAATTTTTATTGCTTATTTGAGAGATTAGAATGTCTGAAACTAGCTTTGCATAGATTAAAAAAGGGATTTATCACATTTTTCATATTGACTAGTTATAGAAAAACCATCTATCTACCGTTGAATTTTAAACTAACAAATGTGATTGATTGTGGTACAATCTTTTTTTCAGCAAGGATTTTCGAATCTCACTTAGTTTTGATTTATGCTTTTTCAATGTTTAAGTTGTAGGAATTGGCTCGTTTGGTAGTGGATGAAATGGATAAATTTTAAAATATTCTCTATTTGTATCATAATGAGACTATGTAATATATTATCTAGCATTAGATTCAATCTATGAATTAAATAAAACCATATTCATTTTAAAATATTTTATATTTATTCAATTAATTATATTAATTAAATTTATTTAATGTTTGTTTTAAATAACGTATGCAGTAACATAATAGCATAATAGATATAAGCATGTGTATAACCACAAACACATATGTATATATATGTGTGTGTGTGTGTCATATATTATACTTACATGTACATATGATAATTTCATATGCATATCAATGGAATATAAATGACTAAGTATTACATATATTTAAATATACTATAGTATATTTACATGGTATGCGCGCGCACACACACAGTTAGTTAGTTTTCGCATGTGTGTGTAAGTAAAACACATTGCCATTTATTAATTCATCTTATCTTTATCTTTACTACTAATAAAGAGAATTCATTGAATAGATTTACTTGGCGTCCTTTTGAAATTCTAAATATACTCTTTTACATCTCATAGAGAAATAGTATTCAAATATGGAGATGTAGGCTGTTATTTTCTATGTACAACTGTTACTCACCATGGTGAACTACAGTATACATTCATAAGCTGAAATATCCCAATATTCCATATTGTCCGTAATTTACGTAGGAGTTCATCGGTCGAAGTCTCGTCCGATTCCGAGTTAGTATGAAGAAGTTATTGCAGTTTGAACAAAAAAAATAGCGGCTTCTGCCTAAGCGGAGTACAAATATGAGGATGTAGCATATTATTTTTTAAGTACAACTGTTGGTCACCATGGAGAACTACAGTGTGCGTTCAAGAGATGAAGTATCTAAGTGTTCCATATTGTCCGTAATTTTGGTGGGAGTTCATCGGTCGAAGTCTCGCCGGATTCCGAGTTAGTATGAAGAAGTTATTGTAGTATGAACAAAAAAATAGCGGCTTCTGTCTAGGCGGAGTTCAAATATGAGGATGTATAATATTATTTTTTAAGTACAACTGTTAGTCGCCATGGAAAACTACGGTATACGTTCATAAGCTGAATTATCCGGGTGTTCCATATTGTCCATAATTTAGGTGGGAGTTCATCGGTCGAAGTCTCGCCTGATTCTGAGTTAGTATGAGGAAGGTATTGCAGTTTGAACAAAAAATAGCGGCTTATGCCTAGGCGGAGTTCAAATATGGGGATTTAGCCAGTTATTTTCTAAGTATAACTGTTAATCACCATGGAGAACTACGGTATACTTTCATAAGCTGAATTATCCCAGTGTTCCATACTATCCATAATTTAGGTGAAAGTTCATCGGTCGAAGTCTCGCCTGATTCCGAGTTAGTATGAGGAAGGTGTTGCAGTCTGAACAAAAAAAATTGCGGTTGCTGCCTTGGCGGAGTTCAAATATGGGGATATAGCCTGTTATTTTCTAAGTACAATTGATAGTCGCCATGGAGAACCACAGTGTGCATTCAAGAGATGAAGTATCCGAGTGTTCCATATTGTCCTTAATTTATGTAGGAGTTCATCGTTGAAGTCTCGACTGATTCCAAGTTAGTATGAAGAAGTTATTGCAGTATGAACAAAAAAAATAGCGGCTTCTGCCTAGGTGGAGTTCAAATATGGGGATGTGGCCAGTTATTTTTTAAGTACAACTATTAGTCATCATGAAGAACTGTGGTATATGTTCATAAGCTGAATTATCCGAGTGTTCCATATTGTCTGTTATTTAGATGAGAGTTCATCGGTCGAAGTCCCGCCTGATTCTAAGTTAGTATGAGGAAGTTACTGGAGTCTGAACAAAAAAATAGCGGCTTCTGCCTAGGCGGAGTTCAAAGATAGGGATGTAGCATGCTATTTTCTAAGTACAAATGTTAGTCACCATGTAGAACTACGATATACGATCACAAGGTAAAGTATCTGAGTGTTCCATACTGTTCGTAATTTAGGTGGGAGTTCGTCGGTCGAAGTCTCATCCAATTCCGAGTTAGTATGAGGAAGTTACTACACTCTAAAAAAATAGCGGCTTCTGCCTAGGTGGAGTTCAAATATGGGGATGTAGTTTGTTATTTTCTAAGTACAACTGTTAGTCACCATGGATAACTACAGTATACGTTAATAAGCTGAATTATCCGAGTGTTCCGTATTGTCTGTAATTTAAATATGAGTTCATCGGTCGAAGTCTCGCCTGATTCCAAGTTAGTATGAGGAAGTTACCGCAGTCTGAAAAAATTTAGCGGCTTCTGCATAGGTGGAGTTCAAATATGGGAATGTAGTCTATTATTTTCTAAGTACAACTATTAGTCACCATGGAGAACTACGGTGTACGTTAATAAGCTAAATTATCCGAGTATACCATATTGTCCGTAAATAAGGTAGGAGTTCATCGGTCGAAGTCTCGCTTGATTCTGACTTAGTATGAGGAAGCTACTGCAGTCCGAACAAAAAAATAGCAGCTTCTCCCTAGGCGAAGTTCAAATATGGGGATGTAACATGTTATTTTCTAAGTACAACTGTTAGTCACCTGGAGAACTACGATATACATTCACAAGATGAAGTATTTATACTGTCCGTAATTTAGGTGGGAGTTCATCGGTCGAAGTCTCGCCTGATTATGAGTTATTATGAAAAAGTTATTGAGTATGACAAAAAAATAGCGGCTTCTGCCTAGGTGGAGTTCAAATATGGGGATGTAGCATATTATTTTCTAAGTACAAACTTTAATCACCATGGAGAACTATGATATGCGTTTATAAGCTGAAGTATTCGAGTGTTCCTTATTGTCCGTAATTTAGGTGGAAGTTAATCAATCAAAGTCACGCCTGATTATGAAGAAGTTATTGCAGTATGAACAAAAAAATAGAGGCTTCTACCTAGGCGGAGTTCAAATATGGGGAGGTAGCATGTTATTTTTTAAGTATAACTTTTAATCACCATGGAGAACTATGGTATACGTTCATAAGTTGAAGTATCCGAGTGTTCCATATTGTCCGTAGTTTAGGTGGGAGTTCATTGGTCGAAGTCTCACCTGATTCCGAGTTAGTATGAAGAAGTTATTGGAGTATGGACAAAAAAAATTTGTGGCTTCTGCCTAGGCGGAGTTCAAATATGGGGATATAGCCTGTTATTTTCGAAGTATAACTGTTAGTCACCATGAAGAGCTACAATGTGCGTTCAAAAGATGAAGTATTCAAGTATTCCATATTGTCTGTAATTTAGATGGAAGTTTATCGGTGGAAGTCTCGCTTGATTCCAAGTTAGTATGTAGAAGTTATTGCAGAATGAACAAAAAAATAGCGGCTTCTGCCTAGGCGGAGTTCAAATATGGGGATGTAGCATGTTATTTTCTTAGTACAACTGTTACTCACCATGGAGAACTAGGGTATACGTTCATAAGTTGAAGTATCCAAGTGTTCAATATTGTCCGTAATTTAGGTGGGAGTCCATCGGTCGAAGTCTCGCTTGATTCTCAGCTATTATGAAAAAGTTATTGCAGTATGAACCAAAAAAATAGCAACTTCTGCCTAGGTGGAGTTCAAATATGGAGATGTAGTATATTAGTTCCTACGTACAACTGTTAATCACCAAGGAGAACTACGGTATACGTTCATAAGTTGAAGTATCCGAGTGTTCCATATGTCCGTAATTTAGGTGGGAGTTCATCAGTCGAAGTCTCGCTTGATTCCGAGTTAGTATGAAGAAGTTATTGCAGTTTGAGCAAAAGAAATAGCGGCTTCTGTCTAAGCGGAGTTTAAACATCAGGTTTGCATGTACAAACTAATAAATCTTTTATACTTCTTTTTCTGATTCTTTCATGTCTATTTTTTGAGGTTCATGTTTACTTTCTTGAATGCCAAAACAAATAAAGAAAAAAAATCATTAAAATGGAAATAAAATATAAAGATTTTTCTCAAGTAATTAACCCTATTAAAATTAGCAGCACAAACTTAAGAACGACAAATATGAAATTACTGGTTACCAAAGGAAAATATAATAATTTGAAAGCTGGTTTCCACAAGAGTAGCGTAAAAGTATAAAAGACATAAATCTACAAAAGATGAGTAAAGAAACAAATAATCGTTGATATATTTTGATACATTTTTGCTTAGAGCTCACATTAGCTAAAAGAGCATAAGCATGTAAAAGTACAAGTATTAATTATATTTCCAGTAGTATAAATAAACTAAAAAAAAAAGAATGATAAAACTACAAATGCTTTCAATTATTGGTTCTATAAATTTTGTTCAGTTGTCTTAGTCTTCTTGGTCGTTGCCTCATGTTCAGTTTATGCTGGCAATGCTACTGTCAGCTCTACTTCCACAAGTGCAACTAAAAATGCATGTAAGTGTGATTAAATGCAGGCCTATTTGGACGTACGTATATACTCGTATATATAATTTCAAAAATATATAATGTAAAATTAAATACATAAAAAATTTGGCTGATTGAGTAAAACATATAAATTTGAATTAAAATATTTTAAGAACTTTAAAATCAAATTCAACTTTAACTAGGTTAAAAATATTTTAAATTTAAATTTCAAATTAAAACTATTTCAAAGTATCTTAAATTTAAAGTAATTAAATAAATATCTAGAATATGAACGGTTTAAACACACGCATGCATATATATATATATATATATTAATTTTAAATATATATATATATATATAATTTCCTTCCCAAAAATTATATTAGTTTTAAATATATATATTATTATATTCTTAATTTACTGGTATATACATATATAAACATTATGAATTAAAAAAAAGGTTTTTGGCATTAATAATTAATTTTTTAAAAGAAAAATCTTGAGCAAAAACAATTTTTATTTTTTATTTTTAAATAAACTAAAACAAAACAATAAGTACAATAAATTAATAGGTCGAAAATATTATTTAATACATATCATATCTTTAAAACAAATTTAATTTAAATAAACATATAATATGACCGATCATAATATTACACACACACACACATATATAAACAGCATTCATCTGCAATTTTAATTTATAGTTTTAAACAAAACAAAATTAAATCTAAATCCTAATTAGTGAATGAAATTATTTTTACGATTGACAATATACATATATACATTTGGAGTTATGAGACATGTAAAATTTGATATGAAATTTATGCCTAAGAAGATTCGGCCCTTTGTGAACTTCAATCTGTGAATTGCCTCCTAGACTCCTTGAATCACCACTTGATGTTGCTAAAATCAAATGAACCACTTTGTTTTGTTTTTATTTGATGTTAGTATGGGGCTGGGGCATTCGACCAAGGTGAGTATGGAATGGAATGGTGGCCAGAGAAGCGAGGAGCAAGAAGAATAAAATGAATGAGTTTGGTTTGGTATTTATAGAGAGAAAACGGAGAAAAAATCTATCATCTTTTACTCATTCTCTCTTACCAATTCAAACTCAGATCTAGATCTAGACCTTCCCTCCTCTTCCTATGATCGGCCATACCTGGTCATATATGGACCGAAAATCTCCAAGCCTATTTAAATAGTTATTTTTATTTAGAGCATGTTTACATATATATATATATATATGTATATGTATACATATTTCGATGTCATATATCGATACATGCACATATAACGTTTATATATACGTCTATATAATTATTAATAGTACCTAGAAAAGTTCTAGAGGCTACCCCACTAATAACACCCTAAACATTAAATACATAAATAATTAGTACTTCTTAAATATTAATTATTTTAATTAATTCATAATGCTTTATAAACTAATTAAATCATGTGGTATTTAAGAGAATTTACAAATGTGATATGTGACTCAAAGTTGTGAATTAGTCATCGATTAATATTGAATAATTCAGCTATAACTTCACACATCATCTTAGCTAGTGGTGTGACTGTTTGGCTCGATTCATCACTTGTAGATCTTTTCAGTAAAAATCATATTTTACATCACCCTGAGCGGTACCATATGCGACAATAATTTATACACGTTTTCTTCATCAACACTATATCACTTTAGGATATATGGAGTTTGGTATTGCTCAAACTCCAATAACATCCACATTCAACTATCCGATCCACAAATAAAGTCCTTAGTTCAATAGTAACATTTATTATTAATCCTTCTACTCATACTCGAGATTTTGAATTTGAATTGACTACAGTTGACCCTTATACCAATCTCATAAAACTAAGGAGATGAATTCTCTATGGAATGATGCTTCACTTCCTATGCTTCTACTTAGACCCGACTATAGGTGCTCGATGATCAACACGCCATAATTTAACTATAATCCAAGTGGGCTATGCACATAGAAGTTTCATAGTATACTCAAGTCGAGAAAATTATGTAACATCGTCACACCAAGTTTTCCTATTTGTCCTAGTTGTTATCAACCAATAGGAAAATCCCATATGAGTCATTCTATAGTTATCCAATAATTATAAGTACGAAATCCCTTGGTGCCTCCAACAGCCATGAGTGACACACTACCTAACATTTGGAGAGCGTTACGTACTCTGACATCAACACATGTATTGATATTCTTTCTCGAAACATCCCGACCATGAATATTTAAAATAAAATTTTATTTTATATTGTGATTAATTACTCACAATTGCAACTATAATCACATAACATTTTATTTAAGGATTTTCTTATTAATATAGTTTAAATTAGTTAGTTTATTTATTTCAGAATATAACAAAGTACATAAAAGAAAACAAACACCTTTATTATGTTCAAGGTAGATTACTGAGTTAGATATATGTATCAAATTGTATATTTGCCCCTAAGGCATACCACTAGCTTTCTCATAAGTTTTAATTAAATTCAATATATCATTTTTCATCTTCATATCTCACAATTTGACTGACTACATAAGTTGTATGGATTTTGGATGTCAAATTATAGTAGATTTATTTTCTTTAAAAGTATGACATAATATAATACGAGCCTTCCCTCTGCTGCTATGGGGTTGATTTTGTTTTTGTATAAGTATATAAACATTTTTTAAGAATAAGAGTATACTTTGTTCAAGCACATCACTCATTTTGATATCTTAGAGGTTTGACCCATGACCTCTAGAACCTCAGTCTAAAGTGTCATACCATTTTCCACTTGAGCTACTGTCCTTTGCAGTGTACAAACATTTTGATTGGTACGCATGGTTAAATGAATAAGAAAGAGGAGGTAAAGCTTGTCTGGCTTGACATACAAAGAGACCAAGAAGAGTTAGAGGAATTCTTGGTATCAGACCCATAAAATTTATCTAGGATAGAGCATAAGGGAGACAACTTGCTGCATGGCCATCGTCATCTCGTGTCGAGAGATTTGTCACATATCATGTGTCTGGAATAGCTAGAATCGAAGAACCACTCTTGTTATTCCTTAGCCCACCAACATACCTACACGAGAGAAGACTAAAATGATCCAAAAAACTTCATAGGTCCATTAATGTTAGTGACAATGTATTTAGGCATCCAAACCTGTTTAAATTTGAGAAAAAAAATACATTTGTAACTTTTGGAACCCGAATTTGTTTAACAATTTTGTTTTTGTTCCTATTCCAACATTTATTTTATTCATGTCTAACTTTTCCACAAATCAAACACTTTGATGATTCATTGTGAAATTTGATCTTATCAAATTCTTTTTCTTAATTTGTTCAACTCTATCATATCCAAGTCCTTTCCTATTTTTGGTGATAGTTCAACTACCTAAAAACATAATCGGTAATTTTTCTCCTTTTGAAATTTTCCTACCGTCAATTCAAGTTGTTGAACCTTAGATCTAAAAGCAACATTTTCATTCAAAAGTAAGGTGCATCTTCTAATGGAATTTTTTTTGTGTCATCTTTGTTTTTTAGAGATAAGATTTCATTTTCAAGGATTTCTATTTTAGTCTTACAATTGTTTATTTCTTCCTCTAATGGCTAACACTTTCTGCATTCAGAATTAAGTTTTCTAATGTTTTGAATCATAAGTTCAAACTCATTATTTAAAAAAAGTAGACTATTTTTCTTAAATTCTATATCATTATATCTTTGTTTAAGTCTATCAATGTTTCCATTTAACTTGTGACATAACGAAATAAACTAGTACGGGATAAGTGTGATACCTCATTGGGTTCATCGTCGCTATCAATTGATTTTACCATCAGACTCAAGTTTGCCACTTCTTTCTCACTATCGGCATTTTCCTCTTCTTCTTCTTCACTCTCATCCAAGTAGCTGCAAAACTCCTTCTCTTCTCTTCTTTCCTTTGTCAAGTTGATTCAGTGGACAATTTGGTTTAATATGACCTAGTTTTTTACGTCTATAAAATGTGATTTATTCCTCAGAATCATCCAATACTTTGACAATGCTAGACTTTATTTGTTAGTTTATCGCTTGAAATCCATGCTTTTTGGTCAACATTTTGAATCGCTTCATTAATAGTGGTAGCTAAGTTGTAGTTTCATCTTCTTCCTCACTGTTGGTTGTATCTTTCAAACCAATTTTTTTTGAAGCCTCCATTTTCACACTCTTTCCCGACTTTAATCTCATAGGTGATGGGATTTACTATTAATTCTTCCAACTTTAGCTATTCAACTCTTTGGATTTTTGAGTTGCTGTTACCCTTGCTTCAAAACTCCTAGGGAGGATTCTCAGAATTTTTCGGACCATCTTCAATTCTATGTAAGCTTTTCCCGAAGTTTTGGATTTGAACACGAGAATTGAAAAACGTCCATACATCTTCTTTATATTTTCATCCTTTGACATTATGAAATTCTCGTATTCATTACTCAGCATGGCTAGATGAGATTCCTTGACTTGTGATGTTTCTTCATGAGTCACTTCGAGTGTATGCCAAATTTTCTATACAGTCACACAATGGGAAACACGATTATATTCCATTTTATCTAAGTTATAGATAATAGAATTCATAGCTTTAGAATTTGAGAGATAAAGTTTGAGTTCATTTGCATCCCACTTACCTTTGGGCTTAGGAACTTCATGATCGTCTATTTTTACCATAGGCAAACTATAACCAGTTTCAACTATATCACATGCCTCTATTGTATCTAGAGAAATCTTCGTCCTAGTTTTCCAATAAGCATATTTAGTGTCATTAAACATAGATGGCCTAGCTATGGATTGGCTTTTAGAAAAAGTGAGACTAGACATATTTTAAAGATGTGAACTTAAACTATCTTGCTCCGATACCACTTGTAGGATCGAATTAACCTTAGAGGGAGGGGGTAAATATGATATATAATGAATTCACAATTTAATAGTAATAATCAAAGCATAGATGAATAATACAGAAATAAAACAACGCATAAATTTACCCAGCTTCGACAAACCTGCCTACTGTTGGCCCTAAAATATCTACTAAGATTAAACAATAGATCTCTTACAAATTCTTCTATAAACTTGAAACTATTGCTAACCTTATTGTTCTAACTATACACCTAGAAATTCTTCCTCAACTACATTCCCGAGTTGAGAATTTCCCAAACTACAAAAGTATAATTCAAACCTAAAGCACTAGAGTTTGAATTTAAAAGTAAATACACAAAATAAAAGGGTTTTTCCCTTTAATATTTACAATTAATTAAATAAGGGCCAAAACACACCCCTTTTATCTTCTTTTATCCCATTCCTTTTCCTTCTTCCGATATATATGGTGATTCACTTCGTCTTTGATTGATGCTTCGTATAACTTGAAATCGCCAATGACTAGAGTGATTTGAATCTTCAATTGACAGTCTCGGTTGCTCCTCTCCGTCGAGTTATTCACTATGACGATTCAGGAATTTTGAGTACATCCACTTTTTTTCTTCTGATTTGATTTTGTAGGCTAGTACTCTCTTGAACTCGACTCGCAAAAATTTCCAATGATGATTTGGTATTTTCATAGATCGATTTTGGAAAATTTCTCTTTGAATTGTCCTAAATTTATGGTAAATCAAAATGCAAATTAAGGCTTTTGGATTCGATTTTGGTTTTGGTTGTTAGCTTGGATTTTCTGATTTAAATTTGACTTAGCTTTGTCTTGATTTTCTGTGATTTTGGCTTTGACTTTGAATTGCTCAACTACAAACATTATGCATGCATCTGAAAGCTTGTTGAATCTTGTGTTGCACTGTGCACCCTTATTAATTTCTAAAACCTTGTTTATTTTTGTGTCCTTTCTCCAAACTAGTTGACATTCACTATCATTTGTGACATGCAACCCTATTGTGCTTGAAATCTTTATATGTGTTGTATTCTTGTTTGTGGCATTCTTCACATATTTTTCAAAATTGTACATGCGCCCGATTGCTGTTGCATATATATTTTGCTTTCAGACTTCATTTTTGCTATTGCACTTGAACTTGCTACAATTTATTTGTGCACTGTTGTAGTTGCATTTCTACATTTCTGCGTTGTTGATATTGCACTTGAACCTATTTGTATCAGTGCACATTGTGCCTATGAGTACCATCTAGAACTTGCAACCGTTACCCCTTTTGGATTTTCTTGTGCACTGATCTGAACTGATTGTGTGGTTTTTTCTGAAATTGTTTGTGCATATTTTCTATCCTAATGCACATTGCCTAACCTGATTGTGTGGTTTTGTGCACATTATGGTTTTGGTTATTTTGTCATATGTTCATTTTTGGTCTTTAATGGTGCACTTGAACTGTTTTGCTTGATCTAAACTGAACCTGAATTGATTTTCATGTTCTGGTGCATTCCTTCTCTGGTTTGCATATTCCTTGAACCGATTTTGATGCTTTTGGGTTTGCCTTTGACCTGAGTTTGCGCTTGAGCTTGAATTGTGCCTACTTGTTTTGAGTCTAAACAGTGAATGAATTGTACACTTGCATAACCATAAGGCATGTGCAATACCATATTGTACATGTATTAAGTTGATCGTGTTGTACATGTTTTAAGTTGATCATGGACACTTTGACTTGAAATTTTAGCAAACATGTCGTATTGGTCCTTGTGAATACCTGTTGCTCTGGTCCATGTTCATTGTATTCGGTCCTGTTTGAAACATGAAAAAAATATCTAAAACTGAGGCGAAGTCGAGTTTTAATAATTTTCTTTCCTTTTCCAGTTTCAGTTTGTTTCCGTTTTCTTTTTGCTGCTTTGTTATTTGTCAAGTAAGGACTACTATCTAGATGGAAGCTGGAACAAGGAGATACTCTTACAGTATATGAATATATTATTAAAAAATGTATTTGAGCGAGGGAGGGAGAATAATCATGTATAAGAGAGTGAGAGAAAAAATATACGAGAGAGCTTATATTAATTTGAATTTGTACCTCTGAAAATCCTTATTGAAATAAATAAAATATGTGTTTGTTTATTCTTTTTTTTTGAATACCTTTATTTTCTTTCTATGACCTTGTAACCTGCAGAGTAGCTTAACAACCACATTAAAACATATATGCTTATTAAAATCAAACAAAAATCATAGATTACAATATTCTACAAGACACACTTGATGGATTATGATATTTGATGAGGCTGAGCCTTTTGCTCTTCATGAGTCTATATCCATAAGCGGTGGTGCAAGCTGGACTCACCTATTTGATGGACTCACCTACTTGAGCTTGATGGACTCATTTACTTGGATGTGAAGCTAAGCCACCTTCTTGGGAGATTTTTGCGATCTTCGTAGAGCAATCATGAGTTACTTTGGCAGGTGCATGGCCATTAAAAACACATATTTATGCAATTTGTAGAAATTAAAAGTGTAATATGTGCCGTGAGGTTTCAACTAAAATCTTTGAAGTTCAAGTAAAATTCACTACTTAAGCTAAGTTGATCAACCTTAATGTTTGTAGTGCAGGAGAAATTCGCTATTTGGATTAAGTTGTAAACTCACTTCATTATGTACTAATTCAATTAAAAGATATCGGTACTTACATATGAAAATTTTCCTTTGTCCAGGTCGTACTTTTTTGAGTTTAGTTGTAGTTAGTGGAAATTATTAGATAACTACAAAAAACTCAAAATCTTTTCATCTATCGGACCTTTTATATTTTGTATTAATGGACAACCGTTTCTATTTCAGTATTTCTAGAATATATCTTTATTGCAATTCATTTGCTTAAGAGAGAAATATATAAATAACATGTATTTTTTATCGTCCCTTATTTCTCTCTCCTTTGAAAAAATACAAAGAGAAATCCTCCTAAATTTCTCCAAAGCAAATCATCATTTAAATATAAGTATACTGGACAGTAGTTTATGCAATTATTCAAATTCTTCAACCTTGAATACATAAGTTTGAAGACTTGTTATATTAACCTTTGGAGCGGACAATAATTATCTATTGCACCGTAGTCTTGTCGAGTTTCGCTTCGAAAGCAGGTGACTCATCCATGACACAATAACATCCTATTGGTACCTTTACCGATCCATCATCAATTTCCAATTACTTATGTGACTTGTTCTTATTGTTTTGACCCTTCAACTCTAACAACTCGAAATTTAAATCAAATTCCCTCTAATTTACGGAAAAACAATCAATTTATTCTTTTAATTAACAAACGTAACCAATTGAAAAACTCAAACTTGTGAGACAAATAATGGTTCACAATAATCATACAAACTCAAAATAAACTCTAATTAGATAATGGAAAATATACATATATGACAACTTGATGGAAAAAACTTCTAATAAACAAATTAATTAGCATCTTTTAAAATGTAAAAGATATAACATCTACCAAACAACTTTCATACAATCGTTCGATGTATACAAAATTAGATAAATTTTGTTTTAAATAATAACAAATATCAAAATCCACCCTAATAAAGTTACTGTTACTTTGGATTGGACCAAATTAAATGTCAAATAGAGTAGATGTCAACTGGAAATTTAAAATCCAACTATACATTAAATTGAACCATATTTCGCTTCAATCCATCAGATTTAAATGGCCATGCACATACAATGCTATGGATGGATATAGAATCCGTACCATCCGAATCTTTTTCGATTCCTTGCGATCATTGATGGAATGAGGCTATTTATTCCAAATTTCGTTTCGTTAAAACCATAATTCCAACCGACGAAACTTGAAAACTTGAAAAACATGAAATTTCGTTTTTTTTTAAATAAGAGAATTTGATAATGTAGGATACACAATTTTTTTTGATGAACTTTCTTATGATGAAATATGCACCAAAATTTGAAAATTTAATAATAAACGACTAGGTAGTAGTCACTATTTTTCCCGTTCAAACTACAGTAGCTTCTTCGTATTCACTTAGAATTAGACGGAAATTTGATAAATAAACCTATAACTACATTACAAATAATATGAAACACCGAATACTTCATACTCCGAACGTAAGTTGTAATTTTTCATGATGGTTAACCGTAATACTTAGCAATAACCAGATAAATCCCCACATTTAAACTCTACCCGAACAGTAACTCAATAATTCATTTGTCTCTAACTCATTAGATAGAGCTTGTGGTAATACCATTGCAATTTAGTTCTGAAAATTTGTACTCGAACGAGTAGGTAAAAGTTGCTGTTTTTTTCATTCAAACTGTAGCAACTTCTTCACACTGACACAGAATCCGATGAGACTTGGACCAATGGATACGCATTTACATTACGGACAATATAGAATACTCAAATACTTCATATTTTAAATGTACTCGGTAATTCTTTATGGTGACTAATGATTATACTTGGTAAATAACGGGCTACATCTCCACATCTAAATTTTGATTCGAATAATACTTCAACAACTCATTTGTCTCTAAATAATTGGATTGTCATGTAAAAATTTCCCAATAATTTAGATTTTGAAAAACTAAATTTGGAAATTTGAATTTATATTCAAAAATTAAGTTTAGAATTTTCATATTTTTTCGTTGATTCAAAAATTTGAAATCCAAAATACGAATGATTGAGTGCTCTTCTTGAAATGCGATTCAATCATATTCTAAGAAAATTTGAAAATTTGAATTTTGATGAAACCTGAAATTTGAGATTGAAATTTCAATATTTTTCAAACTTTAAAAGTAAAAAGCAGAATTATATTTTATTTTATATTTTTTCTAAAATTTTATATTGGTTAAATCTAATTTAAATTATTGAATAGGTTAGATGGGTAATCCATGTATTAAGTGGGTTGGGTCAGGTTGACCTTATCTTAAATGGAACAAATAAGATGGACCATGAATTGTTGGAACAATATTCATTCAAATCTTTTATGACCCAAGCAGTTTGATAGGTCCACAAGTTGGAGCAATATAACTAGAAGTAAAGGAAATTACTTGGAAATTGCAAAAAATTCTGATTTTTTCCGTCAATTATCCAAAGAAATTCCAACTAAAACTACCTTTTGGAAATTCATGGAAAATGGAAATTTAGGGGAAAAAACGAAAGGAAAAGTTTTGTAACTGGAAAAAAAAAAATCCAGCCCTACCTAATACGAAATATATTAGCAGCATCATAAATAGATAATTACATATGCATACACTATAATCACATAGTTTTGAAGACCGAAGTGCGGACAGAACCGTGGTAGTTCAAGGTCGGAGATTCCGAAGGTTGAACCGATTGGACCGTTAAAACCGTGTTAAATTTTCTTTCTTCAATCTATACGTGATCTAAAATTAATATAAAATATTTTAACAAAATATGAGAAGAAAACTTTAATCCAAAACAATTTCACAATGTTTTAGTATAAAAATGTCTTGTTTTAAGAAAAATTTAGTTGAAAACTGCAGGTTTTAGTTTAATATTTAGGGTACATATCATAAAGCAAAACTATGATTATAATTATACTTATAAAAGTATATGTAACCATGATATATAAATACAATATATTAATCAGTTTGATATTTTTGAAAGTGGATGTTTTGAAAAACGTGATGTAAATTTAACCATACTGGTTCCTGAATATTAGTGTTGGAAAAAATAAATAAACAACAATACATGAAAAAAAGTAAAAATGTTAACAGGGATATATCCCACATCGCAGCATAATTTGTGTACGGTTTTTCTTAAATAGATGCCATCTTCCAAGCACATTTAACAGCAGGTTCTCAGCAAATCAATAGGCCATTATGGTTGGCCTGCAGGCATTGTGGAAAATTCAGTTATACAGTAAAAAATTAATTTGGTCTGGTTTTATTTGTTTTTGAACCACGGTTTGAACAGATTATTGCGGTTCTTGCACGGTTTGTGCTATTGAAGGTCTGATGCTGTTCCGGGCCGTTTTGCTTGGCGGTTTTCCGTCGGATAGTGGTCTGGTTTGGTTTTCAAAAGAGTGTAATCGAGTCAAAAAATAAACAACCACCATTCGAATAAACTTCTTGTTGTTTTAAACTTCGTATTGAAACATCATACTAGTCAAAAGATAATAGTCTATCAGCAAGAGTGCCCTTCATCTAGCCTAACTAGAATGGACCCCGAGCTTAGCACATGGGTATACTTGTCAATTGTTTTATAATGGTAATGGTACTTGTTATATGGAAATTGCAGGGTTGGAAGCTAGTGGTATTCATATACTGCTGTATATTGGATGTAACTGACATGGTAAAGGATTGAAGTAGCCAGTGGAAAAAAAAAACGTAAGAAGCTTATATAAAGAACAACAGAACACAATAATAACTAAGTGTAGTTTACTGCATAAGTTGAAATAAAATAAACATACACATAGAGTTCAATTATGAACTTACTGCCTAGTGATTATAACTTGAGTACTATGTGTAAATAGATATAATTATTGTGTACATGGTCACAGTTTGACAATGGATTTAGATTTGTTCTGTCATAAATCTTACATAACTCGAAAACTAAATATGATGTTGCATATGTTTATTCCAAGTATTCTCTCTGGCAAACAATTAAAACATAACGGTAATGTTGATATTGGTATTGTCTTATCTTCTGCTTCCATTGTCCTTTTGAGATGTACTTGTACCTCTATTTTCATCAAAACTCCGCAAAAGATCAGTGTCTATATCATTGTTTGTACATGTATTTTTATTAATAGGAACATTTGTGAAATTGGGTTTAAAATTCCTTATGATCCACTAGCCTAATCGGATGCTCTGCAACATTTTCCTTGTACTCCCTTACTCTGAACAGATACTGCGACATATGCTACTCTTGAATGTAAGCTTGAAGCACTGTTTATGTTGTAAGTTGTGCAATCAACACTTTCATGAACCGAGTTAGTATCATTAGCTACTACTAAGGTGTCATAGGTTTGCTTGCTTGGAATATTCTATTCTTCCTGCATTTGATTTTGCATTGCATTTGGATTGTTGCTATGCTCTGAAGTGTCATTCAGATCTAAGTTGCTTTGAAATACTTCGTATTGTGATTCCACCGTGATTTTTTGCTTCTTACGTGTTTTAGTGATGCTTGAATTGCCCAATATTTTGTTTGCTCTGTCCAATATGATTTCCATTTTGTTCTTCTTGTGAGTTAATTTGCATTTCCAAATGTCTGATTTAATGCATTGAGGCACTTGTTTGAAATTTTGAACGTGTGTTTCATCGTCTAATGGTTCTGATCTGTTAGATGAACCTTCATCTGACTGAATAGTACCTAATTTTCCATGATTATATGCACAGACATTTGTTTCCCATCCTGTCTCAATTTGGATTTCATCCTAAAACACTACAGATTTTGCTGATATACTCTTTGACAGGCCATTATATAATTTGTCACTGGTTTCATGTTTTTAGGTTGCTGTTTCTTCAATGGATTGTTTCCACGTATCTGGCAAACTGTCTTCTATATCATCGTCTACCTAAAAACTTTGTACTTTGTTTTAATCAGTGAATAATGTACCAGAGTTTCAAAGAAAAAATGTATGTAGATTTGAAACATTAAATAGTACTGATCTTAAATACTCAGGTCCTCTGCATTGAAGCTATATAGTATTGTAATTTAATGTGGAACATTTTAATGATAAGAATCATTGACATCGTTTCTGGGAAAAAGATTCAAAAAGTTACACTTTATCAACAGAATAATGGCATTTTAAGTTATTTAATGCAAATAGATCGAATTCTAATGCAATAATAACCAAAACAAAGTTACATGAGACAGAAGAACATACCATGGCCCTCCACCAAAATAATTTGTAAATCACCTACAAAATATCAGAGCATATAACATTCAAAATGTAGCCATTGTTTCCCCCTCGCCACATTTGAAATTCCCATTCGTGCATTTATGTAGGAGATAACATTCAAAATGTAACAAACAAAATACCAAAGATTAGAAAAAAAGACATGAGCGTACTTGACAACAACCGACAGATATGGTCGGACCCTCTCTACATCAAATACATAATTACAATAAAACAAAATGATAGTGATCATGACTTTCATGTGTGTGTCAGCCTAATATAATACATCATAATTTCGTGATAATCAGAAATTTATCCACTATATTACTATTAGTAGTTTAGATAAACTTCATGATTTCAAAAAGAATTGTAGAGGTTTGATATAGAGTTCAAGATACTCAATAATTTTGATAGCCTACAAACTTTTAGATTCCCGCTTAGCTGTAAAATGACAATATTTGAGAATGAAAAGCATCCAAGGTTATTGCTGTGAATTTATTGATTCTGGTGAAATGGCACATCGCTGTAGTAATGAAATTTGTAGAGATTGCTCCAAAGAACGTCGATAACGTTTTCCTTAAAACGTTACTTTCCCCTTCCACTCGTTTGATTAAATGAAAATGGAAGCTTAGAGTTGTAGCAAATCATCTCTCAAATTACAACAAAGCCAATAATTGATTCTCTCTATTCAGTTACGGTTGCACTATTGAAATCGATACAAATTATCGCACGGATGACTGCAGTGGCAAGAGTTTCAAGTTTGTGTTCTGAAGTATCACAAACTCGTATATATTTTAAAAGTAATAGAAATCAAAGGAGAAAAAGAGAAGAAGAACTCAAAATTTTCTAAGTGAGTTTTCTGCCTTTATATAGTTATTGATAGTGTGTTAACATTCAAGAGTGGATGTTATCATAACATTCATGACCTCTTTCTTCAACCCAAAAAATATATTTGAATGCTTAAAAGGATCAATCTTTCTCTGGTGTAGCCTATATTAAACAAATATATTGACTAATTTTCCACAACCTGGGACTATTTTTCCATTCTTCATCCCCTCTTTCTTTCTTCTTCATTAAAAAAAGTCACTCATACAAAATTTATTAAAATTTACCATAACAATCCTTCATTAAATTTTAATAAAATTTCTCTTGTCATATGTTGTAGGAAAACTCGTGCATAAGTATAAATGTCTTATGGACTTGAATTTATAAATGGTGATAATTTGCCAAAACACGTCAAGATAGAGTGGTCGACTAAGCATTGAACCATCAATCCTGTATTACATACCAAATATGTTTTCACACACTCATTCTCTTTCCTTGAAATATTTAGAAGTCGACACATGAATTGGCCTTATATCTGTATCTTAATTTCATGAAATTGCCTTAGAGACTAAGCCAGAACTCGCAGAAAGCAACACCACCTTCATGCATTTATATAGGTAGGTGTAAGCAAAAAATTTCACTAACCCAGTATGCAAGGCATGTTGAGGCTGGGTTGAATAAGGGTTTAAGTGGCCTTATGCAACCTTGGAAGTATATGTACGTCTAAGTTCAAGTACAAGTACAAGTCCAAAGATAAGTCATATGCATGTTCATTATCCAAGTCCAAGTCCAAGTCCAAGTCCAAAGATAAGTCATATGCATGTTCATTGTTCAATAATAGTCAAGTACACATATTCGAGGGAAATATACAATGCAAAGTTAAATGTCCAAGTCCTTATATGCAATAAGATCAAGTGCTACAATTGACCCTATATTCCGTAATTGATTTAGGGTTTACAACTTTAAAAATTGAAAAATAGAGATAGGATTATTCGTCCGTTCCTAAGTGGTGATGGGGGTCTATTTATAGGGGTGTCAATCACGCGGGATGATTGACACATGTCATGGCTTGAAATCCAAGGGTTCCAACGGCACCATCCTGATGAAATCTCGACATTCCTTTATAGAGACTCGATATCATTTGTGGAAGCTTGACAATATAGTCTTATTTGCAGAGACTCGACAACCTTCCTTTGTAATTAGACGCTCAACATCTTCTAGGGGTGGAACATCCTTTGCTGCATCTTGACCAACCTTGTTATCTTTAGGCTCAACAGCCTTTATGTTGTAGACACTCGATATTTTTTGTTACGTCTTTGACATCCTTGCTATCTTCAGGCTCGCTAGCTTTTATGCTGTAGAAGATCGATATCCCTTGTTCTTCCAGTCTGTTGTAGCTTGATATCTCTAAGCATTCACTGGTTTGTCATCTTTACCATCTTTCAGAAACTTGATGTCTTCTCTTTATGGTTAAATGCTCTATATAACCTTCTGCTTGTAGATGCTCGACAATACTTACTATTGTTGAGGATTGATAACAATTGCTGTAGCAAAGGCTCGTCATCCTTAGATACTCGATATCCTCCTTTATTCTCTGTTGGGGCTTGCTAACTATTTGGATGCTCTACATCCCTATTGTTGCAAAAGTTCGACATCCTTCTCTGCTTTAGATGTTCGACAACCCTTATGGTTGTGGAGGCTCATTACCCCTTAAGGACTCGACACCTCTTCACTGCTTGTTAACCGCTTAAAGTTTGACATCCTTGAAGATTCAACACCTCTTCTATGCCTGTTAACTACTTGAACATTCGATATCCTTTGTGTTGTAGGGACTCAACAGCGCTTTTCTGTTAGATGTTCGATACCTTTTTGTTATTGCTAGAGGCTCGTTATCCTTTTCTAAATATTGAACGCTTGATAAATTTACTTTCTTCAGGCTCGACATCCCTTGTCATTTCCAAGCTCGACAATTTCTCTCTAGTTGTTCAATACTCATATTTGTAGTAACATTTACTCCTTCTTGTATAAAAGGAACATTATTATACTAGTATAATTGCACTCTCTATATTGCCATCATCGATGTTCTAGAGCTTTCAATCTCACCCATTTATTCAAATAAGGATCAATGCTCCTTGTTGTTTCCCTCTCTTTCTATAAGTATTTGTCTTTCCTACTTCCAAAAGCTTTACCTGCAACTCAAAACTCAAGTTGCAATTACAATTTTTTCTTTTCAGTCTTACAATTTCAAAAAGAAGCTTTCAATTCCTACTGCATTCGAATTTGATTCAAGGTGCGGTTTCTATTTCAATTGATTTAAATATAGAAAAGGGGTTTATTGGCTTTAGAATTACGGTTTCAACAATCGGGTGTTATTGAACCGTTTAGGTTCGATTAGCGATTGGATCCAAACCTTCTCATGATTTAGGAATTTTTATGTTTGGATTCGAATACTGCTTGCAATACATATCCTTAACGATTAACATAAACATGACAATTTGTGGATTTTTGATAATTATCATAAACTCGATAGTTATCTATGGACTAATTAGGGTCTTGATAGTTGTCAAAGACTCGACATCTACTTATAGACTTGGTAGCTGTTAGAAACTCGATACCCAGTCAGAGACTTGTTAACTAGTTATGGGATTGCCAACAAGTTGTAAGTTAGACAACTAGCTAGTGGCCTGATAACAAGTTGTGAAATAATCAACTATTGTAACAGCCGGAATTCTAGCGGGTCCGGATTTTTCTCAAAAATGCTAAAATCCAAGCCCAATGGAATTTGGGCTGTTACATTTGGTATCAGAGCCTAGGTTTAGGATTCCTAAGTAGATAGTGAGTGAACGTATTTGTATTTTTGAATAAAATATAAATATAATATGTACTAAAATCCAAATATTCCCCAATTATAGATTTTAACATATGAAATTTTTTTAGAAGTATATTTGTGCGTAGTTTGCTAGTTGGGTTTGGGAAGACCTAAGTATGTTGAGCCCTATGTTATCACCGATTTATAGCGTACAAATAAGCCATGGTATCCATATGTTATAGGAAGTGGGGAAGTTTCCTAGGGATAATAAGGATAGTGTTTTTATTTTGGAAGGAATAAGAGGTTTTAGTAAGAAGAAAATCCACTTTATGTCTAATCCAACAAAATGAAACTTTTGGAATTGAAAAGTTGAAAAATATAGTTGTTAATATATTTGAGGAAGTAAATATTGGGTTTTTGAAAAAAATATATAAGTGCTATGAAATTTATATTGGTTTTTATATGATGTAAATTTTGTTAAAAGTGAAATTCTTTTTGAAGAATTATAGAGCGTGTATAACTAGCTAGTTTCCTTGTAGGTGAACAAAGATTTTAAATATAAAAACCTAGAGTGTGTTAGGTATCGAAAACATAGGTTACAACATTTATTGTCATAATAGATGTTTTCGGTAAAAATAAAGGAAGTATAGACTGACACTATTGTTATAGTAGGTGACTCCCAAAGGAAATGTTTTTACACAGCAGATGAGATTTATTAATATTTTTTTGATTAAATCCATATATTAGTATTTTTGGGTTGTAGTAACAGTGTCTTACGCAAGATCTGTTTTGACCCAAATGAGTTTTGGAGATAATTTCTAAAGTGGTGTGTATGTACACTTATTATTTAAATAAGTATATGAAAATATTTTCTAATTATGAAAATATTAAAGCAGCTTTGAAAATGAGTTCTTTTGAAAAATAATGTACGTTAAATTAATGAATTTAGTAGGAAATATCTTATGTAAGTGAATATAGAGTAAACATACTTTAATCTATTGGAATGAAATGAATAATGATATAATTTCCTATGAATCACAAATAAAGATGTTTTGTGCAAGTTATGAGGAATACATGAAAGAGATGTATAAGGTATGGAAAACACCATATTTTGTATTGCCTATTTCAAAAAAAAAAAAAAAAATTCCTTATAATTTCACATAAACCTGAAATCCTCCTTTAAAGGATTCGTAGAAGGTTTTAGCGTTAATGGTTTCTCATAAGAGAAAGTAATTCCAATACATTAAGGTATAAAATCATTAAGCGTAGTAAGTTAGAAACTCCTCCAAGGTTGAGAAATTGGAAGGGTAGAAAAGTTAACGGATTTTTGATAGAATGATTGTTCTTACCTACTTCAGTTTTAGTAAATTTGAAAATCTACGAAGAGAAGATATTTTGAAAGCATGTGAGGACATTTTTTTAGTAAAGGAAAAAAAAGAAAAATACATCTTTCGCATAAATTAAGTTTGGGAAAAAGTTTAAAAAGAAAAATCTTTCTTATGTAAACCGTAGTTGGGAAAGAAAATAGAGATTTTATAGGATAGCAGCATAAGTTCCAAGTACGAAGAGAGAGGTACGCAAAAGTAAAACGGAGAAATGTGAAGTTTTTCCATTTTCCACCTTCATTATAACATAAAAATTCGAATTTGAAAAATTAGAATTTTCTAAAAATTAAAAGTTGTGTGGTAGGTTTGGATGTAAAATTTGTTGAACTATGCTCCTATTCAGTAGGACCATTGGAAAAATTGGATGAAAAATGTGTTTTAAAAGGGATTTCTAAAAGAAAAAGCATTCATATAGGAGGTGCTGCTTAGAAATTCTTGTACATGCATATATTTTATGATGTATTGCACTTTGCACAATGACACGGATGGTTGAAAAATTGGATGTACACAAAATGGATGTAATTAATGTGAGGAATTACATAGTTTTACCCTTGCTAAATTTCAGGGATGAAATTTCCTAAAGAGTGGGCGAATGTAACACCCCGTATTTTTATATAAATAAATAATCAATAATTATGAATAGTGAAAATAAGCATTTTTGAAATTGTTAGAATTTGGTCTTGAAACTTATTCTATTGTGTTCGTGGCGATTTTCTGATTAATTTACATATATAATATGTCTCGAACGGAGTTTGTATGAAAAACTTATTGACGTTCGAAGTTTTGTATCGAGAAATAATTATACATGTAAATGTACGTAAATATATTTGTTGTAAATAAATATATGTGCATATGAAATTCCAGAAATAACATGCATTTGAATTTTAAAATAGACGCGCACCATAAAGGTAATTAATTGATGTTAACGCTCAAAAATGAACACTAACACCCCGGTGTAAGTAGTAATAAAGTGAAAGCACCACCCGTTGATACGGGAACTAAAACAAGCAGATAATTGCAGTAAAAGTAAAGAGACATCAGTTTTTATAGTGGTTCGGCTCAAAGTCAAGCCTACGTCCACTTTATCTTCTTTATCACAAGTTCGATTACAAGTTTTACAAGAATTCCTCCGATTGTTCAACAATCGATACAAGTAATTAGCACTACAATGCAAAAGAGATTCTGGAGTCCATCTTGAATGTAGCTGATCTTCTCTTTAGGTAGTTTCAAGTGTTTTTGGTAGTAAAGGTGTTGTAGGGGTCGTGAATGCAGCAGAGTTTCGGCGCTTCAAAGTCTTGAAAAAGTCCGGAAAAAGTCCCCTTTTCAATGTGGAGCAGGTGGCTATTTATAGGGAAAATCTGGAGGTAAGTCGTAGGTCGTTAGGTCTTAGGTCGTTAGGTCGTTAGGTCTTAGGTCTTAGGTCGTTAGGTCTTAGGTCTTAGGTCGTTAGGTCGTTAGGTCTTAGGTCGTTAGGTCTTAGGTCTTAGGTCTTAGGTCGTTAGGTCGTTAGGTCTTAGGTCGTTAGGTCGTAGGTCTTAGGTCGTTAGGTCTTAGGTCGTTAGGTCTTAGGTCGTTAGGTCTTAGGTCTTAGGTCTTAGGTCGTTAGGTTTTAGGTCGTTAGGTCTTAGGTCGTTAGGTCTTAGGTTTTTAGGTCGTTAGGAGCCTTGAACAGTTAAGTCGCTTGGAGTTTCAAGGCAATTAACTTGTTGGTTTGCTAACTTGCTAAGTCGTGGCTTCTTCTTTCAGCAGTTGAGTCGCTATTCACAAAAGGTGGGATAACACTTGCCCCCCAAAACATGCCTTGCGAGAGGAAGGCATGTTTTGTAATGCTATAAGCCGGATTTTCATGTCTTGTTGATGACCTGCAAAGAAAAATTGATAGTTTTGTCTGACCACGAATGACGACCGTTCGGGATCATATGTCATTCGAGGCAATCTGTGACCGTTCGCGGTCGGGTGCCGTTCGCGGTGAATGGTGACTGTTCGCGGTCGGGTGCCGTTCGCGGCGAATGGTGACCGTTCGCGGTCGGGTGCCGTTCGCGGCGAATGGTGACCGTTGGCGGTCGGGTGCCGTTCGAGGCGAATTGTGACCGTTCACGGTCGGGTGCCGTTTGAGGCGAATTGTAACCGTTCGCGGCCAAGTGCCGTTCGAGGCGAATTGTGACCGTTCGCGGTCGAGTGCCGTTCGAGGCGAGTTGTGACCGTTCGCGATCGAGTGCCGTTCGAGGCGAGTTGTGACCGTTCGCGGTCGAGTGCCGTTCGAGGCGAGTTGTGACCGTTCGCGGTCGAGTGCCGTTCGAGGCGAGTTTATGTGTGCCCGGGGGGGGGGACTTAGTATCATCAATACTAGGTTTCACGTTCGGGTGAATTCCCGGATTGTTTGTTGCAACGGTTTATCGCCATCTCAAAGCATGCCTAGGGACCGTTCGCGATCCCGTACATGTGTAAGTGGCTTAGCCGTTATGAAATGAAAAGTAGCATTTTTTTATTGAAAATAAGTCTTTAGCAGAAATGTCAGACAGAATCAAGTCTAAGCATAAGAAATGGAAAACAAAAGCAAAACAGGGATGTCAAAGTGAAAACACCTACACTGATGCGATTAGTAGTCGTGTCAGAGCATGCCTGAGTATCGTTCGCGGTCCTGTACATGTGTAAAAAGACTTAATCGCGTTGGCATGGAGTTTGTTACTTATTCGTCATTACACCAATCAATTGATGATAAGTTGACGTCTCGATCCTGAGCCGTCCCCAACAGGTGCAGGTGGTGGCCGTTCCCGTTCCACCGTCATTGCTCCCCTTTTCACATATTGCGACAGCAGACCATTACGGATATGCCCTTCAACTTCATCCTTCAAGTGCCTGCAATCATTTGTGCTATGACCATTCAACTCGTGGAATAAGCAGTATTTGTCTGACTTTCTTTAATTGCTGGTCGGATCTCTCCTTATTGGCTTGCGATAAGAAACTTGCTCTCTAGTATCTTGGTAAATTCGCTCCAAACTTTCGTTCAATTCCGAATTAGTGGTGAAACGCGGCTCCCTTCACACTCGCTTTGACCTATCATCATTATCTTCCGCTTTCCGCTTTCCTTTATCTTTGCCAAAATCCTTTTCAAGAGGTTTCCCGCCTTTAAGTGCATAAACTTCTATTCCTTCTCCTTCTTCTCTTTCAACATTTGCGTCTTCTAATTGTAAGAATCCTTCGGCTTCATGGTAAAACTCCCCTAGATCCATAGGGGGATCTCTTGTCAGTGAATTTTTGAACTCTATGCCATCAGCTATGCCCGATACAGGTTCCATTAAAACCATGGATGGATCTGGTCGATCCACCGATGCTGCGGCTGCGTTAAACCGCGTCAAAAAGCTTCTCAAAGACTCTCCAGTTCTTTGCTTCAGTGCCGCTAAACTCATCACATTCTTGGGCATCGAAATGTGGACCCTGAATTGTCTCATAAACCTTTTAGTCAAGTCATTCCATGTTCCAATAGACTCACTCTCCAGTTGTCAAAACCATAATGCTGCAATATCTGCCAGGTATAATGGAAAGCACCGGGCCATGACCTCCTCTGATGCCCCCAGCACTTCCATATGCCTCATGTACTTTGTCAGATGAACCGTAGGGTCTGTCCTCCCATTATACATATCCAATGATGGTAACTTAAAATCCGGTGGGTTCCTAGCTCGCCTGATCGCTATGGTAAATGGACTCCTATTCACATCCTCCAAGTCTTTGTTTACCAATCCGCCTCTCATAGCCCGCCTGACTATCTCTGCTAATCTGTCATTATCTCTGAGCTGTAGTTCTCGTTCATTGCCTTCGACCTGCCCCCCCCTTATGAGGGAATTCCAGAATCTGTTCTTCTGGCTGGGCTTCCGTTCCTTTGTTAGCTCTCAGTGGCCTAGTGTCAGTTGGTGTCCTGCCTAAGGTTGGATCAACACACCCCTGGGGGATGCCACCTGGCTCAGGGGCCGCCTCTGATGGTTCCGCTCTATCTGGTTTATGATTTTGCGATCCAAGTTGCCT
Organism: Allium fistulosum; assembly: GCA_030737815.1. NCBI lineage: Eukaryota > Viridiplantae > Streptophyta > Magnoliopsida > Asparagales > Amaryllidaceae > Allium > Allium fistulosum. The sequence goes on along the minus strand of CM060904.1, from coordinate 967,814,265 downwards.
GATCTGTTGAAACAAATTCTGGATCATTTCTTCTTGTCTTCTCATCATTATCTCTATCTCATTCCTGGTGATGAAGACTGAGGTTTGGTTCGCTCCTGAGGAAGCCTCTTGACTACCCTCGTGTTGACTTCTTTCCTGCCTTTGTCGTCTATTTGATTGCCTTGTCATAGTTTTTCAGATCTAAACTCTTAAACCTTCAAACTCAACTTCCAAGCAGTAGAATCCCTGAGTTCAATTCTCAGTGAAAGCACCAAAAATGTTAACGCTCAAAAATGAACACTAACACCCCGGTGTAAGTAGTAATAAAGTGAAAGCACCACCCGTTGATACGGGAACTAAAACAAGCAGATAATTGCAGTAAAAGTAAAGAGATAGCAGTTTTTATAGTGGTTCGGCTCAAAGTCAAGCCTACGTCCACTTTATCTTCTTTATCACAAGTTCGATTATAAGTTTTACAAGAATTCCTCCGATTGTTCAACAATCGATACAAGTAATTAGCACTACAATGCAAAAGAGATTCTGGAGTCCATCTTGAATGTAGCTGATCTTCTCTTTAGGTAGTTTCAAGTGTTTTTGGTAGTAGAGGTGTTGTAGAGGTCGTGAATGCAGCAGAGTTTCGGCGCTTCAAAGTCTGGAAAAAGTCCGGAAAAAGTCCCCTTTTCAATGTGGAGCAGGTGGCTATTTATAGGGAAAATCTGGAGGTAAGTCGTAGGTCGTTAGGTCGTAGGTCGTTAGGTCTTAGGTCTTAGGTCGTTAGGTCTTAGGTCTTAGGTCGTTAGGTCGTTAGGTCTTAGGTCGTTAGGTCTTAGGTCTTAGGTCGTTAGGTCGTTAGGTCTTAGGTCGTTAGGTCGTTAGGAGCCTTGAATAGTTAAGTCGCTTGGAGTTTCAAGGCAATTAACTTGTTGTTTTGCTAACTTGCTAAGTCGTGGCTTCTTCTTTCAGCAGTTGAGTCGCTATTCACAAAAGGTGGGATAACAATTGACATTGTCATCATAAAGGAAATTAATTGATATCAGTAATTAAAGGCAATTAATTAACATTAGCAGACAATGCAATTAAATCAGCTATTGGAGGAAATTAGTTTACATTAATTGGTCACATGTGAAATTCAAAATAGACAAGTTTTATATTGAGAAATTAATCAAGCAATTGATGGTGATTAATTAGAATAAACAAGCAACATAAAATAAAAAGTTAAACGTTTATAATTTATAATGTTTAAAAGTTAACGTTTATAAATAACATTTAGTAAAATAAATATGGCACGTTTAAAATCCAAAATAGACGTGCGTTATAAAGAGCATTAAATCAGAGAACTAATGGGAGTTAATTGGAATTAATAGGAAACATTTAAACGTTAAATGTTTATAATAAATAAAACGTTTAAAAACAAATCAGGTGCACTCATTCTGCACCCTTTTGAAAATCTGATTTGCATCGTTTTAAGCGGACGGGCGAAACTTTTTCGACTCTCTATAAATAGAGGCAGGGCTAGCCTTCAAACTCATATTTTTCTAAATGGGTGCGGAAGCCCTGTTACTCTTCTTTCTCCTCCAATTCTTCAGAAATTAGCTATTTTAGATTTACGCCTTCTGAATTACAAGTTGGAGATATAAATTATAGGTCTAAAATAGAGATGTTCAAATAAAGTCGTCCGAATGAGATAAAGTTCTCAGATCTGGTTCTCTAGTTTATTTTATTTTATTTTTCTTCAATTAGATCTGGATTTCTAAATCCATATAAATCCCAATTTGTGGATCCAAATAGGGTTGCAATAGGGAAGGCTATGGATAATAGAACTGGATTAAAAATCAGATCTGGAACTTGGAGTGTTTTCTTTCCAAGTGAGTGGATTTAATTATATATCTTTTACGTTTATGATATATTATCATTAGATTCCCGTTAAATTATTTTATTCAGTATTTATTTCAGTAATTAATATTGTTAATTAGTTATGCTGAGACTGTAAATTGTATAAAAGACTTATATGTAATTATTATTTATATGGAAAATAGTAATCAAATTGAATATGAATAATATTAGACTTGACAGTTAGAGAAAGACATAAGCCTAAAAATAAGAAATTTATAGTTATTTACATCTATTTTAAAAGTTGAAATTTAGCCTGTAAATGTTAGCTTCTTTTTATTCCTTCTTACGCGAATAAAGTAGTAAATAGAAGAATTCGCAAATACGGACTAAAATAGAAGAACACTAGATTTACAGAAATTAGACGTAAATAAGAAAAGTTGAAATAAAAAGAGAAAACTAGAAATTTGCAGTAAATTATGCTAAAATGGAGAAAATAAATTAAAAGGGAAAATTTAATAACTTGATAGGGAAGTAAGTGATAGATTAGTTGGTTGGCTTAGAAAAGAGAATACATATCCATAGTTTAATATTTAAAAGATAATGATAAACGTAATTGCAAGAATAAAGGAAAGAAAAAGGGAATTAGTGTAAAATAGAGACACTACTGTATTTTGCACTACCCAAAAAAGTAAAGAAATAATAAAAGGAATATCTTGCAATTACGGATTATTGTTTATAGCATTATTTAGTATTAAAATATGGAAATGGATTTTTAGTACAGTTTTCGTAACCAACCAAATAGAATAGAACTACTTCCTAGAATATAAGAACATACAGTAAAGAATTGAAGGAATCAAGTTAATTATTAGATAAGACTAGAAGCTATAAAAAGAAATGTACCTAGATTTGCAATTACTTTGCAGATAATAGAATAAAAGTAAAGCAGTTATTATGATAAGTAAATTTGTGACAATCGGACGTAGTCCCAAGCCAAGATTGTCATATAATATAAGAGAATTAAAGAGAATTCAATATCATAATAAAAGAAGATGGACTAGAATAGAAAAGAGACGCTTGTAATTATATTTATAATGTACAGATTATAAAAGAAAATAAAAGTGACAATTATAAGTAAAATTATAACATAGGTTATAATTAAATAGAAAGAACATAAAAAGCTTATTTAAGACTTAAATTAAGTTAATAAGCAAATAAAGCAGAAATAATAGAAGATACTTATTTTAATAAACTTAAGACTTAAATTAAGTTAATAAGCAAGATAATAGAAGTGACCCATACCAACAACATTCCCTTTCAGTCAGGAACTGATGGTCTCACAATAGTTAGGTGAGGCTAGGACAAGATTATGCTAATTAGGGTAAATAAGTAGCCAATAGAATAAGAAAAGTAAACTAAACGCAAAATAAAAGATTAGACTTAGGGTCTAATAAAAGAGTGAGATGCGTTTGAAGCAGCCCAAAGGATGAAGAGCCCAACGAAGCAGTTCATCATAGATTTCAACATAGAAGAAGCGCGCCCAACTTAGTTATTTTGGGCTAGAAGGAAGTACGAGACTTCAACGGGACGTGAGGGTACTCTAGGATGACCCTCTGGGGTAGGCGTAGCGGAGCAGTCCTCCAGAGGCAGGTCTGTAGGTGTTCCATCAAAAGAGTATGCCTTGACTGCTTTTTGCATGGTAGGACCATTGTTGGCAGTCAAAAGGGGTTGATGTTTGGAGTAGGTTATTCGTATGTCCCAGTACTTATAAGTAAATTTTAGTGTCAAGACCCAAAAGGATAGTCGCATGCGGATATCGGGCCAGCATCAAAACCAAGAAGCGAGTTCGGGAAAGACTAGAGTCAAACCAACAGTCCAATGATTCTTTCACTATCGAGACATTGGATGAGGGGCGCAGCCAATTGGATGTTTAGATTGTTTGCAGTAGGGCACAATCACTTAGCTCTTTAGAGGTCTTTCGATTAGTTGAGGGGTGGCTGCGTGGGGCCATAGCCACGATAAGAAAAGGGACAGACCAAGTAGAATATCTATATTGTAGGCCTAACAAGGCAGTCCTTTACAGAAATAGAAAATCCCCGACTGAGTTCTGTACAAGGTAGACCTTGTTAAGCGGGATTCAAGGAGTAGACAGAACGATTACGTATAGTCCTCAAGATATGCACTGGGTGGTACATTGTGGATGTCCGAGCATTAGTATAGACTAGTGCAGATGCAGTTTTACATTTTCATAGTAGACGACGGAACATCTGTATTGTAGGACTTATGAGGCAGTTCTTTACAAATGTAGTCATAGAATGCTATAGGAGCAAGACGATGGAGTCCTTTGCGAGGAGAATACGGAAGGTACTATGGGTAGTACCTAGGACCGATGTAGTCATTGGGCATATAGCTACATATATATATATATATATCAGTTATTAGGTTTTGATCTACTAGGGAGTAGATGGGCATGATTCACGCACAGGGGCGAGAGTATTATAAACCCAATAAACCTAATATAACAGTAAATGGAAATAAAACGGTATATGTAGAATTAAGCTTAGAAGTGTATAATTTGTCCATTCACCAGAACTTTAGTTCTGACCCCCTTCTCATAACATCCTACAGGTTAGGTAGATGGCAGAGACTTTCCAGCTTTGAGACACTTATTTAGAAAGTGTTATTATATTGGTGAGTATTTACTTACTATTATATTTTAGTCAGTTCCGCTGTGAGATATTTATCCGAGCTCTGAAATATTTGTCTTTGCCTATTTGCAGGATACCAGAAACCCAACTCGAACTTCAGTGGGCTTGGATTTTAGCATTTTTGCGAAAAATCTGGACCCACTAGAATTCGAGCTGTTACAACTACTTATAGAATCGTTAACTAGTTACAAACCCAACAACCATTTAGTGAGTTGTTAAGTAGTTACAAACTCGTCAATCATTTAGAGAGTTGTCAAGTAGTTACAAACTCGATAACCATTTTGTGAGTTGTTAACTAGTTACAAATCGATAACCATTTTGTGAGTTGTTAACTAGTTACAAACTCGACAACCATTCAATGAGCTGTTAACTAGTGGAACACTCTATAACTTTTAGGAATTCGACGTCTAGTTATGAACCCAATAACAAATTAAAGAATCTCCATCTAGTTTTGAACTTGCCAACAATTTGTGAGTTAGATATCTGGTTATGAACTTGATAACCAGTTAAAAGATCTTCAACTAGTTATGAACTCACTATCTATTTAGGAGTTCAACATCTAGTTGTTCATTCTTTTATATATACTTAAGGATTCAAATTTTCCTTAATGGTTTCTTAAGTGTTTTAAATATTCATAAAGTATATGATACTTCCCTGACTTTTGCATAGTATTATCTGACAGATAAATGGCCGAAAGATTCTAATTCCTCTTCTTCTTAGGCACGCTTGAAATCTCTCGCTTCAAAGAAAGGAGATTACAGGCTTATCCAATCTTCTATAACTACCCAAAATGAAGTAGACACCATCCTTCAACAATTTGACATTATCGACGTAGAAGCTAGGGTAGCTGGCCCATCTAGAAGGATAAATAATCCTCCAGAAGAATTTTTTGCATTTACCCCAATCCACATTTGGCACTCAGGGTCCTTCCCTTCCCAGAATTCCTTGTAATATTTTTGGATCATTTGGGAATTACTCAGATACAACTGCCCCTAACTCCTATACCTATCTGAGCTGCCTAGAAATACTTGCCAAGGAAGCTGACCTCCCCTCTCTCAATGCTGAAACTCTTCAATCCAATCCTTGGAGAATCTTGTTAAAGTGGGGAAACTGTGACATCCTTTATCTAAAGGCCCAAAGCTAGGCGCTACAGATGCTGCAGTCATCCATAGTATTAACTTCCAACGACTAAATACGGCTATGTTAATGGTATTTATAATATTAGAAGCAAATGAATATGAAACAAAATCACAGATTCAAAAAACAACAATTTCCTGATTACATTTCAAAACACATGTTTCACATTCAAATTATAAAATCCCATCACTTTCCCAGGTTCAGATAAAATATAGTTATTACAATATTGCGCCAAGAGCGACATATGACGATGCCCCTTCGGTTGACCAGAGTACTATATATACAATACAGCGGAATCAATCCAAAATATATAAGCAACTGCTAATTAGCTATCCGTCAGCCACCTGCTCGTCTCCGTAAGCTTTATTTGTCAAACTACTAAAACCTGTAAACCTCAACCCTCAACCTACTCAAATCAATTTTGAGCACCCGAGAGTTTAAGGAAAATAAACTTCGAGTCAGACATAAAGCATGGTGTGAATAATACTAAACATCTTGGTTATTTGATATTAAGTGAGACCACACCGCTTAGCGGAACGGGTTTCCCCTCACTAATATCCTTTTTAAAACATATGATTCGCTAATTATAATCCTGCAACCAAAATGGTTAAATCTGTAAAGTAATATCATGTATAAGCACATTTTAATTATCATATGGACTATCATTCCATTCACTGTAGTTTTGTTTGGCTAACTACAAACCCTTGGCTGACTCGGACCTACCAGAAAACATAAAAAGTCCAACAACTATTAGATACTCTCCTTCTGGACGGTCTGTCCTTACTTACTTCTCTAGGTCTATCTAACCTAATGGTTTTGCGGGCTTACCAATAAACTGTCTTTCCTTTTTAGATTCCTTTCTGTGTGTAACATAATTTTAGTCCCACTTCTGACAAAGCCTGACACACTGGAATTTTGGACTAAATCAACTAGGGGCTAATAGCTAATGAGTATAGGGCACGACCCTACAGAAGCCCCATCTGATATTCTAATCTGAGTCATTTTCTTAGGGTTAATTACCCTTTAAAATTTTCCTTCAAAACATTTTCAAAATGATTTAAACCTTTAAATCATACATATACAAGGAATATATATTCTTTTCTATACTCTAAGCTATTTTCCATGTTATATATACTTTACCTAAAATAATGTTGATGAAATTATTAAGGATTTTCACATCCTTCCAAAATAAGTTAAAACCCTCTGTAACTTAAAAACACTTAAGCTATATTGCCAAAACAACTCATTCAAAACCTTTGTTTAAAACCTTTAAACAACCCTTTGAAAACCATTGAAAGTGCCCCTTTCGACATCTTTGAAAGAATCCCTTTTAATACAAGTATAACATTAGGCCAAAGGCCAAAACACACCTTTCGAAATCTTACCTTTCGAAACCATTCATCTTTGTCCTTTCGAAAGCATTGTAAAACATCTCCTTCGAAAGCTTTAAAACCTTAGGCATCCTCTTTAAAACACTTAAATATTGCCTTTCGAAACTATTGGAAAACCTTTCCTTTTAGACCTTTCGAAACCGTTGGTGAACTACCCCCTAGAAACCATTCTTTAAAACCTTTCGAAAGCATCAAAACTTCAAGCCTTTCGAAAGCATTTTGGTTCAATTTATAACATGTGGAAATACCTTTTGAAACCTTTAAAACCATCTCTTTCGAAACCATTTGGCTTATACTTTTTTATAGAGCAAAAGGGTCATTAAAACATTTAAGTCGAAAGCATTGGAGAAGTGACTTGGTTTTTAAAACAAAGTAACCCTTTTGAAACCAATCTGGGTCGAAAGATAAAAAGGCGACAGTCAGAGGTTTCGACCTAGTCGAAAGCATCTATTTAGAAACAATGGCGCAACCTCTTTAAAACCATTCTTTTTAAAGTCATTAACCCAGTTGAAAGCCGACCAAGTCGAAAGCTATTCAATCGAAAGCAAAGCCGGTGCATTTTCATTTATAAGCAAAGCAGCGCCTCAACCCCTTCGGAACCCTTTATTTCAACACAATGCCTTCTGCCTTTGTCCAATTCACTACGTACTAGATATCTGATCCCACGTGCATTGGTTTCGATGGAGTCGGAGGTGGAGGCAAGGAGTCGGAACCTGGTGCCGAAAGCATTAAAACAGGAAAAAGCATGTAGATTTGACTTTTTAAACTATTTCTTTGTACCTAATCTACCTTGTTTGTCAAATTATATTGGTTGCCCATTTTTCTTTTCTAAAACTACTGCCGATTTTCAAAAATAAATATTTGAATTATTTACAAAATACCCCTTGTCCTTTTTATTAATATATAAGACATTTATGTCCATACCTTAAATAATTTTATATATCCATTAACACACTTAGGAAAATTCTACAAAAATTGCAGAAAATAAATTTTTATATATTTTCTAACATATATAAATTTCAAACCCTAAGGCATTATAATTTGGCCGAAATAAATTTTTAACCCCAAATAACATTTTCTTCACTAGAAAATTCTTATAAAATCCATATAAATTCAGAAAATTGTGAAAATTGAAACACGTTTCTAAATTATCATTTCTGATCTAAATCTAAATTCACAAGGTAATTGGATGTCATTTGACAGGTTTTCTAAATCAATTCACATCATAAAATGTATATAAAATAGCCTAAATCATCAACAAGTATATACATATCCATTTATCATTCAAAACACGGCAAACCAATTGCAAATACTTTCAGAATTTATCTAAAACCGAAATCAATCAAAAATATGAGATGTAGTCATTATTCACCTTAGCTTTTTGATTAACGATGTGAGATCTGTTCTTGATTAAGATATTTGATTCTTCCTCTTGAATTCCTCTTATTTTCTCTTCCTAATGGTGGTTGGCCTTAGCTTTTGTTTTTGAATTGGAAAAAATGAAGTGAACGTAAATGTTGAGGGGATAAGGGTTTAGAGTATAAGGGTATGCCTTGTTCCTATTTTGCCCTGTAGATTACTTAATCTTTTTATTCTCTTTCTATTCTTTAATTCACTTATTTAACATGGCACGACTACCCCTTATTTAATCGCAAATCTCAATCTATTAATCATCTTACATTATTTTATTTTATTTAACTAATTAAATATCCTAAATAATGTTACTAAAAATATGGGGTGTTACAGACTCTCCTCCTTAAAGAACCTTGTCCTCGAAATTACGATAAGGTACTCATTAAAAAAATCAAAGGTAAAACATACCGTCAACAAATCAGGATAAGTATCTCTCATCCTATTCTCAGTCTCCTAAGTACAGTCTCTATCATCGTCACTTCACTAGACTTTAACTAATCTGACTGTCTTGTTCCTGAGCCTCTTATCATCTCTTGCGACTTTGCGAACTGGCTTTCTAACTATAGTCAAGTTTGGCTCTATAAGTCATCTAACACAGTCGGTGATATAGTAGTATTCAGATCTCGAAAACATTTCCTTAGATGAGATACATAACCTTAATGATCCATCCGGCTTCTTAACAAACACCGCGGCTGATCCCCAAGGTGAACTTCTATGTTTGATGAAATTCTTGCCTTCTAATCTACCAACTGCATCTTGAGCTCCCTCATTTCGGTAGGTGTCATCCCTCTTGGCGGTCTACTAACCGGTTCTGCTCCAAGCACTAAATCTATTCGAAACTCAATGGCTCGTTTTGGTGGCAATCCTACTACGGATTAAAAAATACCTATGAATTCTCTAACCATAAAAACTCGGTCCAGCTCGTCTTCTATTTCCACAATACCCAACAAAGCACTTACCTCACAGCTAGGGTTTTCTACGGTATATACAATCCGCTCCCTACAATCTAGGCGTCTAAGCGATATTTTCCCATCACGGCAGAATTTCCTAGCATTGTATTTACTTAACCAAATCATACCCAAAATAATTTCGAATCCTACAAAATCAAACACATGCAAACTACAAACAAAAGTATGACCTAACAAGTCAAACTTAAGATGATCACACCTCATCCCAAGTGTTGCATACCCTCCTACCAGATTTGCAACCCTTAAGGAAATAACTAGGTATGAGGGTTTTAGGTTAAGATCATTTACCAAACAACGAGATATAAAAGAAAGCGATGCACCAGTATCAAACAGAACACTAACCGCCATACCAAGAATCATAAGCGTACCTCCCAATACTGCTTTTCCTTTTTCCTACGCTGTTAGCTTCGAAGTAGCCCGATCCAATGCAAATACCTTGCCCCTTCCATCCTTAGCAGCCTCTTTGCATTGAATCTTATAATGACCAATTTGACCATAGTTGAAGCTCCTATTATTGTTCTTCCCATTCACCTTCTTTGCCTCTCCAGATTGACATTTATTAGCAAAATGCCCCTTCTTTTCGCACTAGAAGCAAACAATTTCCGACTTTCCCTTCTTCACCGCTCCACCATTCTGGGCTCCCAACTTAGGAAAGAACTTCCTTTTCTGACTCTGTCCTACCTGGCTCCTTCGCCTTATTCTTCTCCACCAAAGCAATAATTTCGTCATATCTTAGAGCCATCTCTACTATAACATCACAAGGATCCTTGATATGAGGTAATGTAGCCCTGGCCAATTCAGATTTCAACCCTATAATGGACTTCTCGTTTCTCTTATTCACGGTATCCACGGTGGCATGACCATATCTTGCCAACTCCTCAAACCTTGTAGCATACTCTAACACAGTCATCTCTCTTTGCTCTAACCCAGCAAACTTCCTGAGCAAGGTAGACTTTGCAATCACATACATGAATCTCTCCTCCCTCTTAAACTCAGCCCATGTTATGGTTCCTTCATCCACTCCAGCTGTCACACTATTCCCTAGTATAAAGCTGCTCCTTAAAGCTGTCTCAAAGTAAGCCTTCTATTTTTCTCATCACTCAGCCCTAAATCTGTGAAAATCCTCTCAGAGTGCAACAACCAATTCCCCACTTTTATGGCATCTTCAGTCCCAACAAATGATTTTCCTCCCAACCTAGCATAGTCTCTACTCAAAGCAGCATAATTGTTGACTACTGGAGCTTTCTGGACTCCTTCCCCAACTACTCCACCAGCTACTCTCGCTTGCATCATATTCATGTAAAACTGATACATGGCTCCCATATCAACTTGCGAAGCTTCAACACCAATATTTCCAGCTCGTGCCTGACCTTAGTTCCTTTTAGTATTAGGTCCGGCATTTCCATCTGTAGCAGTGCTTCCTCCTACAACATTATCTCTTCGAGAATTCATATCTGCATTCGAACCTTCGTGAGATACAGAAAAATAACCTAATAGAGATAGGAGATTAGAGATAAAGCGCATACTTATATATGGAAAATTCAAGTATGTTACTATAGCGTTATCCCATACGCCAATCATATGTCTAATTCCTTATGATTATGTTTTCAAAATCATCTTTTTAGTTAAGGTTTTTCTTCATAAACCTATGCTCTGATACCAAGTTGTGCCATCCCCTGTCTGGAGGCCCAAAGCTAAGTGTCATAGATGCTGCAGTCATCCATAGTATTAACTACCGGCGACTAAATATGGCCATGTTAATTGTATTCATAATATCAAAAGCAAATGAATATGAAACAAAATCGTAGATTTAAAAAAAAAACAACATTTTTCTGATTACATTTCAAAACACATGTTTCACATTCAAATTACATAATCACATCACTTTCCCAGGTTGAGATAAAATATAGTTATTACAATATTACGCCAAGAGCGACATATGACGATGCTCCGGAATCAATCCAAAATATATCAGCAACTGCTAATTAGCTATCCGTCAGCCACCTGCTCGTCTCCGGAAGCTTTATTCATCAACCTACTAAAACCTACTAACTTCAACCCTCAGCTTACTCAAATTAATTTTGAGCACCCGAGAGTTTAAGGAAAATAAACTTCGAGTCAAACATAAATCCTAGTATGAATAATACTAAACATCTCGGTTATTTGATATTAAATGAGACCAAGGAACTTAGCGGAACGGGTTTCCCCTCACTAATATCCTTTTTAGAACATATCTTTTGCAAATTATAATCCTGCAAACAAAACTGGTTAAATCTGTAAAGTAATATCATTTATAAGCACATTTTAATTATCATATGGATTATCTATCCATACACTTTAGTTTTGCTTGGCTAAGTACTATCCCTTGGCTGACTCGAGCCTACCAGAAAACATAAAACGTTTAACAACTGTTAGATACTCCCCTTCTGACGGTCTATCCTTACTTACTTCTCCAGGTCTATCTAATCCTAATGGTTTTGCGGGCTTACCAATAACCTATCTTTCCTTTTTAGATTCCTTTCTGTGTGTAACATAATTTTAGTCTCACTTCTTACAAAGCCCTACACACTGGAATTTTGGACTAAATCAACTAGGGGCTAATAGCAAATGAGTATAGGGCGTGACCCTACACAAGTCCCATCTTGTATTCTAATATGAGTCATTTTCTTAGGGCAAACCACCCTTTAAATTTTTCCTTGAAAACCTTTTCAAAACAATTTAAACCTTTAAATCATACATATATAAGGAAAATATACCCTTTGCTTTACTCTAAGCTATTTGCCATGTTAAATATACTTTACCCAAGATAATGTCGATGAAATTATTAAGGATTTTCCCATCCTTCCAAAATAAGTTAAAACCTTCTTTAACTTAAAATAACTTAGGCTATATTGCCAAAACAACTCATTCGAAACCTTTATTTAAAACCTTTAAACAAACCTTTCGAAACCATTAAAATTACCCCTTTCGAAACCTTTGAAAGTATTCCTTTCAATGCAAGTAAAACATTAGGCCAAAGGCCAAAACATACCCTTCAAAATCATACCTTTCGAAAGTGTTGAAATACATCTCCTTCGAAAGCTTAAAAACCTTAGACATCCTCTTTAAAACACTTAAATATTGCCTTTCGAAATCATTGGAAAACCTTTCCTTTAGACCTTTCGAAACCATTGGGGAACCACTCCTTAGAAACCATTCTTTAAAACCTTTCGAAAGCATCAAAACATCAAGCCTTTCGTAAGCATTTGGGTTCAATTTATAACATGTGGAAACACCTTTCGAAACCTTTAAAACCATCTCTTTCGAAACCATTTGGGTTATACTTTTTTATAGAGCAAAAGGGTCATTAAAACATTTAAGTCGGAAGCATCTCTTTCGAAAGCATTCCTAGGTAAAGAAGTAATGGTGTCGAAACCATACCCTCGAAAGCGTTGGAGAAGTGGCTTGGTTTTAAAAACAAAGTAATCCTTTTGAAACTAATCTGGGTCGAAAGGTAAAAAGGCAGCAGTCAGGGGTTTCGACCTAGTTGAAAGCATCTATTTAAAAACAAAGGCGCAACCTCTTTAAAACCATTCCTTTTAAAGTCATTAACCCAGTTGAAAGCCGACTGAGTCGAAATCTATTCAATCGAAAGCAAAGCAGGTGCATTTTCATTTATAAGCAAAGTAGTGCTTCAACCCCTTCGAAACCCCTTATTTCGACACAATGCCTTCTGCCTTTGTCCAATTCACTACGTACTAGATATCTGATACCACGTGCATTGGTTTCGATGGAGTCGGAGGTGGAGGTAAGGAGTCGGAAGCTGGTGCCGAAAGCATTGAAACAGGAAAAAGCATGTATATTTGATTTTTTAAACTATTTCTTTGTACCTAACCTACCTTGTTTGTCAAATTATGATTGGTTGCCCATTTTTCTTTTCTAAAACTAATGCCGATTTTCAGAAATAAAGATTTGAATTATTTACAAAATACCCCTTCTCATTTTATTAATATAAAAAACATTTAAGTCCCATATCGTAAATAATTTTATATATCCATTAACACACTAAGGCCAATTCAACAAAAATTGCAGAAAATCACTTTTTATATATTTTCTAACATACATAAATTTCAGACCCTAAGGTAATATAATTTGGCCGAAATATTTTTTTAACCCAAAATAACATTTTCTTCACTAGAAAATCATATAAAATCCACATAAATTCAGAAAATTGTGAAAATTGAAACCCATTTCTAAATTATCATTTCTGATCTAAATCAAAATTCGCAAGGCAATTGGATGTCATTTAATAGGTTTTCTAAATCAATTCACATCATAAAATGCATATAAAATAGCCTAAATCATTAACAAGTATATACATATCCATTCATCATTCAAAACATGGAAAAACAATTGCAAATACTTTCTGAATTTATCTAAAACTGAAATCAATCAAAAATATGAGATGTAGTCATTATTCACCTTAGCTTCTTGATTAACGATGTGAGATTTGTTCTTGATTAAGAGATTTGATTCTTCCTCTTGAATTCTTCTTCTTTGCTCTTTCTAATGGTAGCCGGCCTTAGATTTTGTTTTTGAATTATGAAAAATGTAGTGAACATAAATTTTGAGGGGATAAGGGTTTAGGGCATAAGGATATGCCTTGTTCCTATTTTGCCCTGCATATTTCCTAACCCTTTTATTCTCTTTCTATTCTTTAGTTCACTTATTTAACATGGCACGACTACCCCTTATTTAATCACAAATCTCAATCCATTAATCATCTTACATTATTTTCTTTTAATTTCACTAATTAAATATCCTAAATATTGTTACTAAAAATATGGGGTGTTACAGACTCTCCTCCTTAAAGAATTTCGTCCTCGAAATTACGATAAGGTACTCATTAAAACAATCAAAGGTAAAACATACCGTCAACAAATCAGGATAAGTATCTCTCATCCTATTCTCAGTCTCCCAAGTATAGTCTCTGTCGTCGTCGCTTTGCTAGACTTTAACTAATCTGGCTGTCATGTTCCTGAGCCTCTTCTTATCCCTTGCGACTATGCCAACTGGCTTTCTAACTATAGTCAAGTTCGACTCTACGACTAAGTCATCTAACACAGTCGGTGATATAGTAGTATTCGGATCTCGAATACATTTCCTTAGATGAGAAACATGAAAAACAACGTGGAATCCTGCCAAACTGCTCGGTAACTCTACTCTATATGCTAGTTTCCCGATACTCTCAATAATAGGAAATGGTCCAACGAATATCAGAGCTAACTTTCCTATCTTTCCGAAACTGATAACACCTTTCATCGGTGATACTTTGACGAAAACCTGATCTCCAATAGAGAACTCTGAATCTTTCCTTCTTCTATCCGCATAACTCTTCTGCCTTGATTGAGCGTCCTTCATTCTGTCTCGAATCAACTCAATCTTTAATGCAGTTCTCTAACCAAATCCAGACCAAGAACCAATCCGTCCCTAGTCTCTAACCAATAAACTGGAGATTTGCATGGCCTTCCATACAAAGCTTTAAATGGTACCATCCCTATACTAGCCTGAAAACCGTTGTTATATGAAAACTCGACCAAATGTAGATGGTCTTCCCATGATCCCCCAAAATCTAGCACACAAGCCGGTAAAAAATCCTCCAAGACTTTGTTAACTCTCTCCGTTTTCCCATCAGTCTACCGATGGTAACCGATACTAATCTTGAGCTTGGTACCTAAGGTATCCTGTAGACTCTTCCAGAACTCGATAGTGAATAAAGAATCTCTATCACTCACTATATTACTAGGAATTCCGTGCAGCCTAACCGCATTCTTCATAAACAACTTTGCCAAAACAGGTGCCGTTCTGGTTGACTTAACTGGAATGAAATGAGCACTCTCGGTCAATCTGTCCACTATGACCCATATACTTTCATTTCCTTCATTTGACCTCGGCAACCTGTCTATAAAATCCATCAAAATGGAATCCCACTTCCATACTGGAATGTCTAAAGGCTGAAGCAACCCACTTGGCTTCTGATGTTCGGCTTTTACCCATTGGCAGTTCAGACACTGCTTCACCCATAAGCCCGCATCCCTCTTCATACCTTCCCAGAAGAAACTTCTCTTTATGTCCTGATACCTCTTAGTTCCTCCCGGACGAATAGTGAACTTCGAATGATGGCATTCCTCCAAAACTACCTTTCTAATGGCTCCCACAATCGGAATACACAATCTTCCCTTCTTTCTCAACCACCCATTCTGGCCAAGACTAAAATCCTTTAAGTCATCGTTGTTCGTTCCATCTCTCAGCTTTTTGACCCGTTCAGCCAATATTGGATCCTCTAGTTGTTTAGAAGCAACCTTTTCAATCATAACCGGTCGAACTTCCAAACATGATAACAAAGTTGTTTCTATACTTGAACTACTCTTAGTTCTCCACCGCACCCTGCATGTTGCTAACGCTTCCAAATCTTTCCACTCATCTATCATCGTTAACACCACATTCTGTTGTTTTCTGCTAAGTGCATCTACAACCTTGTTGCCTTTCCCTGGTATGTACTCAATACCAAAATCATAAGCAGCTAAGAACTCTAACCACCTTTGCTGTCTCATGTTCAGCTCCTTCTAAGAGAACAAATACTTCAACGACTTATAATCCGTATACAATTAAAATCTTTCTCCCAAAAGATAATGACTCCACACCTTTAATGCAAAAATCACCGCAGCTAACTCCAACTCATGGATTGGGTATCTGACTTCGTCCGGTCTAAGTTGTCGAGAAGCATAGGGAATTACTCCACCCCTCTGCATTAACACAGCTCCTAACCTAATCCTACATGCATCTGTGTACACCACCAAATCCGAATTCCCTTCTGGAACAACCAACACAGGTGATTAGTTAATAAGTGTTTCAGCTTCAGGAATGCCTCCTCACACTTACTGGTCCAAACGAATTTCACGTCTTTTCAAGTCAGCTTGGTCATTGGTGCCGCTATCCACGAAAAATCCTTAATAAACCTCCAATAGTGACCAGCCAATCCCAGGAAACTTCTTATCTCAATCACCATTTCCGGTCTGTTCCAACTATTCATGGCCTCAATCTTAGTTGGATCCACTGATAAACCATTCTCTGAAACTGCATGGCCAAGAAACTTCACTTCCTTCTTCTAGAAATGACATTTCGAAAACTTCACCTTAAGCTGATGTTACCTTAGCATTTCAGGCACTACTCTAAGATGAACTTGATGCTCTCTTTCATCCTTTGAGCACACCAAAATATCATCTATGAAAACCAATACGAACCTATCCAAGTGCTCTTGGAGAATCCTGTTCATCAAATCTACAAAGAAAGCTGGTGCAATCAGTCCAAACGACATTACTAACCATTTGTATGATCCATATCTGGTTCTAAACGCCATCAAAGAAATACTATCCTCTGCCACTCTAAGCTGATGGAAACCTGTCGCTAAATCCAACTGCAAAAATATCTTGGCTCCACTTAACTGATCGAACAAATCGTCAATCCTAGGCAATGGATATCGATTCTTTATCATTTTCTCATTCAACTTACGATAATCGATACATAACCTTAATGATCCGTCCGACTTCTTAGCAAACACCGCGGTTGCTCCCCAAGGTGAACTACTATGTTTAATGAAATTCTTGCCTTCGAAATCTACCAACTGCATCTTGAGTTGACTCATTTCGATAGGTGTCATCCTACTTGGCGGTCTACTAACCAGTTCTGCTCCAGGCACCAAATCTATTCGAAACTCAATGGCCCATTTCAGTGGCAATCCTACTACGGATTCAAAAATACCCGCTAATTCTCTAACCACAAAAACTCGGTTCAGCTCGTCTTCTATTTCCATAATACCCAATAAAGCACTTACCTCACAGCTAGGGTTTTCTACGGTATATACAATCGGCTCCCTACAATCTAGGCATCTACGCGATATTTGCCCATCATGGCAAAATATCCTAGCATCGTATTTACTTAACCAATCCATACCCAAATAATTTTGAATCCTATGAAATCAAACACTTGCAAACTACAAACAAAGTATGACCTAACAAGTCAAACTATAGATGATCACACCTCATCCCAAGTGTTGCATATCCTCCTATCGGATTTACAACCCTTAAGGAAATAACTAGGTATGAGGGTTTTAGGTTAAGCTTATCTACGAAAAAACGAGATATAAAAGAATGCAATGCACCGGTATCAAACAGAACACTAACTGCCATACCAAGAATCATAAGCGTACCTCCCAATACTGCTTTTCCTTTTTCCTACTCTGTTGGCTTCGAAGTAGCAGGATCCAATGCAAATACCTTGTCCCTTCCATCCTTAGAAGGCTCTTTGCATTGAATCTTATAATGACCAATTTTACCATAGTTGAAGCACCTATTATTCTTCTTCCCATTCACCTTCTTTGCCTCTCCAGAACGACATTCATTAGCAAAATGCCCCTTCCTGTCGCACTTGAAGCAAAGAATTTCCGACTTTCCCTTCTTCACGGCTCCACCCTTCCGGGCTCCCTACTTAGGAAAGAACTTCCTTTTCTAACTCTGTCCTACATGGATCCTTCACCTTATTCTTCTCCACCGAAGCAATAATTTCCTCATGTCTTAGAGCCATCTCTACTATAACATCACAAGGATCCTTGATATGAGGTAATGTAGCACTAGCCAATTCAAATTTCAACCCCATAATGGACTTCTTGTTTCTCTTAATCACGGTATCCATAGTGGCATGACCATATCTTGCCAACTCCTAAAACCTTGTAGCATACTCTAACATAGTCATCTCTCCTTGCTCTAACTCAGCAGACTTCCTGAGCATGGTAGACTTTGCCATCACGGACATGAATCTCTCCTCCCTCTTAAACTCAGCCCCTGTCATGGTTCCTTCATCCACTCCAGCTGTCACACTATTCCCTTGTATAAAGCTGCTCCTTGAAGCTATCTCAAAGCAAGCCTTCTCTTCTGCTCATCACTGAGCCCTAAATCTATGAAAATCCTCTCATAGTGCAACAACCAGTTCCCCACTTCTATGGCATCTTCAGTCCCAACAAATGATTTTCCTCTCAACCTAGAATAGTCTCTACTCAAAGCAGCATAATTGTTGACTACTGGAGCTTTCTGGACTCCTCCCCCAACTACTCCACCGGCTACTCTCGCTTGCATCATATTCATGAAAAACTGATACATGGCTCCCATATCAACTTGCGGAGCTTCAACATTATCTCTTCCAACATTATCTCTTCAAGAATCCATATCAGCATTCGAACCTTCGTGAGATATGGAAAAATAACCTAATAGAGATAAGCGACTAGAGATAAAGCGCATACCTATATATGGAAAATACAAGTACGTTACTATAGCGTTATCCCATACGCCAATCTCATCTCTAATTCCTTATGATTATGTTTTCAAAATCATCTTTTTAGTTAAGGTTTTTTTTCATAAACCTATGCTCTGATACCAAGTTGTGATATCCCCTATCTAGGGGCCCAAAGCTAAGCGCTACAGATGCTGCAGTAATCCATAGTATTAAGTTTCGGCGACTAAATATGGCCATGTTAATGGTATTCATAATATTAGAAGCAAATGAATATGAAACAAAATCACAGATTCAAAAAAAACAACATTTTTTTGATTACATTTCAAAACACATGTTTCACATTCAAATTACATAATCCCATCGCTTTCCCAGGTTCAGATAAAATATAGTTATTACAATATTACACCAAGAGCGACATATGACGATGCCCCGTAATCAATCCAAAATATATCAGCAACTGCTAATTAGCTACCCATCAGCCACCTACTCGTCTCCGAAAACTTTATTCGTCAACCTACTAAAACCTATAAACCGCAACCCTCAGCCTACTCAAATCAATTTTGAGCACCCAAGAGTTTAAGGAAAATAAACTTCGAGTCAGACATAAAGCCTGGTGTGAATAATACTAAACATCTCGGTTATCTAATATTAAGTAAGACCACACCACTTAGCGGAACGAGTTTCACTTCACTAATATCCTTTTTAGAACATATCTTTTGCAAATTATTATCCTGCAACCAAAACTAGTTAAATCTGTAAAGTAATATCATTTATAAGCACATTTTAATTATCATATGGACTATCTGTCCATACACTTTAGTTTTTCTTGGCTAACTACTAACCCTTGGCTGACTCGGGCTTACCAGGAAACATAAAAAGTTTAACAACTGTTAGACATTCCCCTTCTGACAATACGTCCTTACTTACTTCTCTAGGTCTATCTAATCCTAATGGTTTTGTGGGCTTACCAATAACCTGTCTTTCCTTTTTAGATTCCTTTCTGTGTGTAACATAATTTTAGTCTCACTTCTGACAAAGCCCTACACGTTAGGATTTTGGACTAAATCAGCTAGGGGCTAATAGCTAATGAGTAGAGGGTGCGACCCTAGACAAGTCCCATTTGGTATTATAATCTGAGTCATTTTCTTAAGGCTAACTACCCTTTAAATTTTTCCTTAAAAATCTTTTCAAAATGATTTAAACCTTTAAATCATACATATATAAGGAAAATATACTCTTTGCTTTACTATAAGCTATTTGCCATGTTATATATAGTTTACCCATATGAAATTATTAAGGATTTTCCCATCCTTCCAAATAAGTTGAAACCCTCTTTAACTTAAAAGCACTTAGGCTATATTGCCAAAACAACTCATTCGAAACCTTTGTTTAAAACCTTTAAACAACCCTTTCGAAACCATTGAAAGTACCCCTTTCGAAACCTTTGAAAGTATCCCTTTCAATGCAAGTAAAACATTAGGCCAAAGGCCAAAACATACCTTTCGAAATCATACCTTTCGAAAACATTCATCTTTGTCCTTTCGAAAGCGTTGAAATACATCTCCTTCGAAAGCTTTAAAACCTTAGACATCCTCTTTAAACACTTAAATATTGCCTTTCGAAACCATGGAAAACCTTTCCTTTTAGACCTTTTGAAACCGTTGAGGAACCACCACTTAGAAGCCTTTCTTTAAAACCTTTCGAAGGCATTAAAACATCAAGCCTTTCGTAAGCATTTGGGTTCAATTTATAACACGTGGAAACACCTTTCGAAACCTTTAAAATCATCTCTTTCGAAACCATTTGGGTTATACTTCTTTTATAGAGCAAAAGGGTCATTAAAACATTTAAGTTGGAAGCGTCTCTTTCGAAAGCTTTCCTAGGTAAAGAAGTGATGGTGTCGAAACCATCCCTTTGAAAGCATTAGAGAAGTGGCTTGGTTTTAAAAACAAAGTAACCCTTTCAAAACTAATCTGGGTCGAAAGATAAAAATGCGGCAATCAGGGGTTTCGACCTAGTCGAAAGCATCTATTTAAAATCAAAGGTGCAACCTCTTTAAAACCATTCTTTTTATAGTCATCAACCCAGTTGTAAGCCGGCTAAGTCAAAAGCTATTCAATCGAAAGCAAAGCAGGCACATTTTCATTTATAAGCAAAGTAGCGCTTCAACCCCTTCGGAACCCCTTGTTTCGACCCAATGCCTTCCGCCTTTGTCCAATTCACTAAGTACTAAATATCTGATACCATGTGCATTGGTTTCGATGGAGTCGGAGGTAAGGAGTCGAAACCTGGTGCCAAAAGCATTGAAACAGGAAAAGGCATGTTGATTTTACTTTTTAAACTATTTCTTTATACCTAACCAACCTTGTTTGTCAAATTATGATTGGTTGCCCATTTTTCTTTTCTATAAGTGTTGCCGATTTTCAGAAATAAAGATTTGAATTATTTACAAAATACCCCTTCTCCTTTTTATTAATATATAAAACATTTAATTCCCATACCTTAAATAATTTTATATATCCATTAAAACAGTTAGGAAAATTCAACAAAAATTTCATAAAATCTTTTTTATAAATTTTCTAACATATATAAATTTCAATACCTAAGCCAATATAATTTGGCCGAAATAAATTTTTAACCCAAAATAACATTTTCTTTGCTAGAAAGTTCATATAAAATCCACATAAATTCAAAAAATTATGAAAATTGAAACCTATTTCTAAATTATCATTTCTAATCTAAATTTAAATCCGCAAGGCAATTGGATGTCATTTAATAGATTTTCTTAATCAATTCTCATCATAAAGTGCATATAAAATAGCCAAAATCATCAATAAGTACATACATATCCATTTATCATTCAAAACATGGAAAAACAATTGCAAATACTTTCAGAATTTTTCTAAAACTGAAATCAATCAAAAATATAAGATGTAGTCATTATTCACCTTAGCTTTTTGATTAAGGATGTGAGATTTGTTCTAGATTAAGAGATTTTCTTCTTCCTCTTGAATTGTTCTTCTCTGCTCTTCCTAATGGTGGCCGACCTTAGCTTTTGTTTTAGAATTGTGAAAAATGAAGTGAAAGTGAATGTTGAGGGGATAAGGGTTTAGGGTATAGGGATATGCTTTGTTCCAATTTTGCCCGTGCATATTTCCTAACCTTTTTATTCTCATTCTATTCTTTAGTTCACTTATTTAGCATGGCAAGACTACCCCTTATTTAATCACAAATCTCAATCCATTAATCATCTTACATTATTTTATTTTATTTAACTAATTAAATATCCTACATAATGTTACTAAAAATATGAGGTGTTACAGACTCCCCTGCTTAAAGGATTTCGTCTTTAAAATTAAGATAAGGTACTCGTTAAAACAATCAAAGGTAAAACGTACCATTAACAAATCAGGATAAGTATCTCCTATCCTGCTCTTAGTCTCCTAAGTACAGTCTCTGTCACCGTCGCTCCACTTGACTTTAACTAATATGACTGTCTTGTTCCTGAGCCTCTTCTCATCTCTTGCGACTATGCCAACTGGCTTTCTAACTATTGTCAAGTTCGGCTCTACGACTAAGTCATCTAACACATTCGGTGATATAATAGTATTCAGATCTCGAAAACATTTCTTTAGATGAGAAACATGAAAAACATCGTGGACTCCTGCCAAACTGCTCGGTATCTCTACATTATATGCGAGTTTCGCGATCCTCTCAATAATAGGAAATGGTCCAACGAATCTCGGTGCTAACTTTCTAGTCTTTCTGAACCTGATAACACCTTTCATCGGCGATAATTTGATAAAAACTTGATCTCCAACAGATAACTCTAAATACTTCCATCTTCTATCCGCATAACTCTTCTACCTCGATTGCGCTTCCTTCATTCTGTCTCGAGTCAACTCAACCTTTTCTGCAGCTTCTCTAACCAAATCCAGACCAAGAACTAACCTATCATCGGTCTCTAACCAACAAAATGGAGATTTGCATGGCCTTCCTTACAAAGCTTCAAATGGTGCCATCCCTATACTAGCCTGATAACTATTTTTATATGAAAACTCGACTAGATGTAGATGGTCTTCCCATGATCCCCCAAAATCTAGCACACAAGCCGGTAACAAATCCTCGAGACTTTGTTAACTCTCTCTGTTTGCTCATCAGTCTGCGGATGGTAAGCGGTACTCATCTTGAGCTTAGTACCTAAGGTATCCTGTAGACTCTTCCAGAACTCGCTAGTGAATAAAGAATCTTTATCACCCACTATACTACTATGAATTCTGTGCAATCTAACCGCATTCTTCATAAACAACTTTGCCAAAACAGGTGCCGTTTTGGTTGACTTAACAGGAATGAAATGGGTACTCTTAGTCAATCTGTCCACTATGACCCATATACTTTCATTTCCTCCATTTGACCTCGGCAACCCGTTTATAAAATCCATCGAAATGGAATCTCACTTCCATACTGGAATGTCTAAAGGCAAAAGCAACCCACTTAGCTTCTGATGTTTCGGCTTTTACCCGTTGGCAGTTCAGACACTGCTTCACCCATAAGCCCACATCCCTCTTCATACCTTCCCAGAAGAAACTTCTCTTCATGTCCTGATACATCTTACGTCCTCCTGGATGAATAGTGAACTTCGAACGATGGCATTCCTCCAAAACTTCCTTCCTAATGTCTCCCACATTCGAAAAACAGACTCTTCCATTCTTTCTCAACCACCCATTCTGGTCAAGACTAAAGTCCTTTAAGTCATCGCTCTTCGTTCCATCTCTTAGCTTTCTGATACGTTCAGCCAATACTGGATCCTTTAGCTGTTTAGAAGCAACCTTTTCTATCATAACCGGTCGAACTTCCAAACATGATAACAAAGCTGTTTCTGTACTTGAACTACTCTTAGTTCTCCACTGCACCCTGCAAGTTGCTAATGCTTCCAAATCTTTCCACTCAGCTATCATCGCTAACACCACATTCTGATGTTTTCTGCTAAGTGCATCTGCAACCTTGTTACTTTTCCCCGGTGTGTACTCAATACCGAAATCAAAAGCAGCAAAGAACTCTAACCACCTCTGTTGTCTCATGTTCAGCTCCTTTTGAGAGAACAAATACTTCAACGACTTATGATCCGTATGCAATTCAAATCTTTCTCCCAACAGATAATGTCTCCACACCTTTAATGCAAAAATCAGCGCAGCTAACTCCAAGTCATGGGTTGGGTATCTGACTTCATGCGGTCTAAGCTGTCGAGAAGCTTAGGTAGTTACTCTACCCCTCTTCATTAGCACAGCTCCTAACCCAGTCCTAAATGCATCTATGTACACCACCAAATCCTGATTCCCTTCTGGAACATCTAACATAGGTGAACTGGTTAATAAGTGTTTCAGCTTCTGGAATGCCTCCTCACACTTATCGGTCCAAACAAACTTCACATCTTTTCAAGTCAGCTTGGTCATTGGTGCCGCTATCCATGAAAAATCATTAATAAACCTCCGATAGTAACCAGCTAATCCTAAAAAACTTCTTATATCAGTCACCGTTTCTGGTCTTTTCCAACTATTCACGGCCTCGATCTTAGTCGGATCCACTAATAACCCATTCTCTGAAACTACATGGCCAAGAAACTTCACTTCCTTTCTTCCAGAAATGACATTTCGAGAACTTCACCTTTAGCTGATGCTGCCTCAGTGTTTCAAGCACTAATCTAAGATGAACTTCATACTCTCTTTCATCCTTTGAGTACACCAAAATATCATCTATGAAAACCAATACGAACCTATCCAAGTGCTCTCGAAAAATCCAGTTCATTAAATCTACAAAGAAAGCTGGCGCATTAATCATTTCGAACGGCATCACTAACCATTTGTCGATCCATATCTGGTTGTAAACGGCGTCAAAGGAACGCTATCCTCTGCCACTCTAAGCTGATGGAAACCTGTCGCTAAATCCAACTGCGAAAATATCTTGGCTCCACTCAACTGATCGAAAAAATCGTCAATCCTAGGAAATGGATATCGATTCTTTATAGTTTTCTCATTCAACTTACGATAATTGATACATAACCTTAATGATTCGTCCGGCTTCTTAACAAACACCGCGACTACTCCCCAAGGTGAACTTCCAGGTCTAATGAAATTCTTGCCTTCCAAATCTACCAACTGCATCTTGAGCTCTCTTATTTTGGTAGGTGTCATCCTACTTGGTGCTCAACTAACCGGTTCTGCTTCAGGCACCAAATCTATTCAAAACTCAATGGCCAGTTTCAGTGGTAATCCTACTACGGGTTCAAAAATATTCCTCGAATTCTCTAACCACAAAAACTCGGTTCAGCTTGTCTTCTATTTCCACAATACCCAACAAAGCACTTACCACACAGTTAGGTTTTTCTACGATATATACAATCCGTTCACTACAATCTGGGTGTCTAAGCAATATTTGGCCATCATGGAAAAATATCCATGCATCATATTTACATAACCAATCCATACCAGCAAATAATTTTGAATCCTATGAAATCAAACACATGCAAACTGCAAACACAAGTATGACCTAACAAGTCAAACTTTAGATGATCACATCTCATCCCAAGTGTTTCATACCTTCCTTTCGGATTTGCAACCCTTAAGGAAGTAACTAGGTATGAGGGTTTTAGGTTAAGCTTATCTACCAAACAACGAGAAATAAAAGAATGCGATGCACTAGTATCAAACAGAACACTAACTGCCATACCAATAATCATAAGCGTACCTCCCAACATTGCTTTTCCCATTTTCCTGCGCTGTTGGCTTCGGAGTAGCAGCTCCAATGCAAATACCTTTCCCCTTCCATCCCCAGCAGGCTCTTTGCATTGATTCTTATAATGACCAATCTGATCATAGTTAAAGCATCTGATATTCTTCTTCCCATTCACCTTCTTTGCCTCTCTAGAACGACATTCATTAGCAAAATGCCCCTTCTTGTCTCACTTGAAGCAAACAATTTCTGACTTTCCCTTCTTCAAAGCTCCACCCTTCTGGGCCCCCTTCTTAGGAAAGAACTTCCTTTTCTGACTCTGTCCTGACTGGCTCCTTCGCCTTATTATTCTCCACTGAAGCAATAATTTCCTCATGTCTTAGAGCCATCTCTACTATAACATCACAAGGATCCCTGATATGAGGTAATGCAGCCCTGGCCAATTCAGGTTTCAACCCCATAATGAACTTCTCGTTTTTCTTAATCACGGTATCCACAGTGGCATGACCATATCTTGCAAACTCTACAAACCTTGTAGCATACTCTAACACAGTCATCTCTCCTTGCTCTAACTCAGCAAACTTCCTGAGCAAGGCAGACTTTGCCATCACAGACATGAATCTCTCCTCGAATCTCCTCTTAAACTCAACCCATGTCATGGTTCCTTCATCCACTCCAACTGTCACACTATTCCACCAGTATGGAGCTGCTCCTTGAAGCTGTCTCGAAGCAAGCCTTCTCTTCTACTCATCATTGAGCCCAAAATCTATGAAAATCCTCTCACAGTGCAACAACCAGTTCCCCACTTCTATGGCATCTTCAGTCCCAACAAATGGTTTTCCTCCCAACCTAGCATAGTCTCTACTCAAAGCAGCATAATTGTTGACTACTGGAGCTTCCTGGACTCCTCCCCCAACTACTCCAGCAGTAACCCTCGCTTGCGTCATATTCATGAAAAACAGATACATGGCTCCCATATCAACTTGCGGAGCTTCAACACCAATATTTTCGGCTCGTGCTTGACCTTTGTCCCTTCTAGTATTAGGTCTGGCATTTCCATCTGTAGTGGTGCTTCCTCCTCCAACATTATCTCTTCGAGAATCCATATTCGCATTCGAACCTTTGTGAGATACATGAAAATAACCTAATAGAGATAGGAGACTAGAGATAAAGCGCATACTTATATATGGCAAATACAAGTATGTTACTATAGCATTATCCCATACGCCAATCTTATTTCTAATTCCTTAGGATTATGTTTTCAAAATCGCCTTTTTAGTTAAGGTTTTCTTATAAACCTATACTCCGATACCAAGTTATGACATCCCCTATCTAGAGGCCCAAAGCTAAGCGTTACAGATGCTGCGGTCATCCATAGTATTAACTTCCGACGACTAAATATGGCCATGTTAATGGTATTCATAATATCGAAAGCAAATGAATATGAAACAAAATCATAGATTCAAAAAAAGAACATTTTTCTGATTACATTTCAAAACACACGTTTCACATTCAAATTACATAATACCATCGCTTTCCCAGGTTCAGATAAAATATAGTTATTACAATATTACGCCAAGAGCGACATATGACGATGCCCTCTTTGGTTGATCAGAGTAATATATATACAATACAGCGAAATCAATCCAAAATATATTAGCAATTGCTAATTAGCTGTCAATTAGCTACCTGCTCGTCTTCGGAAGCTTTATTTGTCAAACTACTAAAACCTGTAAACCTCAACCCTCAACCTACTCAAATCAATTTTGAGCACCCGAGAGTTTAAGGAAAATAAACTTCGAGTCAGACATAAAGCATGTTGTGAATAATACTAAACATCTCGGTTATATGATATTAAGTGAGACCACACCGCTTAGCGGAACGGGTTTCCCCTCACTAATATCCTTTTTAAAACATATTATTTGCAAATTATAATCCTGCAACCAAAATGGTTAAATCTGTAAAGCAATATCATGTATAAGCATATTTTAATTATCACATGGACTATCTGTCCATACACTGTAGTTCTGTTTGGCTAACTACTAACCCTTGGTTGACTCAGGCCTACCAAAAAACATAAAATGTCTAACAACTGTTAGATACTCTCCTTCTGTACGGTCTGTCCTTACTTACTTCTCCAGGTCTATCTGATCCTAATGGTTTTGGGGGTTTACCAATAACCTGTCTTCCCCTTTTAGATTCCTTTTTGTGTGTAACATAATTTTTGTCTCATTTCTAATAAAGCCCTACACACTGGAATTTTGGACTAAATCAGCTAAGGGCTAATAGCTAATGGGTATAGGGCGCGACCCTACACAAGTCCCATCTGGTATTCTATTCTGAGTCATTTTCTTAGGGCTAACTACCCTTTAACCTTTTCCATGAAAACCATTTCAAAATGATTTAAACCTTTAAATCATACATATACAAGGAAAATATACTCTTTGCTTTACTCTAAGCTATTTCCCATGTTATATATACTTTACCCAAAATAATGTTGATGAAATTATTAAGGATTTTCCCATCCTTTTAAAATAAGTTAAAACCCTCTTTAGCTTAAAAACACTTGGGCTATGTTGCCAAAACAACTCATTCGAAATCTTTGTTTAAAACCTTTAAACAACCCTTTCGAAACCATTGAAAGTGCCGCTTTCGAAACCTTTGAAAGTATCCCTTTCAATACAAGTAAAACATTAGGCCAAAGGCCAAAACATACCTTTCGAAACCATTCATCTTTGTCCTTTCGAAAGTGTTGAAAAACATCTCCTTCAAAAGCTTTAAAACCTTAGACATCGTCTTTAAAACACTTAGATATTGCCTTTCAAAACCATTGGAAAACTTTCCCTTCTAGACCTTTCGAAACCATTGGGGAACCGCCCTTTAGAAATCTTTCTTTAAAACCTTTCGAATGCATAAGAACATCAAGCCTTTCGAAAGCATTTGGGTTCAATTTATAACATATGGAAACACTTTCGAAACCTTTAATACCATCTCTTTCGAAACCATTTGGGTCATACTTTTTTTATAAAGTAAAAGGGTCATTAAAACATTTAAATCGAAAGCATCTCTTTCGAAAGCATTCCTAAGTAAAGAAGAGATGGTGTCGAAACCATCCCTTCGAAAGCATTGATGAAGTGGCTTGGTTTTAAAAAAAAAGTAACTATTTTGAAACCAATCTGGGTCGAAAGGTAAAAAGGCGGCAGTCGGGGGTTTCGACCTACTCGAAAGCATCTATTTAAAAACAAAGGCACAACCTCTTTAAAACCATTCTTTTTGAAGTCATTAACCCAATCGAAAGCCAACCAAGTTGAAAGCTATTCAATCGAAAGCAAAGTAGGTGCATTTTCATTTATAAGCAAAGTAGTGCTTCAACCCCTTCGGAACCCCTTGTTTCAACCTAATGCCTTCCGCCTTTGTCCAATTCACTACGTACCAGATATCTGATACCATGTGCATTGGTTTTGATGGAGTCGGAGGCGGAGGTAAGTAGTCGAAACTGGTGCCGAAAGCATTGAAACATGAAATAACATATAGATTTGACTTTTTAAACTATTTCTTTGTACCGAACCTGCCTAGTTTTTCAAATTATGATTGGTTGCCCATTTTTCTTTTTTAAAAATACTACCAATTTTGAGAAATAAAGATTTGAATTATTTACAAAATACTCCTCCTTTTTATTAATATATAAATCATTTAATTCCCATACCTTAAATAATTTTATATATCCATTAAAACATTTAGGAAACTTCTACAAAGATTTCAGAAAATCACTTTATGTACGTTTTCTAACATATATAAATTTCAGACCCTAAGCCAATATAATTTTGGCCGAAATAAATTTTTAGCCCAAAATAACATTTTATTCACTAGAAAATTCATATAAATCCACATAAATTCAAAAAATTATGAAAATTGAAACCCTTTTCTAAATTATCGTTTCTGATCTAAATCTAAATTCGTAAGGCAATTGGATGTCATTTAATAGGTTTTCTAAATAAGTCTCATTATAAAATGCATATAAAATAGTCTAAATCATCAACAAGTATACATATATCCATTTATCATTCAAAACACGGAATGCAATTCAAATACATTCAGAATTTATCTAAAACCAAAATCAATCCAAAAAATGAGATGTATTCATTATTCACCTTAGCTTTTGATTAAGGATGTGAGATTTGTTCTTGATTAAGAGATTTGATTCTTCCTCTTGAATTCTTCTTCGTTGCTCTTCCTAATGGTGGACGGCCTTAGCTTTTGTTTTTGAATTGTGAAAAATGAAGTGAACGTGAATGTTGAGGGGATAAGGGTTTAGGGTATAAGGATATGCCTTGATCCTATTTTGCCCCTGCATATTTCCTAGCCTTTTTTCTCTTTCTATTCTTTAGTTCACTTATTTAACATGGCACGACTACCCCTTATTTAATCACAAATCTCAATCCATTAATCATCTTACATTATTTCATTTAATTTAACTAATTAAATATCCTAAATAATGTTATTAAAAATATGGGTTGTAACAAAAACAGTCAGCGGATATCTTATATCATCTTCTTCCTCATCCAACGAGCTTGATTACTAATTTGATCAGCAAAACTAAGGACTGGGAAAACCAGTTCTTTTATATTAAGAGCCGTACTCCTAGAAACAAGGGGATATTCCTTACTCCTAGTAAGACTTGTTGTTTTTTCTCTATTGTTTATACTATATTTTGTTGTTCTCTTCTATTAGTTATTCTCTTTCAGAACCAACTTCTAAGAGGACGAATCCTTCTATTGCTAATATAATCAGTGCTTTGAGCCTGACATCAGACCATGAGGGATAGGCTTAAACTCTTGACTAGACTAACCTTTCGAAAGTAATCCTTAATTCTGGAGAATCATAAAGTGCTCGGGGAGCCCCCAATAGTTATGAAAGATGCTCACGAGAGCCAAGATTTGGTTACCGCCAATCAAAATGTCTTCTCTCCTTCCTTTCCCATTCAACATTACTCTTCCGGTAACTTCTTAACATGGTTTTACTATAACTTCTTATATTGATGTCTTATGCTTCTTCCCTTGACTTTGGTTCAAATCTTTTTATCCCAGTTGCTAAGACGAAAGATGCTAAAGCTCCTTCCTCCTCCTTAACTGTGACCGCTAAAGCCGCCTTCCTCGTTGATTCTATCACTGACGCTCTTAAGACTATTGAAAGTCGCAAAAGAAAGAAGGATTCTGATAATTTATCTGGTGCTTCAATTCCTCCTTTAAGTAAAAAGACCAAACTTGGAGAAGATCCAATACTTCCTGCTGTCGCCGAGGATCCAGACACATCTACAACCATAATAACCCAGACTCCAATGTTATGGATTTAAGCTTGTCAGACTAGAAAGAACCAGATAGAAGTTTCTCACACCCCAAGTCCAATTATAGATATCATGAATCCCTTATCCACAACCACCATAAACGTTGGTATCAAAAGCTAGGCATGACTCCTCCTCTCCTTGAATCTCTTCCTTGTGAAGCTCCGGCTCAACCCGTCCCTTTGGATTTTGATTATTTTGTTTGCTTAGTCATCCGATCCCCGTCTATGGCTTCTCTAATACCACTGCAGCCTTCTGCCTTTTCTAGGGACCATCTCCACATATTTTTTCAGCAGCTTCTTATGGTATGCATCTTTATGTGTCTAGATAATACAAATTTTAGCTCCATTAATCTTTATTTATCATATATTTTTTATATATTAGGTGGCCAAGCACATGCTCTTTCTTCAACGAGCCTCTCACGAATCTATAAATCAAGTCCCAAATTTCAAAGAGCAGATTTCATCGTTGACGAATAAAGTTAGGTCCCTTGATGGCCAAATTCTTGAAGTCACCACAAAGAGGGATAACGTCATTATTAAAAGGATAGGCTCGCCTCAATTTTGGATGAAGAAAGAAAAGCTAGGCTAGTGTCTGAAGAGAGTGTGAAATCCATAGAAAAGAAGCTTGAGCAGGCCAAAACTAAAAGTACTCAAATGGCTGCACAAGTCACAATTTTAGAAGATAAACTGAAAAGCAAGGAGGCTGCACTGCACAATTCATAATTTTTAAAGATAACCTGTCAAAACACGTCATGATAGAGTGGTTGACTAAGCATTAAACCATCAATCCTATATGACATACTAAATATGTTTTCACACACTCATTCTCTTTCCTTGAGATGTTTAGAAGCCGACATGTGAATTGGCCTATCTATATCTCAGTTTCATGAAATGCCTTAGAGACTAAACCATAGCTCGCAGAAGGCAGCACCACCTTCATGCATTTATATAGGTAGGTGTTAGTAAATTTCTTCACTAACCCAATATGCAAGGCAGGTTAAGGCTGGCTTGAAGAAGAGATGTGGGCTTATGCAAGCTTAGGAGTATATGCAAGTCTAAGTTCAAGTTCAAAGATAAGTCGTATGCATGTTCATTGTTCAATTCCAATTCCAAACATAAGTCATATGCATGATCATTGTTCAATAATAGTCAAGTATACATATATGAGGGAAACATGCTATGCAAAGTTAAATGTCCAAGTTGTTATGTGCAATAAGTTCAAGTGCTACAATCGGCTCTAAATATTCCCAAATTGATTAGGGTTTACAACTAAAAATTTGAGAAATAGAGAAAGAATTATTCATCCCTTCCTAATTGATGGTGGTGGTCTATCTATAGGGGTGTCAATCACATATGATGATTGGCACGTGTCATGGCTTGAAATCTAAGGGTTCTAATGACACCATCATGATGAAATCTCGGCATTCCTTTGTAGAGACTCGGTATCATTTGTAGAAGCTTGATAATATGTTCTTATTTGCAAAGACTTGATAGTCTTCCTTTGTAATTAGATGCTTGACATCTTTTAGGGGTGCGACACCCTTTGTTGTATCTTGACCAACCTTGTTATATTAGTCTTAATAGTAGTTAAGCTTTAGACACTCTATATCTCTTGTTATGTCTTTGACATCCTTGCTATCTTTAGGCTCGACAGCTTTTATGCTGCAGAAGCTCGATATCCCCTGTTCTTCCAGGTCTATTATAGCTTGAAATCTCTAAGCATTCACTGGTTCGTTACCTCTATCACCTTTCAAAAACTCGATACCTTCTCTTTATAGTTAAATGCTCGATATCACATTCTACTTATAGATGCTTGACACCACTTACTATTGTTGAGGCTTGATAATAGTTGCTATAGCAAAGCCTCATCATCCTTAGATACTCGATATCCACCTTTATTCTTTGTTGGGGCTAACTAACTATTTGGATGCTTGACATCCCTATTGTTGTAAAGGTTCGACATCCTCCTTTGCTTTAGATGTTTGACAACCCTTATAGTTGTAGATGCTCGTTACCCCTTAAGGACTCGGCACCTCTTCACTGCTTGTTAACCGCTTGACCTCTTCACTGCTTGTTAACCGCTTAAAGTTCGACATCCTCAAAGATTAGGCAACTCTTCTATGCCTGTTAACTACTTGAACTTTCGACATCCTTTTTGTTGTAGAGGCTCTACAGCCCTTTATTATTAAATGTTTGATATCCTTTTGTTATTGCTAGAGGCTCATTTTCATTTTCTGAATGTTGAATGCTTGATAACGTTACTTTCTTCAGGCTCGACATCCCTTTACAAGCTTGACACATTCTATTTAAATGTTCGATACTCATATTTGTAGTAACAGTAGGTTTATTGGAGTGCACTATAATTTTACACTTCAACCGTATTTCTGTTGTAAACCTATTAAGTATTAAGAAGTACAACCTCCACCATATCATTATCAGTACCAAGCACTTTTCTTGGAGTGGAATACAATATTAGTTTTCTAGACTAATATTGTAGTGCTTCTAATTACGTTGTATGGCGTACTTTTGCTCATTGAACTCAAGATAACGGGTTTCATTATCTTGAGTCGAGTTTCCATCATAGGCAATTGTCTTATGTTGGCTTTAAATCCATTCCCTTTAGTGTTTTTACATCAAAGCCCCTTCCAAGTCCTTTTATAAATGAATCTGCGAAGTTCTGGCTAAATCTCATGAAATCTATGGTAACTACCTCATCAGTGAGCATTTTCCTTACCATACAGCGCCTTAGGCCAATAGGCTTAGGTTTTGCATTATATACTTGGCTTTATGCTCATGATAATATTGCTTGACTATTAAAGTGCACAAATATTGGAGGCATTGGTTTTGATCATATAGGAATTTTTAATAGTAAATTTCTTAACTATACTCCTTCTTTGCTATAAGAAGCCGGTGCAATAAATTCAGCAGCCATGGTAGAATCAGCAATACATGTTTGTTTCTTTGATGTCCGCCCAGGATATCCCTCCCCCACCAAGAGTGAATATCCATCTACTAGTTGATTTATTATTACCTTCTCTTATAAAGTTCCAACTATCATCTGTGTATTCTTTTAATACACTTGGATACCCATTGTATAAAATACCATAGTTTATGGTTCCTTTAAGTATTATAAAATCCTTTATACATCCATCCAATGAATATAACTAGGATTATTGGTGTATCTACTCATTTTTCTAACAACGTAGGCAATATCAAGTCTAGTGCATGTCATGGCATACATTAGACTCTCAATAAATTTTGCATATACTAGTTGATCCATCGATCTTCTAGTAGTAAAATAAACTTGATTATTTGGTCAAATGAGGCTGTTACTTGTTTGCAATCAAATTGATTAAATCCTTTTAGGATCTTTTTAATGTAATGAGATTGGGTAATGACCAATCCTCATGGTGATTTATGATTATTATTCCTAGAATCACTTCAGCTTCCCCCATATTCTTCGTGTCAAAACACGAAGAAAGTAATTTTTTCGTTTTTTGTACTTTAGATGTCGGTCCCAAATATTAACATAACATCAACATAAAGGCATATTATTACTCCTTTACTGACATGGAAGTTTCTATATATAAATTTTTTAAATTCACATATTCTAAAACTATTTGATATTACAGTTTTATTAAATTTCTCATACCATTGTTTTAGTGCTTGTTTAAGATCGTTAAAGTGACTTAGTTAACTTGCATACTTTCAGGCATCACAAAACCTTCTGGCTGTGCTATATATGTTCCTTCATCAAGTGCTCCATTTAAGAATGCAGTCATGATATCCATTTAATGAATTTTAAGTTTATAAATATTTGCTAATGCACCAATTCATTTGGGACCCTGCAGATCCATTCTTTTTTATATTCGAAGACCAGCCCTTTGTCTCTGTGTTTCGCATTGAGAATTCTTTGCAGATTAATGTCCTAATTATTGAGATTCTCGTTATATGTGCATATATATAAATAATATATTCCTTCTTTTTGAGTAAAATTTTTAGCGACCAATCTAATCTTAAAGTTTTTTATCGAGCCATATGCTCTTAGTTTTTTCTTAAATATCCACTTACATCCTAATGGTTTAAAACCAGGACAAATGTCTACTAATTTGCAAGTTTCATTTCCCATAATATAGTCCATTTCATCTTTTATGGTTTCTTGCCAAAAGGATGAATTCGGAGACTTTGTTGCCCCATTATATGTTAAAGGATCAGACTCTACGTTTATAGAAAGCATGACTTAATATATAATAACATTTTTTGATCCTTCTATCAAATAAATAAAAAAATATGATACTATTGATTTTCCAGTTCTCATTCTTCTTCAAAGAAGTTCACCAATGTCATCAATTTTTGTCCGAGTGTTCTAAATTTCATGAACAGGTTCATTGACCTCCACTATTTCACGAGTATGTATATTAACCTCCCCCATTTCATCAATAGATGGATTAGATGGAATTGTTATGAATCTATAGGACACTACATCTCTTGATTCGATTATTTTGTTTACCTAAACCGAATTATCAGGTTCTATTACTAGAAACCTATAACCCTTACTATGTTGAGTATCCTAAGAAAATACACTCAATACTCTTTTACCCTAATTTCCTAATTTTTTTGTTCAAGTAATCGAACAATTGTCTTATAACCAAGACCTTAAGATAGTCTACATTAGGCTTTCTTTTCTTTCAAAGTTCATACAGAGTGAGTTTGGTTTAACCTGTGCAGTATTCTATTAAATATAGTGAAGTTAATAATACTTCAACCTAGAAACTAGTATTAAGACTAGAATTACACAACATACCGTTAACTATTTCAATGAGGGTCCTATTTTTCCATTCTGCTACTTTATTTTTTTATGGCGTATAAGCTATCGATGTTTCATGTATTATTTCTATAGATTCACATTATGTAGGGAAATAATATTCACCTCCCCTATAAGATCTAACGACCTTAATTTTAGAATCAAATTGGTTTTTTACTTCAGTTTTATTGGTAGCATGCACCAGATAAACATAACAATGCTTTGAATAATCATCCATGAAAGTGATAAGATACTTATATTCTCCTTTAATAGGAGTACTATGCATGTCACAAACAACACTATGAATTAGTTGTAACAAGTTAACATTACAAGTATATTTTAAAGGAAATGGTTCATTGGTTATCTTTGTTAAAGAGCATACCCTCCACCAATCATTAAATTAGTATCATACTTAGGGATCATGTTTAATGAAATCATATCATTTATTCATTTAGTAGAAACATGTCCTAATCTATTGTGCCATATAGAAAAAGAGTCAACAAATTTATTGATAATCAATTTGAACATTCCATCACACATGTACCCATTTCCCATAGATACACCGTCTTTGATAAATTCATATTTATCTGACTCAAAAACTTGTTTGAAACCAAAATAATTTAAAAGACTATTAGAAACAAGGTTCCTTTTAAGTCCGGGTACATAATATGCATCATTCAGTGTCTAAGTTTTCCCAAACGTGAATTCCAAGTCTACACTCCCATTCCACTGAATCTCTATTTTAGCTAAGTTTCCTATATATAGATAGCTTTCATCCTCAAATGACCGAAGTTTCTTGAGTTGACTCTTATCATTGTAGATATACTTAGTAGCACCAGAGTTGATCCACCAAGGATCCACTGTTTTATTTATATTAATTTCAGATATTACGGTCACAAAATTTTCTTTTGGCGTTTGCTGTTTCTTTTAGGAAACAACAATCTCGTTTAAAGTGATATGGTTTTTGACGGTTTTAACAACTATTCATTTTTTGGCCTTCTTGTTTTTGAAATTGCTATTATTATGAAACTTCCTATTTTAACTATAAAAGAGCATACATGCATTATTTTCCTTCTTTTCCTCCACCATGTGAATCTTTGATAAATACACTGTCCGATCATTACTTTCTTTCTATTTTAATTGTTCTTCAACCTATAAATACTATGTTAGGTTGTCCATACTCATTTCCTTCTTCGTATGTTTTAGTAATTTCCGTTGATCTTTTCAGAAAAGATGAAGTTTTCTTTTACTGATGAGACTTTAATATTTTCATCCATATACATATTATGCTAGTTGAGTTGGTTTAGGACGTGCATAACATCATCGAATTTCTCTACTATTGGCCTAGCATCAATCATAACTGAAAAAAATTGCAGTAAAAATTTCTTACTTATTGCATCATTCATTAGATATTTGACCTCTAGTGCATCCCAAACATCCTTTGCAGTCGGTTTGTTATAGTACATATCAAACGTCATATCCATCATTACATTACATATGTGACCCTCGCTAGTGTATGTTGGATAACTACAATGAAAATCATAGTCCTTCATATTATGACCTTTTGTGTTATGTACTAGTAAGCAACCATTTTTTGTTATGGAATGCTTATTTTTTTGGAGAAAGCGAGAAGAAATCCACCTTCATTTTCTCTCATTTTTCTCTCTTCTTTGAGAAAGAATAAATAGCATACAACAAATATAAAATTCATCCTCTTTATCTCTTTCTCTCTACAAATTTCTCTATAATAAAATCTTCTTCCAAATATACGTAAAACTCCTGGGTAAAGACTTCTATAGATATCTAAATCCTTCAAGTTTAATTGCATAAGTTTGAAGGGTCGTTGTGTTAACCTTGGAGAGTGGATGCTAATAATTTATCATATTTTAGCTATGCCAAATTTCGCATTCAAGGCGGCGTCCTCATCCATGATATAACTCTCATACTTTCTCTTTATTGTTCCTACCCATCATTCCAATAATTTGAAAGCGAAATCTAAAGCCATCATTTATAAGGATTATGCATTTGGGTTCTAGAGCAAAGATTGTACTACTATGACAATTACTACATTTAGAGAAGAAAACAAGGATTTTAAGTGAAGCTGAATTATATCCAGAAGTTTTAGAACATTAACAAGGCATGAATATACAGAATTAACTCTAAGGTGTGATCCAAATTTTCCTTCTACCTTCCTAATATAATTATTCTTTGGTTTTGTCAATAATCCATTGCTTAATATTTTATGATTGTATAATGGTTTTAGGACTGGTTTTGGTTGTTGACATATATGTTAATCACAATAACATAAATTTTAAATATGCTATGTTCCCATATATTTTTTCAAAATATAAAGGTTGTGATAAAAATTATTAATAAGGTTGTAATGAAATTTTCCAACAGATGTAGAAGTATAAGGAATATAACATAAGTGGAATTTATATACCAATTTAGGCACTATAATTGTCTACCTTTCAATTTTTGTGAATTATATCATTTAACATAATAAAGAATTAGGTATAGTATAGCACAAAATTTAAATTACTATATTTTTTTACTAAACGTGAACAAATTATATTTAATTATCACTAGTCTTAAAAGATAAGCCTTAGGACATAATGGGCGAGATGTTATTTTTGGACAATGGTCTCCTTTTGTTTGTATAAACTTGCATTGTTTAGAAAAAAATTGATTTTACTATATAGTTTGACTAGAGATAAGTATGTTTTGTAAAGCTACATTTACCTGAAGGCTACATCTATTACCACCTCGATATATCCTTTCCACCCTCCATTAAAACATAAAAGTTTAATACAACGACTGGTATGCACCGATCACTTTGGATGATTCAATATAACGATCGGTATACATCAGTGTGCATTCAAGCTTCGATCAAGATCGATCCATATCTCATAATCTACAACTCAGAATGATCCTATATTTTAGAAGAACATCAAGAAGCA
The DNA here is from genome assembly GCA_030737815.1 of Allium fistulosum. NCBI lineage: Eukaryota > Viridiplantae > Streptophyta > Magnoliopsida > Asparagales > Amaryllidaceae > Allium > Allium fistulosum. Next base: position 967,775,676 of record CM060904.1, on the reverse strand, counting down.
TGTGGGACCCTCCAAGAACGATCGCAACTTGATTAAAGCCAATGATAACGATCGACTAACATTAGCACGATCGTTTCAAACCATCGAGATATCATTGCCGATCGATATGATAAGCCCCAGTGTTCTAAGAAAGCCTTCTTGCAAAGTTTCAACCCGATCCATGCACGCCCTCTCCTATAAATATAGCAGGCATAGCTTCAGAAAAAGGGATCCTTCTTCTAGCGTCAGAGGCTCTGCCATTTTCATTCTTGAATCTTGTATTAATGGATCCTAGCTGATTCAAACATCATTGTAATTGTAATCTAGTGCAAGATCAATAAAAATATAAACTGGACGTAGGTCAAGATTGCCGAACCACTATAAAAATCTGTGCGTTCATTTATTATTTCTACAATGCTTTTTAGTTTCACTCATTGTTTAATCTCCATGAGATTCTATGGGTGTTGATGCCCATTTTTGGCATCAAAATTTTGGTGCTTTCACTGAGAAATGAATTCTAGGCTCGATTGGATCTCATCTTCTACTGCTGAATTTTCATGTTCGAGAGATAGATCCAGCTTTTGATCGACAAGTTTCCTATTTTACTCAGATTTGAAAGAGATCTGGATGGAAACTATTTCCCAAGGCCATAAAAGCCAAGTCTACTACCCTTGTAGAAGAAGGAAATGATGAGATCAGTGATCAATTAGCCATATTTTTCACGAATGTGTATACATTTTCAAGTTTTAGAGAATATGGGAATGATCGGTAGTCGGCCATGACCCTTGCAAAAGCAGTTAACGATCGCTCATCATGAATTCGTACGCTCCACTATCTTAAACAATCATTTCCTACGGTGGTTCACATTGGTCATTTCACCAGCTTGGATATTAGCGACTGTTCCTCTACATGATTGTTTTTCACTGATTGTTTCTTTATGATCGTTTTCGTACGATCGTTCTAGTTAGTCCCATCACCAATTGATTCTATACGATCGTTTCTTATATGATCGTTCTAGATCACTGAATACAGCCGATTGTTTTCTATTAACATATCCATCTTCGTGACCGATCGTTTAAAGACCATAGAATTGATCGTTTTTTCTGTTAGCATATCCATCAATAAACACTCAACCATCCTCTTCTATTTCTTCCCACTGTCTAGCAATGATTGGTACGAAGCTAATATCATATGTCACTGCAGAGAAGTATGGGTAAATGAGATGCAAAATTAATTGAAGTTTGGCGTTGTATGTGAATTTTGACCAGTACAAAACCAGGCAATATTTTAGAACCCCCGCACTGGCCCAAGGCAAGACTCGGGTAAAACCATGGTTCTCCTCAAGAAAACGCCAGAGTTACTCCAAGCATCGATCACCAGGCCTTTGAATTTAGTGACTCCAAGCAAACCAACAATTGACTCCAAACAACTAGCAAATTTCCTCGGGTCCGGCTCCAAGTAACTTACCACTAATCCACCAATACCGGTCCATCTTGCTCTGCGGATATTCGGGCATGCATATGTTATTCGCGAGCATAATAAGTTGCTGTAACTTAAAGACGTACCAGGTTGATGATGCAGACACATTCGACTCCTATCAATAAAAAACTCTGACGATTAATTGAACCACCCGTGGTCCACTCCCAGTTGAGAAGGGCTCCGATAGAGTGGAATAGCGAGCATACAACATCGCTTCACTTATTGATAAGATTTCTTCTAATATTTTTTGAACTATTCCCATTTCAATTTCAATTGTGCCATGAACTACGACCAACTTGATTTAAACTACTTCCAAAACGATGCAGGTGACCAAGTACTCAGAGTTGGCCACCAGCCAATCCCCGCAGACCGTGATCGGACCTGTGGAGTTTCATCATGACGAGCGTGATGCGACCGCTCATCAACAACCATGTGCCTATGATTTAGGGCCAATGACTAGAGATGGAAAAACTTTTTATGGTCAGAATCCAATACAAAGCGGACATGACTGACTGTCCAATCATCGACCTCCACATTTGACTTAGAGACCTAAGCAAGGCTTGGAACGAATGTGGCCCGATCATACACTCCTTGTTTCATAAAATAAAGTTTAACAAAATACATATGCCTCTCTTGAAGGTTAGTGATGCCGGGATCTAACTAGAGTGGACGTGATTTGATCGTCTACACATCAACTCCTACCCTGAACACAAGAGGCAGTTCGAAAGCCCGACTTGAAGTAGCCGTGATGGACTGCCTACTCATTAACCATCGCTCTCAATACATGGACACGACTGCTGCTTGAGGTGGATATAACTTAATGTCCACCCAATAACTCTCTACCACCACTTTCCAAGAAGAGTATGAAATAAATTGTATAAGAACCGATCATCCAACCCAAGCATGCATATGACCTGACCACCCATTGCCCACTCCTTTCCTACACTTGACAACGGGAGCTACAATCATCAAGTTGACGTGAATTGACTATCTATTTGTTCAGTTTTTTCCCTGATGCTGGGGGCAGAATTCCATTCCATGGATGAACATGGTTCAGCCGTTCGTCCAATAACTCTAAGTCCCGGAGTGCAAACTGAAGTATAAACAACTTGGGTGGAAAAATGACTGCTCATGAGAAAACTCTAAGTCCCCGGAGTGCAGACTAGAGTATAAACAATTCGGGTGTGATTGGCCGCCCATGAGAAAACTCTAACTCCTTGGAGTGTGGACTGGAGTATAAACAATTCGGGTGTAACTGACCGCCCACGAGAAAACTCTAAGTCCCCGGAGTGCGGACCGGAGTATAAACAATTCGGGCGTGACTTACCACCCATGAGAAAACTCTAAGTTCCCGGAGTGCGGACTGGAGTATAAACAATACATGTGTGACTGATCGCCCACAAGAAAACTCTAAGTCCCCGGAGTGCGGATTGGAGTATAAATAATTCGGGTGTGATTGACCGCCCACGAGAAAACTCTAAGTCCCTAGAGTGCAGACTGGAGTATAAATAATTCGAGTGTGACTGACCGCCCACAAGAAAACTCTAAGTCCCCGGAGTGTGGACTGGAGTATAAACAATTCAGGTGTGACTGACCGCCCATGAGAAAATTCTAATTCCCCAAAGTGCGGATCGAAGTATAGACGATTCGGGTGTGACTGACCGCCTGCAAGAAAATTCCAAGTCCGTGGAGTGTGGACTAAAGCATGAACATAAATCGAGAATTAACCGGCTACTCACATAATAAATCTAAGTTCCCGGAGTGCGGACTGGAATGCAAACTCCATGAATAGATAAGTGGATTTCGACCATTCTCTATTCCTGTAATTCCAATTTGAAATCGACAGGAGGAATACAAACTGCTAAAAACCAGAATATGCACGACTCAGATTCCTATCCACTAGCTTGATCCCACGATTCAACGGGAAAGAGTTTAAAGCTAAACTGAACATAACTTGCCTTCTTACTTATCAATGTATGCCCCAGACTTGGGGGCACGAGAGAGAAACAAGGTGAATGTGAATCGACCATTCATTTATCAGCTTTAAGTCTTTTGGAGATTAGGCGGAAGTATAAACACAACTATGACGAGGCTCGACTGTCGGCGCAGTACATTTATCAACCCGTGACCGGGGGAAGAAGTGTGATCGTCCAAGGAATGACAGTGATAGCTCGACACTACAACTCACATTTAGTGTTTACAATGACTCGAGGCCACGACCGTAGAGAGGCCTTGAGATGGATTAATCAAATTAATGTTCAATTCAACAAGCAACAAGTCACAAGTGCATGAAATGAAAAATGTTATAGTTCAGACATTTAAACAAGTAAATGTAGAAATCATACGTAAGAATAAAAGAATTCTTATTTACATGGAACTGGTTGTACGTCACACAAGTCCACTCAAAATACAAGACAAAAGTGAAGGGGCACGCCCAAACAAATACAACCAACAAAAAGAGAAATGATTATCTGAATTATTTACATGTCCAAAGATTACTTTTTGGATTTTCTATCCTTCTTTTGCTTCTTCAGAGTTGTTCCCTCTAAACTACCGCTCGACTTCCTTTTTGACTCTTTGTCGCCTTGACTATTCTTCGAAGGAATTTCCTCAGCTGTATGGATCGAGTCAGTATCATCTTTGGAAGTAGGAAACATGGGGAATGTCTTCCGGTGAAATCGTCCCTCTGGGAGGGATCGTTTGAAGTGGGGAAGGAATCGGTTCATCTAGGACCGACTCAATAGGCTTGCCATTTACCTTCCTTTTTGAAAGCTCCTCTTGTTCAATCTGTTCTTTCATACCGACCCCACCAATGGGATTGGATGAACCCATGATCATGACCTCTACGTCAAAAGGGATTTCGTGGTACGGATCGCTTCCCTCCTTGAATAATGCCTTCATGAATTGGTTGTCAAAAATGAAGGTATCTTTGTGAGTGCCCTGAGTGGCGGCCAAAGTTGTAACTTTAACAGATTATATCGTGGCCGTTTGCGACTCTAGCCGAGGCTCTTGCGAAGGAAGAGGAGCAATGCCTGACGGATCCAAATTTGAGAAAAAGTAGGCGAAAAGATTAGAAATATCAATTGATAGCACCCCAACTTTGTGAAAGAAGGAAAAAGTCGATGGAATACCTTCTTCTGTATAAACTCTAGGTTGAGCTGGAGAATCTTCAAAACTGCGATCAAGAATTGGAGATAGGCGTGGTTTGTTCGGATCATACCCGGGGATAGTTGAGAAGCTCGCCGTAGTGCTAGACATAACTTGGGACACCAATGGAAATTCAGTTGCGAGGTCATGCGCCGATCCGGATCCTTCACTTACATTATTTGAAGAAGCAACCATAGACTCTTTCTGAAGAGAAGTCCGAATGTCATGCAATATTTTGGGCTCATCGCCCAATAGCACTTCGCTTTCAAGTTTGGGTACATCGACGTCCTCTGAGCCGTGAAGTTTCTTCTCTTCCGCAACAAGAAATTCCCAAGCATGATGGAGCTGGTAAGGATAGTCTTCACTGAGCCACGTCAAATTCTTATGCTTGAGAGCATTGGCATTGTAGAGAACGAGAAGGGGGTCGAGCTCATTCAATATATCTTCTCTGATCTTGTCTTTGGTTGCTTCTATTTCGTGTTGAATGAGCACGTCGACATTTTTAGCCTTTTCGATAGCTACGTCTCTCTCAAGCCTGACACGAACAATTCGCAAGAATCCCAAGCTGTCTTCTAAGCATCATCTTTTTCTTTAATTGCATATTCAAGTTTGGCCATGAGACCGGGTATTTCCTTTAAGGCTACAGACTCATTATTCTGAGCCGCATCTCACTCAAGCACTATCTCCTGATTCCGGAGATGCAATACTTGAACCATATCGAGATGACTGGTTTTCATCTCCTCCATAGATTTCATGGCGGCATCAGCTTTTCCTTTAGCTTATGTTAAGGCGGTTCTAGAGGCCTCCAGCTCATTTCTCCAAGTGTTGATGATTCTTTTGTCCTGGACCTCTTGTCGTTTTAGTTTTTCGATTTCTTCCGCACGCTTGAAGGAAACTTTCGACATTTTCCCCCCTGCCTTCATCCATTCTCAATATTGCATGTGGATATCAGGGATACAATCGATGGTCATCTTCTAAACATCATCCAAAACCCTCTTTAAATTAGGAGGAAAATAGAATACTTCAAAGCATAAGTTAGGAAATTCCTCGCAAATTTGTGTCATACGAACATTTGGATCAATTGGAAGGTCTTCAGAAGCAGCTTCAACTCTGGTACTTTCTTTGCCAGGCTTGTGAACATCAGTTTATTCACCATAGCGGCGGCGATCGCTCGGCCACTGAGACTAAGATGGAACTAAGGGTTTTGGAAGCATTGGAGCGGTAAAAGGGCCACGAGGGGGATCGATGGGCAATTCCCTACACTCAGCTGGTCTTTCAGGACCTTTTCGAGGAGGAGATCTCGACCTCGATCTATGTACATCCCGAGCATTTCGTTTCTCTCTTGATAACCCCGATCGCGGTTGGGGCGATAGCTAGAATCATAATAATCTCGGCTGCCGCGATAGGAGCCGGATCATGATCCTGATGACTAATGCTGTACATCCCGTGGAGAATCGAACATGCTCCTTTTCCTCACCATCGTTTCTGCAAAGAAAAGCAGATATAAATTAGCTTTGAGTATTAGAAAGTGCAAGTCAAGTACAATGCAGTGTTGTATGGTGCAAGTGTGTGTAATGTCCTAGTGTAACCCCCCGACAGACCAGGTCCAGGAGCTTTGCTCATCGGTGTAACCTCCCCTCCGGAAGTAGGGATCTCCGAGCCAATTCTGATGGGTGATTCTGACCTCCCAATGCCTATGTCAATGAAATGATAGGCATAGGTCAGGTGGAATTGGTAGATCGGACAAAGGGTCTAGTGGTAAATTCATCGATGACTTAGATTGGTTAGGGAGGCGACCTCTCGGAAGCCTGTGTGCAAATGTTTTCTTTTTTCTCTTGACCACAGCTGGGGATTGTGAAACTTGTGAGGATCCGACACCAACCCCAGGGTCAAGTCTATCATCATCATGACCAGGTGCATCTTCACCGTGTCTATCACCACCAATATCGGTAGACTCTTGAGTACTCATGACTGGGGGCACCACGAGACCGGATTGACTATCTCTTTGACCGATTGTGGCCATGATCTGATCCTGGCTGTTTGGGAAGTTTTAGTTAGCCCCACGTTGAGGCCCTCCTTTATCAAACCAAAAGTGACGCGACGTTCGTCCCTGAGCAAATATTCGATATTTTTATCCTTAGGTGGAGCGTTCATCAAATAGAGACTGCATTTTCGTAAATCTCGCCGCTAGGCCGGGTAACAACACTTGTAAATGATTAACATCGCCAGAAGGAAACTTAGATATTATTTTTCCTATGTTATTGTTAAATTGGCTGGTAACACTTACGCCTTTCTAGCCATTGTCGAGCGAAGCCAGGCGAGAGCAAATAAATAACCATTCTATTTTAATTGTTCTTCAACCTATAAATACTATGTTAGGTTGTCCATACTCATTTCCTTCTTCGTATGTTTTAGTAATTTCCGTTGATCTTTTCAGAAAAGATGAAGTTTTCTTTTACTAATGAGACTTTAATATTTTCATCCATATACATATTATGCTAGTTGAGTTGGTTTAGGATGTGCATAACATCATCGAATTTCTCTACTATTGGCCTAGCATCAATCATAACTGAAAAAATTGCAGTAAAAATTTCTTACTTATTGCATCATTCATTAGATATTTGACCTCTAGTGCATCCCAAACATCCTTTGCAGTCGGTTTGTTATAGTACATATCAAACGACATATCCATCATTACATTACATATGCGACCCTTGCTAGTGTATGTTGGATAACTACAATGAAAATCATAGTCCTTCATATTATGACCTTTTGTGTTATGTACTAGTAAGCAACCATTTTTTGTTATGGAATGCTTATTTTTTTGGAGAAAGAGAGAATAAATCCACCTTCATTTTCTCTCATTTTTCTCTCTTCTTTGAGAAAGAATAAATAGCATACAACAAATATAAAATTCATCCTCTTTATCTCTTTCTCTCCACAAATTTCTCTATAATAAAACCTTCTTCCAAATATACGTAAAACTCCTGGGTAAAGACTTCTATAGATCTCCAAATCCTCCAAGTTTAAATGCATAAGTTTGAAGGGTCGTTGTGTTAACCTTGGAGAGTGGATGCTAATAATTTATCATATTTTAGCTATGCCAAATTTCGCATTCAAGGCGGCGTCCTCATCCATGATATAACTCTCATACTTTCTCTTTATTGTTCCTACCCATCATTCCAATAATTTAAAAGCGAAATCTAAATCCATCATTTATAAGGATTATGCATTTGGGTTCTAGAGCAAAGATTGCACTACTATGACAATTACTACAATTAGAGAAGAAAACAAGGATTTTAAGTGAAGCTGAATTATATCCAGAAGTTTTAGAACATTAACAAGGCATGAATATACAGAATTAACTCTAAGGTGTGATCCAAATTTTCCTTCTACCTTCCTATTTTAATTATGCTTTGGTTTTGTCAATAATCCATTGCTTAATATTTTATGATTGTATAATGGTTTTAGGACTGGTTTTGGTTGTTGACATATATGTTAATCACAATAACATAAATTTTAAATATGCTATGGTCCCATATATTTTTTCAAAATATAAAGGTTGTGATAAAAATTATTAATAAGGTTGTAATGAAATTTTCCAACAGATGTAGAAGTATAAGGAATATAACATAAGTGGAATTTATATACCAATTTAGGCACTATAATTGTCTACCTTTCAATTTTTGTGAATTCTATCATTTAACATAATAAAGAATTAGGTGTAGTATAACACAAAATTTAAATTACTATATTTTTTTACTAAACGTGAACAAATTATATTTAATTATCACTAGTCTTAAAAGATAAGCCTTAGGACATAATGGGCGAGATGTTATTTTTGGACAATGGTCTCCTTTTGTTTGTATAAACTTGCATTGTTTAGAAAAAAATTGATTTTACTATATAGTTTGACTAGAGATAAGTATGTTTTGTAAAGTTACATTTACCTGAAGGCTACACCTATTACCACCTCGATATATCCTTTCCACCCTCCATTAAAACATAAAAGTTTAATATAATGACCGGTATGCACCGATCACTTTGGATGATTCAATATAACGATCGGTATACATTAGTGTGCATTCATGCTTTGATCAAGATCGATCCATATCTCATAATCTACAACTCAGAATGATCCTATATTTTAGAAGCAACATCAAGAAGCATGTGGGACCCTCCAAGAACGATCGCAACTTGATTAAAGCCAATGATAACGATCGACTAACATTAGCACGATCGTTTCAAACCATCGAGATATTATTGCCGATCGATATGATAGGCCCCATTGGACCAAGAAAGCCTTCTTGCAAAGTTTCAACCCGATCCATGCACGCCCTCTCCTATAAATATAGCAGGCATAGCTTCAGAAAAAGGGATCCTTCTTCTAGCGACAGAGGCTCTGCCATTTTCATTCTTGAATCTTGTATTAATGGATCCTAGTTGATCCAAACATCCTTGTAATTGTAATCTAGTGCAAGATCAATGAAAATATAAAGTGGACGTAGGTCAAGATTGCCGAACCACTATAAAAATCTGTGCGTTCATTTATTATTTCTTCGATGCTTTTTAGTTTCACTCATTGTTTAATCTCCATGAGATTCTATGGGTGTTGATGCCCATTTTTGGCGTCAAAATTTTGGTGCTTTCACTGAGAAATGAATTCTAGGCTCGATTGGATCTCATCTTCTACTGGTGAATTTTCATGTTCGAGAGATAGATCCAGCTTTTGATCGACAAGTTTCCTATTTTCCTCAGATTTGAAAGAGATCTAGATGGAAACTATTTCCCAAGGCCATAAAAGCCAAGTCTACTACCCTTGCTGAAGAAGGAAGTGATTAGATCAGTGATCAATTAGCCATATTTTTCACGAATGTGTATACATTTTCAAGTTTTAGAGAATATGGGAATGATCGGTAGTCGGCCATGACCCGTGCAAAAGCAGTTAACGATCGCTCATCATGAATTCGTACGCTCCACTATCTTAAACGATCGTTTCCTACGGTGGTTCACATTGGTCATTTCACCAGCTTGGATATTGGCGACTGTTCCTCTACATGATCGTTTTTCACTGATTGTTTCTTTATGATTGTTTTTGTACGATCGTTTTAGTTAGTCCCATCACCAATTGATTCTATACGATCGTTTCTTATACGATCGTTCTAGATCACTGAATACAGCCGATTGTTTTCTATTAACATATCCATCTTCGTGACCGATCGTTTCAAGACCATAGAATTGATCGCTTTTTCTGTTACCATATCCATCAATAAACACTCAACCATCCTCTTCTATTTCTTCCCACAGTCTAGCAATGATTGGTACGAAGCTAATATCATATGTCACTACAGAGAAGTATGGGTAAATGAGATGCAAAATTAATTGAAGTTTGGCGTTGTATGTGAATTTTGACCAGTACAAAACCAGGCAATATTTTAGAACCCCCGCACTGGCCCAAGGCAAGACTCGGGTAAAACCATGGTTCTCCTCAAGAAAACGCCAGAGTTACTCCAAGCATCGATCACCAGGCCTTTGAATTTAGTGACTCCAAGCAAACCAACAATTGACTCCAAACAACTAGCAGATTTCCTCGAGTCCGGCTCCAAGTAACTTACCACTAATCCACCAATACCGGTCCATCTTGCTCTGCGGATATTCGGGCATGCATATGTTATTCGCGAGCATAATAAGTTGTTGTAACTTAAAGACGTACCAGGTTGATGATGCAGACACATTCGACTCCTATCAATAAAAAACTCTGACGATTAATTGAACCACCCGTGGTCCACTCCCATTTGAGAAGGGCTCCGATAGAGTGGAATAGCGAGCATACAACATCGCTTCACTTATTGATAAGATTTCTTCTAATATTTTTTGAACAATTCCCATTTCAATTTCAATTGTGCCATGAACTACGACCAACTTGATTTAAACTACTTCCAAAACGATGCAGGTGACCAAGTACTCAGAGTTGGCCACCAGCCAATCCCCGCAGACCGTGATCGGACCTGTGGAGTTTCATCATGACGAGCGTGATGCGACCGCTCATCAACAACCATGTGCCTATGATTTAGGGCCAATGACTAGAGATGGAGAAACTTTTTATGGTCAGAATCCAATACAAAGCGGACATGACTGACTGTCCAATCATCGACCTCCACATTTGACTTAGAGACCTAAGCAAGGCTTGGAACGAATGTGGCCCGATCATACACTCCTTGTTTCATAAAATAAAGTTTAACAAAATACATATGCCTCTCTTGAAGGTTAGTGATGCCGGGATCTAACTAGAGTGGACGTGATTTGATCGTCTACACATCAACTCCTACCCTGAACACAAGAGGCAGTTCGAAAGCCCGACTTGAAGTAGCCGTGATGGACTGCCTACTCATTAACCATCGCTCTCAATACATGGACACGACTGCTGCTTGAGGTGGATATAACTTAATGTCCACCCAATAACTCTCTACCACCACTTTCCAAGAAGAGTATGAAATAAATTGTATAAGAACCGATCATCCAACCCAAGCATGCATATGACCTGACCACCCATTGCCCACTGACCGCCCGCAAGAAAATTCCAAGTCCGTGGAGTGTGGACTAAAGCATGAACATAAATCGAGATGTGTTTTAACATTATAGCTAAAGGCTTTCGTTCATGACATTTGTTCTAAGGAAATTTGCAACCAGTCAGGAAGTTCAACACAAGTCTAAATGTTTGTCCAAGTATGAGAAACCGGAGCTCGTGGCTTAGTTCAAGTTAATCAATTTTTTATTCCATTTTATGAGAAAAGAGAGGCATGGTTCATATGTGGAGTGAAAACACTTAGTTCAAGTTCAGACCGATCGTTCTAGTATCTTATAGGTCGATCGTTCTAAGTGTTATAAAGGCCGAACATTCTGAAATTATGGTATATGCCGATCGTTTCCTGAGGCAACATTAGTCGATCATCCAACATCAATCCTACCCACCGATCATTCTTATGTCCAAGGCATAGCCAATCGTTTACAGACAATTTTCAAGCACCAGTAACCCAAAACTCCACCGACCATCCACAAACGATCGCGTATGGTAGATCATACAAAACATTCATACTCACTACTTCATCTCCTTCAGTAAACGATCGGTAATGATAGAAGTTCAACCTTTTCTCATCAAGGCGCAACTGACTGACTCCTAAACACTTTATTTCACACGATCGTAAGTAAAGAAAGGAAAAAGGACCCATGTCGGCTGTCATAGGCTCAAAATTGTTCTAAGAATTTTGCACCAAATATAGGAGTCATTCTACCTAAGTTCGAAGTCTAAAGAAGAGGGATTCGAAGTCGATTCGAAGCCAAATCTGGAGGAGGATGGTGATTGCTGTTTGGATCGGCATAAGAAAAGGGAAAAGTGGCTCGTCGCTTCTTTGCTTCAGGATGAAAGTATAGAGAGTAGAGTAAAGGATGAATGCCTAATTGTCAAGCCTTATATAGGAAACATGCTTGGCCGATCGTTTTCACTCTGGAGGATTAGGCCGATTGTTTAACGTCTAAAAGCTATGCCGATCCATCTCCAACCTATATGCCAACTGATCCATTCCTAAGCCACACGCCGACCATCTTTTATTCCATCCCTATGCCGATAATCTTTTATTCATTTCACAACCTAACATATGATGATCGGTTCTACGATCACAAGTGGTTTGAAATTTGTTTTTTAAACAAAGAAAAATTGTAAAAAAAAGAGAAAGATGATGGATGAAAAGAGGAATGATGAATGACCATGGAGATTTGACTTCAAATGCGAATACACATAGTGTCATAAAAGTTGGTGATGATCTGTGGACGTTCAAACACGTCCCAGAGCCAACAGCATAAACGTGCATATGATTATGCATGGGAACAGTTTTAAAGTTCAGCCTTTTGAAACTAACGGAAAACATAATCACACCTAAAAACTTTCAAGTTCGAGAATGGATCAGATAATAGAAGGCTCATAAGTCCTGCATGACCAAATTTGTATATGCAAGTAGAACACGACATCAGATTTATGCTAGTGAAAGTCGATAGAGGAATAGTAGTCAATCACGAAGTTGAATGGACTTCTTTACAACAATTCGGTCTTTTTTCGATTCAAAGCACATCATGTTACTCACAAGACGTACTTTGGGGGGCAAATGTTATCCTGTCTTTTGGCAAAGCCGTGATACAATTGATTTGACCAGGGACGGATGGTCAATAGCCTAAAGAGCTAGTTACGTACAGTATTATAAACGATAGTCGAGAAAATTCGAAAAAGGACCCAATCTATGTGTAGCTAGCATGAAGTAGTTAGCCCAGCCCCGTGAAGTTATATTTCAAATTCGGAGTCAATCAGAGTTGATACGCACAAGTCACGGATGAAGCAAGGATTTATATGGATCGACCAAAAACGATCCATGGAATAGTTCGAGTCAACGGAGAACATTCAATATCTTAAGATCCATGAAGCCAATTCATGTGAGACTTTCAGAGCACCAATAAAATGGGAAGGGAGTATAGAATAACGATTACGCATCCCAAAGTGGAAATTAGAGGATGGCCGATCGATATGCACCGATCGTTTTGGATGATTCAACATAACGATCGGTATACTTCAGTGTGCATTCTAGATTCGACCAAGATCGATCCATATCTCATAATCTACAACTCAGAATGATCCCATATTCTAGAAGCAACATCAAGAAGTATGTGGGACCCTCCAAGAATAATCGCTACTTGGTTAAAGCCAATAATAATGATCGGCTAACATTAGGATGATCATTCCAAACCATCGAGATATCATTGTCGATCAATATAATGGGCCCCATTGGACCTAGAGAGCCTTCTTGCAAAGTTTTAACCTGATCCATGCACGCCCTCTCCTATAAATACAACATGCATAACTTCAGAAAAGGGATCCTTCTTCCGGCGATGGAGGCTCTACCATTTTTATTCTTGAATCTTGTATTAATGGATCCTAGCTGATCCAAACATCCTTGTAATTGTAATCCAGTGCAAGATCAATAAAAATATAAAGTGGACGTAGGCCAAGATTATCGAACCACTATAAAAATCTGTGTGTTCATTTACTTTTTCTACGATGTTTTTTAATTTCACTCATTATTTAATCTCCATGAGATTCTATGAGCGTTGATGCCCATTTTTGGCGTCAACATTAATGACATGAAAATTTCACTTAAGGTAACGAGACTCTTATAGGGAAATGAAAATTTATATTTGCATGGATGAATTAAATTCCGTAAAGATTACTATATGAAAAATTTATTCAAGTATATATATGAATTACTAGTAATCAATGGACAAACAATTGGTAAGTAAAGAGAATAAATATAATTAATATTTCTTTAAATAAGTGTATAAATTACAAATATTACTAACCATAGATGTCTAACCATTATAGTCATTGTTGTTGATGAGATTTTTTGTCTCACAACACCTTAGATGATCGTAAGGTCATCAAAGCTTTAATTACCTCTACAATTTTAGAATCAATAAATTTAAGTGACCTTAAACTTGCCTTTTAGCAGTAATTATGTTGTTGGAAGCTTATACAATGAAGTAGTTGCACTTTAAATATTTGTTAAATTGTCAAATTTAGTTTATAATCTACTAACGGATTAAAGTTGAATGAGATTTTAAGTAAAACACTTTGACTAATAATGCATAAAAAATAAAAGACACAAGAATTTTACGTGGTTCAGATTCTTTCGAAATCTTATGTCCATGGATCAAATCTTTTCTTATATATATTTCTTCCACTTTACAATTTTACAAGGAGGAAAGCAAAAATAGAAGATATAATTCTTTTCATTTTTCCAAAAAAGATCCCCTTTCCATTCCAAATTATCTCATATTTATAATGTGGGAGATGTACGTGGATTCCCAAATCACTCTTCTTCCTTCACTTTCGTGCCTATCATTGGATCATGCCATATGTCATCCATACGCATCGTTTTCTTGATTTGTGTAGATTGATGACATGTTTTCAGTGGGAAAGTGTAGTTTTAGCAGCTAAATTCTAGGCATTGGCGGTAAGTTTGGAATTGAAGCGGGAAAATCTGAATTTGAGCGGGGATATCCGAAATCAGAGCGGGAAACTTGAATTTAAGTACGCTTCCTGCTTCTGACCTAAGAAGCAGACAGATGCTAGGTCGCTTCTGTTCGGGAATAAGGGTGTGATGAGGTGTTCCTCTTTTGTTCTGCCCCAGGCATCGTTTATATTCTTAGGGTTAACTTGTGAGGTCTGCTTGTGCACTGTTGGTATGATTGTACACTGAGAATGGAGGTGAAAATGGGCTGTAAGCATGGGACATCGTTGGAGCCCTATTTAAGGGGCCTTAGCTTGCTATGTTTATCTAACATCGTGTTCTTCGCCATTTACTTATGGTTATAGATCTGAGTTGGTGTGCTGTTTGTGTGGCCCTATGTGCAGCCTTTGGACTGCTTTTGACTTCGTATGATACTGCTTACGTGGCCATTAATGAGTGCGCTGCAGATCGGTTCTTGGAGATATTAGAAATGGGTAAGCTCTGGACCAATGTTGGGGTTTATTCAACCCTTTGAGAGTAGCGCATTCCTTTTCTTTGCCCTTATGTCTTGACGGCGGTGCATTTCTTTATTGACTTGTCCTGATAACGCCGAGTTGTGTCATTCCACTCTGTTCTAATGTTAAATGAAATCAGGGCAGCGCATTCCTATTTTCCTTCAATGCAAGGTTGTTAGCACAGTTCCACCATATGTATATATTGGCTTGTGAGTGCAGTATGTTGTTGATGGCGGGTGTCTTTTTTAAGTGAAGTGTGTTGTGTTTTGACACCATTAATTTGGCTTTTAGAGCTGTAGTAAAACACTAACGTCTTATTGTTATTTGAGGGCTTGGTTATGCTGCAGTTCAAAGTATTACAATTATAGACTGTTTTCTCCACCCTATGGCCGTATTCGAATTTGGGCTTAATATCGTGATGTAATACTGAAACTAGGAGATAAATGTAGTTTGAATCTTTGTCGTTATCAGTAGTCCGCAAGCACAGTATTCTTTTGACTTTGCTTTATTCTTTGCTTTTCCTTTTTCGCAGTTCAACTTTTATCGTGAGGGTGTCCCATTCTGTACTCAGTATTACATCACCTTGCATTCAACATGGCTTAGTGTTATCCCACCTTTTGGCAAGGCCGTGACACCAAGGAATTGACTAGTAACCAATGACGGTCCGTCCTAGAGATCAGTTATACACAGGCTCACTATGGATATCGACGAATTTTGTCCGAGTCCAGATCGAGCTAGAACTGGTTTGACACGACAAGCGAAGCTATGAGAGCCAACGTTCCAAATCTCAAGTCAATCCGAGTTCGTATGCTCAAGTTACGACCAATGCAAAATTGAATAAAAACAACCTCTGTTCGAATCGCTCAGTTCGAATCCATCAGGAATGCCCACTTCGACTCGCTCCACTTCACGTCCATCGGAGAACCACTGTTCCACTCGCTCCACTTCGCCTCCATCAGAAAGCACTTGTTCGACTCGCTTCGCTTCAAGCCACAGTTCGACTCCATCTAGTTCGACTCCTTCGCAGAACCATTGTTCGACTCCATCTAGTTCGACTCCATCAGAGAGCCACATTTCGACTCGCTCCACTTCGCATCCATCCGAAGACTTCTACCTCCATCGATGCGAACTGCGCATCTTTCATCGATGCGAATACAGGCTACTACCATCGATACGAACAAGGCAAAAGTCCCAGAACGACTCGATCAAAACAGCATCAAAGGCGGAGTGATCCAGAGATTCAAGCGCCACGTCACCGAGTCAAAAGAAAGCGAGTCGAACAGAGCGAGTCGAACGAAACAGCCAACCGAAGATCCCAATTCGTATCGATCATATCTCCTAATCTACAAGTCCAAATGCTATGAAATTTTCACAGGAGCTTACGTACATGCTAAGTAATGTCCGCGCCAAATTTCGACTCCATTGGATGAAATCTTGATCGATACGAAATCCGTTCGTATCGATCACGGATCGGACCGGAACTTCACGGGCTTGGGCGCGCGGGCCTGGTCACGTGCCAAAGAGGGTCTCCCGAGATCTGAGCGAAATACCAGCCTCCTACACCTATAAATAGACCCCCAAAGCCAATAGAAAAGGGGCTCTTTCTTCTTTTTTGAGATCTCCAACGCCCAGACTCTGCCGAATCCAGATCTGAACTCCATTGTTGCCGCTACCAACGAATTTCACTGCTGCAAATCATAATTACCTGCTGTAATTCATTGAATTCACTTGTAATCTTTAAAGAAAGATTAATAAAGCTATCTACTTCATAGTGGACGTAGGCAATACGCCGAACCACTCTAAATTCTAGTGTCTCCTTGCATGTTAATTATTTTCATACCTGAGATTTGGAGTTTTTGTTAGATATTTCTTCTTTTTCCATTTAATTTCTTCACTTTATCTCTTCAAATACTTCTGAAGACTATTGTGCCCAATTTTGGTACAAACACTTTGGTGCTTTCACTGAGAAAAACCCAAATTTTCTCCTGCTCTTTGGATCTTCTATCTATATCGGATTGCATAAATCCAAGAAGAAGATCCAGATCTAGAACTTTGAAGCCCTTCCATTCTATTCTGATTTGCATTAGATCTAGGAAAGGACTTTCATCACCTCACCATGGTAAGTACACGGACTACTTCTACAGCTGCTGATCAGGGAGGACAGGACAGGCAGAATCCCGCGCCATTGCCTCCATCAAACCAAAATGCCGCTGGACCTTCAGATCCAACAGGTCCGGTTACCAGACAAGAGTTCCAGACGCTGTTCCAAGAATTGACCCAGAGTCGACAACAGCTAACTGAACAACTGCGCGCCAACGTAGAGTTGATCAACCAGTTAAATCGCCATAGGCGAAGAAGATCCATAAGGGACCAAGGTGCTTATTCTTCCACAGAGAGTTCAGCCTCCTCTGATGGCAAAACCAGATCCACACGCCCAAGGCTAGGTGTAAGCTACACCCAGATCACGGGGCACCAGCCTGCTTCAAATATTGGACAACCCAGAACCGGACCATCCACTAGTCATCATACAGGACCTTCATCCCGAGGAGGTGCTGCTCCTTATCATGTCACAGGCAACATTGCTACTACCGCCACAACCGAGCGAGTAGGTGATGCTGGAAACCAAGATGATCCTCAACGTAACCAACAGGAACAGACTCTTGAGCCTTATGTCCCTGAGGATGTTGAACCAAGTAGGCGAAGCACGGATCGTCGACCGCGTCTGGTCCAGACTCGTGCTGTGGAACCCGACCACACCTTGGCACAGCATGCTCCTAGTATCCGCATGCCGGATATACCAATGATGATCCGCCAAATGATTCGCGAAAGTCAGGGTCTCTCTAATGACGACTAGGGAATCTCCCGGAGTCATACCCCTTTCACCGATGACGTTCTATATGCTGAACCACCTCGGTGCTTCAGGATGCCAACTTTGCCAGTCTATGAAGGAAGTTTTGATCCCAATCAACACATCCTGAAGTACGAGTGGCTGATGAATGCTGCAAGAGCTGATGACGCAGTGAAATGCCGTAGTTTCCCCATTTCCCTAGGGGGCATTGCCACCATGTGGTTTACTCATTTGCCACCACGATCCATTTCCAATTTTGATCAGATGGCCACCAAGTTTGTTGAACAATTCCGTATGCACGTAGCAAGGCCTAAAGATGCTAACACTCTGTCTAGTGTTACACAAGCTCCTGGAGAAACACTTAAACGTTACTTGGAGCGATTCCATGCTGCGTATGCAGAGATAAGCAATCCCAATGATAACTCTATCATGATGGCATTGACTAAGGGGATTGATGCTGATTCCGAGTTCGAAAATTGTTTAGCTAGAAAACCACCTACGTCATTGGACCGTTTCTATTCCAAGGTAGCCCAATTCTTGAGAAGGGAGGATGCGAAACAGTCTAGGAAGCAGGATGACGCAGGGCCCAACATCAAAGGAATCCAAAGTAACATCGCTGTTAAGCAATCTGGAGATAGTTCTGGAAAAGTTCAGTTGAACACCCAAAATAAACAGAATCAGCAGTGGGACAATGGAAATCAAAACAAAAAACGCGATCATAACCGTGGTCCACGGCGTAGAGCTTCCATGTACGATAATTACACTCCATTGAACACGTCGTTGGAAAATGTGTATTTGCAGACCTGCAATACCATGCAGTACAAGAAACCTTCCCCGAAACCACCAACTGAAAGACAAATCCAAACATGAAAGTTTTGTAGATTCCATGAGAGTTATGGCCACAACACCAATGAGTGTCGTCATTTACAAGACCTCATAGAAAAACTGATACGTGAACGGAAGTTGGATTAGTATGTGTGGGCGCTGCAGTCTGGTGGTGCGGGCCCATCAAATCAGAATCGTGCGCCGAATCAGGAAAGACAGGAGGAACCCGCTTGTACATGAGGGAGGTTGGTTATCAATACAATAAGTGGTGGTCCTCACTCAGCAGATCAAAGCTGGAAGGAAATGGAGTCGTATGCCAGTTCTATCAGGCATGCGGACTTCGAGTGTTGTAGTAATTTTGATGAAGGTGCTCTGGCCAAGCAACAGAAGACGATGACAGATGACATCGTGTTCAGGAACAGAGACGCTGATAAAGTCGAAGCCCCCACTATCGATCAACTGGTCATCTCAGCACAAGTAGGTCCCGCTTGGATGAAGAGGATCTTAGTTGACAGTGGAAGCTCTGTGAATATTTTGTTCAAGCGAGCTTATGATCAAATGAAAATGGAAGACATGGACTTGAAGCCTTGTCAATCCCGAGTCCATGGTTTCAACGGAAGTGCTACTATACCCACTGGAATGGTGGAACTGCCAGTAGAGTTGGGAGTTGGAGAACGTCGGAGAGTACGGATGTTATAGTTCATTGTTTTGGACATAGACTCTCCTTACAATGCTTTCTTGGGCCAACCGGCCCTCGCTGAATTCAGGGCAGCCATCGCCCCGTGGTGTTTGACTTTAAAGTTTCCCACTGATCATGGAATAGGAATCATTCAGGGAGATCAGGCTGCTGCCAGAGCCTATTATGTTGCTGAGCCGCGGGAGGCGTAGCAAAAGGAGAAAGGAAAGGGCGTGGAGGAATCTCTCTGCGTTCGTTTTGCCGATAATTGACAATTAACGCCCGGGCCCAGGCACCACAGCCAATTCCTCAAGGATCTTGACCCGAGAGAAACTGAAGACAAAGGAGAATCTAAAGAAAGTCAAGCATTCCCGGCTGAACTGACGATTGATGTCCCAGTTGACAATGACGATGATTCGAAAATTATAAAGATTGGATCTCAGCTAAGCCAGCAAACTCAAGAAGAATTGGTTGAATTTCTATGGGCAAATCTTGACGTATTTGCCTGGACACATTCCGATATGTGTGGGATCTCGCCAGACATCGCGAGCCACTCTCTGAACATTGACCCACGGCATGTCCCGGTAAAACAGAAAAGGCGTGGTATGGATCCAGAGAGATCTGCCGCCCTTAAAGAAGAAGTAGAAAAGCTTAAAGCGAACGGGTTTATTCGAGATGCGCTATATCCTGAATGGGTGTCGAATCCCGTGCTCGCCCGAAAGCCGAACGGAAAGTGGAGAACATGTGTCGATTATTCCGATCTGAATAAACCATGTTTCAAAGACAGTTTCCCACTTCCAAGAATTGACCAGCCAGTAGATTCAACAGCTGGGCATGAACTCATATCCTTCATGGACGCGTATTCTAGCTACAATCAGATACCGATGCATTTACCCGATCAAGAACATACCATCTTCGTAACCAGTCTGGGACTCTACTGCTACAAAGTTATGCCGTTCGGACTCAAGAATGCCGGGGCTATTTATCAACGGTTGGTCAATCGGATGTTTGCCAATCAAATCGGGAAAACAATGGAAGTATATGTAGACGACATGCTTGTGAAGTCACGATCCTCCACTGACCATGTTAAAGACCTGGAAACTATGTTCAACATACTTCGAGAATACGGAATGAAGTTAAATCCACTGAAATGTCACTTTGGAGTTGCATCCGGAAAATTCCGTGGGTTCATTGTCAACGCTCGAGGGATCGAAGCTAATCCTGAAAAAATATGGGCTATCAGAAATCTCGAAACTCCGAAGACCATAAAACAAGTCCAGAGTCTCAATGGAAAGGTAGCGGCATTGAGCAGGTTCATTTCAAAGTCCACTGACAAATGCATTCCCTTCTTCGATCTGATCCGAAAAGGGAAACGAAACTTTGAATGGACCGCGGAGTGTGAGGGCGCTTTCCAAGCACTAGTTCAGCATTTATCCACACCACCTATCCTGTCGAAGCCCATTGATCATGAGAAGTTGTTCGTATATTTGGCGATTTCAGAAAACCCTATCAGCGCTGCATTAATTCGAGAAGAAGACAAGGTACAGAAGCCAGTATACTATGTCAGCAAGCGATTGACTGGGGCCGAAAGGAATTATCCGAAATTAGAGATGTTGGATTATTGCCTTGTTATTGCATCAAGAAAACTCTTACCGTATTTCCAGGCACACCCCATTATTGTTTACACCGACCAGCCGTTACGACAGGTCCTTTCACGGCCTGAGACGTCTGGTAGGTTACTCAAGTGGAACATCGAACTGAGCCAGTTTGACATTACTTACACTCCAAAACGAGCCATTTAAGGACAAGTCCTAGCCGATTTTATAGCTGAATTTACCGTTCCAGAGGACTTGCCCGAAACTAGTAAATCCCCCGAATACGTCTGGAAGCTTTATACCGACGGTGCATCTAACGATCAGTGTTCGGGCGCTGGTGTTGTACTTGAAACTCCCGAAGGCCGATCCATATGCTATGCTGTGAAGTTCGATTTTCATGCGACTAATAATGAAGCTGAATACGAAGCCCTCTTAGCTGGCTTGAAACTTGCTAGAGATTTGAGAATTATCGCAGTGGAAATTTATTGTGACTCACAATTAGTTGTGTGTCAAGTACGGGGAGAGTATCAGGCAAGAGATCGAAGGTTGGCTGCTTAGTTATCTCGAGTTCAGGAAATACTAAATCAGTTTGATTATTATGCCATTTATTGTATACCTCGAGAGCGCAACCAAAAAGCCGATTCATTGGCGAAGCTGGCCAGCACAGGTGAAGCTCAACAATGAGACTCGTTCCCGTAGAAGCACTATCCTCCACAAGCATTGATCGGGCAGAAATAGACCGGGTATGCGAAACCATCCTCGAAAATGACTCCACTCAGAAATTACATTGAGCACGGAACCCTGCCGGAGCGTAGGAGTCAAAAGAGACAAGTCCTTCGGAAGGCCTCACGATTTACCATCCAGAATGGACTCATGTACAGAAGGGGGTACTCAGTCCCTCTACTCCGGTGTATCGCTCATGATGAAATTAAATGAGTATTGCACGATGTGCACGAGGGAGAATGTGGCAATCACACCGGGGGGCAAGCACTTACCAAGAAAATACTTTGATACGGATATTACTGGCCGACCGTGAATCACGATGCGTCGGACTATGCAAAGAAATGTGATAGGTGCCAGAAATATGCCCGAATTCCTAGAGCTCCTCCTACCGAGATAACGCAAATGGTCTGCCCATGGCCATTCGCAATGTAGGACATCGACATCATCGGTGCTCTACCTCTGGCAAAAGGTGGTGCGAAGTACGCCATCGTCGCAGTTGATTACTTTACAAAGTGGGCTGAAGCCAAAGCTCTCGCTACCATTATAACGAAGAAAGTAATCAACTTTGTGGTTCGTAACATCATCTGTCGATTCGGTCTCCCACACACCATTATTACGGACAACGGAACCCAATTCGACAGTGCTGAATTTAAAGATTTCTGCAAATGATTTCACATCCAAAAGAAATTCTCTGCAGTTGCACACCCTCAGGCAAATAGACAAGTCGAAGCAGTTAATAAAGTTATAAAATCCATTTTGAAAAAACGACTGGAAAAGGTCGGGGGCAAGTGGGTCGATGAACTTCCTATGGCTTTATGGGCTTACCGAATAATCCACAAGACCGTGACCGGTCACACTCCGTTCTCTCTTTCTTATGGTTCAGAAGCCGTTATTCCAGTCGACCTGGAAGTACCTTCTCATCGTGTGACATACTATGATCCAAAGACAAATGCTATATTACTTGTCGAATCTCTCGATCTACTAGATGAAAAGCGCGAAGAAGCTGATTTGAGGGTAGCTGCGCATCGAAGTCGAGTCGCCCGATTGTACAACGCCAAGATCTGCCCGCGAAACTTTGAACTAGGCGATCTCGTCCTCAGAAGAATTTATCCGGTTCCTTCGCATTTGAAACCGACATGGGAAGGACCATATGTTATTGAACGAAGGCTCGGAGATGGCACATTCAAATTATCGACCATTGACGGTCTTACTTTGCCAAGAGCCTGGAATATCGAAAGCCTTCGCCGCTATTACACATGACATGCTATCTTTATCCATTTAGTTTACTTTCCATTTTGCAATTTGTTTCTGCATTTCAAAATTAGAATTTGTAATAAGGCAACTGACTTTGCCATATTTTCTTATTTCAGCAATAAAATGCAATCTCTTCGAGCTAGGGCTATGATTTACTTGAAATGCTTCATATGATCACCACTATGCACGGAGAGCTAAGTTTCACCATACGGTGGAATTTATTCAAATAAGGAGTGACTGCGATGCAACCAATCACTCGCTAAGTGAAACCCGAGCTCAGGGACCAGCCATCACATCAGAATCAAAAAAGGATTGATACACGACAATCCTTCTTACAACTCCGAACTCCCAAAGTGCGAGTCGGAGTATAAACGACAACTCCTAACTCCCAGAGTGCGAGTCGGAGTATAAACACCAACTCCAAGTTCCCAGAGTGCGAAGCAGAGTATAAACATCAACTCCAAACTCCCAGAGCATGAGTCGGAGTATAAACACCAACTCCGAGTCCCCAGAGCGCGAAGCGGAGTATAAACATCAACTCCAAATTCCCAAAGCGCGAATTGGAGTATAAACATCAACTCCGAACTCCCAAAGTGCGAGTCGGAGTATAAACATCAACTCCAAATTCCCAGAGCGCGAATTGGAGTATAAACATCAACTCCGAACTCCCAGAGTGCGATTCGGAGTATAAACATCAACTCCGAGTTCCCAAAGCGCGAATTGGAGTATAAACGACAACTCCTAACTCCCAGAGTGCGAGTCAGAGTATAAACACCAACTCCGAGTCCCCAGAGCATGAAGCGGAGTATAAACATCAACTCCTAATTCCCAGAGCGCGAATTGGAGTATAAACACCAACTCCGAGTTCCCAGAGCGCGAAGCGGAGTATAAACATCAACTCCAAATTCCCAGAGCGCGAATTGGAATATAAACATTAACTCCGAACTCCCAGAGTGCGAGTCGGAGTATAAACATCAACTCCGAGTTCCTAGAGCGTGAATTGGAGTATAAACGACAACTCCTAACTCCCAGAGTGCAAGATGGAGTATAATCATCGACTCTGGATTCCCAGAGTGCGAAACGGAGCGTAAACACCAACTTCAAGTTCCCGAAGCATGAATCGAAGTATGAATATCAACTCCAAACTCCTAGAGCGCAAGTCGGAGTACAAATGTCAATTCCAAGTCCCCAGATCGCAGGCATATGATTAAAACTTAAGCCGGCATAACCAACCGCCAGTAAACAAAAGAGAATCCCCGGAGTGTGGATATGATCATCGACAATCGGACAAGCGTGAATAAACCGCTCAATCTCCGTTTGTCTCAAACACTCATTCAGTGGCACTAGACTCAACATGTTATAAGTAAAGGGCAATCGCTGACTGATGTTCTACAACTCATCCACAAGACTGGGGGGCAGGACTTAAGCATCGACCATGGACTGAAACGGTGCGACGTCAAAATTCAACTCGCTTCCCAATCGCAAACCATGTCCACAGTTTCCGAACTTGGCAAGTAATAAACAAACTTGACTCGAAGGCTGAAACTTTACAAATACATTTCAGACATTGAAACACTTAAACAAAGGCACGAAGAAGCTCAAAAAGAAAAAGTTTCATTTCTACTATTCATAAGAGAAATTCGTATACAAGTTTGTTCCAAAAAATTCTTACTAGCAGGGGCCGAACCCGCATCTATACACGGCCAACAAAATGCAAGTCAAAACAAATCGAGGAAACATGTTTAATCTTTCTTCTTCCTTGGCTTCCTTCTCGGTGTAGACCCGCTGGATCCACCGCTAATCTTCCTCTTCGAGCCTTTGCTTTTCGGCGGTTGGTCTTCAGGCGAGGGCATTGTATCAACATCCTCCTCCGAACTCGAGTGGATAGGAATGCTCCCTGCGGGCGGAGTTGGAGGAACAGGGTCAAGTACAGAAGGTGGAATGGGCACGCTAGTGATGAAAATAGTACCACCAGGAGATATCATTCTAAGCGGAGCAGGTCCCGGTGCTTCCATCCCACCTCCAAAACTGCCGCCATGAGCCGCTGCTGCCATTTCAGCGTCGATTTGAGCGAACATCTCCTCTTCAGTTACTGCTCGAGCCCCGCTGGGGGCATCAGCAGTCGGCATTGAAGAACTTGCAGCAGGATCAGTTCCACTCATGAAGATGACAAGTCAACGAGAGGATCGCCATGACGGCAAAAGAGTTCATCCATCAGCTGCTCATCAAACACAATCATACTCCCCTACATATCGTCAAGCGGGGGCAGTTGTAGTCATGGTGATCGCTTCGGTAACGATAGCCTCCTGTGTCTGATGTGATTCTTGGGTAACAAGAGGCCCGAGATGTGCAACATCGATCACTGGAAAAAGAATAAGAGAACTGTTAGAACTTAACTCGATCAAAGATTTCGACTTAAGAAAGATATGTGGAATGTTCAGAGTACCTTCCTTAGTTTGACTTGTAAGCGACGGGGCGGCTTCAGTAACCTGCGCTATGACTGGAGACATCTGCGGCTGATCTGAATTATAGGCAGGAACAGCTTGGGGATCGACCGCAGACGAGGATTCGGGCTGGGTTGACGCTGGGACTTCAAAACTCGCTTCATGGTGGTCAACCCCTGAACCCTCTCCTATCTCGAAGTGCCGGGCGCCAAGTCTTTCTTTCTCATGCAGAATCATTGACTCGTGAAGAATCTTCCTTTCATCCTCATTCAAAATACGATTCTCGAGTTCAAACTCATCCACAGACTCACCCGGATGCGCCTCTTTCTCTTCCTCAACCAGTCGGCCCCAAGCGTTGTAAAGATGCATCGGAAAATCATCGAGCCAGGCTAGACCCCGGTGCCTTAGCACGTTAGCGTTGTACACAACGAGAAGGTCTTCGATGTCCGCCACTAGCCTGGACTCGACCGACTTCACTTTCTCCTCGACCTCAGTCTCCACCTTGTGGACTTTAGCCACAGCCGCATCCCGTTCACCTCTGAGCAGAATAGCTTGTTCGCACGCCTCCTGGGCTGCGTTGTTCGCATCATCTTTTTCCTTGGCCATATCAGCGAATTTGGCCTTGAGTTCATTGAGTTCCTTGACCTCCGCATCCCGCTCGGCGGTGACTGTAGTGTTCCGGTGGCCCATCTCCTCCACCAAGGCGACATGTGTCTGCCCCAACCTCTCCATTGCCGCTTTCACTTCGTCAGCTTTTTTGGTGGCCTTAATTTCCGATTTTTAAGAAGATTCGACCTCAGTAGTCATCACTTGAATGATCCGATCCTTTTGAGCGAGTTCGATCTCCAGTTTCTTAAGCGCTTTAGCTCGCTCAAAGGCCACCTTAGAAGCTTTCTCCGTAGCCTTTACCCACTCTCTGTACTAGGTGTAGATGTCATGAACGTACTCATGCATCGTGTTTTCCACTCCAGATGGAATTCTTTTTAAGTGTGGTGGGAAGACATAGCCATCGATGCAAATGTTTGGAAAGTCCTTCCTCATCTGAGCCAGTTTAAGGTCCCCTTCTCCTGTGGGTTCAGCTGGGACCTGCTCTGTAATTATGGGGGTCGTGGTCTCGATTCTCTGGAGATGAGTCTCGGATCTAGAAGTATGAGAAGATGGCCTATGACGAGGAGGCTCTGGCGGGTGTGGAACAAAGACGGGAGGTGGAGATGGAAGTCTAGGAGGAGGAGAGCATGATCTAGACCGATGTCTGTATTTCCTATCCCTATCACGCCCATACCTATCTTGATTAGAGTACTCGCGATCGCGATCTCTATCCGAGTCTCTCCTACGGGACTCATAATAGGAAGAAGCCTTTCAGGCCGAGCAAAGATTCCCGAGCATCGATCCTTTTCCAGACATAGTAACTGGAAATGAGAAACGAAGGAAGAGTTAATGATTTCCTAAGTTGGACGATTTACAGTTGTGAATCATGTAGTGTAGTGAAGTGTATGCATGTGCAACCCCCCGACCAATCGGAAATGTCGGCCGCATTCATAGCAAGCGACCCGCTCAGTTCAAGAGCATTATCAAGCTCCTCCATCCCGGCGTCATGTTGAGATGACACAAAATCCGGATTCGGAATATCAGCAAGCCCTGCAAAAGAACTCTTTACTTGCGGGGGAGGAGCATCCGAAATTCTAATCCTCGAGAAGGGCAAGGACACGACCATGGATTTAAATCTCTCGGATTTAGAACATTTGTGAGCAACAGCCTTGCCTTTTCTCTTTCCTCCGGAATCCTGAACATCGGAAGAAGGCCCAGTTGGGAGCTCGGTATCGGTAGGCGTTCTCTCTGGATCAACTTCTT
Source organism: Allium fistulosum (assembly GCA_030737815.1). Lineage (NCBI taxonomy): Eukaryota > Viridiplantae > Streptophyta > Magnoliopsida > Asparagales > Amaryllidaceae > Allium > Allium fistulosum. The sequence continues at coordinate 967,748,288 of CM060904.1, read as the reverse complement.
GGGTTATCACGACTGCGGGCGCTTTGCGCTTCACCCGTTTCTTCGGGACCACTCTAAGTGTCCCTTCCAGCCGTATGCTCTCTCTCCGTTCTATCAGCCCGACGGTCCTCAAATTTCTGTCATTCAGAACCAAGTCGATGTGCCTCTCTTCGCCCGGAAATGCTTAGAGGATCCGAACTAGCTCTCGGAAGTATGCACCGTCAGGTCGAGAGATTGCAGCTATAAAAGAGGAAAAGTGTGTCAGTTTTGAAGTCAGTTACTAGTATCTCGATGATTCAAGAGAAAGATGGCAACGCTTACGTCTATCCAACCATCGCCTAGCAAATCCAAGGGGGCACCGAACGTAGAACCATTCAGTTTTAAAGTAACTTAGCCTTTCCCAGGAGCCCATTACAATGTGACAGTTTCTGAACGCTTCCAAGAAGGTGAAAGAAGGGCTTTCTCCACGACTCTTGACGTTAAATAAATATCTGATCTCGATCGGCTTTGGTGGTCGAAAGAGGATCTCCATAAACAGAATGAAGGTGCTGTTCGGCAAAGCATACCCGTTGGGATGTAGCTGGGATGGAGCTATTCCAAGGAATGATAACATCTCCCTTATATATTGATTGAAGGAAGGAAGTGTCCCCACTGTGCAAGCGTGACGGTTGAAAGCAGTAAACCCCTCCAGGGGATCATGTGGCCTATCGTTTGGCCCAGGCAGTAACACGTCGTCAAGCGACAAACCATGCCTTAAACATATCCGTCCTAGCATATCCTCAAAGATACCCGACGGCACAGAATCTTGTGGACTACAAATAAACCGAGCCCCTAGACGCTCGTCCGGAGCTGGGTCTATAACTTCGGCTTCAATAACCGGTATTTCAATGGTTGAAGGAATTGGACTCTGGAGTTCCTGCTGCTGAGAACTTGAAGGTTCCATGGCTAGCTAGCTTATGAAAAATCATTGTTAAACAGACAATAACGCTCGTGCATCCCCCAGTGTAAAGTGTGTGAGCGTGTTGTGCAGTGCAGTACTGTATATCATTTAAGAAGTTCTACAAAATTGGAAGAAGCGAGTTGTTTGTACCAAAATTGGGCACAACACTCTTCGGAAGTCTTTGAAGAGATAAAGTGAAGAAATTAAATGAAAAAAGAGGAATTATCTAACAAAAAATCCAAATTTCAGAAATGAGAATAATTAAAGTGCAAGGAGACACAAGAATTTAGAGTGGTTCGGCGTATAGCCTACGTCCACTATGAAGTAGTTTGCTTTATTGATCTTTCTTTTGTGTTTACAAGTGAATTTAATGATTTACATCAGTCAATTGTGATTTGCAGCAGTGAATTTCGTTTATGGCAGCAGCAATTGAGTTCAGATCTGGATCTGGCGGAGTCTGGGCGTTGGAGATCTCAAAGAGGAAGAAGAACCCCTTTTTTGTTGGCTCTGGGGGTCTATTTATAGGTGTAGGAGGCTGGTATTTTGCTCAGATCTCGGGAGACCCTCTCTGGCACGTGACCAGGCCCGCACGCCCAAGCCCGTGAAGTTTCGGTCCGATCCGTGATCGACACAAACAGATTTCGATTCGCTCAAGATTTCGTCCAATGGCGTCGAAATTTGGCGTGGACATTCTTTAGCATGCACATAGTCTTCTGTGAAAATTTCATAGAATTTGGACTTGTAAATTGGGAGATATGATCGATACGAAATGGAATTTTCGGTAGGCTGTTTCCTTCGACTCGCTCCTGTTTCGACTCGCTTCCGTTCGACTCGATGACGTGGCACTTGATCCTTGCTCTGTCCTGGATGTTGCTTCGAGCGAGTCGAACTGTTCACTGATTGAGCGAGTCGAAGTGTGCCCAGATCGAGCGAGTCGAAGAAAGCACATGGTCAAGCAAGTCGAAGCAAGCACTGGTCGAGCGAGTCGAAATGGGGCATCCTGGGAGGTTTGAGCAGTGGAGTCGAAGTTGATGGAGTCGAACAGTTGTTTGAGCGGAGCGAGTCGAAGTATGCACTTTCGATGGTTTCAAACTGGAGCGAGTCGAAGAGAGTAGCTCTGAGGGACGTGGAGCGAGTCGAAGAGAGAAGCTCTAAGGGATGTGGAGCGAGTCGAAGAGAGCAGCTCTGAGGGACGTGGAGCGAGTCGAAGAGAGCAGCTCTGAGGGACGTGGAGCGAGTCGAAGTTGGCTTCCCCTGAGTGTTGCGAAGCGAGTTGAAAGAGCAAGTCGACCGGCAATTGATTTTCATCCAATCTTGTATCGCTCATAACTCGAGCATACGAACTCGGATTGACTTGAGATTTGAAACGTTGGCTCTCATGGCTTAGCTTGTCTTAACCTACCAATTTTGGCTTGATCCGGACTCGGTTAAAATTCATTGATATCCGTAGTGAGCCCGTATATAACTGATCTCTGGGATGGGCCGTCACTGGTTACTAGTCAATTCCTTGGTGTTATGGTCTTGCCAAAAGGCGGGATAACATTTGCCCCCCAAAGTACGTCTTGTGAAAACATGATGTGCTTTGAAGTGTTGCAGTCTTTACTCTGAATAGTTATCGTCTTTTCGATGAAAGTTGTATCCTTTGACCGTTCTTCTTGATAATGTAAACTGTTGACTGTCGACTGCTGTACCCTGTATTGTTGCAACTGATTGCTGTATGCTAGTGGTTACCCGTTTGTTGTTGTAATCGTTACTGGATGAGTTTCTGATTCTTGAAAATGTTATTGTCTTTTCGGAGATGATTTTCCATTGGATTTATGGATGCGAAGCAGACATGCCGAGTTGATGGAGTTGGCCTCTGGAAGCCATGGTACGATGGGTATGAAGTGCTCGTTCGACTCGATGATGGACGTGAACTGAGCGAGTAGAAATGAGCGAGTCGAAATGCGCTTCCCTGATGGAGTCGAACTGCTTGTTTCGCTGCACCGGAGAGGGAGTCGAAGGAAATGATACGAAGGAGAGCTTCGTTTTGACGTATTGGAGAGGGAGTCGAAACGTACGTTCAAATCCATCGGGATACGAAGCGTTTATTCCCTTTGTTTCCAAATCCATATAAATACTTTGTACTTAGCCGTTTTTTCACTTTTTACCTTTCATCTTTATCTGCCTTCGTAACGCTCAGAAACTCGAGCAGAAAGAACAAACATCCTTGCCTTCGAATCGATTCATACCTTCGATTATTCGAACTAGTTGACAAATTTAGGTAATCTTTTAAGCGAAAACATCGCGTAACCGAGGAGACTCGATTCTTAACACCAAATCAAACAGAGTCGTGGTCGATCAAAAATCCCTTGGTCTTAGCTTCGTGTCGATCTGGAGTAGGGGTTTCGAGATGATGAGTTGGAGGCCTTCGTATCGATCGATGGTGGAGCTTTGCATCGAGTCGAACGCTTTGATTCTGTTGATCGATACGAAGGGACTGTGTCTGATCGATTCGAAACGGTGGCTTTCGATCGAGTCGAAGTGGATGGCCTTGGGTTGAGTCGAAGCAGCTGTCTTGGATCGAGTCGAAGTGGTTGCTTCAGATCGAGTCGAAACGCGTGACTTCGGGGCATGTCGAAGTGGTTGCTTTGGACCGAGTCGAAATGCGTAGCTTCGGATCGAGTCAAAGTGGTTGCTTCGGACTGAGTCGAAATGCGTAGCTTCGGATCGAGTCAAAGCAGATGGCTCTGGAACGAGTCGAATTTGCACTCTATCCTTCTGACCGAGTTTAACTCAAACGTACACGGCTATAATTCATCGATGTGAACATGGCTCTCGTGAGCAATACAAATTTGATTATCAAAAATTTTAAAACTTCTCACACACCCGAACAAGTGCCTCCGACGAGCTTCAAATTGGCATATTTGGACTTAACCGTTTCACTGCATATCTGACTTCCTATCAAGCTCGTCGACGAAACTGCAACTTATAAAAATGATACCAAACTTCGATTTGGAGTGATAGTTAATAATTGGATGGCCCGGTTGTGACGGTCAGTGATGACGGTCCTTCTGAATGAATTCCGAAGTCTCGTCGTTTACATGCTTTCCTTAATCCGGTTGATCACATCAAATAATATACAGTACTGCACTGCACAACACACTCACACACTTTACACTGGGGGATGCACGGGTGTTATTTGTCAGTTTAACAATGATTTTTTATAAGCTAGCTAGTCATGGACCCTTTAAGTTCTCAGTAGCTGGAACTCCCAAGTTCTATTTCTCCATCCATAGAGATACCGGTTATCGAAGCCGAAGTTATAGAGCCAGCTCCGGATGAGTGTTCGGGTGCTCAGTTTATTCTCAATCCAACAGATTCTGTGCCGTCGGGTATCTCTGAAGATATGTTAGGATAGATTTGCTTAAGGCATGGTTTGTCGCTTGACGACGTGCTACTTCCTAGGCCAACTGACATGCCACATAATCCCCCGGAGGGGTTTACTACTTTCAACCGTCACGCTTGCACAGCGGGGAAACTTCCTCCCTTCAACGAATATATAAGGGAGATGTTATTGTTTCTTGGCATAGCTCCATATCAGCTACACCCCAACGGGTATGCCTTATTGAACAGCATCTTTGTTCTCTTTATGGAGATCCTCTTTCGACCGCCGAAGCCGATCGAGATCTGATATCTATTCAATGTCAAGAGCCGTGGAGACAACCCCTCTTTCACCTTCCTGGAAGCAGTCAGGAGCTACCACATTGTATAGGGCTCCTGGGGAAGGCTAAGTTATTATAAAACCGAATGGTTCTACGTTCGGTGCCCCCTGGATTTGATGGGCGGTGGTTGGATAGACGTAAGTGCTGTCATTTCTCTCTTGAATCTAGGAGACACTGGTAACTGACTTCAAAACTGACACACTTTTCCTTCCTTACAGCTGCAATCGCTCGTCCCGATGGCACATATTTCAGAGAGCTTGTTCGATTCTTCAAGCGTTTCCGGGCGAAGAGAGGCACATAGACTTAGTCCTGACTGACAGGAATTTGAGGGCTATCGGGCTGATAGAGCAGAGACAGAGCATACATCTGGAAGTGATACATAGAGTGACCCAGAAGAAACGCGTGAAGCGCAAAGCGCCTGCAGTTGTGATCACCGAAGAAGTTGATCCAGAAAGGACGCCCACCGATACCGAGCTCCCAGCTGAGCCTTCTGCCGATGTCCTGGACTCGGGTGGAAGAAGAAAAGGCAAGGCCGCTGCTCACAAATGCCCTAAATCTAAGAGATTTAAATCCGTGGTCGTGTCTTTACCTTTCCAGGGTATTAGAATTTCGGAGGCTCCTCCTCCGCGAGTGGAGAGTCCTTTTGCAGGGCTTGCTGATATTCCGATCCCTGATTTTGTGTCGTCTCCACACGACACCGGGACGGAGGGACTTGATAGTGCTTTTGAACCGAGCGGGTCGCTTGCTACGAGTGCGGCCGACATTTCCGGTTGGTCGGGGGATTGCACATGCATACACTTCACCACACTACATGATTCACAACTGTACTTCGTCCTACTTAGGAAGTCACTAACTCTTTCTTCGATTATTATTTTCAGGTGCAATGTCTGGAAGGGGATCGATGCTCGGCAGTCTCCGTTCGGCCCGTAAATCTTCTTCTTATTATGACTCCCGCAGGAGGGACTCAGATAGAGATCGCGACCACGAATATTCCCACCAGGATAGGTATGGGCGTGATAGGGAGTATAGACATCGGTCTAGATCGCGCTCTCCTCCTCCTAGACTTCCATCTCCACCCCCTGCTTTCGTCCCACACCCGCCAGAGCCGCCTCATCACAAGCCAACTTCCCATACTTCTAGATCTGAGACTCATCTCCAGAGAGTCGAGACTACGGCCTCTATAATTACAGAGCAGGTCCCCACCGAGCCCACAGGAGAAGGGGCTCTTAAACTGGCTCAGATGCGGAAGGAATTCTCGAACATCTGCTTCGATAGCTATGTCTTCCCACCACACTTGAAAAGAATTCCGTCTGGAGTGGAAAACACGATGCATGAGTACATTCATGACATCTACACCCAATACAAAGAGTGAGTAAAGGCTGCGGAGAAGGCTTCTAAGGTGGCTGCCGAGCGAGCCAAAGCGCCCGAGAAGATGGAGACCGAGCTCGCAAAAAGGGATCGGATTATTCAGGTACTCTTCGCTGAGTCCGAGTCTTCTCGGAAGTCTGGGATTGAGGCCGTTAAAAGGGCTGATGAAGCGAAGGCGGAGATGAAGAGGTTGGGACAGACTCACGTTGCCTTGGTGGAGGAGATGGGCCACCGGAACACTAAAGTCATTGCTGAGCGGGACGCGGCGGTCAAAGAGCTCAATGAACTCAAGGCCAAATTTGCTGATTTGGCCAAGGAGAAAGACGACGCGAACAACGCAGCCCTAGAGGCATGCGAACAAGCTGTTCTGCTCAGGGATGAATGGGATGCGGCGGTGGCTAAAGTTCAGAAGGTGGAGACTGAGGTCGAGGAGAGGGTGAAGCTGGCCGAGTCCAGGCTAGAGGCCGACATTGAAGACCTGCTTGTTATTTACAGTGCTAATGTGCTGAGGCACAGGGGCCTAGCCTGGCTCGATGACTTTCGACTCATCTCCACAATGCTTGGGGCCGACTGGTTGAGGAGGAGAAAGAGGCACATCAGGGCGAGTCCGTAGATGAATTCGAACGCGAGAACCACATTCTGACTGATGATGAAAAGAAGGTTCTCCACGAGTCGATGATTCTGCGTGAGAAGGAAAAGCTTGGCGCCCAGAATTTTGAAGTGGGAGAGGGTTCTGGAGTTGACCATCATGAAGCAAGTCTCGAAGTTCCCGTGTCAACCCAGCCCGAATCCTCGTCTGCGGTCGATCCCCAGGCTGTTCCTGCTTACAATCCGAATCAGCCGCAGATGTCTCCGGCTGCTGCGCAAGTTACTGATGTCGCCATGCCTCCTGCCACTCAACAACCATATCAGATGCAGGAGGCTATCATGACTGACGCAACCACCATGAGTACAACTGCCTCACTTGACGATCTGCAGGAAGGTACGATCGCGTTCGACGAGCAACTGATGGATGAAATCTTCTGCCGCCACGACGATCCTCATGCTGACTTGCCATCTGTTATGAGTGGAACTGATCCTGCTGCAAGCTCTTCAATGCCGACAGCTGATGCCCCCAGCGGGGCTCAAGCAGTAACCGAAGAGGAGATGTTTGCTCAAATTGGCGCTGAACTGGCAGCAACGGGTTATGGTGGCAGCTTTGGAGGTGGGATGGCAGCATCAGGACCTGCCCTGCTCGGAATGATGTCTCCTGGTGGTACTGTCTTCCTCACCAGTCTGCCCATTCCACCTTCGGCAATTGATCCCGTTCCTCCAACTCCGCCCGTAGGGAGCATTCTTATTCACACGAGTTCGGAGGAGGACGTCGACATAATGCCCTCGCCTGAAGACCAACCACCGAAAAGCAAAGGCTCGAAGAGGAAGACTGGCGATGGCTCCAGTAGGTCCACACCGAGGAGGAAGCTAAGGAAGAAGAAAGATTAGGCATGACCTCCTGGTGTATTTTGATTTGCATTTTGTTAGTCGTGTATAGATGCGGGTTCGGCCCCTGCTAGTAGGATTTTTTTGGAAACTTGTACACAAACTTCTTCTATAATCAATAGAAATGAAAATTTTCTTTTTTGACTTCATTTTTGTCATCGTGTATTTATCTAAGTGTGTCAGTGTCTAGACTGCACTTGTGAAGTTTCAGTTTCCGAATGAAGTTTGTTTCTATTTGCCAAGTTCGGGTATTGTGGACATGGTTTGTGACCAGGAAACGAGTCGAATTTTGACGTCGCATTGCTTCAGTTGATGGTTGACGTTTAGGTCTTGCCCCCCAGTCTTGGTGGCATGTTGTAAAACGTCAGTCAGCGATTGTCCTCTCCTTATAGCATGCCGAGTTTAGTGCCGCTGGATTGGCGTTTGAATCATACGTCTACTATCTGGGGACTTGGCATTTGTACTCTGACTCGCGCTTCGGGAACCTGAAGTTGGTGTTTACGCTCCGTTTCGCATTCTGGGAATCCGGAGTCGATGCCTATGCTCCGACTTGCGCTCTGGAAGTACGGAGTTGATGTTTATACTCCGCTCCGCACTCTGGGAATACGGAGTTGATGTTTATACTCCGGTTCGCGCTCTGGGAATACGGAGTTGATGTTTATACTCCGGTTCGCGCTTTGGGAATTCAGAGTTGGATGTTTATACTTCGGTTCGCGCTTTGGGAATTCAGAGTTGGATGTCTATACCCCGCTTCGCACTCTAGGAATATGGAGTTGATGTTTATACTCTGGTTCGCACTTTGGGAATTCGGAGTTGGATGTTTATACTCCGCTTTGCACTCTAGGAATACGGAGTTGATGTTTATACTTCGGTTCGCGCTTTGGGAATTCGAAGTTGGATGTTTATACTCCACTTCGCACTCCGGGAATATGGAGTTGAATGTTTATACTCCGACTCGCGCTCTGGGAGTTCAGAGTTGAATGTTTATACTCCGACTCGCGCTCTGGGAGTACGAAGTTGAATGTTTATACTCCGACTCGCGCTCTGGGAGTATGGAGTTGAATGTTTATACTCCGACTCGCGCTCTGGGAGTTCGAAGTTGAATGTTTATACTCCGCTTCGCACTCTGGTAATACAGAGTTAAATGTTTATACTCTGACTCGCGCTCTGGGAGTTCGGAGTTGAATGTTTATATTCCGCTTCGCACTCTGGGAATACGGAGTTGATGAAGGATTGTCGTGTATCAATCCCTTTTTTGACTTTGATGTGATGGCTTGCCCCCGAGATCGGGTTTCACTTAGGGAGTGATTGGTTGCATCGCAGCCACTCTCTATTTGAATAAATCCCACCGTATGATGAGACTTATCTCTCCTGCATAGTAATGGTCATATGAAGTATTTCAAGTAAATCACAACTCTGGCTCGAAGAGGTTGCATTTTATTGCTGAAATAAGAAAGTATGGCAAAGACAGTTTCCTTTTTACAAGTTCTAATTTCGAAATGCATAAACAAATTGCAGAAAAGGAAAATAAACTAAATGGATAAAGATAGCCTGTCAGGTGTAATAGCGGTGAAGGCTCTCGCTATTCCAAGCTCTTGGCAGGGTAAGACCGTCGACGGTTGATAACTTGAATGTGCCATCTCCGAGCCTTCGTTCAATAACATACGGTCCTTCCCATATCGGCTTCATATGTGAAGGAACCGGATAGATTCTTTTTAAGACGAGATTGCCTAGTTCGAAGGTTCGTGGGCGGACCTTGGCGTTGTACAATCGGGCGACTCGACTTCGATGCGCAACTGCCCTCAAATCAGCCTCTTCACGCTTCTCATCCAGTAGATCAAGAGATTCAGCAAGTAATATAGCATTTGTCTTTGGATCATAGTATGTCACACGATGAGAAGGTACTTCTAGCTCGACCGGAATAACAGCCTCTGAACCGTAAGAAAGAGAAAACGTAGTGTGGTCGGTCGTGGTCTTGTGGGTTGTTCGGTAAGCCCATGAGCCATAGGAAGTTCATCGACCCACTTGCCCCCGACCTTTTCCAGTCGTTTCTTCAGGATGGATTTTATAACTTTATTAACTGCTTCGACCTGTCCGTTTGCTTGAGGATGTGCAACTGCGGGGAATTTCTTTTGGATGTGAAATCGTTTGCAGAAATCTTTGAATTCAGCGCTGTCGAATTGGGTTCCGTTGTCCGTAATTATGGTATGTGGGAGACCGAATCGACAGATGATGTTACGAACCACAAAGTTGATCACTTTCTTCATTGTAATGGTAGCGAGAGCTTCGGCTTCAGCCCACTTTGTAAAGTAATCAACTACGATGATGGCATACTTCGCACCACCTTTTGCCAGAGGTCGGGCATATTTCTGGCACCTATCACATTTCTTCGCATATTCCAACGCATCACGATTCACGGTAGGCCAGTAATATCCATAACGAAGTATTTTCTTGGCAAGTGCTTGTCCCCCGGTGTGATCGCCACATTCTCCCTCATGCACATCGCACAACACTTGCTTACTCTCATCGTGAGCGATACATCGAAGTAGGGGAACAGAGTATCCCCTCCTGTACATGAGTCCATCCTGGATGGTAAACCTTGAGGCCTTTCGAAGGACTTGTCTCTTCTCACTCCTGTGTTCCGGCAGGGTTCCGTGCTCAATGTAATTTTTGAGTGGGGTCATCCATGAGTCCTTTTCGGGAACGATTTCGCATACCCAGTTTATTTCCGTCCGGTCGATACTTGGGGAAGATAGCGTTTCTACAGGAACGAGTCCCATTTGTTGAGCTTCATCTATGCTGGCTAGCTTTGCCAATGAATCGGCCTTTTGGTTGCGCTCCCGAGGTATACAATAGATGGCGTAGTAATCGAACTAATTTAGTACTTCTCGAACTCGAGCTAAGTAAGCAGCCAACCTTCGATCTCTTGCCTGATACTCTCCCCGTACTTGACACACAACCAATTGTGAATCACAGTAAACTTCCACAACAATGATTTTCAGATCTCTGGCGAGTTTTAAGCCAGCTAATAGGGCTTCGTATTCGGCTTCATTATTGGTTGCATGAAAGTCAAACTTCAAAGCGTAGCATATAGATCGACCTTCGGGGGTTTTGAGTACGACGCCAGCGCCTGAACACCGGTCGTTTGATGCACCATCAGTATATAGCTTCCAGACATGTTCGGGGGATTTACTGGTTTCAGGCAAGTCCTCTGAAATGATGAATTCAACTATGAAATCAGCGAGGACTTGTCCTTGGATTGCTCATCTTGGAGTGTAAGTAATATCAAACTGACTCGGCTCGATGTTCCACTTGAGTAACCTACCAGACGTCTCAGGCCGTGATAGGACCTGTCATAACGGCTGGTCGGTGTAAACAACAATGGGATGTGCTTGGAAATACGGTCGGAGTTTTCTCAATGCGATTACAAGGCAGTAAGCCAACTTCTCCAACTTTGGATAGTTCCTTTCAGCCCCAGTTAATCGTTTGCTGACGTAATACACTGGCTTCTGTATCCCGTCTTCTTCTCGAACCAAAGCAGCGCTGATAGCGTTTTCTGATATCGCCAGGTATGCATACAACTTCTCATGATCAATAGGCTTTGACAGTATTGGTGGTGTGGATAGATGTTGAACTAGTGCTTGGAAAGCGCCCTCGCACTCTCTGGTCTATTCAAAGTTTCGTTTCCCTTTTCGAATCAGATCGAAGAAGGGAATGCATTTGTCAGTGGACTTTGAAATGAACCTGCTCATTGTTACTACCTTTCCATTGAGACTCTGGACTTGCTTTATAGTCTTGGGAGTTTCAAGATTTCATATTGCCGAAATCTTTTCGGGATTGGCTTCGATTTTCCGGGCGTTAACGATGAACCCAAGGAACTTTCTGGATGCGACCCCAAAGTGACATTTCAGTGGGTTGAGCTTCATCTTCTACTCCCAAAGTATGTTGAACATAGTTTCCAGGTCTTTTACATGGTCGGTGGAGAGTCGTGACTTCACAAGCATGTCATCTACATATACTTCCATTGTCTTCCCGATTTGATTAGCGAACATCCGATTGACCAACCGTTGATAAGTAGCCCCGGCGTTCTTGAGTCCGAACGACATAACCTTGTAACAGTAAAGTCCTAGATTGGTTACGAAGCTGGTTTGTTCTTGATCGGGTAAATGCATCGGTATTTGATTGTAGCCTGAATACGCGTCCATGAAGGATAAGAGTTCATGTCCAGCCGTCGAATCCACTAGCTGATAAATTCTAGGAAGTGGGAAACTGTCTTTGGGGCATGCTTTATTCAGATCGGAATAGTCGACACATGTTCTCCACTTCCCGTTTGGCTTTCGAATGAGTACGGGATTTGACACCCATTCAGGATATAGCGCATCTCGAATGAATCTGTTCGCTTCAAGCTTTTCTACTTCCTCTTTAAGGGCGGCAGATCTCTCTGGATCCATACCGTGCCTTTTTTGTTTGACCGGGACATGCCGCGGGTCAATGTTCAGAGTGTGGCTCGTGATGTCCGGCAAGATCCCACACATATCAGAATGTGTCCAGGCAAATACGTCAGGATTTGCCCGCAGAAATTCAACCAATTCTTCTTGAGCTTGCTGGCTTAGCAGAGATCCAATCTTTATTATTTTTGAATCATCGTTATTGTCAATTGGGACATCAATCGTCAGTTCGGCCGAGGATGCTTGACTTTCTTTAGATTCTCCATCGTCTTCAGTTTCTCTCGGGTCAAGGTCCTTGAGGAATTGGCTAGGGTGCCCGAGCCTAGGCCCGGGCGTTAATTGTCAATTATCGATGAAACAGATGCAGAGAGATTCCTCTACGCCCTTTCCCTTCTCCTTTCGCTGCGCCTCCCGCAGCTCAGCAACATAACAGGCTCTGGCAGTGGCCTGATCTCCCTGAACGATTCCTATTCCATGATCAGTGGGAAATTTTAAGGTCAAACACCATGGGGCAATGGCTATTCTGAATTCAGCGAGGGCCGGTCGGCCTAAGAAAGCATTGTAAGGGGAGTCTATGTCCAAAACGATGAACTGCAACATCCGTACTCTCCGACGTTCTCCAACTCCCAACTCTACTGGCAGTTCCACCATCCCAGTAGGAATTGTGGCACTTCCGTTGAAACCATGGACTCGAGATTGACAAGGCTTCAAGTTTGCGGCTTCCATCTTCATTTGATCATAAGCTCGCTTGAACAAAATATTCACAGAGCTTCCACTCTCAACTAAGATCCTTTTTATCCAAGCAGGACCTACTTGTGCTGAGATGACCAGCGGATCAATAGTGGGAGCTTTGACTTTATCTGCGTCTCTGCTCCTGAACATGATGTCATCCATCATCGTTTTCTGTTGCTTGGCTGGAGCCCCCTCATCGAAACTACTGCAACACTCGAAGTCTGCATGCCTGATAGAACTGGCATACGACTCCATTTCCTTCCAGCTTCGATCTAGTGGGTGAGGACCACCACTTATTGTATTGATGACCAACCTCCCGTCCACATGAGCGGGTTCTTCCTGTCTTTCCTGGTTCGGTGCACGATTCTTATTTGATGGGCCCGCATCACCAGATTGCGGCGCCCGTACATACTGATCCAACTTCTGCTCTCGTATTAGTTTTTCGATGAGGTTTTGTAAGTGACGACACTCATTGGTGTTGTGGCCATAACTCTCATGGAATCTACAGAACTTTCGTATTTGAATTTGTCTTTCAGTTGGTGGTTTCGGGGCAGGCTTCTTATACTGCATGGTATTGCAGGTTTGCAAATATACATTTTCCAATGACGTGTTCAATAGAGTGTAATTATCGTACATGGAAGCTCTACGCCGTGGTCCACGATCCTGATCGCGTTTTTTGTTCTTGTTTCTATTGTCCCTCTGCTGATTCTGTTTATTTTGGACGTTTAACTGAATTTTTCCAAAACTATCCCCGGACTGTTTAACAGCGACGTTACTTTAAATACCTTCGATGTTGGGCCCTGCGTCATCCTGCTTCCTAGACTGTTTCGCATCCTCCCTTCTCAGGAATTGGGCTGCCTTGGAATAGAAATGGTCCAATGACGCAGGTGGTTTCCCAGCTAACCAATTTCTAAACTCGGAATCAGCATCAATCCCCTTAGTCAGAGCCATCAGGATGGAGTTATCATTGGGATTGCTTATTCCTGCACACGCAGCATGGAATCGTTCCAAGTAACATCTAAGTATTTCTCCGGGAGCTTGCGTAACACTAGACAAAGTGTTAACGTCCTTTGGCCTCGCCACGTGCATACAGAATTGTTCGACAAACTTGGTGGCCATCTGGTCAAAGTTGGAGATGGATCGCGGTGGCAAACAAGTGAACCACATGGTAGCGATGCCCCCTAGGGAAATGGGGAAACTACGGCATTTAACTGCGTCATCAGCTCTAGCAGCATTCATCAGCAACTCGTATTTCAGGACGTGTTGATTGGGATCAGAAATCCCTTCATAAACTGGCAAAGCTGGCATCCTGAAGTGCCGAGGTGGTTCAGCATATAAAACGTCATCGGTGAAAGGGGTATGACTTCGGGAGATTCCCCAGTCGTCATTAGAGAGTCCCTGACTTTCACGGATCTTTTGGAGGATCATCGCTGGTATATCCGGCGTTCGGATACTCGGAGCATGTTGTGCCAAGGTGTGGTCGAGTTCCACAGCGCGAGTCTGGACTGGACATGGTCGACGGTCCATGCCTCGCCTCCTTGGTTCAACATCCTCAGGGACATAAGGCTCAGGAGTCTGCTCCTGTTGACTACGTTGAGGATCAGCTTGGTTTCTAGCATCACCTCCCCGCCCGGCAGTGGTGGTAGTAGCGATGTTGTCGGTAACATGATAAGTAGCAGCTCCTCCCCGAGTTGAAGGTTCTGTGCGGAGGCTAGCGGATGGTCCAGCTCTAGGTTGCCCAAGGTTCGAAGCAGGTTGGTGTCCCATGGCTTGGGTGTAGCTTACACCTAGCCGTGGACGTGTGGATCTAGTTTGGCCATCGGAGGAGGCTGAACTTTCTGTGGAAGAGTGAGAACCTTGGTCTCTTCTGGGTCTTCTTCGCCTTTGGCGATTTAGCTGGTTAGTCAACTCCATGTTGGCGCGTAGTTGTTCCGCTAGCTGCCGTCGACTTTGGGTCAACTCTTGAAGGAATGTCTGGAATTCTTGTCTAGTGATTGGACCTGATAGATCTGGAGGTCCTGCAGCATTTTGGTTGGATGGAGGCGATTGCACGGGATTTTGTCGGTCCCGTGCTCCTTGATCAGCAGCTATAGAAGTGGTACGTGTGCTCACCATAGTGAGGAGATGAAAGTCCTTTCCTAGATCTGATGCAAATCTGAATAGAATGGAAGGGCTTCAAAGTTCTAGATCTGGATCTTCTTCTTAGATTTATGCAATCCAATATAGATAGGAGATCCAAAGAGCAGGAGAGAAATTGGTTTTCTTAGTGAAAGCACCAAAGTGTTTGTACCAAAATTGGGCACAACACTCTTCGGAAGTCTTTGAAGAGATAAAGTGAAGAAATTAAATGAAAAAAGAGGAATTATCTAACAAAAACTCCAAATTTCAGAAATGAGAATAATTAAAGTGCAAGGAGACACAAGAATTTAGAGTGGTTCGACGTATAGCCTACGTCCACTATGAAGTAGTTTGCTTTATTTATCTTTCTTTTGTGTTTACAAGTGAATTCAATGATTTACAGTAGTCAATTGTGATTTGCAGCAGTGAATTTCGTTTGTGGCAGCAGCAATTGAGTTCAGATCTGGATCTGGCGGAGTCCGGGCGTTGGAGATCTCAAAGAGGAAGAAGAACCCTTTTTTTGTTGGCTTTGGGGGTCTATTTATAGGTGTAGGAGGCTGGTATTTCGCTCAGATCTCAGGAGACCCTCTCTGGCACATGACCAGGCCCGCACGCCCAAGCCCGTGAAGTTTCGGTCCGATCCATGATCGACACGAACAGATTTCGACTCGCTCTAGATTTCGTCCAATGGAGTCGAAATTTGGCGTGGACATTCTTTAGCATGCACGTAGTCTTCTGTGAAAATTTCATAGCATTTGGACTTATAGACTGGGAGATATGATTGATACGAAATGGAATTTTCGGTAGGCTGTTTCCTTCGACTCGCTCCTGTTTCGACTCGCTTCCGTTCGACTCGATGACGTGGCAATTAATCCTTGCTATGTCCTGGATGTTGCTTTGAGCGAGTCGAACTGTTCACTGATTGAGCGAGTAGAAGTGTGCCCAGATCGGCCCAGTCGAAGAAAGCACCTGGTCAAGCGAGTCGAAGCAAGCACTGGTCGAGCGAGTCAAAATAGGGCGTCCTGGGAGGTTTGAGCAGTGGAGTCGAAGTTGATGGATTCGAACAGTTGTTTGAGCGGAGCGAGTCGAAGTATGCACTTTCGATGGTTTCAAACTGGAGCGAGTTGAAGAGAGTAGCTCTGAGGGACGTGGAGCGAGTCGAAGTGAGCAGCTCTGAGGGACGTGGAGCAAGTCGAAGTTGGCTTCCCCTGATGTTGGGCGAATTCTCACCACCAGAATAACCGGACCAGCCACCCTCCAAACCAAAGCGGACCAACGAATCCACCGGACCAAGGGATGCCAAACCAACTCTTCTACCAGCTGCCGCCGAACCAAGTGATGCCGAACCAACACACTCCAAGCCACTGCCGAACCAGGAGCCTGCCAGACCAGACACACCGGACCAACATACCACATCTCACCACCGAACCAACTCCATCCAACACCACCACACCAGACCACCGGACCAAAGTCTCACCGAGCCAAAGTACTACCAGACCGAGGCCTCAACTCCAACCATCTACCACCGAACCAAGACATTGCCGAACCAAAGTTGCCAGGCCAGATTGCATCAGCCCAGGCCCACCATCAGCTATATACATCCAAGATCCCTGCCCCCAGCCTCACTCTAAAAATAGAGGGGCAGGGGTACAACAATAGGGGACAAGTTTGAGAGCTCAAGCACGGATAGAACTTTCAAACAACTTTCATTTACTTGTAACAAAGCTTTGTACTTGTAATCTGAACAAGAAAGGAGAAATAATATATAAAGTGGACGTAGGCACATTCTGGCTGAACCACTATAAATCTGCGTGTCTTTTACAGTTTAGTCCCTGCTTTTCACATATCTGCATAAATCACCCAAATCATTGAGAACAACATAAAATCAATTAAATCATACGACTTTGAGGTGTTTGTCCATTTTTTGTGCAAACATTTTTGGTGCTTTCATTGAGAGTTAGAAGCTCGAAGCTTCAGCTTCTTCCACTTAACCTTCTTCCTAACAGCATCGTTCATTGCTTGGAAAACATGCCTCCCAAGCAGAAGAAAGATGTTAACAAAGGAAAAAACATCGCAACTAGCAGTCTTCCAGATCCAGTGGTCACAGATCAAGTAAATCGTCCCCCTCCAGTAACAGTACCAAACGAAGGTCAGGCAAATCCGACCACCCCTGCCGCAGAACAACCGGCGGCAATTACTAGGGCAGATCTAGACAAGGTTGTGGCTGAAGTGACTAACCGCTTCACGTCCCAGCAGGAAGCCTTGGTGGACCATCTCATGTCACGCTTAAGGGATGCTGAAGAGTCCAACCGCAACACTGAATCATGGGGTGAGTCCCAGTCTGGAGGATCTCAGAGACAACAAAGATCTTCCTTCTTCGAAGGACCTAACAACAGAAGCGGCCATGGTAGGAACCGAGACCGAGCACAGCCCGAAGTTAGGCCTGAGGAAACGCTTAGAACCAAACCCAACGGGGGAGGTACCGGGCGGAGGTCAACTGTAGCTGAGCCTGTCATACTGCCTAACCACGGAAACGCCAGTGAACGGGGCCGAGCTAGAGTCCAGCCCGAAGTTGGACCCGAGGAAGTGCTTAGATCAGAACCCAGCAGGGGAAGATCAAGGCAAGGGCCAACTGTAGCTGACCCTAGCATGCTCCCAAAAGACCAAAGGCAGCCACTGGAAAATATGAGGAATGATAGACGATACCATCCCTACAGGTCGTCTGGACGGAATCAATCCCACAGAACAGAACCGAACTCGTTCCTATCTGCTCCAAATTCTGATGAAAGGATGTCACGCTTGTTCAGAGAGTGCGTCCAACGGGATCAAAGAGATCGAGGGATAGGCGCTAGGGTAACCAGCCCTTTCGCCCGTAATATCGAAATTGCTATCACCCCCTGAGAATGGAAAATGCCAACAATGGAACCTTACAAAGGAACCTCCGACCCCGTTGTACACTTACAGAGATACACACAGCATATGCTCATGAGTGGAGCAACAGAGGGAGTACTGTGCAAATGCTTTCCACTATTCTTAGCAGATCTAGCTACCTCCTGGTTCTGTCATCTACCCCAGGGATCCATCAGCTCGTGGGAAATGTTGAAAGAAAGGTTTATCAGTCAATTCCGCATTCATGTGGAACAACCCAAGGACGCTTATTCCTTATCCAGTATCAAGCAAAAACCTGGAGAGAGACTGCAGCAATACCTAACCCGATTCAATGCCGCAGCGGCCGCAGTCCAAGATGCCGATGAGAAGCTTATCCTAATGGCCCTCTGTAGTGGTGTGCATCCGGATACTAAATTTGCTAGAAGGTTGACAAAAGGAAAACCAGCTACTTTACCCAATTTCTTCCATGAAGCCGGGAAATATACGAGGCTTGAAGATGCTGCCACTGAGGGGCAGTCAGGGCAACAAAACAAGGCGGCTCACGGCAACACGCCCGCTGCAGCGAAGGACGTTCGAAGAAATGATTCTAGAGACAATGCTGGGGGCAAGAAGGGAGAAAAGCGCCTATATCGGCCAGGACCAAGGTTCGACACTTACACTCCTTTGAATGAAACCATTGAAAACATCTTCCTTGCCACCCAGGACGAAGTTAGATACAAACGTCCACCATACAAGAAGGAATCAGATAATACGCAGAAATATGGAAAGTTCTGCCGCTTCCACGAATCTTATGGGCATGATACCAATGAATGTCATCATCTCCGGGACTTGATTAAAGAACTCATCAGAAGGAAAAGACTGGAACGCTATGTAAGAGGTCGGAACAGGGCTCCAGCTCCTGCCAATGATAACCCAAGGCTACCCTCACCAGAGATAGGCAAGGGAAATCGCAACACTAGCGGCTCTAGTCAAGAAAAGATAGTGGTCCATACCATCTCGGGAGGACCGCACATCGCCGACAGAAGCTGGGCAGAGATGGAAAGATATGGAAAGTCGCTTAGAAATAATGAAGACTGTGTTAATTCTGTTATAGAAGAGCGCCACCCAAAGCGGAAAGAGAATAATGACATCACATTCGGTAGGCGTGACCTAGAAGGAAGGCAATACCCTCACATGGATCCCATGGTTATCTCTGCCCGGCTCGGTCCAGCCGAAGTTTTCCGAATTCTAGTAGACACTGGAAGCTCGGTAAATATCCTGTTCAAGCATGCGTTCGACAAAATGAAACTATCAATGAAGGATATTTCTCCCTGCAATAAACCACTACATGGTTTCACTAGGGATGCGAAGATGCCCCTCGGGCAACTGGACCTCTTTGTCGAAATTGGAAGTCATCCTCGCTCCGTGGTACGGAAACAGACATTTGTGCTGATAGAAAACCACTCGGCTTACAACGCTTGCTTAGGAAGGCCAGCCTTGTCTGACTTCCAAATTGTCCTGGCCCCATGGTGCCTAAAGATGAAATTTCCGACGGATAATGGAGTAGGGGAAGTAGAAGGAGACCAGGACGTTGCTCGAGACTGCTATGTGACTGAACTTCGCAACAACCACAGGAAGGATAAAGGGAAAAGTGTAGAGATTGCCCTCTGCACAAAAAGTTTGGAAACATAGCAACTAAAGAAAGCCCCTCCTCTTCGATATACCAGCGACCCTTTCAATGAATTAGACCCCAGGGACAAAGAGGAGGAGGCCATCGCCGAGCCTGTAGAGGCTATGGAATTTGTATCTGTAGACAAGCATGACTCGAGTAGACTATTGAAAATCGGGTCCCAACTAAAAGCTGAGTTGAAGGAGCAACTCATTGACTTTCTCCGCCACAACTTGGATGTATTCGCATGGTCACATGCTGACATGACCGGAATCTCCCCTGACATAGCATGCCACGTACTAAACATTGATCCTACCAAGGCGCCCGTAAAACAAAGAAAGAGAAGTATGGGGGCAGAACGATCAGCAGCCCTCGATGAAGAAGTAAAGAATCTACTTGCCAATGACTTTATACGGGAAGCCATCTACCCAAAGTGGATCGCCAACCCGGTGCTGGTAAAGAAGGCTAATGGGAAGTGGCGAACATGCATTGACTTCTCAAACTTAAATGACGCCTGCCCGAAGGTTTGCTTCCCACTTCCCCGAATCGATCAACTTGTAGATAGCACAGCCGGACACGAACTCTTATCCTTTATGGACGCATACTCAGGATATAACCAAATTCCTATGCATACTCCCGATCAAGACCACACTAGTTTCATCACTGACCGGGGTTTGTACTGCTATAAGGTAATACCTTTCGGACTTAAAAACACAGGAGCCACCTACCAGCGCCTCGTCAACAAGATGTTTGCAGGGCTAATAGGACAAACCATGGAAGTGTATGTGGATGACAAGCTGGTAAAGTCAAGAAAAGCCGACGATCACGTAAGCCACCTGGGCGAGATGTTTCAAGTACTTCGCCAGTATGGAATGAAGCTTAATCCTCTAAAATGCTCCTTCGGAGTATCATCAGGAAAGTTCTTCGGATTCATCGTCCATGCCAGAGGGATTGAAGCAAACCCTGAACAGGTACAAGCTCTAAAAGATATCAAGATACCTTCCACTCGAAAGGAAATGCAAAGCCTGAATGGGAAAGTGGCCGCCCTAAGCCGATTCATCTCCAAAGCAACGGACAAGTGCGTCCCCTTCTTCGAAGCTCTAAAGAAAGACAAAGGAAAGTTTGAATGGACTGACGAATGCTTAACCGCTTTCCTTAACTTAATCGAACACCTCCAGAAACCGCCGGTACTCTCGACTCCAAGCGAAGGAAAAGAGTTATACCAATACCTTGCTGTGTCATCTCACGCCCTAAGCGCTGCTTTGGTAAGGGAAGACAACCGCACGCAGCGGCCAGTTTACTTTGTAAGTAAGAGGTTTACGGGGGCAGAAGTCAGATATCCTAAACTTGAGAAGATAGCATACTGTTTACTGATCACGTCACGGAAACTGCGTCACTACTTCCAGTCCCATTCCATCAAAGTTCTGACCGATCAACCACTGAGGCAGGTACTCCATCGTCTCGACACTTCTGGGCGACTACTTAAATGGTGCATTGAACTGAGTCAGTATGATATCACCTATCACCCTCGCACCACCATCAAGGGACAAGCCATGGCCGATTTCATTGCAGAATTCACTACCAACGAAGGTAAGGAGCAATCGGAAATAGCAGAAGACATCAAGTGGAATCTCTTCGTGGATGGGGCGTCAAACGATCAAGGCTCGGGGGCAGGTGTGGTAATAGTCACTCCTAGGGGAAACAAGCTGCACTATGCTATAAGGTTGGAGTTCGATGCCACCAACAACGATGCCGAGTATGAAGCAGTGATAGCTGGATTAGAACTCGCCTCAGAAATCGGAGCTAATTCTTTGTGTCTTCATAGCGATTCTCAACTTATTGTTAATCAAATACTAGGAGAATTCCAGGCTTGAGAAGAACGACTCATAGCATATTTAAAGAAGACCAAGTTACTTCTCAATCGATTGGACCACTACTTAGTCAAACACATCCCTCGGGAAGAGAACCGAGAGGCCGACGAATTGGCGAAGCAAGCAAGCGTGAGAGACGGCGCTATTTCCGGAGCGGTAGCCATCTCAAGGCAACTGACCCCAAGTTTTGAGCAAGTGAATCTAATAGCTGCAACCGAAGAAGCAACTTGGATGATTCCCATCCGAGACTACTTACAAAGCGGCACACTACCCAACGGGCGTAACGAAGTCAAGAAAATCTTGAGGAAAGCTTCCCGCTACATAATACAAGAGGACATCCTCTATCGGCGCGGATTCTCTAACCCCTTATTAAGGTGTGTCGCTGGAAGGGAAGCCAAGGAAATCTTATCCAACATTCATCGAGGAAGCTGCGGAGATCACACCGGATGGCAAACTTTAGCAAAAAAGATACTCCGATATGGATATTTCTGGCCCACCTTAAGCAAGGACGCCTTAGATTTCGTCAAAAAGTGTGACAGATGCCAGAAGTTTGCTAAGATTCCGCGGCTACCAACAACTGAGATTACTCAAATGACCAGCCCTTGGCCCTTCACAGTATGGGGGATTGATTTAATCGGCGAACTACCAATGGGCCGAGGCGGGGCCAAATATGCTATAGTGGTTGTCAACTATTTCACCAAATGGGTGGAAGCAGAACCCTTGAATAAAGTATCTTCAGCAAAAGTTATTAACTACTTGATCAAAAATGTTCTGTGCAGGTACGGAGTCCCATTCAAGATCATATCAGACAATGGACTTCAGTTTGACAGCGAGGAATTCGCCAACTGGTGTCGAGAGCACGGAATTCACAAAAGCTTCTCATCCGTAGCGTATCCGCAGGCAAACGGACAAGTCGAAGCCGTCAACAAAATTCTGAAAACTCTAATAAAAAAGAAACTCGAAAAGTCAAAGGGCGCTTGGGTGGATGAACTCCCTACGGCACTCTGGGCCTATCGCACATCTTTCAGAACATCAACAGGGCATACTCCTTTCTCTTTGGCATACGGATCGGAGGCTATGCTCCCAGTTGAAACCATCGTGCCTTCCCACCGTAGGATTCACTATAACCCAGAAGAGAACGAAGAACTCCTTCACATGTCTTTGGATCTAATTGAGGAGAGAAGAAATGATGCAGTCCTCAAAGCAGCAGCCCACAAGCAAAAAGTGGCAGCACAATACAACTCCAAAGTCAAGCATCGTACCTTACAAGAAGGGGGATCTTGTCCTCAAGCGAATCTTCCCTCGCCCCGGAGCACTAGATCCAATCTGGGATGGACCATATGTAATTCATAAAGATCTCCACAATGGAGCTTATATTTTGTCAACAGTGGACGGAGAGGTGTTCCAGAGGGCATGGAACATTCAACACCTCCGTCGATACTTTTCTTAACTTGTACTGCTCATATGAAGTGAATTAACAAAGAGAATCAGTGGACGTAGGCATTTTCGTGCCGAACCACTTTAAAAAACCTTGTCTCTTTTTTAACTTGTCCCTTTATATCTTGGCTGCTTGTTAACTTTATCCTTTTCCATTGAACAAAATCCTATGCATGTAGCATTTCCATTCAAAGCACTCCACAGCGCAACTTCACATGGACAAGACCTAACAGGTACTATGCGAATCTATGCCCTCGCCGATGAGACACTTTTGCTCCGGCATCCCTCTGCTGCGGGTTAACTCGTTGCTCGCGACGGCCCTTAAAGCCAACTGTAATGAGCCGATTATAAGCCACCGAGAAGGCCGACTATAGCCGAGGCAGCTCATTACGGCGTTTGGCTTGCCGGCAACTGTGAACCGACTATAAGCCCCAACATAAGGTGTAGCCAGCCAGGGGCAGTTCACGGTTGACGATCGGCACCCACGCTAGCCGGCCACAGTAAATCGAATAATACCCACGATTACGGGCCATAATGGCCCGGGTAGTTACTGTGCGCGATCTCGACTCCGATGTGTCTTAAGTGCGGCTGTGGTAAAAAAGAATTAACTCCCCGTGGAGGCGTAAGATGGGTGACAAATGTCTTCAAGACCCACATCTAGGGAAAGTGACTACAAAGCCCGTTTGCCACGAACTTAAGCACATCGAAGGCCTTCCGTGATTGGAAGTTTTACTATTTCACATATTTCAATTTTATTTAAGAAACTTTTCTCCTATCCTCTGTAACAATCCCTGAAGTACAGGACACAGAACAAGAGACATTCGCTAATGGAAGCGGATACTCACAGCAAGATACTGAACCGCATTCCATACTCGGTCACACAAGACATTCAAAGCTGCCATCTACAAGCAAAATATAAAGGGCGGTGTTTCCTTCTTTCATGTGTAAACACGTGACTATAATTTATTCACACCTCACGCTAACATTGCAAGTCATGAAATTATGTTTTAAACAAGAACCTGACGTCAAACACAATTTAATTACAAGAATATGCATAGCTATATTTCTCATACAACATGTCAAAATAGCAAAAACATTCAAAAGACGACAGAATCAGCTTAAGTTAAAGAATTACACGTCAAGAATAGTGCTATTTATTACAAGTATCATAATTACAACCTAAGAGTTACGTTACTGTTTTAAGACTAACATATACAATAATGTCAAGTCCACAAAAAGATTTCCAGGTCCAATCAAGGAGCCGGCTGTGTCGGAGTCTTATCCTTGTCCTGTTGCCCACCTGTCCGGTCAGAGAAAGAATTCATTAGTGATAAGCAACCAAGTTAACGGAAAGACTAGAAAGAAAGACTTACCAGCATCTGCTCCTTGATCATCTTGATCATCATCCTCCACTTCCACACCTGCCTCCTCAGCTGCAAGCAACCGCATGCCCTCCTTCACCGCCACCTTCTCCCCCTTGGTAAACTGGGCGGTAACCACATCCATCCTGAAGACCACACCACCCTCCTTATCCTCCTCAGCCTTGGCCTCCTCTAGAGCCCTGAGATAGATCCTAGCCATAACCCGGGGGTAGTCATCCATCCAGGACAAGTTACCCTGCCTCCAAGTACGAAAGTACATATCCTGGAGCATCCCATCCATCATCCCCTCGTTCTCTTCAAACTCCCTCATTCGGAACTCAGAAGCCTGCAGCTTTGCAACAACAGCATCCCTCTCCGATCGATACCGTAAACGGTCGGCCTGAAGGGACCTCCTCATCGCCTCCATCTCCTCCTTCAACTTGGCCTGAGCAAGCTTCGCAGCCTCAAGTCTCCCCGATAGTTCCTCTACCCGCTCGAGGTCCGCTTGCCGAACCTCATCCACCGTGGAAATGGCCATGTCAATCCGCTCCTTACAGACGGCCTCCATCCTCCGCAACTCCGCCCTACTGGCCTCTTCAATAGTCTTCCTCAATTGTCGGGATGCGGCCTCATGCTGGGAGATTTGGATGGCTTGGTCGGCAAGTTGTTTAGCCTGGTCGGAAACCATCAACCGCAGTCGAATGTTGGCGCTTCCTATCTCTTCCCCAGCCTTGACCAATCGAGCATGGTGCCCCATCAATTTCCTGGTCTCCTCAGCAACCCGGATATTTGCCTTGGCCTCGTCTCCCAAAGTTACAACTCGGGTAGTAAGTAGATCAAGGTTCAGGGACTTAGCTTCGTCAAGCACCCGTACCATAGGGTTACGAGGAAGGAGATGCTCACCAGTAACCTCATCGAAGGAGATGTCGTGAGATGCCGGGTCCAGGTCCGGATGACCCGCAAACGGATTACGAACTGAGCCAGGATGATCTATCGGGATGACGGTTGGATTCTCAGACGGATCGGGGGAAGGTATAAACTCGGTGTCCTCCTCCTCAATATCATGAATAGGCTGGAGTGGGGCCGGAGGACCAGGAAGAGATTCAAATGTAGACCGACTCCTCTTCTTCTTTTGTATATCTTCTTCAATAACTCCAAGAAGAGGACGATAACCGACTACGTCTCCAGGACGGTTAGTATGAGGCTTCGGCTTGGCGGAAGCTTTGAAGAGTTTGTATTGTTCAAGCCCGTGCCGAAGATCTGAGGTCTTGGCCGTTTTGCCCGCTCCTGATATGAAAACCAAGTGTCACCAACATGTATTGAGCCATCATTCAAGAATTAAAAAGAGTAAAGAGAAATTCACCTTGAACCGTCGAAGTTGCTTCAATAGAGGCGCTCCCGGAAGATAAATCGACGCCGGTCCCAACTTTATCAGCTTCCTTGGACTTCTCTGTTCCCTCCAAACCTTCGAAGGCTTGGCGGAAAGCATCATCCGTCCACTCTTGCATCTCGCCTACTTGCCCGAAAGACAAAGCCCTGGTGCCATCACCACCCTGTCCTTCGCCACCATCATCACCGTGACGATCACCGTCACCCTCTCTACCACTTCCGCTCTCAGCCTCACCTCCTTCATCCTCACCTTTCTCCTCCTCCTGAACCTCCGGATGTGTGCTGGGAGAGGGTCCATCGGACTTCCTGAGCTTCGTCCCCCCGGCGACTGGATGCACCGAGAAGGGTCTCCTTTTGCCGCTCTTCGCCGTGGCCCCTCCTGTGGCTTTGGCAGCCCTCTCCTCCACCGTGTCTCTCTGCTTGACCATGGACTGATGTGGTAGGATCAGGTTGAGTCCTAGAAGTGTAGCGTTCCTAATCAGATAAGAGGCCGACCTATCCCTTCCCGTGATGGCTTCTATTTCCGTAGCCATCTGAACCAGGCGGTCACTCTCTACGACCGCAAAGCCACCTTTCGCTAGCAAGAAACAAAAACACATAGGAAGAGGTATTGCAGTCAGAACGGAAATTATAAATAAGTTTAAGACTTACAGCCGGAAGTGAAGCGACAGATGGAAACAGAGTCATCCTTGATAAAGAACCATTCTTTCTTAAACATGCTGAACTTCGAGTATAAGTCCAGGACCGGCTTGAAAGATACGACTGATTCCAAGCTAATGTATGGAGACCCCTTCTTATAGCCCCTCAGGTTGTACAAATACCGGATCTCCCGGTTGGAAGGAGGACGCCCGTATCTCCTCTGGAAGATAACAAAGAGGCTCACCAGAATGGCGTAGGAGTTGGGCTGAAGCTGGAATGGAGCTACCTTTAGATGTGTGAGAAAGCTGACTACCCAGGCATTGAGAGGTGGGATGGCACCACACATGCAATGGTATCTGCTGTAGGCAAAATATCCTTCGGGAGGATCATACGGCATCACTCCCGCATCCGGCAATAGCATGCGCGCTCGGTCAATCCCGAAAGAGCGAGATATAACATCAAGTTGCTCGCCCTTGAGTGAGCTAGGGAAGCTATCAGGAGGCAAGTTCAGAAGTTCCTGAGGAACGTATCCATCTACCAATGATCTCGGGGTGGGCCTATAACGTCTCGGTCCTGACTGGACTGGGGGCACGGCAGAAGGCTCTTCTCTATCCTGAGATCTCTTCTTCTCCGATCGGGTTTCCACTTTGTGAGTCATTTATCTGCAAACGCAAGAAAGCACGTCGTTAAAACAAGAGATGTAGAGATATACAACAGAAAGTTTTCAAGTTCATCCGGTATCAAGTACATCCGATATTAAGTCAACGCGGCATGAAAAGTTTTTTCATTCGGTACTAAGAGACATTTATGCTCATTCGGTAAAACAAAGAAAATCTCATTCAGCAAAAGAGAG
Source organism: Allium fistulosum (assembly GCA_030737815.1). Classification (NCBI taxonomy): domain Eukaryota; kingdom Viridiplantae; phylum Streptophyta; class Magnoliopsida; order Asparagales; family Amaryllidaceae; genus Allium; species Allium fistulosum. The sequence goes on along the minus strand of CM060904.1, from coordinate 967,721,433 downwards.
CATGCCTGTTCGGCGTTAAGATGACTCAACACTAGATGATTCGGCACTGAGTGGATCGGCACTTAACTGATTCGGCGCTTATGTGGATCAGTTGTCTCAAATAATGGAGGATGTACAAAGGCCCGAACCTCTACTTATATGCAAATATAGGGCACTGGACCAACTGGACCGGCACTCTGGGACCGAATGAAGATGACCAAGAAATAAAGTAAGCCGTATGCCAGCATACGCCCCACTTTGGGGGGCAAATGTTGGGCGAATTCTCACCATCAGAATAACCGGACCAGCCACCCTCCAAACCAAAGCGGACCAACGAATCCACCGGACCAAGGGATGCCAAACCAACTCTTCTACCAGCTGCCGCCGAACCAAGTGATGCCGAACCAACACACTCCAAGCCACTGCCGAACCAGGAGCCTGCCGGACCAGACACACCGGACCAACATACCACATCTCACCACCGAACCAACTCCATCCAACACCACCACACCAGACCACTGGACCAAAGTCTCACCGAGCCAAAGTACTACCGGACCGAGGCCTCAACTCCAACCATCTACCACCGAACTAAGACATTGCCGAACCAAAGTTGCCAGGCCAGATTGCATCAGCCCAGGCCCACCATCAGCTATATACATCCAAGACGCCTGCCCCCAGCCTCACTCTATAAATAGAGGGGCAGGGGTACAACAATAGGGGACAAGTTTGAGAGCTCAAGCACGGATAGAACTTTCAAACAACTTTCATTTACTTGTAACAAAGCATTGTACTTGTAAACTGAACAAGAAAAGAGAAATAATATATAAAGTGGACGTAGGCACATTCTGGCTGAACCACTATAAATCTGCGTGTCTTTTACAGTCTAGTCCCTGCTTTTCACATATCTGCATAAATCACCCAAATCACTGAGAACAACATAAAATCAACTAAATCATACGACTTTGAGGTGTTTGTCCATTTTTTGTGCAAACACCTAAGTGTTGCGAAGCGAGTCGAAGGAGCGAGTCGACCGGCAATTGACTTTCATCCAATCTTGTATCGCTCATAACTCGAGCATGCGAACTCGGATTGACTTGAGATTTGAAACGTTGGCTCTCATGGCTTAGCTTGTCATGTCCTACCAATTTTGGCTCGATCCAGACTCAGATAAAATTCATCGATATCCGTAGTGAGCCCGTATATAACCGATCTCTGGGACGGGCCGTCACTGGTTACTAGTCAATTCCTTGGTGTTACGGTCTTGCCAAAAGGCGGGATAACACGAGTAGACGACGAGACTTTGGAATTCGGTCGGAAGGACCGTCATCGCTGACCGTCACAACCGCGCCATCAAATTATTAGCAATCAGTCCAAGTTAAAGTTTGTTGAAATTTTGTCAGAATTGCAGTTCCATCGACGAGCTTCGAAGGGAAATCAAATATGCAGTCCAAAGGTCAAGTCTAATTATGCCAGAAATGAAGCTCGTCGGAGTTAGACGTTTAGGTGCACAAGGTTTTTTCAATATCATCGAAGTTAGGTTCATTGTCAATCATCAAAGATTTAAGTCCGAGTCGATCGCTTAGGTTAAAATTCGAATCGCTCTCTACAGTTCAAGTTCGAATCGGTCGCTCAGGGACACGTTCGTATCGGTCCCCGGGTTGCACAGTTCGACTCGAATCAAAGCCTCCAGTTCGACTCGATCCAAAGCCACCCACTTCGACTCGATCCAAGGCCGCCGCTTCGACTCGAGTCAAAGCCTCCAGTTCGACTCGATCCAAAGCCACCCACTTTGACTCGATCCAAAGCCACCCAATTCGACTTGATCCAAGGCCGCCGCTTCGACTCAAGTCAAAGCCTCCAGTTCGACTCGATCCAAAGCCACCCACTTCGACTCGATCCAAGGCCGCCGCTTCGACTCGATCAAAAGTCATCCACTTCGACTCGATCGAAGGCCATCATTTTGAATCGATCAGACGCAACCCCTTCGTATCAATCTACGTATTCAAAGCACTCGATTCGATGCAAAGCTCAACCATCGTTCGATGCAAAGGCCTCCGTCTCATCATCTCGAAGCCCCTACTCCAGATCGACGCGAAGCTGAGGCGAAGGAATCTCGATCGATCACGACTCTGGTTGATCTGGTGTTAAAAATCGAGTCTCATCGTTTACGCGTTGGATTCGCTTAGGGGATTACCTAAAACTGGCAGTTAGTTTGAGTGATTAAGGATCTGAATCGGTTCGAAGGCAAGAATGTTTCTCCTTTTTTCTTGAGTCTCTAAGCGATACGAAGGCAAGGCAGGAAAGCAAAAGGTAAAAAGTGAAAAAATGACTAAGTACAGAGTATTTATATGGACTCGAAAGCAAAAGGAATAAACGATTCGCATCCCTGTGGATTCGAACACGCTTTTCGACTCCGTCTCCAGTGCATCGATGCAAAGCTCCTCTTCGTATCGTTTATCTTCGACTCTGTCCCCTATGCAGTTCGACTCCATCGATACGAAACCACACTTCGTATCGATCACCTTCGACTCCGCCTCCTGTGCATTTCGACTCCGTCCCCTATGCAGTTCGACTCCATCGATACGAAACCACACTTCGTATCGATCACCTTCGACTCTGCCTCCTGTGCATTTCGACTCTATCTCCTGTGCAGATCGACTCCATCAAATCACGGCTCTCAGAAGCCAACTCCATCGATACGAATTGATTGTTTGTATCCAATGACTCCAAATCAATCGATTCGAAGTGTGCAGTAGGGGTTGTTCGAAAGGCATTGAACTCTATCGATACAAACGACCATTTCATATCCATCAATGCAACGAATACTGATGCAAAAACAATGTTTTAACCTTCTACATTGATTCAGGAGAGGATCGATACGAAGGAACATTCAAAAACAACCATCAAGCGTTGTTGCAACGAATTTCACGTTGGTTCAGAAGAGGATCGATATGGAATTCAATATAAAATAAACTGACAACGACTCGTGAACGTACAAACGTCAACGAGAGTCAGATTGACATATATGCATATATGTCGGGACTAATATTCAATATTCTAGATTTACAGGAATTGGAAACTCATTTGGTAACAATTACAACAACAAACGGCTAACCACTAGCATACAACAATCAGTTGCAACAATACAGGGTACAGCAGTTCACAGTCAATAGTTTACATTATCAAGAAAAACAGTCGAAGGTTACAGCTTTCATCGAAAAGACGATAACTATTCAGAATAAAGATGGCAGCATTTCAAAGCACATCATGTTTCCACAAGACGTACTTTGGGGGGCAAATGTTATCCCGCCTTTTGGCAAGGCCGTGACACCAAGGAATTGACTAGTAACCAATGACGGTCCGTCCTAGAGATCAGTTATACACAGGCTCACTATGGATATCAACGAATTTTTACCGAGTCCAGATCGAGCTAGAACTGGTTTGACACGACAAGCGAAGCTATGAGAGCCAACGTTCCAAATCTCAAGTCAATCCGAGTTCGTATGCTCAAGTTACGACCAATGCAAAATTGAATAAAAACAGCCTCTGTTCGAATCGCTCAGTTCGAATCCATCAGGAATGCCCACTTCGACTCGCTCCACTTCGCGTCCATCGGAGAACCACTGTTCGACTCGCTCCACTTCGACTCGCTCCACTTTACCTCCATCAGAAAGCACTTGTTCGACTCGCTTCGCTTCAAGCCACAGTTCGACTCCATCTAGTTCGACTCCTTCGCAGAACCATTGTTCGACTCCATCTAGTTCGACTCCATCAGAGAGCCGCATTTCGACTCGCTCCACTTCGCATCCATCCGAAGACTTCTACCTCCATCAATGCGAACTGCGCATCTTTCATCGATGCAAACACATGCTACTACCATTGATACGAACAAGGCGAAAGTCACAGAACGACTCGATCAAAACAGCATCAAAGGCGGAGTGATCCAGAGATTCAAGCGCCACGTCACCGAGTCGAAAGAAAGCGAGTCGAACAGAGCGAGTCGAACGAAACAGCCATTCGAAGATCCCAATTCGTATCGATCATATCTCCTAATCTACAAGTCCAAATGCTATGAAATTTTGCATAGGAGCTTACGTACATGCTAAAGAATGTCCGCGCCAAATTTCGACTCCATTGGATGAAATCTTGATCGATACGAAATCTGTTCGTATCGATCACGTATCGGACCGAAACTTCACGGGCTTGGGCGTGCGGGCCTGGTCACGTGCCAGAGAGGGTCTCCCGAGATCTGAGCGAAATACCAGCCTCCTACACCTATAAATAGACCCCCAAAGCCAACAGAAAATGGGTTCTTTCTTCTTTTTTGAGATCTCCAACGCCCAGACTCTGCCGAATCCAGATCTGAACTCCATTGCTGCTGCTACCAACGAATTTCACTGCTGCAAATCATAATTACCTGTTGTAATTCATTGAATTCACTTGTAATCTTCAAAGAAAGATCAATAAAGCTATCTACTTCATAGTGGACGTAGGCAATACGCCGAACCACTCTAAATTCTAGTGTCTCCTTGCATGTTAATTATTTTCATACCTGAGATTTGGAGTTTTTGTTAGATAATTCTTCTTTTCAATTTAATTTCTTCACTTTATCTCTTCAAAAACTTCCGAAGAGTGTTGTGCCCATTTTGGTACAATGGCTTAGTAAATATAGGCGTAACGCTTGCCCCTAAGTCTGTAGCGATCGTAGGTCGGTCTAGACTTCTCTTCATTTGCACTGGGACTTTGCATCCTATAACTTCTGTCTTGTCCTTCCTTTATTTTCAACAAAAGAAAAGTCTTGATAGCCATTTTTGCATTTAATGCACTTGTACAAGTATCACTCACTCTTTGGGCCATTTTCTCGATAGTTGTTGAATCAAATCTTTATGCTTCTCTAGGCAAATCTATCTCGATTTTATTATCTTGGTTCCTAATCGATTCACGCTTCTTAGATTCCTTTATTACTTCAATCATGTGGCCAACATTTGAATTACGGTATGCGTATATTTCCTTTTTCTTCTTCTTTTTACGTTTTTATTCAAAGAAGGAAAGAAATGAAAAAGCCAATATTCGTTTTGATTGACCCCTCTCTGAATTTAGATTTTTCTTTAGATTAAAGTAAGAATCTTGTTTTTATTTTGATTTCTATTTGGTCTCTTGAGTTTAGCCTTTTTTTAAACCAATCTTGAGACTCCGAAATGGCTTCATCTTCTTATTCTTCCTTATTTTCTAAAATTACTCTATTGGAAGACGCCAGGTGCTAGTAAATAAATTTGTTAACCAAAAAAGTGTTTGGAAAACTTATTTATTTAGGAAGAGGTCCTGAAGAGGTCATCGAGGTCATTATCTAGAGGAAGATTCCCAAAGAAATCTTCATTATGTTCTTCATCAAAGTCATATTTGCAACGTAAGTACAAGTTCGAAGTCGTATATTTGAAGCAAGTTCGAGTTCAAAGTCATATGTGCAAGGCAGATTTAAGTTCGAAGTCCGTAAGTCAAGGTCAATTATGCAATAATAACCTCGAAGTCACAACAGTTCACATGTGCAAAGTCACAAGTATGTTCAAGTCATAGGTTCGAATTGGTTACATATAGGCTATGTTATGTCCTTGTTTACAATATAAGAAATGAGAGAAAAGAGAATTCGGCCCCCAGAGTAGCACCCTTAGGGTCGTATTTATAGGGATGCATAGCCACCGCTCCGCTTCATGTGTCTTCGAGTGTGTTGACTTTGATGACACTAAAATGGGTCAGGTGTAGAGTCATTTTCAAGCTGTGGTATATAGTGATGTCGTTGTCATATGGGAGCGTCTTCAAGATGTTGGAGTGTTTTCGATATCCTTTAGTATTAACCACTTCACTAATATGTCTTCAGCAGTGCCAAGTTGGCCTTGGTCCTCGCATCTGAATTCCACATGCGCGGCATTGCCTCTTCCTGACATCTTCGATGTTGGCATAAATTGGTGTAGGTATAGAAGGATAACTTATTGCAATACGTGATGTCGCATTGCTGTAATATGAGGGTCTTCATGGATGTTGATAGTGTTCCCTACCAACACCACTGGAACAACATCTTCGGAGAGCTTGCAAAGTGCAGTGCTGCTTGTATATGGGTGAAGTGGCTATAAGTGAAGTGGGGGCATTGCAATGTGTAACAACGCCTTCGAAGAGCTTGAGTGGTGTGATGCGGATAGGGCTTTGCACCGAGGAAGCTCACTATGATCACTTTTACATTTTCTAACAACTGGATAAGAAGATTGTATTTTGCCTCTTCGATATTGATTTATAGGTGCTTCGCTAGTTGTATGTCTTTGAATATGTTCATTGTAGTTTATGTGATCGAAGAGCAAAGTCCTATTGTGAACAATTGTATCATCTCATATCTCTCTTCATATATCCTCGAAGTCCTCCTTACATTATTAATTGATGAGGTGCCACTTCCTACCTCTTTGATACTGTCCTGTAATGCCACTTTGACCGGACTATTTCGATGAGGTTACTAATTCGAAGTCACAAAACATTGAACTTCTTCAACATGAACTATTGTAGTAACATTTGCCCCCTAGTGTAGGAGAATTCTTGACTTTTCAAATCAACATCATCGGAGTCAATGTTCCCGCCTATTGGTCTTCCCTTTGCCGATCTGGCCATTCATTTAAAGTAAATCAATGGTGCTCATTTGTCTTCCTCCTTCTATAAATAGACGAACCCTTCCCTTGCTCCTCTTTTACATAGAATCAGAAGTACTCCAGCAAAAATCAAATTCTTCAAATTAGCTGTCAAATTCAAAATCCTTAATTTCAATTCCTAAAGATAAGGTTCGATTTTCACTTTGCTTGCTTATAAACACATTTTTTTGCTATAAAATCATGATTAGGGTTTTATTATTCTCGAATCGATCACCGAATCTATCTACTTGGCTTGATTAATCTTAATTTTTTTGTTAATTTTGACCGCCGATTCTTCAAATTTATTAATCAATGATTCTAATTTGGGGGTTTAGGGTTTTGGCTGCGTATTTGGTCCATACCTACTTCCACTCTTATCAGTTTTAGTGTTGTTTCCTATATCATTATCAAACTTAAAGTAAGTTGTATGATGCAATAATTGTTAACCCTTTAGCATAATGTCTTTGCGTTGCTCAATTAGATTTTAATTTTATTTAGTGTCGATCTGGGGTATTGTAGGCTTGTTAATCAAATAAAATTAACATGATTTCGATTCAGTCCTTTATCTGATCAATTTTAAATTTCGTCGACGTAGTTACATCCCTCAAAGTTGTTATAACTTCCTCTCATGATTTTTTTTCATTTGTTAAAAGTTCTAGTGTTTCAAGAATGGATTGAGTGCGATGATAACAAGATTATTCAATAAAATTTCTACATCATCGACAACATTGAACTTTAGTTTTAGTAAGGTGCAAAGAGCCTTATCGCGACAATCATCACTATTAAGGGACTCATTGTTTAACTATTAGAGTTAAAGTCATTTCACACCTCTTCGACTAATTCGAAGAGAGGTTGTTTTTAGTTATGGGTCTACCTTGGCCGCTAATAATGTTTATTTTAGTCAAATACACTGGCAACGTGCTCGAAGTCAATTAGGGTCGAAGTCATCTATATTTGGCGCTTTATTATACATATGTTACAATTACCTTCAACTCTGTAAGTAGGGCCTTATATGACTTCGACACTCTTGTCGCCATTACTTTTTGAGTGTTATGAATCGTTTAACCAATTATTATATTTTTTTATCCACATTGCCACCACTTGTCAATGTCGAAGTCCTTATCATTTTGGAATTAAACATGGTTATAAGGATCATTTGTTATAAGTTACAATATCAATGGGGTTCTATTTTACATCACTACTCACGACGTTACCATCCTGATAGATTGTAAACTTTTAACTTAATTATGAATGTCACATGCTAACCCATGTCCTATTGCCCTTTTCATAAAGTCCCTTATTGAGATCATAGTTCTCATCCTCTAACATATGTACCGTACGTTATTGAAATGTTAGTACTTTGTGATTAGTCATTACTTTGTTACTTTGGCAATTGTAGAATATTTAAGAAAAAATTAATAAATTATGGTAATTTCAAGTTTAAGATAATATCACTTGGCAAGAAAATGGATGGTAAACAGTTCAAAAAGAAATCTTCGAAAAAAGGGGCCAAAGAGTCCAAACCTTTACCCTCGGGAGATAAGAAAGAAGACATTGTTTCTAAGCCATCATGTATCACTTCTCAGGCCAAAGTAGATTCCATTCCTAGCTAATTTGGAATAACTTAGGTGGAGGCTATCCCAATAGGATCTTCAGACAGCAACTACAACACTTCAGAAGGATATTTTGCTTTCTCCACTATCCATATCTCGCATATGGTTTATCTTCCCTTTCCAAAATTTCTTCTCAATTATTTAAAGCATATGGATATCGCACCGATCCATTTCCTATCAAACTCTTATACATACCTGAGTCATCTGAAAGTCTTGGCTCGAGAAGCTGGCCTTCCTCTCTTAGTCACGACATTCTTCACCATATTGCTGGCCCCGCTAAGGTTGGTGATCAACCGGACTGCCAATTATATCAAATCCATCCTCATCCAAAAGGCCTAATTTCTGAGACTCTCAATAAAGCGAAATTATGGGAGACCCAATTTTTCTTCGTAAAATGCTTCTTTGGTCTCAGAGGAACCTTTTCTACTATTGGCAAGCTTCAATTTTTCTTTACTTATTTATGCTGGTTCATCATTCTTTACCGACCGGTACCTCCTTTTCAGATAAAAAAGCCGAACTTCAAAGATCAGGGACAAGTATAGTTGCTGACCGATGCATCGATTAAGAAGGAAACAGGCTCAGTCTACTGGTTTTGTCTAAGCTTTGTCAACACTCTATTATCTCCATCGGACACAAGATCCTGAGGGAACCCCGACTGGTAAAATGCAACTCCAAGGGCAAGGGCTAATTGGTAATGGGTAAACCGAACTCTTCTCTTCTAACTCCCTTATTCAGCCTGGGATACCTGGTAAGATATCACTATAATCATTCAGAAATTCATTTTAATGTCATCTCTTAAGTTTATCTTTTTGACTCAGGCCCGTCTTACTTGGTTGTTGCTCCCACTAGGAGGAAAGTTGTTGTGGATACTTTCAAAGATAAATTGGAGAAAGATGTCACTTTTGCTATTGTTCAGGCTCCTAAATCTCGACTCTCAAGGATGCTATCTCCAGTTCATTCTCTTCTACTAATAGGAAACTAAGTGACGGTTCTATCGGTGCTCTTATCTCCAGCAAAAAGTCTAAGATTGGAGATTTACAGTCTCCAGTTTTTATTGAAGAGGGAGAACTAGTCGACCCTGGCGCAAATCTTAAGTCTCCCGATCTTGATTCTACAGTTGGAAACAAGTTTTATTTTAATGCTGCTGTCGACAAGACACAATCGATGGTCGAGGCAGAATGTTCTCAGGACCCATTTCACCGTATTACTGTCTTGGGCTCCCCTGAAGCCATAAACTGTATTTGAGAAGAGCTTGGTTTCTCTTTCACTCTGAAGGACCCTTTCTCTTCTAAGTCCCAATCCTCAGCTCCTATCAGCAAATTCAATGACCTCCTTCAATTGGTTATTCAATCTCCTTCTTTTACTACTTTCTAGCCATTAAAACCTTCTTCCTACACCTAAGACCATCAGTTTGCTCTCCTTAGACAACACTTGCTAGTACGCACCCTTTTTGTCTAATTTATTTAAACTCTTAATATCTTAAATATCCAAGATTGATTATCCATTCCAGATTTCCAAGCATCTTCTTTCACTCTAAGATGAAGCTTCGAAGTCATCAAGTGAAATTTCTGAGCTACAGGAGGAAAAATCCATGCTTAACAATCATATTATTGACTTGACTACCGAAAGAGATGAAGCTATGCACGAAAACCCTAGTTCAAACTTCAAACGATAGGGTAATGGCTTCAGAACTCACTCTTAAGGAAGCTGAAATGAAAGAAGCTAGGCTTGTAGCAGAGAATACATCTCTCGACAAAAAGCTAAAAAGGAAGGAGGATCTTACAGACAAGTCTGCAGTAGTGATTAAAGATGCAAAACAAAAAGTGTTCCAATTTCTTGGCACATCTCTTGACATTATCATTTAGATCCTACGAGAAGGCGCTCTTCATTGCTTATGCCGATAATGGTTACAAGTGCTTGGACTTTGGCTTTCCCTCTCTTCCTTCAGAATGGAATGAAAAGTTCATGAGCAAATTTAAAGAAATGTCGTAGGGATCTTATGTTTCTAAGGAAGAGGAGGAAGATCCTCTAGTTGATGAAGAGACTAATTCAAATGAGGAGGAGAAAGATGATGATAGGGATAATGACGAGGGTGGTGATGATGATGATGTTCCTAATGATAATGACGATGATAATAATGACAAAGATGGTGGAGGTGGTGGAAATGGGATTTCTAGACCATCGGCTAATAAGGATGGATTAGGAGATGTTAACCTGGATCCATCTTTTCAAGGTTCGGGGGCTACAAAAAATCTTGATCCACCCGAGGCATGTTCTTCCAAGGGAGACAATGCTCCCCCATGCTTAAAGCTCAAAAATAAATATAAAATCTAATCGTCTACTATCACACTTTCTCAAGTATGGATCTCATTACACAAATATTTTCAATCATCGAATAATCTTTAGCTACCTTATTAACTACTTTAATCAAAGAGAAAGTCAAACTCCTTTACGATGTTATGCTCGAGAAGAAGCAAGCAGACATAGATAGTTTTAATAGAGAGTTGGACAAATAAACGAAGGATTATTATAAGTTACCTGAGAAGTATAAGAAGTTGGTCGAGAGCGCATCCAGATGAAGGTATTTCAAGGAGAAATAAGTTGCTCCTTAGATGAAGAATGCTCGCTATTGCCGGGATATACTCTTGAAAGGGAATGCTGAACTGATGACCCTTTTTGGATAATAATCGAGACAGAGACGCCTTAATAGAATTCCTGTATAAGGTTTATTGCAGGGGTTTAATTGTTGACTTCTCATACTTAGGTGATAATAGTGGAGGTTTGCTAAGACGCCTTCACCGTAGATACTTGGATGAGCATAAGACCGATTCTCATCCCGGGGCGTGTTGGAACCTTCCCGAGTTGCTCCCATTCCTCTTTCCTTACACTCTCTTCCCCCTTAGAAACTTAAATATAATAAGAAGAGATTCATTTATGAAATGTATAAGAAATCTATTTTGTATGAACCTAAATAATTATACAATAATGATATGTTACATGGTTTATGTATTTCATTGTTTTAGTTTTCTATGTTGCACAGATAAAAGATTTCTCATGCAGTATGGTCCCTAAAGATCTCTTGAGTAAATTTGTTAAGCCGAGGAAGGATTTTAAAGAGAAATCTTCAATTCTCAAATCATCACAATTGGCAAGATACTTTTCCTCGTAGATTTACAAGAAATTTACATGCGGTTTTCTCGTTTTTGCTTTGACTTTTCGGGTGATGAGAAAGAGAAATTAATACGTGGTCGCGATAGCCCTCCAATTAGGAAATGAGATTATCATTGTTTTCCTCTAAGTTATATTCTGGATGGGATCAAGGCTTCTTTTGATTCTACACATACTTAGTCTACTAGGTCGTTTAAAAAGGCTAAGGCCGCGGTTTCAAAACTTTGAACATTAATTAAACATTATTGAAATGAAATTGCAATGCAATCTTGACTCCTATTATTATTTGTAAACTTCGTTTGTTACTAATGAAAGATTTTATCCTTCATGTATTGATTTTTGATTTCTTTGTTTTTAATAGGACGCCCAGTTAGCACGTAAATCTGATTCTTTAGACACCTCACGAATTATTGAAGTTAAAGATCGACTATTTGCATATATAGAGGAGAAATGATCATCTTGAGATGACTCGGCTTTACAATTCCCAAATAACCCCAAGGCACGAGAGTGGCATATGAACTATTTCCTATTAAAATCAGCTTTTAGTGCTTACAAAGAAATGACCGCTCACATGGAGATAGAACTTAAAGAAATGAAGAACGAGCTTCAGTTGCTGAAAAAGAGAAAGGACACAACTCATGGATCTAACTTCTTTATCGAAGCTAACATTGAGATAGCTAATTTTATCTACAAAATAAATGATCTTGAATTAGAGCTAACAAAAAGCCAAGTATCATGCCAATTTTTGGAGCTTATTGTAAGTGGAGGTGATTCTAGCCTTTCCACTCCTACTTTGAGACGAAGAACAAGATCCACATCGTTGACTAATAATGGGTCACTACACCAGAAATGCCAATTAGGCAGTGCTTTTGGCCGTATCAAATGGAATTAGGCAGTGCTTTGGGCCGTATCAAATTTTGGCGTGGTTAATAATTTGATACGGCCCAAAGCCGTATCAAATTGATGAATTTGATACGGCTCAAAGCACTGCCTAATTCATGAATTTGATACGGCTCAAAGCACTGCCTAATTCATAAATTTGATACGGTTTTGGGCCGTATCAAATTCATGAATTTGATATGGCTTTGAGCCGCATCAAATTAATGTATTAAAGTAAAAATAATAATGCATTGCTCTCTATTTTTCACATTACATGTTCCCTTCTTCTACATCGATGCCTACGGTCAGCAGTCAATTAAAAATACAAATAAATGGACAAGCTTAGCACGTATAAAAATGAATATAGGATATACAATTATACAATGTTTAACAGATATAAAAACTCTATATAAGATATACAATGTAACCATTCCTTTCTTGCAGAGCTTTGCATGCTTCTGAACATGGAAAAATATACAATATGAGCTTTAAATATTATTAATTTTCTGCATACTTTTTTTTTACAGAATCAAAATTCCATTTTAGTTGAACTGGACATGAATTATTGACCGAAACAATCATTTGTGGTGCAACATACAAAGATAACATCTATATAGAAAAATACTGGCAGTCTTTATTTCTTTCCATTTATATGCATGAAATACTCTGATACCTCTGATGCGCTTTCGTAACTAATTTCCTTGGTTGCAACTTGCCTTGGTTGCAATCCAATTTCCTTTGCCTGTTGAACTTTTCTCTCGGGTTCAAGCTTGTTTTCTACCTCAAAAAACTTTTTTCAAGAAATTGAACTTGAGTGATTGATAGCCTTCTTTTATTCCCCGATTGGTGAAGACAATCATCTATATCATCATCAATTGCATCTTCGATTTCTCTTGGTATAAAAAATTGTTCATCTTCATCTCCTATCTCTTACAGATCCACTTAGTTCATTGAGTCTAGATTATAGCAAATATCTGAATTTAATAAACTTGTTAGTGAATGGATGAATGGTGTTTTTGCAACAAAACTGACCCAAGTATAACTTGCTATTTATATGCAGCCTATGATTAATTCCATGTACCCTAAAGTATATATGTATCGGTATCTTTAGAGCATACAACTAAACATGTCAAATTTAGATACATTTATGAGTCCGTACACAAAGAGCTTCACAAGCAAAGTGTCTAAAGCTGCGTGACATAAATTTTGTAGCTTTTAAAGGCAACATACAAATGTCTACACTTGTGTAAAATGATGTTAAAGATTTGGCATATATATTACTTGTACTATGTAGTTAACTTCCACTAATCCATGAATTTATTTATAGCCATGAACGCCATATTAATTCCACTGACTGAACTAGTCATTCTAGCATGTCAAGGTCAATATTCCTCTCTAAATGATTCCAGTTATTCAAATCAATTATTTCTTAATATATAACATCATAATTGGCGCACTTTCATTACATATATAAGTGAAACTGAAAGTCAAAACGGGAACGGTCATGCAAATCTATCTTTATTAGGTGCATCCAAAGTTCCAAACCATTAATTAACTAACTAAATATTTGATGTTTGCAATTATTTGAGGTGTAGTGAATTTGGACTATTTAGTTTGTTTCATGTCATGATAAAGCCTATAGCTGAAACAGTAAACTAACTTTTACTGAAGAAAAGGTTAATTCCTTCACAATAGATATTTCAATAAAATAGAAGAGAATTGGTCTAACTTATATTTCTGCAACACTATTACCCTCTGCTTCATAATCTTCAATATAGGCAACAATCCGGCTTTAAAATTGGGTCTTAATACTTAATTACAATTGCACATGTGAATCCAAATAAATTGAATTATGTTTTGTACTTGTACTGATTTCGATCAACAGGATTGGTGATCAATTAAAACAAATTTTTAGTTCTATTATACAAACGACATGCAAAGTTCTGTTATACCATATCACTTTCCTATATTAGAAGAATTTGAAATGAAAAGGAAGTTACATGAACACAGTAATATAGGATATAACCATTTGAAGTTACAAAACACGTACAAATTTGTCATTATCTTTATGAAGCAAAACATGTCATGATTTTCTTATCAAAAAAAATGTCAAAATGGTCCTGTTCAAATCCAATGTAATAGATCATATGAAAACCATAAGATGAACTAAGTAGATCTGTAAGAGATAGAAGATAAAAGATGTTTTTATTAAATTCAGATTACACAAGTTTTAAATTCAGATTAAATTCATCATCAATCCCAGATATAGCAAATATTTCCCAATTCATTGAGTCTAGATTATTTACACATGCTTGCCAAAATTAAACAAGAAATACCTTATTTTTTATATGCAAATAATAACCCAATGACCACCAATTATGTGACAACTATAGAACAACTAGTACCCAGATTAGAAAGAACTACTTACATAAATACCACTAATGATAATCAGATCTTTACTTGAAAAGGATGAATATATACGTGTGTCTTGAACTTTGTATTAGGATTTAGATTCAAAAATAATAAGAAAATTACCACTAAATCCAGCTCGAGAAGAACTTGAAGGGAGCAAAGCCTCAAAATTTCCAACAGAATCATCATATTATACTAACAACCCTGCATATGACAGCAATTGCTCCTTCATCCCTACCACATTTTATTCCATGAACTCCTATCATTCACTCCCCTAAACAAAGTGATAATTGAGTGGCATGGTGGTACTAAATATCATGGTTGAAGGCTGCAGAGTGATATAAAGATTGTGGTTGCGATAAATATGCAAGCTGCATGCTAACGAGGCTTGCTGAGTGGTGAACTTCATACACTGCTCGATCAATTGATCCGCCTTAACGGAATCAATCAGTTCAGCCCCATGAAGCCCTTCATCCTCCATTAGAACCTCCACCTCCACTCCTTCCTTCTTCAGCATTTCCACAAACATCTTCTGCCTATCAAAAAGCATATCACCTTTGAATCCCTTCACCATAGTTTTAGGTAAAAGCTTCGCCCTCCCATCCACCACACGCACCGGATTACAGTACTCATGATCCCTTCTCGCTCCAACCGGCAGCGACAGCTCCCACATCAAATCGCTCGCTGCCAACGGTAGTCTCGTATCCTCCACCGACTTCTCCTCCGATTCCGTCCTTTCCACCCCTCCAATAAACGGCTGGTTCAGTATCACTCCCCATACCTTCACTTCATCAAGCTTCATCTCCGTCGATCTCAGTCCTAGTTGGTACGCGATGTTGGCTCCAGAGCTGCTTCCCATTACCAACACTTTAGACAAATCCGCGTGTTTATTCATCCACGTGTCGGAGTTGGCAGAACGGTCAAGCCAGAGGAGGGCTTGTTCTGCGTCTTCGTAGGCGGCAGGGAGGCGGTGCTCGGGGGCGAGACGGTACTCGACGGAGACGAAGATGGCGGGAAATGAAAACTAGCGTGATCCTGCCTTTTCAAATCCTCCAAGAGCTCGAAGCCTTCCTGCCTTTTCAACCACAAATGATCCGCGTGATGAGATTTAGGGATTATGAGCAGGGCGTGATTTAATTCAGGGATTGTGTAATTTAGGGATGGAGCGAACTGAAAATAGTGCGGGAAATGAAAACTAGCGCGAGCAAAATGTAGTGATCCGCGGCCTTTCAAACGTAGGGTTAGATTGTAGATGTTGTGGGGGGTGTGGATCGCAGAGGCAATTTGATACGGCTCTAAGCCGTATCAAATTTGATACGGCTTAGAGCCGTATCAAATCTCCGCTTTATGGTGTGCCAAATTTGCTGTTTTGGTGTAGTGGGTTTTCTACTTTACTAAACCCTCCTCTAGGTTTGAATAACGCAATGATCTCTAAGTAAGGTAATCAAGTCAAATTCGAAATGATGCAATATCTCAACAAGTGGGAGGAAAAGATATTCTAATGCATCAATGAATATGAAATAATGTTCAAAAGTCAAACGCGAGAAGTATGATCTTAATTAAGAAATCAAAAGGCTGATGAGTATGATTCGGACTTTGCGAGGAGCTAATAAGACTCTACATTATACCCTGTAAGAGCAGGTCCACTCGATTAATGATGCAGACACCATTTATAAAAGGGAAAAGAAACTTAAGGAACTCGTGGATGTGTCCATTCATCACATCATTGATCCCTTAATCGCCAAGGGCTTGGATAAATCGACATAGAGTCTTCGGCTATAACAGGAGCCGACCTGATTAGATTTTCTTTCTTTTATCTGTCTTTTATGCCTACAGCTATGTAAATAGTGTATCAAATTGTAAACAATTTGTAATTAAATGAATATTACCTCGGATATGTAATCAAGAACTGAATTTTGATTCTGACTTTAAACTGCGTGATGCTTAGTATTTCACTTTTCCACACTTTGAGTTTTTGAGCTCACTTTCTACTTGTTTGTAAAATTGAGATTGCTGCTGATTGAGCCTTTTATAACTCAACGCCAATGTCTAATAATGGAGATTCCATTTTGAATAATATTAGATCCAATAACAATATAAAATATTAGAAATCCCTATGTAGAAGGTCAAGAACCCATGTCTGGAATAATAGAAGTCCAGAAATCCGTATATAGGATAATTCAAGGCCCGAAATCTGTATCCGATAATAACAGAAAATCAGAAATTTATATTTGGCAATGGAATACTAGAAGATCTTTTCTTCTTAGAGGCTAGACAGATTTGAACGTTACTTGGCTTGGATTTCTTTAGATCTTTTTCTGGAAGACCGATCGGTTGAGAGTACTACTTGGCTCAAACTTTGTTAGACTTGAAAGCACTACTTGGCTGTGATTTCAATTGATTCGGGAGCATTTCTTTGGATAAAATTTTGATAGGTTTGAGAGCATTACTTGGCTTTAGTTTCTATTGATTTAGGAGCACGAGCACTACTTTGGCTTGTACCCCTTATCACCATCTTAGGTGATGGTTTAGGTCTGTTGTCCGGTGTGTTTGGTTAGCTATCTTAAGCAGGACCAAAGACTTGTCCGACCACCCTCTAAGAGGCACTTCAATGAGGCCTTTAATGGCGGGAACTAAAGGCTGGTTCGGTGATTTAGTGAGGCCTTTGATGATGGCACCAACACTTAATCCATCATCTCTCTAGGAGGTGCTCCAGCTAGGCCGCATAGGCAGGGGTTGAAGGCCTGCAGAAACTTTGGACATACCCTTTTGAACGGGACCAAAGGATTAGTTTGGTCTCTCTCTAGGAGGTGCCTTAACCAGGCTTATGATAACGGGGTTAATGGCTTATGCTTCGGTTAGGCCACGTAGGCAGGACCAAAGAATTAGTCGGTGCTTTGGCTAGGTCCTTTCTGACGGGACCAAAGGCTTACTTCGTCCTCCCTCTGGGAGGCGCTTGATGTAGGCATCTGTTAGCTAGAGACAAAGTCTTTATCCCCTTAATACCATCTTAGGTAGTGATTTAGGCTTTCCATTGTACCATGAAAATTTTACTACTTAACCATGTAGAATTACTTATTTGAAGAACTTCTTTTATTATCGAACTTTCCTAATATCCTTTTACAAAATAACATCTTTTTACACGAATCTATGCCATTTTTGAGCGAAAAATATCAAAATATTTTGTTATCTCTTTCTCGAATATGGTCCTCTTGGCTTGAGATTGGGTAGCTCTCCTTATCTTTTGGAATAAATTATCCTTTCTTGGGGCATCTCTTTCCAAGGAAAAAATTAGACGAGGGCCCATATGAAAGGGATTTATGCTCCAATTATTCGGGTCATCATGGGCTACCTGCTTCTTTTCATTTACGATTTGCAAGGCCTTCAGTCTCAATAATTATTCTTCATAAAATCGTGGATCATCAGTGATGTGAGGGTCAGAAGACCCATGCTCAGACTTCTCAACACGATTAAGTGGCATGGTGTTGGGGATTAAGGTTGGTTATGTTTGGATTGGTACATGCTTAGATAGGAATGTTCCTTATGCCCTAATATGCAAGCTAGGGAAGTTAAATGCAGGTTAAATTGGTTCCACTTAGGTTTCAACAAATTCGGAGGTTCGAGCCCTACTTATAGTGCCAAAATGTTAGCAAATAAATTTGCTAACCCCGAAAGTGTTTAGAAAACTTGGTTATATAAGAAGAGGTCTTGAAGAGGCTCGTCGAGGTCATTAGCTCGAGGAAGGTTTCCAAAGCAATCTTCGTTATGTTCTTCATCAAAGTCATATTTGCAACATAAGTACAAGTTCAAAGTCGTATATTTGAAGTAAGTTCGAGTTCGAAGTCGTATATGCAAGGAATATTTAAGTTTGAAGTTCCTAAGTCAAAGTCAATTATGCAATATAACCTCGAAGTCACAATAGTTCACATGTGCAAAGTCACAAGTATGTTCAAGTCATAGGTTCGAATCGGTTACACATATGCTATGCTATGTCCTTGTTTAACATTCAAGATCCTATGTCTACAATGTTCTTGAGTTGTAATATGCTCTAAAATCCCTAAATCAATTTAGGGTTTACAATTTATGGAATGAGAGAAAAGAAAATCCAACCCCCAAAATGGCACCCCTAGGGTCGTATTTATAGAGGTGCGCAGACACCACTCCATTTCACATGTCTTCGAGTGTGTTGACTTCGATGTCACTAAAATGGGTCAAGTGTGGAGTTATTATCAGGCAACAGTATGTAGTGATGTCTTCATCCTGTGGGAGTGTCTACGAGATATTAGAGCATCTTCGATTCCCTTTAGCATTAACCTCTTCGCTAGTATGTCTTTGGCAGTGCCAAGTTGGCCTTTGTCCTCGCATCTGAATTCCTTATATAAGAGGCAGCATCGTCTCTTCCTAACATCTTCGATGCTGGCATCAATTGGTGTAGGTATAGAATAATTCATTCGATGTTTGGTTATATATGATGTCGCCTTATTGTAATATGAGGGTCTTTATGGATGTTGATAGTGTTCCCTATCAGCACCGCTGGCACAACATCTTCGGAGAGCTTGCAAAGTCGGTTCTGCTTGTATATGATTGAATAGTGAAGTGGCTATCAGTGAAGTGGGGGCATTACAAGCCTTCGAAGATCTTGAGTGGTGTGATGCAGATAGGGCTTTACAATGAGCAAGCTCACTATGATCACTCTGACATTTTCTAACAACTGGATAAGTAGATTGTATTTGGCTCTTTGATATTGATTTATAGGTGCTTTGCTACTTGTATGTCTTCAAAGCTATTTGTTGTAGTTTATGTGATCGAAGAGCGAAGTACTTTTGTGAATGATTATATCATCTCATATCTCTCTTCATGTATCCTCGAAGTCCTCCTTACATTCTTAGTTTATGAGGTGTCGCTTCCTACCTCTTCGATATGGTCCTGTAATGCCTCTTCGACTAAACGATTTCGAAGAGGCTACTAATGCGAAGTCACAAAACGTTGAACTTCTTTGACATGAATTATTGTAGTAACACCGAGGGCATTTTAACTCCATTTGGATTCGCAGGTTATGAGGTTAGTGTTCTTGATTCTCATGAGTGTATTAATAACACCCTGACGGGTTTTACCTCTCTCACACCTGAACGTATTCGATGTGGTCTTTATCTTCCACCACATCCAGTCCTTTGTTAATGGTTGTCCATCATTAACGTCATGCCTATCCAACTCGTGCCTATTTATTATACTCTTGTGATGGCCACCTTTATCCTTTATGTTGAGAATGGTTACGGCCTCACTTGTGAGGAACTTCAATTTCTATGTGTAACTAACAAAAGTCCTTCAAGGGGAAACACTTGCCTTTTCTATGCATAAGCCGAAAAATCATTTCTTCTAGATGTTCCTCGAAAGACTCACATATGGAGCCGATCTGTACTTTTTTGTTTCAAACTTAGATGACTTTCCTTCTTCTTTTCACTAATATGCTACTCGTATTAGTTTTTCTGAGGGAAAATCAAATTGTATGGACTGCGTAGCGATTGCATACTAGGATTAGACGTGAAGGAGAGGGAAATAAAAAGGTTCTTTAATAAAGATATGCTGAAGAAATATGACTTTCTACGCCCCAGTCATATATTTCTTGCAATATCTTTAAGCCTTCCCTGTCTTTGGTTGAGTCTAGAGGTATAACTTGTTTATGATATATTTTAGATTTATTATTCTTATAATTCTGATCTTTATTAGGAAATTTTTTCTTATCTTAAAATTTTATTCCCTCTTTTTTTATGTAGGAGATATTGATAGTGATGTTTTGAGGGCTCTATGTAGCATGCCTTCAAAGGAGCCTGGTTAGAAAAGAAAGCTTGATTCCATTTCAGATTTTGATTGAGACCCAAAAATGTTAACTACTTCCGCTTTTCCCTCTCCTTCAATGGTTCCTACCATTTCTACCTTAGTGGCTCTCCCTATCCCTCCTTTACAGAGCTTTGTGCCATCAGGCTCGGTTTTTGTCTTTACCCGAGGGCGCCGTTTCTGAGATTGTTGAGAGGGTTAGAAGGATTGCACTGGATAATTTGTCTAGTATTGCCTCGTCTCCTAATTTCTTCTTCCTCTTCCATTCCCTAAGATTTCTTCTTCTGATCTTATGTCTGAAATGGAAAAGCATGGTCCTTTATAAGCGCTTTCCCCCGTTTCTAAGTTTATCATTATTTTTCTCTTTTTTTAGCTTAGAGCCTTGATAACTGAGGCCTAGAAGAAGTGGGAAAGTGACCAAGTTGTAATCCATGGTCGGGTTGCTACGCTTGAATCGGGTCTTACTTCAGCGACTTCTGAGAAGGCCGACCTTGCTTTTGAAAAAGCACAGATTGCTTTAGAAAAGACTAAAATTGAGGAAGATTCTAAAGCGTCCTAGGAAAAGGCTGATAGGGAGGCCAAATCTACAACGGACGCTTTGGCCTTAAAAGTTCGGGAATTGAAAGAGAAAGGGAAGGAACTCAACGAGAGTACTTCCATTATAGTCTATAAGCTATATGCCTTAGCTTGGCATTAGTTTGATGTCAAGATCAAACTTGAATTCTTAGGGGACCAGTCTTCGATTGATAACGTCTACACTTACTATCGAACTTAATGGGTGGAAGAGTTGCTATAAAAAAATGTTGCTCCTTCCACCTCTTTACAAGTAACAAGGGGGAGGAAGAAGAGACCAGGGAAGATGTGGGTTCCAAAGGTGCTGACACGCTAAGGTGTCCGGGTTTGCTTCAGATCCTCATGTAATTACTTAAAACTTCTTTGTAGATGGTTTTTGATGTTCTTTGTTATGTAATGAAAACTGTTTAATGTTTTTTCCATATCAGTTTTTTTGCCTCTATCTCACTTTAATATTACCTTATTGATGATCATGTCATCTTTATTGTTTCTGTTTTAGTCTTCTAAAGAAATTACGTTTCCAAAACTTTTACGGGAAAGTGAAGTTAGGATCAGAACTCAGACTATGGATTGCCTTGGTTTTAGTGCTGTGGTTGTCTACAAGCATGAGAAAGAATTAGATGAGACTTTTAAAAATTTAGGGATGAGACCCAGGGATTGCTTTTCTTGGATTGATGAAGTAGTTCAAGAGAAAGAATCTTTTAGTGACTTTGTGATGCATCAATTGCGATATACCTTAGAAAGTGGTTCTGTCTTGCTTGATAGCCCCCATTTAGAGTGGTTTAGGCTGTCTTAAAAACTTATATAAGGACTAGATCCTTTCCCCCTTTGTTATTGCATGCATATTTCTTGTGTACATGAGTTCGTTGAATTAATAAATGATGGATGTTTATATTAGATTTTCATTTGGCACGTTCTTATAATCCTTGAGTTAAGAATCTTTTATGGCTGATTAGATTGACTCTCGTGAACCTTTGCATGAACCTAATGAAGCCTTCAAACCTGACATTCCCTCTCTTCCCATTGCCCATGGGTCGGATGATACAATCATGTCTTAATTCAGGATTGAGGTGAAGGATCCCTCTACCGCTACTGAAGCAGTGGTTGTTCATCTTATGATCGAGAATGAAAGGCTTGAAAAGGAGTTAGAGTGTGTTCATAAGGAGCTTAAGGAAGCCAGAGATATGCACACATGAAAGTATGAATGTAACATAAAGTTACATACATAGGCTGGGGAGGCTACTTTTGGGTTGGAGGCCATACAGCAGTCTGTGAAAGATGGTGAAAGACTCTACAGTATTGTTTATGAGAACGAGGTTGCATAGCAGAAGAAAACCCTTAAGGATCTATCACGGAGATTGCTCGCTTAATTGGAGAGGGAGAGGCTGTAGGAAGCAAGAAGGAGGCTGTGGTACCTCACTCGAATACGGTTCCAACTCATCCTACAGGTACCAAGCCTTCTCCTACAACTGACCTCACGAGGGTATTGGAGCTAAGCGTGGCCTCCCGTATGTAGGATGAGAGCTGGAAGACCGAAGCACTTAGATATTTCGGGGGGTTTTGCTAGGAACACTAAGAAAACTAAGGCTCACTTAATTGATACTTTAGGAAACATGACGACAGAAGATGTACTCAGAATACATGACCTTGAGGATTCTTTGAGTGCAGCTCAATAGAGAATTGTCTCCCTCTTAGAAAAACTTAGGCGAAAAAAGGTAAACATCAAGGATTAGCAAGCTTTCTTACGGCGCACCATGGATGTTTTTGAGTAGTTTTACCCTATACTTGACTTGAACTTTCTTCATAACATTCCAGGTTTCAAGGTGGCTGCAGATGGGCTAATGGAACCTTGGCCAGGTTCTTTCTACGACCCCTGGAAGATGATTCCCATCAGTTCAGCCCCATCTTTAGTTACTATGCCTTAGGCGTCTTAGGATAATATTATTGGAGCCCGCGTTAGAACTGACTTTGTAACTTTACATCATATTTGGGGTTGTATATATGTTATGTGGATTAAGATTTCTTTGTGAAGTTTGCAAGTTTCCCATTCTTACATTACATACTTGTGTTCTTCTTTAATTCCATTTTGTATGGGCTCGTTTAATTTTCAGCCCTCTTCTTCCGATCAAGACCTAGAGGTGCCGTTTTTGAAAAGAAGCTTAATTCTGCTATGGCCAGAATTGGAAGGTCAATTGAAGGAGGCCAGAAGTGTATAAGAGGTCGTATATAACGATGAAATTAAAGCTTTGAAATGTAAAATTAAGGAACTGGATGGGAAAATTACGAGGCATATTAGTGTCGAGGATGCACCCTTTGTATTTTCGAACTAAGATGCTACTCCTAAATCAGATGCTGCCCCCGTACCTCCTTCTATGGCCGATCCAGACGATGTTCTTAAATGAAAGAATAATTTGAAGAATTATACTGAGACTAAGTTTAATGAGTTAGAGGATTATTACAAGAAGGAAATAGGAACCTCTGGAACATGCACTTCACCTTACTTACTTCCATGCAAGGGTTCTTTGGTCCTTTTCCTAGGACCATTGGGAAAACAAAGGATCGACTTTTGCATGAGATCGAGTGAACTAGAAGGGTCGCTATGGGATGCGTGAATGCCCTTGGGAATAAGATATTCAGTCTTGAGTGTGAAGCCCACCTTGACTTCATTACAGTTTCTTGTGGTGGGCTAAATAGGGCTTCCTTGTTGGAAAAGCTTTGCGATTAGAGGGTAGGAAAAGTTAAGGTAGAGATTGGTGTGAAGCGTGCAATTGACGTTTTCACTCATTTCTTGCCAAGGTTCGATCTGATCTTCTTATACAGTTGAGTGAATTATGAATTTGATCCACAAGATTATAGCGACCATTGGGCCGGGACCAGTTACAATCCTTGTACTACTTTTGGGCGTGCTACCCCCAATCCTCCATCAATTGTCATCACTGAGCTGAGGGATTCTCCTTCTACCCTTAAAATTCAAGAAGGCTCTCTTCGACGTTAGACATTGCATTCCTGCAGGTCATATCTTCGAAAAGAGATCATAATGAGTTTCTGTTTGGGTCTGAGTTAAATTTGTGATGTGGTTTGGTTTAATTGGGCTGCGTTGATTTTTATTTGCACTTCTTAAAGTATTTGTAGGCATATAAGTCACATACGTTCCAGCGCAGTATTTATTGTATACTTGCAGAACTTAAATAAATAAAAGAAAATCCTTGTTTTTGAAGTTTACTTAGCAAGCTTTAAGAAGTTTCTAGAATCGTATCTTATCTGTAAATTGTAGTATGTTCCATATAACACTTTATGTTGCCGTTTTCTGAATTAACCTCTTGTGCAGCTCAAGAATCCTAACTTGAGCTTTTGACATGCATATTTTGATGCATGTGAGGCATGGCCTACCCCTTTTTTAGGGGAATGTTCACGTTCATGCGCTTGGCATGGTCTGCCTCACTATTTGGGGGTTGACCAATATTTGACTGTGAAGTCAGGTCCCATGTTTACAACCTTTTCAAATCATATGCATGAGTTTTATAATTGGTTCAAGATGTCTAATATGCTTAAATCTAGTTGGGTTATGTTAACAATATCAACATAAAGGGGTTTGTATACTGGTTTGGGCTATCCAATATCCCTACGACCAGTTTGGTTGAGAAAGCCAGGATGCATTTTTTGCAGCTTCGTTTTGATAGCTGGTTCGGGCCGTCTAATATCCCTACTCCAACACAACTATGCTAACTGAGTTAGCATAGAAAGGATTTTCATACTAGTTCGGGCCGTCTAATATCCATATGTCTAGTTACTATATCAAAAAGATTAACACAGAGATTTTTATATCGGTTTGGACTGTTTAATATCCCTACAATCAGTTCATTATATTACTATTATTCATAATAATCATAATGTTTATTACATAAGTAGTGCATATCGTTCGAAATGAGGTCTGAGATCTCTACTGTAGAACCAAGCATCTATATTTTTGTAGTTGTAGTAGTTGCTTTAGTTTTAGTTTCTCCACAAGACCTCAAGTGTATCAGGCCTTCGATCTTGGCTCTTCTCTTAACATTGGCACTTCTTTTGGTTGAGAACTTCGAATCGGTGTGCACATCTAACACTTCAGTTCCATGCTTTGCCAGGACGATGGCTGGCGTTGAGAATATTTCAACTGAATTTCCTGGTCACTGAACAGAGAGTGCGAACATTCTTAACGGTTGGACCGTAGTAATGTTTGCCTTGATCCTTTCCTCATAATGAAATAGTAGGGTTCTTAGATTTCGACCCCGAACCAGGCTTCATCCTATCATCGGAATCACTATCTGGGTCAGCATATACCCAAGTCTTTTGGCCCAACTAGCAGTCATTGGTTGATAAAGGAGGATAATAGAGGGAAAGGGGTGGAGACCCGGGAGGACGAGATGCCTAAGGGTATTGAGGATTCTAAGGAAACCAAGGTTACCCCTTCTCTGCCATAGTGTTATCTTAAGGACATATAGAGTTCTCTAAGCTACCGAGCCTTCACAGCATGTTTGCTTTTCTTTTCTTGCTAGTAGGAAACTTCATATCCAAAGATAATTTAGGAATTTCTCTGCTAGAAGGGATAGTGGGATGGCGAAGCAAATGAGTCTCGGATCAAGTGCAGATCGAGTTGTCCTTAAAAGGTAAGGTAGCGCTGCCACTGTTGGAGGTAGATTGAGCTCGTCTTTCTTTTTGCAACACTGGATTAATGATGGATGGCTTAGTTTTGACTCATAGGCTAGCCTCACTGTTCTAATTTCTAAGAATGCTGTTATCATTCACCTAGTGCATAATCAGCGCGCTTGGTAAGTGATGGCGATAGGCTGTGGATGGTGGTTATGTTGTTAGTCGTACAGCAGTACCCTAAGTCATTGTTTCATTTATCCCCTTTACCTGTTGATCTGCCAGTTCGAGAAGGTCAGAATCGTGGTTAGGATGGGATCAATGGGGGTTTTAATGGAGGCGTTCGCCCCTGTTTGGGCTTTGGAAGCTATTAATGACTTTTTTTGAGTGAAGGGAATAGATGGACCGGTAGGGTTCATGGTCTGTAAGGGAGCATCAGCGGTAGACTTGCCAGAGACAGAAAACTAGGAATGGAGGTTAAGGTCCTCCTTCTAGCATAAAAAATGTTGATGAGATTTATTATCTCACAACAACTGAGATAATCGTAGAGTCATCAAAGCTTTAGTTACCTCCACAAGTTTAGAACCAACAAATTTAAGTGACCTTAAACTTGCTTTTGATTAATAATTATGTTGCTAGAAGCTTACAAATCAAGTAGTTGCACTTTAACTATTTGTTAAAATGTCAAATTTGGTTTTTATCTACTAACGGATTAAAGTTGAATGATATTTTATGTAAAATACTTTTAACTAGTAATGCATAAAAATAAAAGACGAGAGAATTTTACATGGTTCAGATTCTTCCAAAATCCTACGTCCATGGTCTTATATATATTTCTTCCTCGTTAGAATTTTACATGGAGGAGAGCAAAAATAGAAGATACAATTCTTTTCATTTTTCCAAAAAACGATCCCCATTCTATTTAAGATTATCTCCTATTTATAATATAGGAGATGTATGCGGATTCCCCAATCACTCTTCTTCCACTAATTTCATGCCTATCATTGGATCATGCCATGCGTCATCCATCCGCATCGTTTGCTTGATGTATGTAGATTGCTGACATGTTTTTGGCGGGAAATCATAATTTGAGCAGCTAAATTCTATGTATTGGCGGGAAGTTTGGAATTGAAGTGGGAACATCTGAATTTTAGTGGGGATATCTGAAATCAGAGTGGGAAACTTGAATTTAAGTATGCTTCCTACTTCTGACCTGAGGAGCAGACGACTTCTAAGATGTCCCAATCCAAGAACAAGAGAGTGATGAGGTATTCCTCTTTTGTTCAGCCCTAGGTGTCATTGATGTCCTTGGGATTGACTTGTGAGGTCTGCTAGTGCACTGTTGTTATAATACTGCGTTGAGAATGGAGGTGAAGTTGGGCTGTAAGCATGGGACATCGCTAGAGCCCCGTTTAAATGGCCTTAGCTGGCCATATTTGTCTGACATTGTGATCTTCGCCGTTTACTTGTAGTCATAGATCTACATTGGTTTCGAGTGGTCTTGTGTGTAGCCCTTGGACTACTTTTGACATCGTGTGGTATTGCATAGGTGGCCCTCAGTGAGTGCGGTGCAAATCGGTTCTTGGAGATATTAGCAATGTGGAAGCCCTGAACCATTGTTGGGGTTTATTCAACCCTTTGGGAGTAGCACAGTCCTTTTCTTTGCCCTCATGTCTTGATGGTGGTGCATTTCTTTATCGACTAGTCCTAATAACAACAAGTTGTGCCATTCCACTCTGTTCTAATGTTAAAATAAAGCGGGGGAAGCGCATCCCTATTTTCCTTCAATGCAAAGTTGTTAACACAATTCCACTCTCCATATATATTGGCTTGTGAGTGCAGTATGCCGTTGATGATATGTGTCTTTTTTAAGTGAAGTGTGTTTTGTTTTGACAGCATTAATTTGGCTTTCATATCCGTAGTGCAGCACTAACATCTTATTGTTTTTTGGTGGCTTGGTTACACTATGGTTCCGAGTATTAAAATTATAGACTATTTTTTGCACCCTGTGCCCTTATTCAGCTTTAGGCTCAGTAACATAATGTAATACTAAAACCAGGGGATTGACACAGGTTGAATCTTTGCCGTCATCTGCAGTTTGCAAGCGTTGTATTCTTTTGACTTCGCTTTATTCTTTGCTTTTCCTTTTTTGCAGATCAGCTTTTATCATGAGACCATCACATTTGGAATGGAGTATTACGCCACCTTGCCTTTAACAGGGCTTAGGAAATATGGGTGTAACAATTGTCATGCACATAAATACTTCTGCTAAATTTATTAATAATTCCTTCGGTAATTTGAATGAATGATGTAGCCATTGATTATACTTATACAAAAGGAAACTTTTGTAACGAATAACCCTTATTCTTTTGATATGTTACATAAGAAGAGGATAATAAAAAAACATTGTTTTTGTTCTTAAATTTCAATATCAAATCATTATATTACGTAGTTTTATGATTGCAATAATTAAGACTACTTAAATTTTATCCTTTCATTTCTAGAAAGAGCTACAACAACATTTACGAATGTTAGTAAATGTAACGTTGCCAATTTAACAATTGACCTTCCTTTTGCATGAGCACTTATTATTTTTTCTAATAATACTATTTAAGTTTCATAATGAATGATTTGCAGAGAAATCTATCTGAAGTATTTTTATTTAAAAGTTGAAAATAAAATAATGTCCTTTTATTCTTTAAAGTGAAATTATCATATAAGTTGGGCGTTACCTGCAAATATGGAAGTAAGTAAACAACTCATAACCATATGGAACTTTAAAAATTAAATCGGAGATTTCGTTGAATTTAATTATGATAAAAATGCTGATTTACTTTAAATGTTTATATTAAGAATTTTATGAGCATTAAATCATAAAAATGACTTATGATTTATTTGTGAAAGCACGAGCATTTAGTGATTTATCTAGTATTTGAATGGAAAGTGATTTTGAATGACAAATCACGATGAAATTATTTTGGAACCGACTAATGAGACTTTGTGGTTATTGCTTTATGGAGTTAGATTTGTTTTATGTTGTCACGTACTGGAATTTTCGACTTTCGAAAATTCGACATCGATACTCACTTTATCGACTGCCGAGCAATCGAGTGCCGGAAACTCCAATAGTGAGGGTTTAAGAAAGAAGAAAAAGGCAAAAGAAGAAGGAAGAAGAAAGAAGAGAAGAAGAAAAGAAGAAGAAAGAAGGGAAGAGAGAAAAACAGAGAAGAACAACAGAACAGAAAACAATATCAGAATCTTACACATCGCAGCGGAACAATATACAATAGATAATTACTAGTCTTTTAAAACAAAGAACTATATCAGTTTATACATACATCAATCATCAGAGTCAATATACAACAATGGACAGTTATATAACTTGTCCTCATACAGAATACACAGCGGAATAAATACTATCAGATACAAATACTACGTCTCGTCATCCAGCTTATCTCCAAAGCTCCAGAATATCCTGATAACATAACTCTAGGCTGCCCGTGTGGAAATTGGTGGGCACCCAGAGTTTAGAAGGGAAACAATAAACTCCGAGTCAGTCATGGTGACTGGTGTGAGATCGTAAAACAGTTATTCTTTATAACAACAAAATAATTTTTAAAGTCAATTCGAAATGCTTTTGGAAAATGAAACTACCATAAGACCTCCCACCACACACACAATGCAAACGCAGAATTGGAGGAGATTTCTTCTTATGATAGTCAAAGATGCTTACTACGCAAAAATCAAATTCTTTTTGATATTATTATTAGTGCATAGTGTAGAAAACAGTTCGAAAGTATAATATAAATCTTAGCCAGCATAGACATTCCGAACTATGCCTACTATAGCTACCATCCAAACAGTGGTGACCACCATAAGTGAATGGCATGTTCTACAACTAAAACCGTACAAGGCTCGTATTGTTTCTTTGGATTTCCAACAAATGGTCAGGCTAAGGAACTTCCTATCCACGATGGGTACGTCCCTGGAATAGACGACCCGAGAACCTAACCGGATCTCTGCCAACACAAGGCCGGGTTACCTCTGCAAAAATAGGTAACTACTGACACGCGTATGCCATCCCCCGATCGTAACCGATCTTCCCGAGGTTCCCCGATTCGCAAAAAACCACATAGTAAAAATGCAGCAACCACATAGGTTAAGTATCTGGGCTCCATACCATGATACCACCTCTATCCAGAAGGAATGACATACACTAAGGGGCGCTACTCCCTAGAACCTTGCCGCATCCTTCCTGTTTTGACCATTTTCGGGGTGTGAGGCTCGACGAAGTCTCGTCCACAAAGCTACGCTTTCTACAAAGCCATGCTTCGGGTCAAACAAAATGATCAACCTATGATCACAAAGATATAAGATCAAACAAATGATCATATCACAAATGATCAAACACTGATCATTTCACAGCAACACTCAGTATGCCACGTTACCAAATTGGGAATATATTGCTGATAAATTTCAACTACATAACCTCTGAGCTCGTACGTCTCAAAGAAGGGTGTTAAGCTAAGAGAATAAATTCTCCGCCACCAACAGAAATGTATTTGAAAGAAATCAGCTTTATATCTCAAATTGTAACGTCAGACACACAATCCATATAAGTCTATTCCGGGATCGAACAGAACCGAAGGCACTTCTCACGAAGCCCTTGCACTTCCGGATAATTTCAATCACGTCAGGACTTCCCGTCACTAAGGGTGATAAAACCTCTAAAACGGAGATCAGCCGATGTAGAGTAACTCGACGGTAATCCTTCCGTTTTCAAAAATATCCGGTCTTCAACACCGGTCTTCGAATGCAATTCATAACGACGTATCACATATTCGGAATGGGTTATACGACCCCATGGTCCTTTCCCGGCTAACCCGAATAGTGAGCGTTTATTCAAAAATAAGTGTGGCATTCAAATTCATCCAATTCACAACAAATACCAATTCAAGGTAATTATTGATAGTCAGTTATTTAACTATCAATAAAGATGCGCAACATCATCAGATTCCAAATAATTTTCCAAATTATTTTATCTTCAAAAATATCTTTACTAGATATATAATTTCCACACTTTAAAATAAATCACTATTTATTTTTCTAAACAGTTTCCATTTCCTTTATAAATTCCATAGTGAATTTATATTTCAAAATATCTACTGATATACGATTTTCAAATCGATTTCAATATTCACTTTCATTTTATCTTTAAGAAGATAAAATCTCAAAACGTTTCATTTCATTTTGGAAAACATTCCCATACTTATTTAATAATAAGTATTTCACAAATCATTTATTTTCAACATTTGAAAATATTTGTTATACTTAAATCAAAATTAAGTATATATTTCATTCTTTAAGGAAATCATTTACTTTGACAACATTTATTTGAGTCAAAACGAATGTTACGTAAAACATCGTTACGACGACTCAAAATCACTAGTATAGGGATTCGAAATTTAGATAGATATATAAATCCCAATACTATATAAAACATTTCCTTTCGGAAATCATTTACTATAACAACAGTGTTATAGTCCACCATTTCCTTATTTCTCGAAAACGCCTATTTCAACAATGAATGTTGAAATCTATGCTTTCGATTCATAATACATTTTAAAACATCTTTAAAATGTTTAACTTCATTTTCAATATCACTTCTTCAAAAACGTATCCATTTTACTTAAAAATATATTCACTGTCCAAAATCGTGAATATAATTCGCTTAACCCAATTTCAATCTTTTCTACACATTTATTTCAAGGATAATTCGCTGTCCAGAATTGCGAATATATCTTCTTTAATAACCTTCTATATTTAATTTATCAAATTAAAATTGGTTTCGAATTTATAAAACAACGTTTATAAATTCTATTTCTATTTTCTAACAACTTCAATTTAATAAAATTCTCCTTTTATTAACTTCTAAAATTACTTATCAAAATAAGTGATTTCGGATTTATAAACAACGTTTATAAATCACATTTATATTTCATAACAATTTCAACTTATAAAATATTTTTATTAGCAAATTCTGTTCAAATCTCATCTAAGTGCAAAAATCTAATTTATAAGCAAATTACTTATAAATCTTCTATTCTACCACTTCTATACAATTTATACTTCGCAATTTATAAATCTATAAATCTCGTTCACATATGATTTTTTTATTATCACTTCATTTTTAACACTTATAAAAACTCGTTTTATAATTCCAATATCTCAATTTATAAAATGTCAATTTTATAAACCTTTTAAGTAAACCGTTTATAATACTTTAAAAATCTCAATTTAAACCATTTTATAAATCAATCAACTATTTATTCCAAAAATCACTTTTCGGTTATATTTCACAAAGATCTTAACTTTTATAACTTTAACATTTGAACGTTTATTTATTTAAAATAAATCACTTCAAAAATTCAATAAAACGTATAATTTCAAAGATCACTTTAAAAATCCTTTTAAATTAAAAGTCGTTATTTTTAAAACTTCAAAACTTGAATCCAATGATGCAACAGCACCCATTTAGTCAATCACAACATCAGACATCATATATCAATATGATAATAGAATCTACATCAATATATCTGTAAATAAATAAATACTGGTGAGGAATCCAGTTGGATCCCTCCAACCTGTTTCCCTGCATCCAAAGACGTTAGCACAATACCAATTCCACTTCGAGGTGGAATATCGCGTTATATGGGTTTTATAAAAATAATCCGCTTACTAACGGCGCAATAGGGTCTCATCCGCTATACGAGGCGGGAATCAATCAATCCAATATATACATATGCCAATATGTATATATTGCTATATATATAGATATATCCTACTATATCTAATATCACATCCAATAGCAATCATCAATAACTGCAAAAATTCCACTTTAAATTTTGAGTGAGAAGATCTCACCTTAGCTTTTAATTTTGCAATCCAATCCAATCCTTCTTTTGTTTTCTCGACTTTAACCTTGTATAAATATTATATAAATTATTAATATTCGAATTGAACCGAACTACAAATTCTCGTTTTGTAATTTTAATTATCCCAAGATTTTATTTTAAACCAGTTTCTTTTAATAAATTTGTTTAACAAAATACACTATTTATTATTTCACTTATATACATTTTCTGTTTAGCCTATATATTAAACACTAATAGGATAAAATTTTCTTTTAAATGAGTATACATACATATATAAATTAAAACAAATTTTCTTTGTTAAAATCTCACTGTTAAATCTTCACGTATAAATTTAAATTTGAAAATAATTTATACCTTCGCTGTGAAACCATTAAGCTCGAACTCGAATGTGCACGCAACCATGCCTTCAAATTCGCGACCATCCCACTGTCGAACTCGACCACCAACAAAGCTCGTGACCTCGAATGAACTGCACGCAACCCTTCTCCAATTCGAGCATACTATCGATCGCCACGAGAAAGACCCCACGCGCCTCGTCGACGAACTCGTGACTACTCCACTGTCCAGAATCGCCATCGCGATGTCGACATCCACCCACGCGAGCACCTGCGACCCTGAGATTCGACTTCCCCTTCGTCGACTTCGACCCCAGCCTCACGCGAGACAATCGCAACCCCCACAGCAATCCCTCAATCTCATCGCCCTAGGCCACTACGGCTTCACCGATTCGAACGCGAGCTCCATGCCCAAAAACATCGAACCCATGCCCTAGCTGATGTCGACGCCGCCGCTACCTCCATCTCGCGCTCGCGAGTGAATATGGATTCGAATTTGTGAAGGCGCGCAAACGAATTAATGGATTTTGATTTTGAAATTTAACAGAGGAATGCGACATTGATTTTTTTCAGCTGAACGAATTTCTTTCGTTTGTCTTTGAATGAGATGGGAAGAGGAACGAAGAATATAAATTCGCAGTCGAATACTTTATCTCGTTAGCCATTTTTATTTCTTTGATTTCGTTTGAACTGAGTTGAAGAGGAATAACGAAGGTATTTAAAAAAAAAGTAAACAGAGGCATGGTTATCACGATTTCTTTCGTGATTCTCGGCGTAGACACTGGGGTGTGCTTTACGGAATGAAAAGTAATTGACGTGACCAAATTTAAAATTTAAATTTAAATTGAATCCGTTTAAATTTCAATGCGTTTATCTATCGTGTGAACACAGATTAACTCCAAAAAATACGAAATTGGAAATCCGACAATAATTCAATATTACGGACCCAATGGAACTAGTTTTGTCGAATTCCGAGACTGTGCCCCGGACGGCTATTTTTAAATTCAATTTAATCGATATAAATTCAAAAACTGAACAAAACAGTTTTAAATTCAATTCTGAAGCTGCTGTTATCTTCAGTGTTATCAATATAAATTTTACAAGCGTTTGAAATATTTTTCTTCAGCAAAAAATGGAAGATTCAAATTTTAAATTCAACCAATCAATAGATTAAACTTTATAATTTAATCGTCAATTTCAAAATTATATCGGGATTCAAATTAAATCATCGTTCAAATATTTAAAATAAATTAAATATTCTCAATTTAATTTGTTCAAAATTCTGGGTCGTTACATATGTTATCCAAAGAATGTAAATCTGATGACATTTAAATGTAAAGATTATCATGTTTTATGAATATTAAAGTTATCATAAGTCTATTTTGGAAAACGATTCTTACTGGTTTTGTTGTTAAATTTAATAAGGTACTTGTTTATAAAGTTCTAAAATGATATGTTAAACATATCAAGATTTTTTATTTAGTTAATTTTGAGGATGGAGAAATTATGAATATTTTATACATATATTAGTTATGAAAAAGTTTATCATGTAGAGAAAGAATACTATCATCTTAATGGCATGAGTTTATTTTATATTATGATTACTATTTTAATGTTAAACATATTCATGTTTGCTATATGTGTATGTACTTGACAACATAATTTAAAATGAAATATATTGCAAAAGGATTTGAGACACCGTCACTTTATTAACATGAATGAATTTATTGAAAGTGAAGAAATATTGAAATAACTTAAGCATAACAATAGTGATGGTACAATGTATACAAAACTTATGGATACTAAAAATAAGGAGAGGTATATTTATGATTGATATTTATAAACAAAAGGGAATAATAAATTGTTTGAGTATCCCATGAAGTATTAAAGTGAGATGTCAATACTTCTAGACAGACAAACTTATATGATTTGTATATGAAAAATCATAATTTTGGCTGATGTGTGAGCCTAAGGAAAATTGTATGTTTAGAAAATATTTATTTGGATTATTAATATAAGTTAGTGGATATAAGGTTTATAAAGATGGAGAAAATATTTAATTTGAGCATGTATGAAAGTGGACTTTTAATCAATATTGAAAATATTTTGTTGGATATACATAGAAAAGAAGATTCATGTGTTATAGACTGGTATGTTTTTCCCCACAATATGAACTTGGTATAATACCTATGTTTGGCTTGTCACATTATATAAGTGCATACTTTAGGAGTTAATATATGCATTTTAGAAAAATGAGATGATATGAATTGATTATTGCGCACATCATGATGGTTTTACTTGATTATTTTTTTACATGCATGGTTTTGATATTATTTTGTATGTGTGTAATGTCAAGATTATATTGAATGCTGCCAGTGATAAAATTCAAGGCCAGCCCTATATAAGCTGAGGCCCTAACCAAAAGAAAAGTAATTTGTCCAAAAGTAGGTATAATGGACATGGTAGGAAGAAAACTGCAGAATTGGTAAAATGTTGATGTTGGGACTTGAACTCAAGTTGTAAGCCTAGAAAATAATATTCTTTACCATTGACCTACATTCATTTTCAATTTTCTATACGTAATATACTATATAAATAAAAACCACAAAAAGCTTGAGGCCTTGGAGATCATAGGCTCTTGGTCACCAGCTAGGTGGTCTATGTCTAAGGAGGGCTTGATAAAATTTGAATATATTGATCTCCGTAAGTTAGATGTTATGTGGGGAAACAACTTTGTTGGGTTGTTTCATATTCAATAAGGTTCCTTAGGAAAAAATAAGGTACTATTTGTATATTATAAAAAGGCGATCCTCAAAACTAAAGTTTTATGAATGTAGGGTATATAGCTAAAGTGAGTCTACCACAGTTTTAAATAAAAATCAATAATGGATTTTTGACATTTGATCTTGAGTTTCTTCTTGTTATCCTAAATTGAGATAGTATAATTATAAGATGACAAAGTGAGAAAATAGGAAATAATTATATTTAAAGTTGGTATCCTAAGGTTGGGACAATCTTGGAAAGATTTGATTATTTATGTAGGCGTCTATATTATGTCTCCATGGTTCTTTCACATATATAAGAATAAATAATATAATTTTCCAAAGAACAAGTTCGGTAAATTAGAGCAAGCACTGTATTTCTCTTGAATTATTAAACATACTATTACTAATGATGTGAGTAGACACTCATAACCTTACTTATGAATACTGGAATTCCTATAAGAGTGTATAATAGAAAGAGAAGGCACGTCTATTTTGGACCTAAAGTAACCAAAAGGAACTTAATGTTCACTTACTAAATTATTGTCAAGGAAATTAGTCCTTAAATCTTCAAGAAAATGGGACTCAAGCCTAAAATGGAGGAAAATGTGGCGGATACCCATTAATAGTCAAACAAAACCACATGATTACTCCTTTCTTATATTTATGTATTTATGAGTTGATTGCTTTTTGAATTCATGACCACTTTTGGTGGTGCTTTCGTGATTCATTTGATGAATTCGTTTACGAAACTCTTCATTTTGAACTGTATGTTCATCATTAATCCATAGCTAGCCTTAGTAGTGCTTATGAGACACACTTAACAGATTCTAGTTTTGAGATTGATTCTTATTAAATCCATAATCGATTTAGTAATGCTTTTAAAACACACTTGATGGATTTACTTATTTATCAAAATAGGCCTAGTTATTGAATGCATAACCAAGTTTGGTGGTGCTTTAGAGACGCACTTGATGGGTTCAAGTATTTTATCTCTAGTTGAGTCTTTTTGCTCTTATATAAATCCATAATCCATTGTAACAACCCATAAATTGATAATTAATTAACTAATGTATTAATTATAAAAATAAAGGTTAATTAATTTAATTAAGGAATTAAATAAGAGAATGAATCAATTAAACAGGGTAAATAAATGAGGGAAATTTGTTTACCTGTTGTATATACGTGAATAATAATAGGAAATCATTAAATGAAGATTTAAAGAATTTAATTTAAATAAGATATAAGTAAATTAAGCTATAAATATGTAAGGAGAAGATTTGATAGTTTAACAAAAGAGATCTTATTTTAAAGGTAATTAAACTTGGTTGCATGAATAAAGGGAAAATATAAACATTTGAATGGAGGACATTTTTATTAAGGAAATAAATTAAGTAAGAAAAGATTGAACAGAGAAGACTTATTATTAAGGGTAATTGCATATAATTAATTTTGGTTGTATATGAGAGAATCAATTAAGGTGCATGAATAAGGAGGATATGTGTTAAAGAAAAAAAATTGATTTAAAGAAGAAGAGGAGGATTTCTAAATCACTATATATAGGCCAATAAAACCAACTTTCCCCTAACATACCCATTCTCTCCTCTATTAAAAGAAAATGAAAACCTAGTCGACGACAATTTAAAGAAGAAAAGAAAAAGGTAACGGGAAAAGCTAAGGGAATCTATGAAGAGTAAAGATCAAGAAAACCCAATGACTTAGATGAGTAGCATCATTCCCCTTTTTATCATTGTTCATTCAAGTAGAATATTGCTTTGACTTATTTGATAAAGGTAATGCGTGTTATGCAATTATAAATGATTACTGATGTTTTGATAAACATTTTGGTTTGAAATACCTTTCTAGAGATTGTTTAGTTATATAATTGCCTACCCCAAAGCTTTAGAAATAAAGTGAAATTTAATATCTCATGGGAAGTTAATTTCTAGAGATGAGTTTTACTTTTGAGTATTTTCCAATATTAAAATGTTTAATTATGAATTTATGAAACAATCCATGTATTAAATAAATAAGGGAAATTATTTTAAAAATTGGAAACATTGGCCAAAATATGCTAAAGGATTTATTAACGAATTCCTATAATTTTATATGTTTTTTTGCTGAATAATAATAGCCCTTCTCAGAAGATAAATTGGAATTCTGATACTAAATAATATGGTAATCGAGAATTTACTATGCATGTAAATAACACGACTAAGCATCAAGGGGACAAGATCCCATAAAGGTGTCGTAATATAAAATAAAGTACACCGCCATTTACTAAAAGAGGAGGTTGAACAAATAAGGCGGTTACACACTGAAAGTTATGCCTAGATATTTCAGGATTGCAGACGTAGACAGTTAATTATGCAGGCTTTTGCGTGTACCGAAGAAAAAGACCAACTGAAGGTGTTATGTCGGGGGTATAACACCCAAAACCTAAAATGAACTAAGTAATAAATGAACAAAGTAATATAAGTAAATGAACTAAGTAAGAGTATAGTGAAATGCGACAATTGAAGGTTCCAAAGATGTGTTCCAAATGAAGATGTCTGCAACAAGAGTGAATAAACGAGGACTTCCCCAAGACAAGTCCTAAGGGTAGTGATTCGATATCCAAGACTTATTGATCTTCAAGGAGAGTCAGTATCAAAACATAAGCTTTAAGGTGGTGAAGGAAGAGTATAGAGTTTTCTAAAGCGTATGCATTACAAAAAGTTGTTCTAAGGGTTAAGATAACCGATGACGCAGCGGATATTTCAAAAATGATGTAGATCGGTGAAAGTAGCAGTCGATGGATTGATGAATGCTGAATTGCCCGAATTCGTTGATCCGAAGATACCGAACTCTAGCTATCTCGAACTCGTTGATCGCGCACGATACCGGGTTCAAAGATCTTCAATTCTTCAAGCGTTGATCAAGCGCACTTGATTCCGCGAATCGGCTTCTACAATCGTTGAATCGAGCGCACTCGATTATCCGAAAGAGGAGATAGGAGATTACACTCAACTACCAATTTGGAATGAAAGCACAAAGCAATCAAAAGAGAATTTTATTCAATATTCAACAACCTTTACAAATGACTTCACTTGCCTATTTATAGGCTACAACACACCAAAACAGAAAAAGTACAAGTCTTAAGTCGGCAACCGACTTATCAACCTTGCCGACTTAACATAAGTCGCATTATTTACAACACAGTTCAGAAAACTTAAAAATATTACAAGTACTAAGTCGGTTCCGACTTATCAAAGCTTCCGACTCAACATAAGTCGTACACGACTTAAGCCCAACTAGTTACAACATACCGACTTACAACAGAAAATACAACAGACAACTCCTTAAGTCGTTGCCGACTTACAACAGACCGACTTACAAACAGACCCGCTTAAGTCGTTGCCGACTTAACAGCGCTACACGACTCAACTATTAACGACTTAAGAATAGCGGTCCAGATTAACTCGGCATCAAGATCAACGGCAACAGCTTCAGCAACTTAAAACATGCGGCATCTCAAAAGAACCAATGGTGGAGGTTAACTCGGCAGCTCATCCAACGGCATCAGGACTTTCGCGACTTAAAATTTCGACCGACTTAAATAAGTCGTAACTCGGTGCCGACCTATCACTTTCCTTAAGTCGTTGCCGACTTAAGCCTTCATATTTTCCACCTCGAGTTGCTCCTCCTGTAGTTTTAGGTCGTAGCTCGTTCGAGTTGAGTCGGTCACTACTTATGTCCCCCATCAAGTTAAGTTGGTCACGACTTACACTTATGTCTTCTGCTTCCTTGAGTCGGTCACGACTCATGCCTTGAACTTTGATAAGTCGGTCACGACTTATTCCCATCATGTTAAGTCGGTCGCGACTTATAGCTTCCTTCTCCTTGAGTCGGTGACGACTTATTCCCATCATGTTAAGTCGGTCGCGACTTATAGCTTCATTCTCCTTAAGTCGGTGACGACTTATTACTTGGCTTGCATTAACCGATGATAGGCCGAGAACCTAACAAAGCTAAATGAATCGCTAAAAGCTGAAACTTAATAAACGGACAATTAGGTGAAGTTGGAAAGTTTAACATAAATAAGAAGTAAATAAGTAAGAACCTATAAAAGCAAGTTCGAAAGGTTATTTATGCCTGGTGGTGACCCTTACTCGAATGCACAAACTTTTAAACACCCCATATTTGTAGGAAATTAATTAAGAAATACTAATTAATTAATTAAGTATGATGCTAAAAATGGAAATTTCGCAAACGTCAGAATTTAACTGCAAAATTGAACCATTGTGTCTGAGATAAGTTTTTAAGCAATTTTCATATATAGAACTTTGAGATCGAAGTTCAAA
Organism: Allium fistulosum; assembly: GCA_030737815.1. Lineage (NCBI taxonomy): Eukaryota > Viridiplantae > Streptophyta > Magnoliopsida > Asparagales > Amaryllidaceae > Allium > Allium fistulosum. Next base: position 967,681,305 of record CM060904.1, on the reverse strand, counting down.
CAAAGAGGTTATTGACGTTTAAAAAGTTGAAATCAAAAATAATTCGAAACATATTTAAAGTAATAAATATTATTAACATTAACAATAGCTTAACATTAAAGAAATTGTTAGCGTGAAATTGAAATGGGAAATAAATATTTAAAACTATAACATTTCATTAAAACATGGTAAGAAATAATTAATGTCGTAGGACTGTTGACCGGTCGACTGCTTTCTTGGGTCAGTTGACCGGTTGTCAAATGATGGCTGGTGTTTTGCGTGACCTAAACGGCTTGGATTTGAACTTTTTAAAATATTCTCGATCCAACAGTCCCGACGCATCCAAGCAACTATAAATAAGAGGCTAGCCCCCTCATTCTTTTCAAATAAATCTTATGCAGTCAACAACATACTGCCATTCTCTTTCTCCACAATAAAACTTCTTCAACAAAATAAATATATACATGCAGGGATTAGAAGAAGATTGAGAGAAATCTAATGAAAGAAAAAGGTAATTATATATATAAATATAAGTATATCTCTCTTCTTCCCTAGCCTATAATTTCTAAATCTAATATGCAAAAAAAAATTATTTTATAATAAAAAGGAGATAACTTGGAGAATAGGCATGTAACAACCCACACTTTATTGGGCCTTAATTTTCGTTAAATCGAAAATCCAAGTCCACCAAAGTACAGAATGTTGGTCATTGGTGTACTGCAAATAACAAAATTATATCAGAGCACCATCGATATAAACTCACGGCAGAATAGTGCAGTTTAATAAAACATACGATTACCGACCAAGGTTGACATCTTTAATCTTTAGTGCCCTTGTCAGTGTTGAGCATGCACATGGAAATCTCTCCTACCACCATTCCTGCCTTATACCAGTACATGTTCCTCTAAAGTTACCCTATGGGGTGTAATCAGGAGGGGGTTATAGCAATGTTCCGATGACTGGTAAATTACACACTTTACATATAACACCGGTTTATGCCGATTTCCTTTGATTACATGTTGTGTCTGTTGTTTTACTTAGTCGTTTTGGCTACGTACGTGTATGATATGCCCCAATCTGCTCGAGATATACAATACATACATACGTACATTCATATACATATATACATACATACATACATATACACACAAATATATATATATATATATATATATATATATGTATGTATATGAACACACACACCACAATCCCCCTTTGGACCATGATAGTTTCCCCGTTAGTATCCCTACTCCAACACCTCATCAGGATCCACTGCCAATGCAGTATAACGTCCTCTCCACTGTGCATACTAAGGAACTCATGTAGTGCCTAATAGAGGCATTACAAATATTTAGCCGTATTCTATCTCGTTTTTGAAACAACTCCATTTAAAAGGTTATCTAGACTTGCCTTCTAATAACAAACAAACTAACAAACAACTATGAGATGGTGGATGCCCTAAATGTTATTTACACTAGTAGGAGGTGTAGTCCGTTTAGGCATAACCCATGTCTTTCTATTGACCGCTGAAGGCCGATGACAATCTCGACTTATGTAAACAACTCCTACTCCTTGTATGTATGGTACTAATCTCATTGTCATATCACCGAGCCTAACTCATCGTCCCATTTAGGTTACCTAATACAATCAAGGAAAGTCCCTTTTGGTTACGTAAAATGTACCCCCTAAAAGATTGAAGCAAAGTCTACTTGTCCTCTGACACTTCGACTTGGACGAACCCTCCTACTTTGTATATTTCCTTCAACCTATACGCGAACGCATAATTCCATAGGTCCTATAGTAGGTGATGTACCACATTATCACAATGTATACATAACCGCTGGCGACCCCTTTCGGTAGGTAGACTTTTGTTGTGTAACATTAGCATCCCAACCCATACTAATGACTTTGTCATTTCTAATCAATCTAAGTTATTGACCAGATTCAACGATTCACATCCATCATAAACACATACTTGAGGCTTATATAAACTTGTTTAATTACTACACCTCTTATGTTTAACTACCGTGTTCAGTTATTTACCGCTTACTTCTTATTTAAATAGATTAATCACTTTTTACTACTCAACTTCTACTTGATACTAAATAATATATTCTACCGTTCCTTATTAACTGTTACTACCTTTCTTTGATTACTATAATTTTCTTACTTACTTATTTTGCCATTTTACATATACCTAATTGCCTATTGTTTACTTTCTAACTTATCACATACATTATACTTCTTATTAAATTGTTCTTATTATCTCTACTTACACTAATTTGGTTGTACGTAGAGATTTCTGCATTTTAATGCGTTGGAATTACATCCTCCAAAGGAATTTTTTACACTGTAAATTTCCATAAATGATCTAAAAGAGAACTTGTGTTATGTTTGAAATTACGAGGAATTATATTTTCTATTATTCTTTTTTTAAATAGACAGTACAAAATATGATAAACATCCATATTTTATACATATCTTTCTTTTAGGCATATTTCTTGTTATTCAATTGCTACATTTATTAACATTTATAAAATTGGATATTTATAGAAATTTACATTGCAACACACTTCATTCCATTGAATTAAAACACTACTTAAATTCAAATCCATTTTATAATAACTTCTAATTCTCATTTACATACATACATCATTCAATCAACAAACCTGGAATTACTATACAATCTCATTAATTTAGGGACTACCTTTACCATTACTTTCCAAATTCAAGTACATGGAATATTAAATCAAAGTTAATCATCCATAGGATATGTTGGCATGGTTTTCAAATTCATTAAATGTATATGTTTAAGCCTACAAATATAAAATTTTATTCAAGCATACAAGGAATAGATTTACAATAATATGAATTGTAACGACCGCCTTTCTTGCATCGAAAAACGAGCCACTAAGGGTAGAAGAAAAAGAAAGATGAGAAGAAACTACACAATCACAGAATCTCACCACGAATAAGAACAACATATAATAGATAATATAAGATATTACATGGTCATTTCCATATGAATAATGCATCATAGTCATTACATTACAACTTCAACTGGACAGTTATAACTACTTGTCCATCACAAAATACATAGATCATACATAAACACGGTAGAATAAGATAATAATTAGCCAACGGTGAAACCACCTGCTCCAGCTCCTTCAAAATGCTTCCATAAGAATTTGGATCACTTGGCTACTCATACAAATTTGAATACCTAAGAGTTTTAGGAAAAGAAAAGAAAACTCTGGGTCAGACATGGGTCTGGTGTGAGTAAACTCAAACAACTTAATTCTTACTTTTATAAAATATTTTGAAAATTATAGGTATCTCATAAGACCACGCCGAACATAAATACGGATGGATTTTTACCCTACGGTAACCAAAACACTTTATATAGAAATCCAGTGGTATTATCATAACGTCTAGGGTTTTCAAATAAATAATTCACAAAGCCGAAATTGTTACATTAATTAAATTCCAGCATAATAAGTATACAACTAAAACTGAAGGCACTTATTGGGAAATGGATTCCATACAATGATCGAGCTACTGGGGTACCACCCATCAAAGTGCATCTCTAGATAAAATGACACTTAGAACCTCGCCTGGATCCCCTGCCAACACAAGACCAGCCTACCCCTTGCTGGATATTACCGAATAAGATCACCCCTTAGTTGGGATCAGCAACCGTACCAAAACATACATGAGTTGATAGTAGGGGCTCTAGATACAGATGACCTTACCCTAATAGGAGGGACCCACTTAGCCTTGCAGCATCTCTCCTATTTTAGTCATCGGGCTGATGAGGAATGAGGCTACGTTTAGCTTTTCTATAGCATTGTAACTTGGAATGTTAACATTGCCTTCTAGATGTTGAGACAATGTCAGCACTCATCCATACAAGTGGTTCAGGAGATATACAAACCGAAGGCACTACTTCCACTACACCCGGTTTGAAATCACCTTCAGGGTTTTGTAGCAACTAGCCCTTGCACTTCAAAGTCTTCATCTTGGACCTTGCCTTTACTCATTCCAATTCGAACGTTTATGTTAGTTCGAAGTGGTTTTTGAATAACAACTAATATCCGATCCCGATCTCTCCAAACCAACGTTCGATAATTTAAAAGGTCATGTAGTTTATAGCGGACTATCGGACTATTAGAGTGTAAAGATTTACATATGGACATACATCCAAAATGCTTAGATTATCATGACTCGCTTATCTAAATTAACCCCCCCGTATTCATCACGTTCCCAAATTGCGGTATTTTTGATAAGCATAAGTCGACTTACTTTCAATAAAATGCATCATCGTTTTAATACAACTACTTTAATTCATTTTGCAACTTAATAGTACAGACAAGAGATCCTTGGTTTTAAAACAATTTACTTAAATAAGAAAATTGTTTAAAAATTAAATAACCGATAGAGTTTTAAAAGAAACTTTAAAATAAATAAACTTTAATTAATCATTAATTTAATACTTAATTAAAATTTAATTAATCTTAATTAAATCAAAATCATACTTTGAAATTTAATTAATTTAAAATTATCTATAATTAAACTAAAAATTAAATAACATTCATTTACGAAATTAAACCGTAATTAAGTGGATAATTAACTTTAAATTAGATAATAATTAATTAAATAATTAACTCTATTTAAATAATTATTTAAAGTAAATGAACTTGAATAAATAAAAAATAAATTTCTTTTATCTTAATTAATTATTATTTAACTTCCCTAAATAAAAATAATTAACTTGGTTAAAAATTTCTTAAATTCTAATTACTTTATTAATTAATTAAATAATAATTACCCAAATTAACAAATTAAATAAATAAATTATTAAATAATTAAAACTTAAACTTTTGACTTACTTAATTAGTTTGAAATGAATTTTCAAAAACAATTAAAAGAAAACACTTTAAAACTTGAAATCGTGAAATTTTTCGAACTGCATCCATAGCGACTATCGATATGAGCGCAGTTCGCTAGAATTAATTTCTAGGTGAAAACTTCACTTTAACTCTAGCTATAACATATTTGAAACACAAATGGAAAAGTTTTGAAAACTTAAAAACAAAGGTGAAAACTTGAAAAACATTTTAAAAATTCAAAACTAGAAAAAGAACTTTTATTTTTCAAATCGAATCTCAAATCCTTTGCCACTTTTCAAGGTACTAACTTCACCACATTTACATCACTTACACTTGGTTTAGTTTCATAAACATACTACCATCATATCATAACCAACCATTCACATATCCATATCCAAACATATCATTTAACAATCAAATCATAAATCTAAGCTCGAACACAAACTTATAATCGTATGTCATCATAACAACATGATAATTCAACACAACAACCACTATATTTTCACAACACATAGTTCATAAAATTCAGCATTTTTCTTTTCCAAAAACAAAAGTTTCTCTCACCGAAACTTTTTAAATTCAAGACGAACTTTCACCAAAACTTGAAAACACTTTCGAAACTTGCAAAATATGATACTTTTGGTTACTCGAACACTTGAAATGGCTTGCCAAAGTGATGTTTGGCTTGGCCAAAGAGGTTTGGGTTCGGGCCTTATGTTCTTTTGGGAATTGTGGCTTGCAACTTGGAAGGGGAGTGTTGCAGAAGATGTAAAAATGTTAACTTAGGAAGTGGTTTAAAGCAAAATGATGTGGTTTTTCTCAAATTGAAATATATGAAGAGAAGCCATGGATGAGTTTGCTTAAGCTTAAAATGAGAAAAATGAAAGTTAGGGGGTATATATAGGCTTAGGAATTTAATTTAAAATTATATAAGTGTTTATATTGAAATATATGTATGCATGCACTACTATACTCCTCCCTCCCTTAAATCTGTCCATACATGTACCCTCCCTTATCTTGCACTATTCATATCATGCACTAATGTACTTGAGTTGAAAATATGTATTTCTATATATGTTAAATATATACATATATATTTATGAAATAAATTTTTATTTTAACTTATATGTTTAAGTGGGCATATATGTACATGTACACCCCATGTTAAAAATGGTTTATATTGTGTGCATGCGTGTTTACAATAGTGTTATGGTATTTTAAACGACTTTTAACCAATGAAAATTTCATATTTTGGAAAATAATTTTCGGTCATATTTTCTATTTCTCTATGAATTATATACATTAGTAAAAAACTTTTGAAAATGATTTTATCATCATTCGTTATTCTTTAAAATAGTTTTATTTGTTAATAAAAATTCATTTATTAATTATTTAAAAATATAATTAAAAATTCTTTTAAATAGCGATTAAATTCTAGGTCGTTACACTCTCTCCCCTTAAAAGAATTTCGTCCCAAAATTAGCAACCATGGAGTTAATCTAGACGACACAAAAAGCCATATATTCATATCATAAAACACATACAAAGACATGCTCTAAGCATCCATAGCAAACAAACATACACTATACATACAACCTACGACTTGCTATCCTTACATCAACTAGGGATAGGCTTCTTTCATACGATCCACGGTCTCCCTAGAGCAGTCTTTTGGATCCTCACTCCATTGAATCTTGACTAGTCGCACCACCTTGTTACGCAACCTCTTTTCGTCCCGATCCACAACATAAACTGGATGTCTAACCAATATCAGGTTCGGTTCTATCTCTAATTCCTCTTGAACCGATGGCTCCACAATCAAAGATAGGTCATGAACATACTTCCTCAAATGAGACACGTGGAACACGTTATGAACTTCCGCCAATCTCTTTGGCAACTCGACCTTATTAGCAAGCGATCCGATCCTCTCAATAATACAGAAAGGTTCAACATACCTAGGAGCTAACATCCCTGCTTTCCCAAATCTAACAGCTCGTCTTATTGGTGAAATCTTTACGAACACCAAGTCTTCGACCAAAAATTCCAAATCTCTTCGCCTCTTATCTGCATAACTCTTTTGGAGATCTTGTGCCTCCTTCATTCTTTTCTTAATCACCGCAACTTTTTTAGTAGCCTCTCAGATCATGTCTGGTCCAAGTACTAATCTATCTCCCATCTCAATCCAACATGCTGGTGACTTACACGGTCTTCCATATAGGGCTTCATAAGGTGCCATTCCGATGCTCGCCTGGAAGCTATTGTTGTAGGAGAACTTAACTAAATGCAAATGATCCTCCCATGATCCACCAAAATCTAGAATCCGATTCACTGGCTCCATCTGTCCGTCTGTTTGGGGTTGGTATGCTATGCTTAAGCTCAACCTTTTTCCTAGAGTTGTTTGCAAAGCTTCCCAAAATTGGCTTGTAAATATGGGGTCTTGATCACTTACTATACTCATAGGAACTCCACGCAACCTGACTATCTTTCTCATAAAAATATTAGCTAAAGAAGCAGCGGTCCTTGTCAGTTTCACCGGAATAAAATGTGCGCTCTTTGTTAGCCGATCCACAATAACCCACACTCCTTTATTTCCTTTTCTGGTTCTGGGTAGACCATCGATAAAATCCATTGATATCATTTTCTATTTCCAATTAAGTATTTCCAAGGGTTGCAATAGTCCGGCTATCTTCTGATAATTACCTTTGATTTGTTGACAGCACGAATACCTGCTAACATAGATAAAGATATCTCACTTCATTCCCTTCTACCAAAACATCCGCTTCATGTTCCTATACATCTTTGAGACACCTGGATCGATACTCAACTTAAAATGATGGTACTCCGACAAAACTTCCTGCCTAAGACCGTTGACATTAGGTACACAGATCCATCCATTCATCCTCAGAACTCCTCGGTTAGCAATCTCAACACTAGTACACTGCCCCTCCTCAACCTTCCTAATGATTACCACTAAGCTTCTATCCTCTCTTTGCTCGCTTGCTATTCTTTCCAGGACAGTCGGGGTAACCTTCAAAAGAGTCAAAACATCATTCCTACTTAAGGCATCTGCCCCTACATTAGCATTTCCTTGCGTATAAAGAATATCCAAGTCATAAGTCGCTAGAAACTATAACCACCTCTATTGCCTCAGGTTCAAATCCTTCTGAGTAAAAAGATGCTTCAGGGATTTATGATCCATGAAGAGCTTGAATTTTTCACCTAATTTAAGAAAGAAAACCTACTCCTAAAATATCTAAAGATTAGAAAGAAACTAAGAGGAATAGAAGGATCCTTACCCAACAAGTAGTGTCTCCACATTTTCAATGCAAAAACAACAACTAGCAACTCCAAGTCATGCGTAGCATAGTTCTTCTCGTGAGGCTTTAACCGCCTGCTTGCATATGGAATCACCCTACCATGCTGCATCAAAATAGCACCTAGCCTCACTATACAAGCATTTGTGTAAACCATGAAACAACTATTTCCATCCGGAACAACCCAAACTAATGCACTGGTCAATCTCATTTTCAATTCCAGAAAAGCCTCTTCACACTTTAGAGTCCATAAAACTTCTCCTCCTTCTTAGTTAGCTTAGTCAAATGGGAGGAAATCTTGGAATAATCTTGAATAAACCTCGTATAGTATCCAGCTAATCCTAAGAAACCGTGATAGGACTTCGCGGTCCCTTCCATTCCTAAACAGCTTTTACCTTCACTGGTCCACTGGAAAACCTTCTCCCGTTACAATATGTCCTAAGAATCTTACCTCTGATTTCCAAAAGTAGCACTTAGAAAATTTCGCCTTTAGGACATGTCTTCTCAACGTCTCGAACACCACTTCCAAATGATGCTTATGCTCCTCCTTAGATTTGGAGTAGATAAGGATGTCATTGATGAAAACTACACAAACTTGTTAAGAACATCTCAGAAAACATGGTTCATGAGATCTACAAAATATGTAGGTGCATTAGTTAGCCCGAAAGGTATAACCAACCACTCAAACAAACAGTCATGGCCCATAAATGCAATTAAGGGTCACTACAACAAAATCTTATTTTCGCAGCACGATTAAGCAACATTTCAATGAAAATGCCGCGATTATGTGGATGAATTATTAAAAATAACAAAAAACAATATCCAAAACGCTGCCCATAAGTGAATGTGAAAAGGGGGGTAAAATAAAAATATGCCGGGCAACTTTACCACTCAACATCGACCTCTCTCCCTCTCTCCCATATATCCCTATCCCTGATTTAATTAAAAAATAAACTCTCCAACGCGATCTCCAGAATACGCTTAGTTCTCCATCTCTATCCCTCTCTCCACTGAAGGTCTTCATAATACGTGCAACACAAATCCGCCATTAATCTCTAGAATACCCGATCTTCAACATCCCTCCAGTTCTTCTCTCTTTTAGCTAGTTATCAAGTTATTACAGTCCTTGTTGAGGTGAATAATAGCAGCAATATTGTCAAGAGTATCTTCCGATAGGATCTCTGAAGGTAATTCAACGTCAAAGAATTTGAGTGAATCATTTTCCTCTATTGTGTTACTTTCATTTTGTTACTGGTTGGAAGAAGTATCCTCAGATATTGTGCTTTTATCTGCTGGTAGATTTCCTGAATTTGAAAATTGGGCACCTTTTCCTTTTATTGTTCGTTCTTTTTCATTATGTCTAATAGTGTTAGTAGAATGTGCTTCATCATACTGTTCAGTATTTTTGGTGAATTTTTGATGATCCACTTCTTTGTTCTCGTGCTATTTAGCAGTAGCAGATATAATACCTGCATTTTTTAGCATCCATCTGGGTTATGTTTGATTATCATATACGACATCCTTATGTCCAAAATTTGACATACTGAGCAAGAAGGAGGGTTGTATTCATATTGTACTTTGATACCTCTAGTAGTTCTATTATGTAGTAATATTGGTATCTCTGAAATAAACTTGGATTGGACATTAACTTCAATTAAAGCCTTGAATATTTTTTCATTTTTTTTTCTGAAGTATTTGAATCCAATCTAATAGGGTTACCAATATAACCTGCTACCATTAATAATGCCTCATTGCTCCACATATCCATATCCAAATCATAAAAACTCGCCCAAACCTGAACTTTTTTAAGATCAACGTTTTTGTATTCAAAGCCTGGGTACCATGCATCTACCATCATCAATTTTCCAAAGTATGAAAACGTCCTTTTTTAAGGACATTATAAAAATCATGCGGATTCGTAAATTGAACAACATAATAATTTTTCTAGCATTATGTATCGTGAAATCACCTTTTAGTTTCCAAATTTTCTTGATGTATGTTAGAAATATGAAATAATGGTTTTTGCTGTACGATGAGTGGACGAGGCGAAGATAAACCACATTGTACAATTTATGGAAATATGATTGTTCATTTCATTTGTAAAATCTTTTACTTTGATTAAAACAGAATTTTATTTTGAAATAAAATGGAATACATGATAGCGGCCAAATGAAATTAGAGTGATACTGCCTTCATTCTTTGTTTGTTTTTTCCTTTGAGTATTGCTCTTGTTGATACTGCCTTCATTATTACTTGTTCTATAAAATCGTTGCTATAGTTTTTCAAGAACAAAAGCATAAATTTTTGTCCTATGAAGAAACTTTAATAAAGACCTTGGTTTCATTTATGGAAGAATTTATAAGATTTTTTATCCTTTATATATAAATCGACCTCTTGTGTTGGAATATGAAAATATAAAATGTAACCTTTTATTTTGATGTATTATTTCCAACTCTTGGGTTACATATTAATGAACTAGAAATACTATGTCAGGTCAAACTATAAATTGATTGTGAATAATTCAATGTCTGTCAGGTCAAGTTGGATTTTTAAGACTCTTGCTGGTGGTGTATTATTAGACTGTGCATTATCACTCACTTGCTTCTATCCTCATCATATAACAACTCATATGCAAGCAACTTCCTAACCTAAGATGGTGATTTAATGCTAGAATATTAGCAGTTCATTGAGTCCAACCCAGTGTAGCTACATTGAGTCAAACTTAGCATAGTAGCGAGTTAATGTAGCTGCACTGAGTTAAACTCAATGCACTGTTGCACCAAGTTTATTTACAGATATTGCTTTTAATGTGGATAAAAATATCTTTGGATAAATTTTTTATGGATATTTCTTCATATGCCTTTAAATTAAACATCATAATGCATCATAGTTGCTTACAATTTGATTCAGTATCACAGTTGCAACATGGTTCTAAATCGAAGCAGAAAATTGCTTTTTGAAACTTTGAATAAAGCATATTAAACATGCATAGTTTCTGTTTGAAAAAGAATTTGTTAATTTTGTGCTGAAAATAAATTTTATTTTTGAATATTTGATTATGTTACTTATATTGATGTGTAGAACTTCAAGTAACAACCAAAGAATCTTATACCTGTTTTTTTAATATCTAATACATGTTTGTCATTTTAATGTCTAATACATGAGTTAGCCGAAAAGTTTAGGAAACTCTGACGCTCTTCGGAAAGATAGGGTTTTTCCACGGTTCTACATAGCTGTTGCAACTGATAACATGAGTCTTAATAAATCTCGTGTGTTAGAGGAATCATTGATTTAGCTAGATGAGCTATGATAAATGTAAATTATGTTCACTTATTCATTTTGACTTATGCACACGTGTTGCTATCGGTTTTACTTTCCTATACAATCCTCCACCAGGAACCAAGCCTAATAATATGTGATTGTAATCACTTTCCTCTTAGCATGTGTAGATGGTATAATCATTATCTTATCTATTTTGCAGATATGCTGATTGAAATTTCAGAAGTACAATGAAAATTTTATTGTATGAATTTGTCTTTGTCAGGGACCTTAAATTTTCGCCTATAAGAAACAAACAAAAAATACAAGAGGTCCTGGTTAGAGTTCCTGTCTTGCCTATGAGATCTTGAATGTCCTTTTTTTAGCTAGGAAATATTAGTGAAGTGTCATTTTTCGGAGAAACCGAAGGCAGCAGTTGGTCTTATAGGTTTCCTTTATTATAGATTTTCCTTTCGAGGCCTCGAGCAATCCTAAATATACGTGATTACAACCAAAATCCTCTTAGCATGTGTTGATGGCATAAGATAAATCAGTATCTTATATAGTGTAGCAATATCTTGTTGAAATTCTACTTACAATATAAAAAATAATTATGAAATTTGTAGTACAAATTTATTTTTGTTTGGGACCTTAAAGTTCCGCTTATAAGGAACAGTTAGCAAATACAATACATTATGGGTGAATGTCTTTCCTATGAAATCTTGGATGTCCTTAGCTGTTAGATGCAAATATAAGTGAAGCGCTGTTTTTAGAGAATCAAAAGCAGCAGCTGTTCCTAAAACTAATTTTGGTTCTTTACCTTGATCTATTTTTTATACCATTTGTGTCCTCCATTGACTATTTAACCTGTTTGCTTTGTCTGTGGTAAAAAATTGTCCATTTCAAGTGTTTTGACATCTGTGGTGACAGTTTTTCATGATTTCTCCTACATATAAGATGAAAGCTCCCAACTGTCCCCACAAATGCTCATACACTACATATATCAGTTCTTGAATCAGGGTACTCCTGCCTTGATCACTCATATCCTTGTCCTTGTCAATTCTGAAGTCAACTTGAAGGTAGTTTATGGTGGAAAGCTAAACTAATGATTTTTATAGTCATATGAAACTTTATTTTCAATGCTTTCTATGTTTCGTTTTCCTGCCCTCGAGCTCTATTAGTAAATAAATAACAACTTCCAAATATTCAATTATGATTTTATTCTAAATAAATAAATAAATAAAACCATAAGGTTAGTATGTATATAATCTTCTTTGAACTTAGTGAAACATTATCCTTTTATGCATTTGCCATTCGGTAATTATATCTATAGAGGAAGACAAGGTAGCTTCCTCCTGTATTTATAGAGGAGTGCGCAACTAACATTAAATTGGACGATTCAATGAGGGATTTGAAGGAATACTCTTTTTGAGGTGAGCTAAATGTTGTGTGCCATGGAAGCTATTTTTAAGTGATCATGTTCTCTAGTCCTATCGATGCTCAAACTTACCTATAGTATTATCTAGAAGCATTTTCTCATATCTTCATAACTTTATCATTAATACTTCAATTAAAACCGTTCATATCTTCAATAATTTTATCCACATTCCTTAATCACTTATCAATATTTTCATTGAAATTCCACTTTAAGAAATATTTCATGAACTCATTTTACTATTGTTATCTATATTATCTCATAAATCATATACTTTAAAATAACCTTACCTTACATATGAATTTTTTCAGTTTTGGATCTACATTATCGCAAAAATTCACCCATTAAATATTTATCTCAACAAAAGTAGCAAATCAATACAATTTTTCTTTCTATTTTTTTCCATTTTATTTGGTTATATTCTCATTAACAATAGCTACTGAAACTTGGAAATTGTTTATTCCTTCACAGTGGCACTTTACATTCATATGTTTTGCTTATTTTATTATTTACTTAAGTTCTATATATAAACACACACACATATGTGTGCGTGTTGTTTAAAACACACCGTATAAAATTAGAGCTAAATAAATTAAATTCATAATATATTTTTCTCATATTTTATTCACGTGAGAATATTTTACTATTAACGTGGAAGAATTCTATGCCTTGAAGATAATTTAATTTTATGTTCAAATTAAGTAAAATTTAATTTTATATTCATACTGTGATGGTTTCATATTTGGTATTTTTACATTGAGTTAATTTTTGGTAATTATCTTCTCAACCATGTATAATCTTTACAAATTTATGTCATTTTGTAACTCTAAACCCACATGAACATGCTACTTCCTTTTGAGAACGCATGGCCAACACAAAAAGACCATATATACAAATAATATTGTCTCAATCCAATAAAAATGATATAACTTTTTTCTAAAAAAAGAAAAACAATGGGTGATTCAAGGGCCTATATATTTGTATATACAAAGTTTTACTATTAAAGTGGAAGAACTCTATGCCTTGAAGATTACAATCCCAGGTACTGAAGTTTCAAAGCTATTGTGGAAATAATTTGGGAGGTTTTCTGCCATTTTTTTACTCTTTTCCCAACCTTGTCCCAGGAAGCTATATAGTGTTTGGGTAGAGTTTAGGCTACAAACACTTTGTCCATCAGATGGTGAGGGTAAGAATTATGTAATTGTGTAAACATGACTGTGCATCAATATAAATTTTGGAGCCCTTTAAATCAAATTTCATGTTACTGTTTTTTTTCTTTCTTTCATTTCTTTTTGTGGAAAAATAAATTGAACTTAGTCCATTTTTGAAAATTTTCACAATTCTTTCATTTATTCTTTTAAGAGATATATATTCATGCTGTTTATTACAAATGTCTCTTCGAGACAAGCTATTACCTTTGTCTACATTGTTTTCCCATGTAACTTATTATGTTGATGTTTTCAATCATCTACATCTCCTGTGATTCCCTTAGAGGGGAGGCTGTCTATCTAATTTCCTAAGGGCAACCCTACCCGTATGTTTTTATTAATCTACTGATTGATACTGATTCCTTGTAGAGATCAACTCTGATAAGAGATATGTACTGTTTTCTTATATGTAGCCCATAGTGTTTTTTTATAACATGCTTTATTTGTGATTTTGTACAGGGGATTAGTTGGCTACAGAAGTGTTTTTAACAGCGATACGCGTGCACCCCATGCTTTCTTAAGTATGTTTATCGAATCTTTTATTAATTTTTTTACATGAAGTTTATTATCTTGTAGGAAGTATCATAATAATGTTCAGTTAAATTCAAAACTGGATTTTACCTTAAGTTTGTTTAAGATGTATGAAACAAAGGATGTTCATTATTCTTGTAGTTAAATTTGGCCGAGTCCTGTTGATATAACAAATGATCAAATATCATTATCTAGCAGTCTTTTGAACTAGATATCTGTTGATATATGCATTTGCTACAATATTTGCTATTTAGGATCTCTCATCTTTGACAATTATAATATTTATAGGTACACGCATATGAATAGAGAAAATCCAGGACATTACATGATACACGCGTTTGCATACAATGATGCAAATATGCACATATGCTTGTCTGTGTATATAGTTTTTGCTCTAGTACCTTAGTATGTCATCTATATATGCAGCTTAAGATGTAATACTATAAAATAGACACCACTTGTTGTAGATTGTTTTTAACTCATCGTCTTCGACTCCAACTCCAAGCAACCAGTGATGTAGATGAGAAAGTGAAGAAGAATTTTGCAGAGTGAGGTGCTAGCTATGAGTTTTATAAAATTAAATTAACTATAAGTTTTATAATAAATTATAAATTAACTATAAGTTTTATAAAATTTAGCTAAGTTTATATTAATAACAATAATACTACTAATAATAATATATTATAATATATTAACCAAGTTATCTAGGTTTTATAAAATATAACTAAATTTATATATTAATAATAAATTATGAAATATTAACCAAGTTATCCAAATTTTATAAAAATTAACTAAATTTATATAATAATACTATTAATATTAAATTAACTAAGTTTATAATAATAATAATAAATTAACTAAGTTTATAATAATCATAATAATGTAATAAATTATAAAATATTAATTAAGTTTACTAAGTTTTATAAAAAATAACTAAGTTTATATAATAATAATAATAAATTAACTAAGCTTATAAATTTAACTAAGTTTAAAATAATAATAATAATAATACCAATACTGATAAATTATAAAATTAACTAAGTTTCATAAAAAATAACTAAATTTTGAACAACGACAACAGTAACAATAATAATGATAAATGATAAACCGTTAACCAGTTTAACTAAGTTTTATGCCAAAATTGTGCCTTTTACCTCTCAGATATGCTTGCAACGCACCACCAATGCTTTTCCTGCACATCAGTTGTACTCGCCTCGTGGCATTTGCTCTGTTACATACCATGATCAGCACATTGCACAACATTGCACCTTATTCTTCATCCTGCCTCGGCTTTTCGAGCTGTACCATGTATTTGGCAATAGTTAACTGCACCGTGTATTTGCACCATATACATGTTTTTCACTGTGCACTATTTTGTATGGTGCAACTCAGTGTTCACCTTGCACTGCAGTGCAACCTGTTCACTTCAGTTTTTGTAGTAGAGATCACACTATTTGTGCACTCTACTCAGTACCTTCTTTGTAGTAGAGACAGGGAATCTTGTTAATCATATCACTTTTAGGCTACACTTGCATCTCAGTTTTCATCCGCAGTGTGCAATTCTGATCTGGTCCTCTATGCGTAGCTCAGTCCCTTTTCACTTTAGACCAGCGCGTAGCCCTATTTACATCCGGGCTTCATTTTTTTAGCTCGGTGATTACTTCCGTGCACTCCATCCTACACAGCAATCCTAGTCACTTTACTTCATTTTTCTCTTTTGAATTATATCATCACCCCTTTATAGGTTTTCTTTCCATGATTTTAGTAGATTCTTGATTTCATCCTTTTCTAATTTTTTTATGGATGCAAATATACCAAAAGTAGCCGTTTTTATCATACAATTATTTAATAAAAGAACTAGACAATAGTGGTAGTAAAGTCAGTTTCAGCTATGTACAAAGCTAAATATAATTGCAAGCATAACCAAGAAGCCAGTGAGTTAAAAAATTAAGAATATATCTCGATGCCAGTGAGTTAAAAAATTAAGAATATAGCAGAACAGAATTTCATGGCACGTTTCTTTAGTAATTTTTCATGTATGAATTTTGAAACTTCAGCTTCCTGAAACTATAGCTCGAAGTTTTCCAGTTTTTTTGTTTATATTTTAGTTTTTCTATCATATTTATATTTACATATATGAGTTAAACAGAAATAAGATACTCTAATTTTGAGCGGATAACAAATGATTCCGCCAGTCTCCCCACTCAACTACAGCTTGGATTACCTTCTCCTGTCTACCTATGAAGATTGTTTGAGAGAATGGTTGCAACGTATATTAAGTTAGGTTAAGTAGGATGTTTTACAAGTTGGCATTATATTATATTTATTATTTTGTAGCTACAAGAATTCAATATAGTCACCAGATATGCCTTATTGTTGAGCATACATACACACAAAAGCATTTTCTATTTGGGAACTAAATATCCCATAGCTTCGGCAAAATTTTGCTTTGTGCTAATTCATTGTACATCTAAATTTTCCTAGCCATTCCATACGTTCATGACTGTTAAAAAAATTTAGTTAATAATAGAAGTTGGAGGGAAATGTACCGTCTTAAAGAAAGTTGATATCATCCATTCATGCAATTTTTTTCATTTTAGAATGTCACTATGTTAGTTGATCTTGGGAAGAACCAACGAGACGATAAGCTCTCAATTATTTCTCATAGACGCTGCCCAAGTAATCAATGTTACTTTTTATAATATCAAAGCTGCCAAGATACTTCCTAGTTTTGCCTTACATGTAACATTTAGCTGCGCGCTATTAATACAAATAGTCTAGTTATATGGGAATATTTTTTCTCTTCTATGGCTAATCTCTAATTGCATTTTTTCTTCTTATAGGCATATTGGACTTTTTAAGGAGACAAGCTTGGACTTTCCACGATTTATATT
The DNA here is from genome assembly GCA_030737815.1 of Allium fistulosum. Classification (NCBI taxonomy): domain Eukaryota; kingdom Viridiplantae; phylum Streptophyta; class Magnoliopsida; order Asparagales; family Amaryllidaceae; genus Allium; species Allium fistulosum. Next base: position 967,663,797 of record CM060904.1, on the reverse strand, counting down.
TTCTCTTCCAGCAAGCTCTTTTTGTAAGATTCTATATCGTTAACATTTGTGCTTGAAACATTGTTCATGAAATGTTGTATATGACTAAATTTTATGGTGTATGAAATTGATGTAGCTGTGATTATGTCTTTGATTATGTTTAATATTTATAACTATTTATAATATCAAATTATATCTATTAGTGTTTTATAAATTGAGCTTGCTGCAGCAGTTGAAAAATGTAGCAAAAACATTGATATACTGTAGTGTTTCAAAAAAGTTGCATAACTTAATTTTGCAGCCTTTCAAAACTGCTGCTGTATTACTATCCTCTTGAAATTGTATGGTTAGAATGCGTTCCCAAAACGTTGCTAAATGAATTTGCAGAGTTTAATTAAGGCTGCAAAATTAATTTACTGCCACGTTTTTTAAAAGCTTCGATAGCCATTTATTTGAGAACATTTCAAAAACGCTGCAGAATTTCCCGACTCTCTTGCAGCATGGTATTATACAGTGTTCTTCGAAATGCTACGAAAGCTCTTTTTTGTTGTAGTGGGTATACTATCTTCAGCTACCCTCAACTGATGAAATCCAGTAGCTAGATCCATCTGAGAAAATATCGTAGCTCCATGAAGAGTATCAAAACAATTATCGATGTGGGGTAAGGGATAATTGGTCCTAATGGTCAGTTTATTCAACTCCCTATATTCCATGCACAACCTTAAAGATCCATCAGACTTAGCCGCAAACACCACAGCTGATCCCTAACTTGTAACAACGCGTAAATTCTGTAATATTTTAAATGGAATTTTTATTGAAAACTTTGATTTAAATTATTTTAAAATTGATAATTTTGGAATTTTAATGTATAATTTTTAGATTTGATGCAAATTATTTTTCCAAATTTAATAAAATAAAGATTTTTCTGAAAATTTAAATTTTGGTAAACTTTGGTCAAAGTTTGACTTCCTGCTGAAAATTTTAAATTTTATTCTTTTTTTATGAAGCTGGATTTAATTCTAACCTTTTTTCTCTTTTTCGTTTCGTAAAATTCTAATTTTTACTTCTCCAAATTTGCAGTTTTCAGCATATTACACGCAATTGCTTTCATGTTTATTTTCTCTTTTATTATTGGGCATAGACTAATGGGCTAGGGTATTCTAAAAGCCACATGTAGTGTCTGTTCATTTGAAAAGGTATCAGTTGAGAAACAAAGTACGTACAAATTTATTTTCTGCCTTCTCATTTCTCATCTCCTGCTCAGAAACAAATTACAGTAAGTTCTTCTTCCCCTTTCTCAATTTTTTCTCTATATTTTCTCTAAATTTTTCCTCCTTCCTCCTTCTAATTTCGGCCATGCTTGTCACCACCTCCACCTCCTCTTTTCTCCAACCAAAACTGACCTCCTCTTCTCCATTACCATCACTTTTCCACCATCCAAACCCTTGTTTTGCCTAGGCCATGACCACCACTTCCCAAACCCTAGACCGAACCACCACTTCCCAAACCCTAGACCGAACCACCTTTCCCCCTTTCTCCTTCAATTAATTCGGCCATCACCACCATCCACCTCTCCATTTGCCTAACCCTGGCCGTGACCTTCCCAAACCCTAACCCTAGCCTTACCATAGCTTCATGTGGCCGAGCCTATTTGCCCCTTAGGCTAGCCCCTTTCATGTGTTTTACGAAATAAAATTTTCTACTTTTATTTTCCTATATGAATTTATTTATTTTTTTAAGCTTTGGATTTGGATTCTCCTCCTTCTAAAACTTGTTCGTGATTGTCGTGCTTAATCGTAGTTGTTGTGTTTGTTTGGAATCATTTTCTCTAGCTAAAGAAGGTAAGTAATCACGCTTACTACATACTTATATTTTGGTGAATTGATGACAATTGAATTGTATTGATATGTATATGCAAGTTAGAAATTCCACTTATGTTTATATTATGTTATTTCATATGATATTATACCTATTATGATCATATGCCATGATATGCTGTATATTGTTCTGTTTACTTCATATTCTGTTCTCACAGTGCAAGTTCCTTCACTATGGTTTGAAATGATACATACCCGAACGGTCTTTAGATTAAAGAAAAATTGTTATGAGCTGAAATGATAGGCCTGAGAAATTTTTATTTGACTTGGGATTGCGGGTTTGAAATGATATAAACCTGGGAATTTAATAATTTCGGATTGAAATGATACATATCCGTATCACTTGACCATAGGTTAGAAAAGTTTAAACAGACCCGTGGTTGGTTTTAAAATATTTTTCTAAAAAAAAGATTATTATTTAGTATTTTGGATTTTAATATATGGATTTCAACAAATTTTTTAATGTAATGATTGCTATAAAATTTTATACATTTATTTACATGTGTTGAATTCTTTTATAAGAAATAAATGGTTGGAAATGTAATTTTTTGAATGCTCTTTATTATAATAATAAATTGTAAGTTAATAATGTATTGTAACATGTAAGTGCTAATTAATTTAATGGTATAATTTGGGTAATAAATATAATGAATGCTCTTTATTGTAATAATAAATTGTAAGTTAATAATGTATTGTAACATGTAAGTGCTAATTAATGTAATGATATAATTTGGGTAATAAATATAATGAATGCTCTTTATTGTAATAATAAATTGTAAGTTAATAATGTATTGTAACATGTAACTGCTAATTAATGTAATGGTATAATTTGGGTAATAAATATAATGAATGCTCTTTATTGTAATAAAAATGTAAGTTAAAACGTACATTTGACATGTAAGTTTTAATTTATGTAATATAGGTTAAAATGATAAATGCTCTTTACTGTAATAAAAAATGTAAGTTTTAATTAATGTAATATTGATTAAAATGATAAATGCCCTTTATTGTAATAAAAATGTAAGTTTTAATTAATGTAATATTGATTAAAATGATAAATGCTCTTTATTGTAATAAAAATGTAAGTTAAAACGTACATTTGACATGTAAGTTTTAATTTATGTAATATTGATTAAAATGATAAATGCTCTTTATTGTAATAAAAATGTAAGTTAAAACGTACATTTGACATGTAAGTTTTAAATTATGTAATATTGGTTAAAATGATAAATGCTCTTTGCTGTAATAAAAATGTAAGTTTTAATTAATGTAATGTTGATTAAAATAATAAATGTTCTTTACTGTAATAATAAAATGTAAGTTAATAATATACCTTTAACTTAACATAAGGAATTTCATCTTTAAATTGGAAATTACAGTAATAAAGTTTATTTAACTAAAAGCATGGTTTAGTTAATTTCCAAATGAATTAATTAGTGTAATAAAATAAAAATGATAAATAACTATGTTAAAAAATTGTAAGTATATAAATATTTTGATTATATAAAATGTTAACGTGGTAAGTATTACATTCCAAAATGCTATGATTCCTTAAGGTTACATTTCTAAAATGCTATGATTTCTTAAGTATCACTTTTCCAAAATGCTATGATTTCTTAAGGTTATGTTTTCAGAATGCTACTACTTCAAAGATGTAATGTTTTCGAATTGCTATGATTATAAAGGTTGCATTTTTAAAGTGCTATGGTTTCTAAATTATTATGATTTCGCAGTGTTATAATTAGATGTATAAATTTTGAAAGTGTTACAACTTTTGAAATGAATATTATTTTGAAAGAATAATGAAATTGGATTTATATGGTTTGAAATGAATATTTTTGATATGAAATATAAACCATTTGAAATGAAATAACCACGGGTTATAATAACGTTTGTTTGTTAAAGAGACCGAGATCGAAAGTTGTCATACTATCTACAAACTCCGAAAACCACTTTAACAACTGTGTACGCGGTGGAGATTTCAGAATGAAGTAGGTGGTTGATGATGTTCTATTTAAGGTATATACGTGGACCTGACTCCCTTGAGTTAGCATAAGGTGGCTAAAACAGGAGCAATTGACGGGCCAAGTGAGGTAGCTCCTCCGATCGGACACACTTCTTCGATTGCCATTCTATTACTTTGTGATTGATTTGGTGCGCACCTTTTATTTAGGAGTGTGGCTCGAGGTGGGCGGTAGTTGCGGCTATGCGTTACCACCAGCCCGAATGTGTAATTGGTATATCTACTCTGGCATTGCCTAGTTGTGCCTTGTCGCCTACCTTAGCGAGACCACTACGAGTTTGTTTTGTACCAAACCTATGGAGTGCCCTCTGATAAGCCCAGTTTACGGGAAGTTACGGTACTGTATAAACTATGAGAATATATAAAAATGTGTTAAGGGGGATATGGGTAACGCCTTAACGCTATTTTAATAGTTTACTTTACTTTAGACATTATTATAATAGCGTATTGTACTACATAGTAGATAGTTTAACGAATCCTTAAAGGATGGGCGATCCCAAGCATTCTTTAAGTTACCGATGCACTTCTTTATAGTTCACTTGAGTTGATTTACATTTTATAAGTATGTATGTCCTGACTCGAGTATTTTGTGTTTTGCTTTACGCTCGGGTCAACCTGAGTATCACAACTTTGGATTCATCTTTTGGAGCTAGAGATCTGCTGGGGATTTAGCTATTTATCTATTTGTCATTTCTATTTCAGTTATTTCCATTCAGCTTTGTTTATGTATTAGTGAACCTATGTATTTGGATTCTCTGTTGTATCTATTTTTTAGACTCTGGTATTTTGTATTTGTTTTGAGACTTTGTATCTAGTAGCTTCATGAACTACTATGTTTATTTTATTCCGCTACGAGTTATTCTGATATTCCGTGTCTATGATTCTGTGATTGATTTTATTTGCCCTAAATTTTATTAACAATCTGTTGTTTTGAATTATTCAAGTCTGACATGTGTGGTTTTATTGTCGATTTGAATGGTCCAAAATAGCTGGATGTTACACAACTAGAACGACTGTGTCTAATCAATCCTCTCCTCAACAGGTCCTGGGTTTGACTTACCAACTCCTCTCTCTTCCTCGATGCCATCCTTCGCTTAGGTTAAACTACAGGCCTTGCACCAGGGACCAAATCAATGCGGAACTCTATCCCTTGATGCGGGGGTAAACTTTTAACCTCTTCGAAAACATCGGGAAAATTCTTAACAACTTCAGTAGACCCTAGATTTTCTTAGGATGCCTCTAGGGTATACATGAAACTACACATATGAATACCATGTTCCTTACATGATACCTTAGCAACTCTTCCCAAATTGGTTACTAATGATATAGTTCTTTCACTAAAATATAAAACAGCTCCATCTTTAGATAACCAATCCATACCTAGAATAATATCAAATCCTTTAAAGTCTAAGAACCAATCCATACCCAAAATAATATCAAATCCTTTAAAGTCTAAGACATACGGGTCGCCAGAAAAGTGATGAGAAAGGTTAGGAAATTGACACATCTTCACAAATCATATTCAAATGGGTTGCACCACCTATGGGGTTAGAAACACATATAGGGTTCTCTACAATACTAGACATAAGATGAAATTTACCTACTGATTCACAAGAGATAAAACTATGAGAGGCACCAGTATCAAATAATGCTCGAAAAAATACCATTAATCAGTAAGGTACCTTCAAGGACGCTTTTCCCCTTCACATACATTGAAATAGATGATTCATTCTTAGTGGTATAGACCTTGAGCTCCTGCACCTTCTTCATAAGTGGGTAGTCTTCTACTATATGCCCGGGTTGATGACAATTAAAACAAAGTGTCTTCTAGACCATCGAAGAGATGGGTCCATCTAGCTACTTTGGAACTGCACGATTCAGACAATACCTGGCAATATGTCCTTTCTGCTTGCAAATATAACAACCGCTATCCTTTAGTTCGCCTCCTTGACCTTCTCCATGTTTCCCTTTTCTTTGATTCTTCCGATTAGGATTAAACTTCCTCTTGTTAGACCCGTTTCCTCTAGGTGCAGCTGGAGTTGGATTCTTCCTTTCCAAGGACTCGTACCTCAGAGCCATATCAACTAAAGCCACAAAAGTACCCTTAACGTGAGCAGTCATTTTCTCATGGTAGTCTTCCCTCATACCCAAAAAAACATCTCGTTCTTCTTTAATGGGGTGTTGATCAATTTTGGTCCAAAACAAGATAACTCTTTGAATTTCGTCTCATATTCTGCCATAAATAAATCCCCCGCTTCAAGTCCATGAAGTTGCGGTACATCCTGGTCTTTTCTGCTGGTGGCAAGAATAGGTCCATAAAAACATCTTTGAATCGGCCCCACGAAAACTCTTCTTATGGAATATTTGCAGTAAGGGAGTCCAACCAAGCTGTTGCTCCCTTTTGCAGTTGCCATGCTGCTAACAACCTTTTCTATTCATCGGATAAGCCAAGACCATTAAAAATCTTTTCACAAGATCGTAACCAGGCTTGCACTTCCATGATAAACTCGGTTTCTTTAAATGGTTTCCCTCTTAGGTTCATGTAATCCTTGCATAAGGTTGCAAAATTCACTCTTGGCTGCTTTGGCACTGCCTCTTCGGTAATCCAAACTCCTCCAAGGTTTAGTGTTCGACCATTTGTAGTCGTAGTGCTACCTGTTGCCCTACCTCGTCTGCCACTGTTACCCATGTCTTACTACCAGGACATAGTAAGATAATTCTTAGAATACTTGGACGAGATAAACCTTGAAAGAATGGTACTAATCAAACCTATCAAGATGATCTATCTATTAGAGAGAGAGACACACACATACGAATAAAAATTACAAATACACAGTCTCAAAGTTGACCTAAACCCAAAGCCTAAGTTTTTGCTTAACCTAGGCTCTGGTACCAAAATTTTAACGACCGCCTTTCTTGCATGGAAAGATGAGCAACTGAAAAAGAAAGATAAGAAGAAACTACACAATCACATAATCTCACCACGAATCAAAACAACATATAATAGATAACATAAGATATTACATGGTCATTTCCATATAAATAATACATCAGAGTCATTACATTACAACTTCAACTGGACAGTTATAACTGCCTGTCCATCACAAAATACACAGATCATACATAAACACAACAAAATAAGATAATAATTAGCTAATGGTGAAGCCACCTGCTCTAGCTCCTTCAAAATGCTTTCGTAAGAAACCTGGATCACTTGGCTACTCATACAAATTTGAGTACCCAAGAGTTTTAGGAAAAGAAAATAAAACTCTGGGTCAGACATGGGTCTGCTGTGAGTAAACTCAAACAACTTAATTCTTACTTTTATAAAACATTTTGAAAATCAAAGGTGTCTTGTAAGACCATGTTGCATATAAACACAGACAAGTTTTTACCTTACAATAAAAAAGCACTTTATATAGAAATCCAGTGGTATTATCTTAATGTCTAGGGTTTTCAAATAAATAATTCATATAGCCGAAATTGTTACATTAATTAAATTCCAGCATAATAAGTATACAACTACGACCAAAAGCACTTATTGGGAAATGGATTCCATACAATGACTGGGCTACTGGGTACCGCCGATCACTGTGCATCCCTACATAAAATAACACTGAGGACCTTGCCTGGACCCCCTGCCAACTCAAGACTGGCCTACCCCTTGCTGGATAGTACCGAATAAGATCACCCCTCGGTTGGGATCAGCAATTGTACTGAAGCATTCATGAGTTTATAGTAGGGACTCTAGATAGGGATAACCTTAACCTAATGGGAGCGACCCACTTTGCCTTGCTGCATCTCCCCTATTTTAGTCTTTCCCAGTTGATGAGGCCTGAGGCTACGTTTACCTTTTCTATAGCATTGCCACTTGGAATGCTAACATTGCCTTCCAAACGTTGACACAATGTCAGGACTCATCCATACAAGTCATTCAGGAGATGAACGAACCGAAGGCACTACTTCCACTACACCCATTTTGGAATCACCCTCAAGGTTAGTAACAACTAGCCTTTGCACTTCAAAGTCTTTACCTTGGACCTTGCCTTTACTATTTCCAATTCGAATGTTTACGTTAGTTCGAAGTGGTTTTCAGATAACAACTAATATCCGATCTAGGTCTCTCCAAACCAACATTCAATAATTTAAAAGGTCAAGTTGTTTATAGTGGACTATCCCACTATTAAGGTGTAAAGATTTACATATGGAAATACATCCCATATGCTTAGATTATAATGAACCACTTATTGAAATTAACCCCCTCGTATTCATCACATTCCCGAAGTGCTGTATTTGTGATAAGTACAAGTCGACTTACTTTCAATAAAACACATCATCGTTTTAATACAACTACTTTAATTCATTTGGCTACTTATTAGCATGGACAAGAGATCCTTGGTTTTAATTTTTTTTACTTAAACAAGAAAATTGGTTAACAACAAATAACCGATAGATTTTTAAAAGAAACTATAAAAAAAATAAACTTTAATTAAATCGTAAGTTTAATACTTAATTAAACTTTAATTAATCTTAATTAAATCAAAATCAAACTTGGAACTTTAATTAATTTAAAATTATCTAGAATTTAACTTAAATTTGAATAACTTTCATTTAAGAAAATAAACCCTAATTAACTAGATAATTAACCTTAAATTAAATAATAATTAATTAAATAATTAACTCTCTTTAAATAATCAATTGAAGTAAATAAACTTGATTAAATTAAAATTAATTTTCTTTTATCTTAATTAATTATTATTTTACTTCTCTAATTAAAAATAATTAACTTGGTTAAAAATTTCTTAAATTCTAACTACTTAACCTAATTACTTAATTAATTAATTAAATAATAATCACCCAAATTAAAAAAATAAATAAATAAATTATTAAATAATTAAAACTTAAACTTTTGACTTAGTTAATTAGTTTTAAATGAGTTTTCAAAAAAAATTCAAAAGAAAACACTTTAACACTTGAAATCGTGAAATTTTCCGAATTGCATCCATAGCGACTATCGCTATGAGCGAAGTTCGCTAGAATTGATTTCTACATGAAAAATTCACTTTAACTCTAGCTATAAAATATTTGAAACACAAATGGAAAAGTTTGAAAACTTAAAAACAAAGGTGAAAACTTGGAAAACATTTTCAAAACCCCAAACTAGAAAAAGAGCTTCAATTTTTCAAGTCGGATCTCAAGTCCTTTACGACATTTCAAGGTGCTAACTTCACCACATTTACATCACATACACTTGGTTTAGTTTCACAAACATACTACCATCATATCATAACCAACCATTCACATATCCATATCCAAAAATATCATTTAACAACCAAATCATAAATCCAAGCTCAAACGCAAACATATAATCATATGTCATCATAACAACATGATAATTTAACACAAACTTATCCTCTATTCAGCGTGAAGTTGTCACTAGAGATGAATTAAATGAAATGGTTGATGAAATTAATCAAAAGATGGAAAACCAAAGAGCTCTTATGGACAAATTGAATGCTCGATTGACCTTACAGTCATATGCTGCTACAATAACCAAGATAGAGCCAGTTTGGCCGCCATAAAACAAGAAATTTTTTCCGTCTCTAGCCTAAGCAGAAGAAACAGAAAGCAACAGCAGAAATGAGTAATAGGTGGAACTATAGGAATCAGTATGGAAGGAAATGCAAGCATTCCCCCAGTTGCAAGGCAACCCGCTACAAACTTGAATCTAGAGGCGAAAAACCCATGGGAAGATATAGCAGTTGATCTCTCCGACTTAGAAGATGGCGAGCGACTTGATGATGACAAGTTGGAAGGAAATATCAATGCATTCAATAATTCCAGGGAGATCCAAACTGCCCCTACCAGACCAACTGCAAGCCAATGGATCTTTGAGGGAGTGGTTCTCCCGAAAATAAGAGAGCCTTGGCTTCAACCCACTTACCAAGATTGTTTGCAAAATCAAACACTTGGTGTAGTCACTGACAACCAACCCATAGATTATAGGACATCCGAGGCATATATGTGGACATGGTCAAGCTACTAATGGATGAAAGTAAAGATAAAGGGGATGATGAATGTGGATCCACTCCAAGTCAGACTCCTTACGCTGATGACATTCTGAATGAGCGGTACCCTGAAAAGTTCAGTATGCCAACTATTCCATCTTACGATGGAAAAAGAGACCCGGAACCCCACTTGTATAAGTACAGTTGGTACATGGATGGAGCAATTGCTTCGAATGCCATTTGATGTAGATGCTTCCCGATCTTCTTAGAGGGAATTGCTTCCATGTGATTCTCCAAGCTTCCATGAAGATCCATCTCCACCTTCGATCAACTAGCAGCAAGATTCCTTGATTAATTTATGCTTCACATGGCACAACCAAGAGATGTGATGTCCTTATCCGACTTGTTCTAGGAACTGAATGAATCTCTAAAGTTCTTCATGAATCGGTTCAACACCGTGGTGACTAAAGTGAGTAATCCAAATGAGGATATGGTTTTCATGGCCTTGGTCTGCGCTATTCACCTCAAAACTGAATTCGAGAAATGGATCAAAATGAAACAACCTACCACTAGGAAGGACTTCAACCGAAAGGCGTGCCAGTGTTTGAGATTGGAAGAGGCACATGAATTAGAATGGAAATCTGCTAACTTACAACCAACCAACATTGGGCAAAGTGGTATGGTGATAAACCAAGACATAAATACCTCCGGGACTGCTAAAGGGAAAGCAAGAAAATATGAGAATCAGAAGGTTTGAGGCCCAAAGAATACACCCTGCTCAACAATACTCCAAAAGAAATCTATCTCGCGACACAAGGGATCGAAGAGTATAAGAAGCCTCCTAAAAAGGAAGCAATTGAACAATAAAAGCATTCTGAAAAGTACCGCTGCTTCCATGAGACACATGGCCGCAACACGAATGAGTGTCGTCACATAAAGAACTTGAATGAGGAGCTGATTCGAGAAAACAAGCTTCAGTAGTATGTGAGGAAACCATAGAACCCTGATCAACCCAGAATGCCTCATGCTCGAAGAGATCGAGGGAATCAAGTTGGAGCCAGCGAAGGGGGACCCAAACGAACTGACCAAAGACTCATCATTGGAAAAATATCCCGATGACCCCATCTCGCACAAAAGAGTTAGGGAGAAGTAGAGCGGTATGCGAGCTCATTAAAGCACGCTCCAAAAGATTCATGCTTTGCGATAGAAGATCTAACCCTGCCAAGCAGTAGAGAACCCTGAACGATGACATAGTATTCCAGAATCGAGACACTGAAGAGATAGAAGCTCCAACTCTCGACCCCATGGTCATGACAGTTGGAATCGGACCCGCCATGGTCCGAAGAATATTGTTAGATAGTGGCAGTTCTGTGAATATCCTTTTCAAACGCACCTTTGATCGGATGAAGATAATTGTGAAAGATGTATCCGCTTGTTGAACAAAGATCCAGGGATTCTTCGGTGAACCAAAAAAACCTGTCGGAACAATTGATTTACCTGTAGAACTCGGAAAAGGCGACCGAAGAGTCACTCTCATCCAAACATTTGTGATCGTAGATGAAATTTCCACCTACAATGCCTTCTTGGGGTAGCCCTCCTTGGCAGATTTCAGGATTGCTTTAGCTCAATGGTGTCTTACTATGAAATTTCAAACAGAGAATGAAGTCGGGGTGATAAAAGGAGACCAAAGTGCCGCTAGAGAATGCTATATCACAGAACTTTGCGAGCCTAATAGGAAAGAAAAGGGGAAGAATGTGGGGGAGAACGCCCCATACACTACAAGAAAACTTACTTGTAGTTGCACTTAATGGCAGCGTTTGTAGCATGAATGCATCTAATACTATTTTTACTTTTACTTTTTTTTGCATTTTTTTACCAAACGCTGCCAAATTTTGCCGCCTTCCCGCCACATACTAAAAAACTTAGCATGTTTCTCCATCTGCTTCCCTAATCCAATGTTACCCCTGCCCTCGTTCTAAAAACTACTTCTCTCTTCTGCTGTCACATTTACTACATCTCGTGCTACTTCTCTTCACAATCTGCTCCCCTCCACTTCATCGATCCACTCTTCCTTCAATCTGCTCCCTTTCACCTTCTCTAGATCTGTTCACAAGCCCTAAATCAAAAATCAAGGTAATCGCCAAAACCCTTATTAGGTTGAGGTATTTTAATTTTCGTACTCTGTTTGATGTTACTAAAAGAACCCTAATTACAATATTTTGTTGTTATTATTGGTGTTGAAGATAGATTGAGGAAATAGCTTGTGAAATTAACCATGAAGTTCATATTTTTCCTCAAGAGTCAAAGAGTTTTCTTGGATTTTTGTTGTTGTTAAAACTACATATTTCATTAGAATTTTACATCTAAATTTAATCGAAGTTTTTTAATTCCCTGCTTGTAGTATAGTCCTTTATTTTTAAATTACAGTTAATTAATCAGGATTATGTATATTGATGTTGGTTGATAATTATTGTAGGAGACATGATGCCATTACAACAGCATGCTTTGTTTTTTGATAGAAACAAGGGGGTGTGATTTATGTTTCCGAAACAGCTGAAGGTTCTGATCATTATTTTATGGTAATTTTGTATTATCAATTTTTTTTGTTATATAATTTATCTATTATAAATATTAGGTCTTCAAGCTATTGGATTGAATGCCATTGAAGCTGCAGCTGTTGCTCCAATTATCAACGAAATTCCTCACTTCAAGGACTAGCAATGTATGTTCCTTTGAATGCATATTTTGTTTGCCTTGTTCATATGATAAAATTTACTTTATATATATATATATATATATATATATATATATATATATATAGCTTACAATCTCTTATGTTCCCGGTTTTGTATGGTTGTAGTAAAAAACGCCAGATCTTCGTCTTCCTATGTATGTGAACAACATACACAAAGGAATCATTGAAGTGACACTGGTACTTATGATCATCAAGGAAGGTACAATAACACTATAAATCTTTTTTTTCTTCTTTCTTTTAAATAACCAAAGTTGTTTCTGCAAAAAGTTATCCTATTTTCATTAGGAAGATACTTGGTCTAGACTAGGATCTGTTTTCATTCATTTTTTTAATCTAAGCATACTTGGAATACTTTTAAATTGCTATCTCGCTTTTTCCATAACTTATTGTACCATCGTAGTTAACCTGCAAAATTAATGCACACCATGTAGCTCATGCACAAACATTTCTACGCATAATTAATCATTTCATTTGTTACCTCATAAAGAATGGAGGCATGTTGGTTTCACCTAATAACATTTGACTAGGTTTCTTCCAATATTTTGTAAATGTGCCATATTTATTTGCGATGAATTTACCCATCATAGCTAGGGATACAATAAGTGTCTTTCAAGGTACCCATTTTACTGGCTTCTAAAATCAAGCTTCTGGTTAAATGTGAAGTCAACAATAATCCTAGCCAATGACAGAGACTCCTTTCATGCACAGAGTTATTTATCATGTGAGAAATGCTTTTACTCTATCTAAATTATATTACGGAGCTTTTTATCAGTTGCCATGTTTTGTGCGTTTTGAGACCTGTTGGTCAGTGTTTAATCCAGATGCAGACTTTTATCGTCTAAAACCAATTTTCATTTTTCCCCCTCTTATGAAATTAATGTGTATCACAAGTTGATTGTTAGGAATCTAGATTGCTGGACATTGCTGGATATGTCTATATAAAAGGTGTATTGTAACATAGTAGAGTTGTATGCAATTACGGGGCATGGTGCATTCAAGATTATGCAAGCTTGGGCAGTATATATGTATATGGTGATAAATATTTTTTTTTCTAAGAATTAGCTCATTTGTCTTCCAAAATTATAATCGAAGACTGTTAAACATATAGTTGCATACTAGATTACACGGTTTAATCATTGATATACATTTGTCAGTTAGAATGGATTGGCTTATGCCTATAAGGTGTTGGATTTGTTTGATGTGATTCTACTTGATTAGCAATCGATTAAAATTTTCAAAATTCAGTTTATCTTCGATGATGGTGAGCCTATTAAAATTTCATAAGAGATTGAAGCACAAGCGATTGGAGATCTTATTCCTAATGATGATAACCTGCCCTTTAACTATACACATCTAGGGGGTTTCATACTATGACATCAGACCTACACAAAAAGCAAAAAGGATGCCTCATGCCATGACAGTTAAAGGGCAAAATTTGTTGTGTAGTTTTACATCTTGAAGGTACAAACGTACCGCAAATACAATAACCCCAATGTAATACAAGTAAAATATTCATTTTCAATTTCTTAAATGCGGACTGTCTATTAGTAGGAAAATCCAAAGAACAAAACAAGCAATGGTGCTGATGTAATATCCAACCTTGACGTGCCCATATTGAATGATGACAACCTTCATATATTTGGTCAGATTTGATAAATTAAAGATGTATTGCTATCCCTCAACTCACATGAAATATGTTTTTTCCTATATAATTTGATATGTAATTATTCCTTATATCTCATAGATATGTGAAGTTCCACAAAAACGACAATACAGAGCTATAGAGTTTTATGATGTTCGAGCAACAGATACGGCTCTTGCAACTTTAAATAGTTATGAAATTGCAGGAAAAAGAACTAAATTTGAGCTAATGCACCTTGATGGTTTGAAATTCAGGTATGCCCTTTCAATTCAAAATTTTGGCCAAAATCAGTTCATTTAGCCAGCATCTTTACCGATGGAATCCTATTATATCTACAAGAGAAAACTCACACAATTCAGTTCCTTTATTATGATTTTTCTTTAATTTTCTTCTATTGGTTGAAATTTTCATTGGGGCAGTTCTATGCAAACTGTTACTATGGATCTTGAATTGGAAGAACCAGGCTGAAGTAGGCATGAAATTTATTCTTAAAAAATTCCATTAGAGTACTTTAGTATGCTATCTGCCTTACTATGTTTTCTATCTTAAATACTAATTGATGAACTATGAGAGTGTTACTTAAATGGTTGATTTCCATATATGTTTGCTATGGGTTATCAAGAACTGTTGATTCCCATATATGTTTGCTAAAGTCCATCAGATATTAAGATATCTGTTTTTCCTATTTCTCGGTTACTACGTATTTTTGGTCAAAAAAGCAAAGAAAAACCGGTGACTGCTTAGCGAAGTAAAAGTATTGCTTCTTAAGGCAATACTTTTACCATATACCTATTTTGCACTCTTTCATAAAACTAAAATAAAATTATACGAAAAAAAACATGGTGCCATTTACACTAGAAGCATCATGCTGAGATTTGGTACACTAATTATAGCTTACTTTTATGATTGGCATCCTGTTAAAAAGTTTGGTCATTATGAAATATACAAAGACATGTTCTATCAAAATGGATAAACTATAAAAAGTTGAATATTGAGTATAATCTGAGACCTAGGTGATCAAAAGCTAATGGCTTCAAATTTTGATAATAAGACACACTCATTTTATCTCTATATGATACTAATTTTAATATTCTTTCTTCTGTTTTTTGGTGCTAAAATAGTTATTTTTATTGGCTGAGTGAGTACACTAAACTGTCCACGTTTGTACTATTCAATTTGACAATGTTTAGTACATTTTCCATCAGGACAGAAAATTTTGTATTTTCCATTTTTCACTACCCAGTTGTGCTCTAATAAAAAATAATTTTGTATAATTTACAGAGCCCAGATGGAGATATAATAGATTGTGTTCATCTAGCGCATCAACATGCATTCGATCACCCCTTCCTAAAAAACCACACCATTTGGGTTCACTTTGTTTTCATATCGCTTTCTCTTCCTCTTAGAAAAACGACTTTAACTAATTAGTTTATTTGATCTTTTGAAAACTTTAAAACATTCTAGATGAGGCCTAATTATCACCCAAAAGGACTTTACGATGAGAACAAAGTTGCATTGTAAAAGGAAACCAAATCAACAACTCAAATGTGGCATTTGAATGGAAAGTGCCTTGAGAATACAGAAGAACGAAGAAAGAAGATGAGTTAAGAGCTAGTTCAGTTAAGAGATATGGAAAGAAGAAGCATAAGGCTATTCACAGGCCAATGTCGGTTGACCTTGACTTAATTAATCAAAGTGGGCATCAGGTACATTAGTTGAAATTCCACTAATATAAAGTTAGCTTTAGAATAAAGTGGTTATCTTTCTTATTGTCAAGCACCATTTTAGAGCAATGATTAAGCTTGATTTAACTCATTTAGCAATTGAAAGATTTATTTTCTTTTGTATTGCCATTTTGTGTTAAAGGCAAACCTATGTGTTTTCTTGATTCATTTACATGGCCTTCTACTATTTTCTTGAACTTGATTATAATGCAATTCTTAAAGCAATGAACCCAAAACCTCTGGTCACAGCAAGATGTCTTGCCACTACTATCCATAGTCGTTGACCCCCTTCAACTATTTTATATTTCAAAGAAAGACTAGTTCTCAATAAGGACTATTCCAAATTCTTGTATAGCAAGGAGCTTTATGCACTGGTTTTTGTTCTTTTTCATCACCATAAAAATGGATTTTTAAAAGTCTTCTATAATATATGGTATGCAAATATCATGACACAAACTATAAGTATATTTTTGGCTTATACATAGCTTAACTATTTATGACACAATCTGAGTTTTGTATTTCATATTTGTGCAGCATGCAATTGCTTATGTAGAAGGGGAAAGTATTATGAAGCTAAAGCTACGATTAATGTTTGGAACCAAAGATTGAACAAGTAAATGAGTATAGTTTGTCTCAACTTTGGGTTTTAGTTGGTTCACTTGGAGAGGATCTTAATAGCATCGAAGCCGGTTGGCAGGTAAATTAGTTTGAAATAAATTTGCCTATATATAAATAGTTATTGTAATCTAAATCTCATTTCCCTTGCATACTCTTGTGGTGGAAAAACTGGTTAAATGGTGATAATCACACAAGGCTATTCACCTATTGGACTGTAAGTTAATTAATGATATAAAAACTAAAATTGTTGCAGTAAAATAGTACACCATGGCTCATTATATTTGTTATTGAAAACAGAGCGATGCATATCAAGCAACAGGCTGCTATATGTAAAATTAATGGTTTATATAGTTGTTGAAGTAGTTTAAAGTATAGTCATGTTTGAGTTGCAAGTAATTTTGAATATATCTTAACACTGCGACAGAGTAAATTTAATACGTTGTTAGATGTAATGTATAAATAGAGCAGATGGAGACTATGGAGCAGCAAAGGTGATGCTGAGACCAGATTCTCCAAGTATAGGATTCATTGTAGGAGGAGCAGTCATTGCAGGCGTAGAGAATGCACTTGGAAAACAACTCGGAAGCGACAATGCACTAAACAATGCCAAAGCAACTGTTTATGGGCTTGCCTAAAATCGAGTTATTTGATTCACCTTGTATCTTTTTCTTAGTGCAATTTTAGTTCAGGTTAGATATTTCCACCGAATCTACTTATTCTAATCACCTTGTATCATCAAATTTTGGATTTGCAAATTAAAGCACCATCTAATTTTTGGAGTCTGAATGTTAGAATTTTTTCTTCTTGATACGTTGTTTGCTGAATAAACACATTATACTTGCATCTATACAAGTTCTTTAACTTTAATCTCTTGAATTTTGTTATATTTCAAAGATGAATAAGTATGAAATGTACACGACATGTCATTATTATTAGTTCTAGTAGAAAAAAATTAACTAAGTCAACTAAGTAATAATAACCATAATAACAAAAACTAAGTTAATCAAGCTTTATAAAAATTTAACTATTTTTTATATAATTAACCAAAATTTTAAAAATTAACTAAGTTTTATATAATTTAACTACATTTTATAAAATTTAAATTAATTTATACAAATTAACTAAGTTTTAGTAGAATTTAACTAAGTTAGTAAGTTTTTAAATATTAAATAAGTTTATTATAGAAATTAACCAAGTTTTTAAATATTAAATAAGTTTTATAAAAGTAATTATCATTTGTTTAGAACCATAAAAGAATAAAATTGTGATTCACAATTTGGTCCTTTGTTTGAAATCATTTTATATATAGAATGATTAAAGATAGACATGAAAAATAAAATAAAAGATTAAACAATAAAGATATAGGATTCATTGTTTTGCCAATATTATGTTAAATTATCAGCCACTGTCTTGGCAAAAGATAGTGCAAAACCAAAGTTCAATATTTCATCCTTCTCAAACCGTCTTCGCCTCATTTCTCGTACGTAAGTGTACAGGTACGACTGTACTCGGCACACGATTACATACGTACAAAATGGAAGAGGATTAGCGCTTACAATCTGGAGTGCTAGATTTTAATTGAACTGTACATGTAGTTCAAATTCTTGATTAGTTTTTGCAAAACGCTTGATGCAAATAAGTGTATTTTATTTTATTCACCTTCTGAATTATTCATATTCCAAGTGGATTAACTTGGAGTTCATTCTAAATTATGGTTTATTGTTTCATATTCTAAAATGTGTCACTTGTTTAATGTGACTTGCTATAAAATGTTTGCCAATGCCAAATTTAACTGAAAAACTGCTATTACATTGATACTATTCAACGTTATATTTCTATAATTAATGACACATCAATAGGCATATGAGATCCTCTCGTACGAATATCATATATATTGTTCAATATTTTGTAAGTAAATATGGCTACTCCATCAATTTGCATCAAATATAAGTTTGAACTCATTAGGAAATAATATTTTAGCATAACGTAAATAATTAGCATTGCGAACACACAAAAAAAGATCCCATAGATTCCATGATTGTTTATCACATAACACAGTAGAGAATGAATAAACGACCGGTCTGCCTCAATCAGTTGTCAGGTTCACTTTTAACCTTGTGTTTTTCTGGTATGGGGTTAGAGCTGCTTTCTGCTGCATTGCGACTTGCCCAATAGCCTTTTGTTTGGAAATACCTGGCTTTCCCGCTTCGTGAAGTTAAGATAGGCTATTGATTGTTAAACTCGTTTGCAGGTAATTAGCTATTTCGAAGCGAAGACTGTCGACAACAAAGAACTATTGGTAATCAAGCAACGAACATGAATTTAATTGTTATATATGTTGTCGTATTTTGTTAGTACCATTTGTGGAAACTTGTCTTTGAATGCTTGTAGTATGTGACTTATTTTTGTTGAAAAACTACTATCGAATTGATTATGGATATTATATTTGATTGTGAGATTAGCATGTTTTTGCAATTATTTAAATAGGATGATCATATGATTGATTGTTTGTATATGCTAATTATGTGATTTAATTGTTTGTTTGAATATATGAAAATTATGCGATTGATCGTTCGTTTTAATATGAATAGTATATAAGCGACCAAAAAATGAAGCATATAAACAAAAAATGCAACCAAAAAATGAAGACTAATGGTAGCGTTTTTTAACCCTACAGAAAAAACCTATAGCTGCATTTAAAAGTGACTTTTGGTAGCGTTTTTTAAATCCTACAGAAAATACCTATAGGTGCATTTAAAAGTGACTTTTGGTAGCGTTTACTACAACGCAACAAAAAGTTTTAGACTTTTAGTTGCATGTCGTATAGCAGCGTTCTCTGAAACGCTACCATAAGTTATGGTAGCGTTTTTTCAACGCTACCAAAAGTCTTTTTTGGTGTAGTGATATTCGTGAACCTAACGAATAACAACTACGGAGCCGCCTTGCTTGGGGATCATAGCCCATTTGATAAGGCTTTGGACCCTAGAAAGAAGAGTTCAGGGGAGTAAGGGGAAACATCGGCATAATTGATGGCGTCTATCCAAGTTGATATGGATGACCCAACACGGGTCCTGAAAATCAGATCACATCTTGGAAAGAGGATGCCACGGGAACTCATCAAATTCCTTCGTGCCAATCTGGATGTGTTCACTTGGACACCTTCCGATATGTACGGGGTGTCGCCGGAGATCGCATGCCACACACTTAACATTGACCCCAAGTACACCCCCAATGAAGCAGAAAAGGCGCAGCCTGGGACCCGAGCGGTCCAAAGCGCTAAGAAAAGAAGTGGATAAACTAATGACGAATGATTTTATCCTCGACGCAACCTACCTTTAATGGGTATCCAACCCAGTCTTAGTCAAGGAGTCCAATGGGAAATGGCGAACTTGTATTGACTACTCAGATCTAAACAAAGCTTGCCCGAAGGACAGCTTTCCTCTGCCTAGAATCGATCAGCTTGTGGACGGGATGGCTGGACTTGAATTGCTATTATTTATGGATGCATACTCGGGATACAACTAGATCGTGATGCAAGAACCTGATCAGGAAAATGCCAGTTTCATAACTGATCTGGGACTATACTGCTACAAAGTGATGCCATTTGGCTTAAAGAATGCTGGGGCAACTTACCAATGACTAGTGAACGACATGTTTAAACATCAGATTGGGAAGACTATGGACGTTTATATAGACGATATATTGGTTAAATCGCGCATAGCTGCAAATCAATTGGACAACCTCGCCGAGATGTTTAAAATACTCTACAAATATGGAATGAAGCTCAATCGACTTAAGTGTCACTTCGGGGTAGCCTCTGAAAAGTTCTTGGGATTCATTGTAAGTGCTAGAGGCATCGAATCAAATCTTGAACAAATAACCACTTTACGGGAACTCAAGGCCCCGAGGAACAGGAAAGAGTTACAAAGCTTGAGTGGAAAGGTTGCAGCACTGAGCCGGTTTATCTCAAAATCAATTGATAAATGTACACCGTTCTTTAACGCGCTAAAGAAGGGAAAGAAGAACTTTGAATGGAATTAAGCTTGTCAAACTGCATTCGAAGAGCTGCCATGACATATGGAAACCCCTCTAATCCTGTCCAGGCCGATAGACGGTGAAGGTTTGTACATTTACTTAGCAGTCTTGCCCCATGCATTGAGTGTTGCACTCGTACGAGAAGAAGCTAAGATCTAGCGACCTGTATATTACATCAGTAAACGGTTCACTGGAGTAGAAAAGAACTATCCAAAATTGGAAAAACTGGCATATTGCCTCATGATCGCATCCAGAAACTGACGATCGTACTTCCAGGAACACCCGATTAGAGTGTTGACAGATCAACCCTTGAATCAAGTGTTATACCGCCCCAAGACCTCTGGATGCCTTATCAAATGGAACATAGAATAAAGTCGGTATGAAATAACATACCATCCTCGAAAGGCGATCAATAGGCAGGTGCTAGCCGATTTCATTGCTGAGTTTACAATATGAGATAACGAGGAAGAAATGACTTTGGAAGTGGAGACACGTTGGAAGTTGTTTGTTGATGGTGCATCTAACAACTTCAGCTCGGGAGCAGGGGTAGTGCTTGGGACTCCCGAAGGACGATCCATTTGCTATGCCTTGTGCTTGGAATTCCCTGCAACAAATAACTAGGCAGAGTACGAAGCATTAATAGCCGAGCTCAAAGTTGTGAAGGAACACGGGATAAAGTCCATACACATCTATAGTGACTCTTAGCTAGTCGTCTGTTAGGTGAAAGGCGAATACCAGGCTCAGGCGGAGAACCTCGCCCTGTACCTATCTAAAGTGCAGGAACTACTGAACGACAGCGAGCATTATACCATAACTAACAGAACACGAAGGCAGATTATCTTGTCAAACTCTCCAGTTCTGGAGAAGCTCGATCATTAGGGCTAGTCTCGGTTGAAACCCTGACCACTCCAAGCATAAGCGAGATGGATATCGACTAGATTTTAGAGACAACCAAGAAACCAGAAACATGGATGACACTTATCAAGGACTACCTGCTCACAGAAACTCTCCCTACAGACAGGAATCAATTGAAAAAGCTCCTTCAAAAGGCACCATGACTCACAATACATGATGGGATACTCTACTGAAGGAAAATCTCTACCCCTTTGCTCAGATATGTGACCAACGACAAAGCTCGAAGGATCCTAAGAGAAGTTCATGAAGGAGACAGCGGAGACCATACCGGGGGCAAACCCTTGCAAAGAAATTTCTCCAGTTTGGATATTTTTAGCCAATAGTAAACCGTGATGCAGCAGATTACGCCAGACGGTGCGACCAATGCCAAAGATTTAACAAGATCGAAATAACTTCTTCGACGGAGCTAACACAGATAGTCAGCCAACGGCCATTCACAATCTGGGGAATCGATCTGATTAGTGTATTACCAATGGCTAAAGGAGGAGCCATATATGCTATTGTTGTTGTTGACAATTTCACCAAATGGGCTGAAGCGGAACTGCTGGCCACTATTACCATAAAGAAAATTATTAACTTTGGTACTAAAAACATTATTTGCAGGTTTAGTGTGCCATAGAAAATCATTATGCATAACGAGACTCAATTCGAAAGCACTAAGTTCAAAGACTTTTGCAAATGCTTCCACATCAAGAAAAGCTTTTCCACTGTTGCATATCCGCAAGCAAACGGGAAAGTGGAAGCAGTAAAAAAGATCATCAAGTCCACCATCAAAAAGAGGATAATTAAAGCGAAAGGAAATTGGGTCGATGAACTTCCACTCGCACTATAGGCTTATAGGACAACGCAAAAATCTGCAATTGGGCATTCTCCGTTCGCCCTGGCTTATGGATCAGAGGCAATGATCCCGGTTAAGCTGGAAGTCCCTTCTCATCGAAGGAAAAACCCTGATCAAAGGCAGAACGAGCAGCTCCTACTCGAGTTGCTCGATATGGACGATGAGAAGAGGGAAGAAACCAAATTAAGGACTGCCGCTCACCAGAAAAGGGTCGAACAGTACTTCAACCCCAAAGTTCATAACCGCACCTTCGAAGTGGGATACCTTGTCCTTAAGTGGGTCTACCCTGTACCAGGAGCACTTGGACCAAACTAGGAAGGACCATATGTGATTGGTCCTGTGTAGTTAAAGCGCTCGGCGGATTCAATGCGGTAGAGGTGCAAAATGTCATAGCGGGGATGTAGCGAAGATATAGCGGGATATATCGGATTACTCTAAAATAGCATAAAAATCCCATACTTGTTTTTTTACAAATATATAGATAGTAAGTATGTGAAAAATTAACATTCAATTGAATTATAATTAATACAAAAATAATTTTAAATAAAAATATGTGCAAATGTATTGTAAATGAACGTAAAACTGTTATATAACTTAATTTAATTTAGTAGAATATTAGAGTATTATCATTTCTAAACATATATCAAAAATTCAATGAAATTAATTAATTTCATAATTTTTATAGCGTATAAATATCATTTTTCAATCCAATTTTTTATAGAAGATATAGCGGAAATAGCGGAATATAGCGGAAATAACGGGATATAGCGGAAATAGTGGGGATTAAAGCGGAAAGGCTATATGTTGGGGATATATGGAAAAATCGTAGCGGTAGGAATCCGCTATAAGATATATCGGAGTTATAGCGGGGATATACCGGGGCATTAACTGCACAGGATTGGTCAGAAGCTAGGGGATGACACATTCAAGCTAACAACCGTTGATGGAATCCAAATTCCTCAAGCATGGAACAGTGAATTGCTACGTCGTTACTTTTTCAAAGACTATTTTTTGAACTTCCTATTTCCAACAAATAAGCCATCCTGGAATACCAAAGGCATTGTAAATAAGAAAAACTTGCCCAACTTTTATTAATAAAACTGCTTTGCTTTCTGAACCAATAATATTGTGTTCACAAAAGTAACCTGCTGAGTCAACGTGGTCAAATCGACCCAAAACCATCCAATCGCTGCTTAAGATAGTGGAAACCACACTCAAGTATGCCCCACCTACCCGTCGGGTCGATGGAAGCAAATCGACTCAAACCGTTAGATCGGCGAAACCTGACCCCTGCCTTCTAAGAACCGGTATTGCTCCGGTGACACCGGGAAGGCCCAAATCAAAGCCGCACATTACGTAAGCCGTGCACCGCTTTTTGGATTATGGAATCACATCCAAGCAAGCATAGCTATCAAAGTCGCACACTCCCATAAGCTGCGTATTACTCCTTGAGCTATGGAACCACGCTCTCGAAACACGAACTCCTTAAATTACCTAAAGATTGGTAGCGTCAAGAAATTCTAAACCGTTCAGATCGATGGGTCATATCGATCTTAAAAGCCACGCATCCCATAAGCCACGCACACTCTTAAAAGCCGCGCATTTCATAAGCCATGCACACTCTTAAGTACCGGTATTGTCCCGACAATGCCGGGATACCCATTTATTGCAAGGCCAATAAGAATTAGTCCACTCCCACTATCAGGAGTAATGGGCATGAATCCAGCAATGTCGCACGACTATGAATCAGCAAAGAATTTCGATTGTTGACCGACAAAATCCCTGGAATCGAGATGCTCAAATCACAAGATCTTGAAGATAGGAACCACAAAATAGACTCGGTTACACACATCCGAGGAATCACATAGATCGACCGGTCATTTGTCAAGTGTTTGAAGTAAACAACCCCATGATCTAGGGGGCACACTAATACCCAACCAAAAACCAAGTACTTCATAGTTCTGTTACTCCAAACAAACAATTTTGGTAGTGATTATAGGACTAGATAAAATAGTGATAAATGAAATTGGCATAAGTTCATGAAACATAGATAAGTAGACAAATAAAGTTACAATCGAAATGTCAATATTGTATTACTTATAACATTTTCAATATACAAAAAAACAGCGGGTGTCGTGCCCGCACAATATCGGCAAAAAATAGGAAAATACAAAATACCACTGCGACAAGAAGAAGAAAAATGCTAAGTGCAGGCTCTGCACTTGTACAAAAGGTGATCAAAAGAACAACGAAAGGAAGAAAAGGCAAATCAAGACGTCTTCTCACCGCTTCCCCGGTCGCTTCCCGCCTCTAATTTGCAATTTCTTGGGCTTATCCTTTCCCAGGACAATCTCACTCTTTGTAGCATGGCCGCTGGTTGACCCTCCTTTCCTTTTATGCTTGCGGGATCGGTGAGAGCTCTTTGATGACCTCTTCTATGCTTCAACCTTCTCCTTTTTCACCATGACCATCTGTTGCTCAATTTTCGGCTGCTCGGCCTTAGCTCTATCTGACTAGCTGCCTTGGTCTACTTGCTCACGTATATCACCAGCTGCTAAGCTCTCCTCATGAGAAACAGAGGGGTCATCCAAACCATGCAACACCGCAATTTACTCAGAATGCAAACCGAGCTGCGAGCTAGAAGTGATGACGACGGTTGATGCAGTTAAAACAGCAATGGACTCGGCGTCGTGATGAGAAGGCAATTTAGCGGGAAGAGTAAGTTGATCTACAATATCAAAATAAAGGGAGGTTATCTCGACAATCTCTTCAGGTGTGAATTGAAAATCTTCAAGCACGAGAGATATAATAAAGTTACCTGCTATGGGGTTTGGTTCATGTGTAATGACTTTTAAGCCTTTGCCGTTGCCTTCCTTCAACAGCTGCACGACTATAGGAGATGTGACAATGATCCCCTCATTGGTATGAAGATATGAAGACGGCTCATCCAGGCCCGAGGGAAAATGTTCAGTAGCAGCCTCTTTGGTGGTTATGGTGGCATCGATGGTTTCATGCTCCCTCTCCAGCTTTAAGATTTTATGTCCTTCCACTAGAGCTAGGCGGGATTCTTCATTCAAGTAGGCCTGAACCAGCTCCTCTTCGGAGTAAGCGCCGCCCATGTCTTGATATTGGGACATAACTTCTTCCCAAACTACAGTGAGTGTGCATGGGAACAATGGACCCAAGTAACTGAGGCTGCCTTGATGAAGCATAGAATTAACATAGAAGCCTAAAATGGTAGCATCCGAACCTTCCATTTCCTTAGCAAAAGTATCTTGGAGCTCTGAA